>CM038674.1:448224614-449424614 GCA_021605145.1 Aegilops bicornis | reverse complement strand
GCGTGCCCTCGGCGGCGTTCTTGAACTTCGGGGAGACCTGTCCGGACTGGATCCGGAAGGGAACGTCGTCTATATAGAACCACTCAAGGCCAGTTTTCTGGTGCCTTCTCAGGAGTGCCGGACAAGTATCCGGTCTCGGCAATGCGCCATACTTCGGCCCCGCCCACTTGACATAGGGACTCCCCCTGGGTGCGGGGGACGAGGCAGAACAGCTTCCTCCATAATCCGAAGTGTGGTTCGCGGCCTAAAAACAGCTCGCAAAGGGCAACATACCCCGCTATGTGCAGAATAGAGGCAGGGGTAAAATTGTGTAACTGGAGGCCGTAGAACTCCAGGAGCCCGCGAAGAAACGGGTGGATAGTAAATCCAACACCCCTCAACAGATGCGGGATGAGGCATACACGCTCCTCTGGAGATGGATCAGGAGATCCCTCTGCTTGTTCCCCTCCGTCATAAGTGGCTATTCCAGCCCGGACGAGGACCATGAACGCCGGTGGGAGAAACCCTTGGGTTTGTAACTCTATCAAACGGCTATGAGGAACTGAGCACTCTCCCCAATCCCCTGACTTGGAACGAGAAGGGCGAGCAGAAGAGCTGCGACGGCCGGCCATGCTGGAATGGCTTTTCGCGGAGCGCTCTGTTGGATGCTAGCCCTGGGAGGGAGAGTGAGGTTTGGGTATGAGAATCCCCGTCCCTTCAAATAGACGATTAACCCGGAGGATCGAGGGTGGCAAATACAAAAATGCCTCGACTCCTCGCATGCGCTCGACACGTGGAGATGGTCATTACTGAAGCACTGAAGCCGAGGAGCACAACAATGATTGGAGGCCGGACACTATTCGTCGTAACAGGTACTTTGGAGTATTCGAAGAAGGAACCCGCCTTGCAATGCCGAAGACAATACTGCGCGCCGGACTCATCGTCATTGAAGCCTGGTTCAGGGGCTACTATGGGAGTCCTGGATTAGGGGGTATCCAGACAGCCGGACTGTGTACAACGTCCGGACTATTTAAATGTGAAGATACAAGACTCAAGACTTCGGCCCGTGTCCGGACGGGACTTTCCTTGGTGTGGAAGGCAAGCTTGGCGATCCGGATATTATATTTCCTTCCTTGTAACTGACTCCATGTAAACCCTAGCCCTCTCCGGTGTCTATATAAACCGGAGAGGTTGGTCCTTAGAAGGCCGATCATAATTACAATCATACCATCATAGGCTAGCTCTTAGGGTTTAGCTTCTAAGATCTACTCTTGTACTACCCATATCATCAATATTAATCAAGCAGGAAGTAGGGTTTTACCTCCATCGAGAGGGCCCGAACCTGGGTAACATTTGTGTCCCTTGCTTCTTGTTACCATCAGCCTTGACGCACAGATCGGGACCCCCTACCCGAGATCCGCCGGTTTTGACACCGACAGTGGTGGTGGTTGATGATGAAGCGACCGTCCCTAAGTAGCCTAAACACCTTAGGAGACTCAAGTCACCCCTCAAGTAACCACAAATGTTATATGGAACTAAATGGGTTAGGTTGCGGAAAGCTATGGTGGTTTTGCGGATGATATGGTGGATGGCCTAGGCAAAGATGCCAAAATGCCGAATTTTTGATGGAGTTAAATGGTGTTGGAACCTATCTAGATGGATGGGGGATGTCAATAGCTACTCAACGAGCTAAAGAACGTCAAAATCGGACTCCGGGAGCGAAAGTTATGGCCGAAATGGTGATGGTGTTGGGCTGATTCGGGGCGGTGCGGGCACCCGGGGGTGGGAGGTGCGGGTGCCCAGGGTGGGTAGGGGCAAACAGCCCGGGGGTGCGGGCATCCGGGTTGAGGTGCGGGCACCCGGTGGTGTCTGATATTGGACAAAAATTGTGGAAAATGCAAGATTTTGGTGGATTTCATGGTGGGAAGGTGGGGGTGGATGGGGGAAGGCTAGATCCACTTGAAACCAAGCAAATCCATGGATCAAATCCAACAAAACCTCGGCAAACCAACAAATCACAAAAAATGTGGGGCTATTTTTGGTGGGGAAATTTTTGAAAATTGGGGAAGAAACAACAAAATTAGGCTAGAGAACAAGAAGGGGGCTCCAATTTCGTGAGAAACCATGGCTCATGATACCAAGATGTTGTAGGATGGAACCCTAGATGGAGATCTTTCACGAATTGGAGGGGAAATTCCCAAGAACACGAAGAACACAAGAGAGGGGAAACACTCAAATTGACTAGATACAATCACACATATGCTAGATCCAAGAACACACAAGAGTTCACAATGATTCAAGGACAACAAAGGAAAGATACAAGGTACTAGCTCACCCCAATCCTATGAGGAATGAGGTCTTGATGATAGTCTTCCCCAAGAGGAGGTCTTGAATCCCAAGGGGATCTACTCCTAGGAGGTCACGATCTCCTAGAGGAGTGGGTACAAGGAGCAAAGCTCTCAAATGTCTATCAACTACTTTGCTATCCTCTCTAATGAGATAGGTAGGGGGTATATATAGTCTAGGGACGAATTGGGGAAAAGAGAGGGGTACAAGGGTCAAAACCCATAGTGCACGTAGGCACTCGCGGAGTGGTCCGGGCACCTAGTGCAAAGGGGTCCGGGCACCCGGACAGGTCAGGGGTCGGCTGTAGGGGGCCCGGGCACCCGGGGTGGCGCCAGGAGGAAGGAGGCGGGAGGCCAGGCACCCGGGGGCGCGCTGGGCGTGGCCCAGGGAGGGTCCGGGCACACGGTGTCCAAGGGCCGGGCACCCGGGCCAAGAAGGGGCGCCGCACCAGGGGGGCAACCGGCGGGGAGAGGGCCGGGCACCCGGGCCATCCAGGGAGGCCGCGGCCTTGGCGGTTGGAGGTGGCCGGGCACCCGGTGCCTTCCGTGGCCGGGCACCCGGAGTGGTCTGTGCCCTCCGTCGCTCCATTCTTCTCGTTCCCTTGCTGCTCTTCCTTCTCTATGGTTGCTTGTGTCTCCGTCCTCGCCTCTTCACGGTCTTCTTCTTGGTACCTACGAGTGCATAAAGTTTCCATTTGAGGTAGAATCTGAATCTCGTGTGAATCCGAATGAATCTCGAAGAGGAAAGAGTTCACCTCGGTTTCGATGGTGCGTGCGCGAGCTCTCGTCGTAGGTCCTCTCCGTGCTTGCGGTGGCGGTGTGACGACCATGGGGATGGTCGAGGGATGCTCCGCATCACTCTCCCAATAGCAAAGGTATACAACCGACGCCATAGCCACATGAAGCCATACGAGAGCACCACCAACATGTGCCTCCGAGCTCAACAAAGGGCAACATGGCACTGTGAGGGAACCAACACGCAAGGAGAAGCAAATGCACAGTGGGGGTGCCGATGACAGAGCAACAATGGAGGAAAGCCACTAGACCGAACTTGGAGACGCCACCAGCTCGAACCATGTCGCCGCCAAACGCCCACCAACCAGATCAAACTCACCACTGCCCCAAACTCACCGAAGGCGGCACCTCCATGAGGGTGACGGCGCCGCGAGCGTCGCTGCTGCCCAATCCAAAGGGATTTGGGTTTTCACCCCGGTATACGAGCATGGGAACGAGGCAAGGGGGAAAGGGATAACCTTGACGGTGCCTACAAGTAGGAGACAGCGCCCTCAGGCGTGTCGTCATCGTGGCCGGCAGAGCGAGCCTTGGATTTCTCTAGGCCCCACATCTTCCCCACCCCTAGCACAGACGTGGCGCTGGCAGCCTGGGGCAGCCAGAGACCAGATCTGACGGGGACCGAAAGGGTTGGAGGCGGAGGCGTCAGATCCGGGACGGGCGCCCCCGTGGCCACCGCGCCCCACAGCCACCACCCGCCGCCGCCTTGCTACCCGCGCGGCCAAGGGGGACGGCCAGCACTAGCGACGACCGCTAGCTGAGGTCGCTGTCGCTCCACCACCCGAGGCCGCCGCCTCGGCTCCAAAGCCCCCTGCACGAGACAGGGCGGACAGATCCTCGCCACCACCCTCCCCGCTGGACACGCGGCATTCCGGCGACCCCCTCCGGTGGTGGCGAGGGAGAGGAGAGGGGGGGAGGGGTAGCTGGCGGCGGTCTAGGTTATCGCCGCCCGAGTCGCCCCCGCGGGAGCGACGCGGGGGCCAAGGGGTTCTCGCTGGTTTAGGAAATGTTTGGTTTCAAACCTTGCCAGGTAGAGGACAATTTTTTCCTACTCAACTCATTTTCACACCTGAAAATAGGCTTCTATATGGAGTTGAATTGGTTGGGAGATTAAGATCTAGATGAAAAAAGTTTAATCCCGTAAAAAATTATATGGTTAGTCCCTTAAAAATTATAAGGAAATGGCATAACGGGTACTTTTTGGACTTTTAGGATGCACGCACCAACAAATAAAAAGACAAATCCAGCTGAAAATAGTTACAAATACAAATCTTGCTTTAATTGGTACCTTCGGCTACTGCGATCATGCTGCTAATCTTTTTGTTTTTGTTTTTCCATGTGTGATTTGTTCCAAAAAAGTTTCACATCTTCTTGATGGGGATATATCATTTCTTCGGGGCACAATAGCTATGTTTTGTGCTTGGGAAGAGGTAGAAAATTTCAAATGTGTACTTATGAGAGTGTACTCACCACATGTGAAAAATACTTATTTCAATGTCAATTATTTAGAACAAAAACATGTAATGTTCAAGTAACTTGTGTGTTTCACAGAAAGAAAAGTAACTTGCGTGTTTATATATTTTCATATTTGAAAGATCAATATATTATCTATCCCGTGCAAAAAAAACACAAAGTGGAAATCATGGTGTTCGCTTATACACACAAGTGCATGTCTTCTATAAGATTTTAGTTAGTGGGATTCACATATTTATGAGTGGATTCGAGTATGTATGGTGGTCTTTGTGCATATGCATGTCTTTCAATCTTTATTTTGCCCTTGGAACCATAGAATGATAGTTATATGGTAATTTTCTATTAAATAAAGTTATGTCCAAAATATATAGAAAGTAAAATTTGGATGGCAACACGATGCTTAGCTTCGAGTCTTATTACTTTGAAACCATCTTTGATCATGTAGCTCCAACCTTGAAGGTGTGGAGTAGCATTATGAAAAATCTTGTCATTTCTTTGAGACTGAATGGCCCAACCTTTGGCATTGATGATATCCACGGCAATGTTATTTGGACGATATTTCATTGTCAAGAGAGATTCATCATGGAAAGAGATACCCCTCAACATGTTAGGTGCAATTTTCAACCAACAATCCTGAGCAAAAGTGCAGTTCCAAAACATATGAAGTGGAGTTTTTTTTTCTAATCTTCATTACATAGCACACGGTTGTAGCTTTGCAGGTGAAAAGACTTTTTATGCAAGAGGTTCCTTGTAATGATTTTTCACGAAGCAATATCCGGTGAGAGATCTTATATATAAAAATGCTATCACATTTCCATAGTTGAGTAAAAAGGGTGTGAGCAATCGCTTGTCCTCTGAAGAGCTTATACATGTTTTTTAGCGGAGTAGAATTATTCCCATGGGTAGGTGATACCTCGAGTTAGGTGATATTGTCCGAGTAAACCCATAAAGCATCCTCCTTCGAGTGGGTACCCTCACTCACCCCAGCAGTTGGTCATGACTCCCAAAGGTATATCATCACGTTATGTATGAAACAAAGCTGCAAATTATGAATTGGATGGTGTTGGTTGATTCGACTGGATTATTTGTATGACCCATAAAAAACAAATGTAAAAGCATAGTAACACAATCCTCTGTATTCCTATTTTCAAAACAATTATGATTATTTCCTGATACGTTTCATTATTTGCTTCTAAACCTCTTCTTTATAATTGTGCCATTTCATATGTTGAGTGGGACACAACAATTGCTAAAACTATCCAAAAATCTGCTAGACCAATTATAGGATCCTAATTGATATGTGTTGTTTTTAATAGGTATGGTTTGTACCATGGCAATGTTCAAAACTGGAACCAAAGGACCAGAAACATACAAGAGGGGCTGCCATTTCTTCCCCAACCATTTTCTCTCTTGCCTTTCTTTGAGAGTTCATTGAAGCCTCCTAGTTAATGTACCTCACCCTCTGGTGCTGCCACCAATGGGTGAAGGGTTGGGGAGGTGGCTTGGCCATCGAAGTAGATATTAGGTCTAGGTCTAGTTTATGATGGCACGTAGGGTGATTGGCGTTTATGCAAGTTAGAGAAGACAATAGATCGGTCGGTGGATGGTTGCTTATTCCTTGCGTCGCCCTAGTGGACATGGTGTAGGAAGAGGAATCTGGCGTTCTCTCCCTCAATAATCTCGAGGTATGCCGTGATCTAGAAGAGGTTGTTCTGCCTACTCTCGGCTCTTAGTTATCGTGGTGTTGGACAAGGAGAAGAGGGGGATTAGAGATCTGAAGCTTGCAGGTTTAGTCAAAGCTCACCAATAGAGGGGTGCTCGATAGAGCTATGGCACCTTCGTATGCATTCACTGGCCAATCTTCACGGCCACACAACTGCTTCTTCTGGCCAAAAGGCGGCCTACCCTATTCTTCCAGCCTGGATGCCAAAGGGCAGGTAAGTTCAACTTCTATACATGGGCCATGTCGCGGAGGTTCTGCGCCTATGGAAATCTTGTCTCCCCAAGTAGTTCTCCCTGGCGACGACGAGATTGAATCCCTGTTGAAGTTCCATTGGACCCAATATATAGTGATTCTATCTTCTAGTTTGGGGTCCTCCTTGTCAAAGTTAGGGACTTATTTGCAATTTCCTATTTCTATTGGGTCATGTTGTAAGACGAACAACCCCACAACTTCATGCTTAAAGCTTCGGGGCCCTTCTAGTTTAAAAAGAGGGTGAAACTAGACTCTTGTGAAACCGCATTTCAACATTGCTACACATTCAATATTATTTGTACGACAATTCAATGGAACCTTTCATCATGTCCGTTGAGTGAAGCAGGATCTTTGGGTCACTTGTCATATCAGAACTGGATCGTAAACCATTGCACGTGAAGTAGTTTCAACAATGAAACCAAATGTGGATGATCAATAAATAGTTTTGCTTACAATTTTCATTAAATATATTTTCTCGAGAAAGAAAATTTTCATTCAATCAATATATCGAAGGGATACCACCTCGACGAAGGAATTCCCGTTCTCTGCATAATAAGATGTGCATAGTTAATACGTCGAAGAGAGAGAAAATGTAATACATGAAAAAGAAAAGGTACAAGCTAGGATTGGGGAGGTCATATTCGGAGATTACACCGACATCCATGACATGACAATAGAAAACCTCTCTGGTCGTATGTTTTGTCGGGTAGACGCCATCGTAGAAAGTCCCCGTCTTTCGTCCTATACATTTTTTTTGCAAGAAAACTTTCAATCTATTCATCTTCTATCATGACAGTACAACGAACACTAGAAATAATAAAAATAACATCCAGATCCGTAGACCACCTAGCGACGACTACAATCACTGAAGCGAGCCGAAGGCGCGCTGCCGTCATCACCCCTCCCTTGCCGGAGTCGGGCACAACTTGTTGTAGTAGACAGTCGGGAAGTCGTCGTGCTAAGGCCCTGTAGGACCAGCGCACCAGAACAACAACCGCCGCTGATGAAGAAAATATACACATGCATAAATAACCTGCAGAGGAGTTGACACATTTTTCTTTCTACTAAAACCCTCATTGTTCCAAGAGAGCCTCAGAGTCAAACATAAGGCGGCCGCCTCACGAGAATATATGAAGAAGACATGTTAACAGTACCCCTCAACAAATTTTCATACATGTTATGCGTAGTGAGGGAAAGGTTTAAAACTACATGTATGATAGACCATATCATGAAATTAAGCTCGCCGTGGCCACAAAAGACCCACACTTTGCCACCCCGTCACAATCGTCTCTAGTCGAAAAGCACACCTATGTGTAAAAACAAATAAATAAATCTTAACTTCCAGAAGTATTTTGAGCTTCCAGGATGGAACGATCAATGAGATTTTCGTCACATATATATTATCAAAATACAGTACAAATCAGTCAGTTACAAAATTTTGCTCGGTCAATCGATCACATAAAGAGTCTGCATTACGTCATGCCAGTTCGGTCAAACTAGACACAATACGTGCTGACCTTTTTCTAGATCAAGGGATTCAATTCGAGCAAGAAACCAAGGAAAGACGTGGAAACTAAACCTAGCCGCACACGTGGTGGATCCTAAACAACAAAATGCACCGGCCTAAAGCACCCGACTAGCTGAGGAAGGCTGAAGTCATGATGATGGTGGTGTTGGTGACGACGGTGCCGTCAGTCAGTTACAAAATAACTGGATTGGTGACGACGGTGCCGTCAGTCAGTTACAAAATCCACGCCGGATTGTATCGGGATCAAAAAATCCACGCCGGATTGTATCGGGATCAAAAAATCCACGCCTAGCTGAGGAAGGCTCACTACACCACGATGGTTAATTAAAGGCGCTTTTGTAACGGCACTTTGTAAATGCCTCAAAATCATGCTTTAAGGTGGCATTATAAAAAAATGCCTCGGATTGATGCATCTTTGGAGGCACTATAGAAAAACGCCTCGGATTGAAGCCTCCTTGGAGGCGTTTTTCAGCAATGCCTCAGATTGATAGAGTTTTTGAGGCAACTTTGAAAAACGCCTCCTAATCTTGCAGGGAAGGTAGGTTGACTATCGTCCAGTTGCAGCGTTTTGGCGGCGCCGCGGCGCGAAAAAACCTTGAACATTGAAGATGCTGCAAGCTAGCCACCGTTGGCCGGCGCCCGGCGGTGAGAACATCCTGCGATTTGAAGATTTAAACGCTGGGCTGAGGAGAAAATACACACGAAGACGACGGCTGGCTGGACTCGCCCATCTGCTTCTCGTTCGGGAAATATACAATACAGTAGCTGCCCATAGCTAGTCCTACCCGCCGCCGACGTCTCGCCGGAGAGGCCCATGCTTCTTGTTAGAGAAAATACAGCCGTCGATGATGGCTCGTCGGAGTCGCCCGCGTCTGCTTCTTGTTACTTGTCGATCGGAACCAAATTATACGTGCATGTTATCTTAGGCGGAACAGTCGGAGCTAATTAATGAAGTTTCATCAGTAGGCAGTACTAGCGTATTGCAGCAGCATCAGCTGGCGATGTGAACGAAAACGATGGCTAATTATTAACTCCAGTTTAGTCCCATATCGCTCCCGGAGAGAAATTCCGGCCTCCTTAAATAGGGGGAGTGCGCACATTATTTCGCGAACACAGCAAAACAAGAGTCTGGCCCTGCTAGCGCTGTCCAGTCTGGGCCTATCATGAAACAAATTAGAGCCCATTAACAATTGTAATTATATTATATAAATAGGAGCTATTATTAGGTTGCTATGTGTGCGTTCTCCGATATAGGTTCTTACAGAGAACAGGATCCTGTAACTGGAAGGAGGGGCTATCTGCTGAAAAAGCTTTCGAGGCACTAAATGGAAATGCCAGCGAGCTTTTTGAGGCATTTCTTAAAAACGTCGTGGAATGTCTCACCTTCCGAGGCATTATTGAAAAATGCCTTTATTAGTCTTTCCCTTTGCGATAGTCTCTAGTATTTTCAGCGAACGCCTCCTTAGATGCTTAAAGGCATTCTGGTGGGCTCTAGAGGCATTTTAGAACGCCTCCGATGCTCTACCGTGTTGTAGTGGCTGAAATGATGATGGTGGTGTTGGTGACGACGGTGCCGTTCTTGCGCCCTCGCCTCGTCGACGGCCTTCTGGAACCGCTCGACGCCACAGGGCAGGACGATGGCGCCCTCGTGCGCGTAGCCGTACTCCTCTTCCGCCTCCGCGAGCAGCTCCATGATCCGCGGGTGCACGAGCAGCTCCACCGGCACCGCGAACCGCCTCGGCGCCCCGTCCTTCACCTCCTCGCCCACCAAGAACGTAGCGCACCCCTTCTTGATCATCGATCCAAGTCGAATCTTTGCTGGTTCTTGCGCACGCGGACGCAGACGCAGTGGCGACGCGAACAGCGGATGAGGCGCTAGTTGCCCTCGTCGTCTCTTCTCTTCTCCTCTGGTCATACTTTGTGGTGCCGCAGATGTTGAGATTATATAATAGACGCGGGTGGCTGCATGAACGCGCTGCTTTCCCGGATTGGAGTCGTCCTCGTGTCGTCGTTACGTAGAAGAGTAGTTTGCTACTGGGAATACGCAAGGTTTCTTCCGTTTGGCCCAAGTTTTCTAGAAGAAGAAAAATAGATTGGTGAACCAGCGGCCCACAGGCTCTAGCGGGCTGAATTGTTACCGTTCAATCGAAAATTAAGGTTCAGGAAGGACGAGAGGTGAAAAAAAAATCACGATACAATCCGGCGTGGATTTTTTGATCCGCCTTTTTAAGGCGGTGTGAGGTGTGACAAGAGAGTAAGGTCAGAAATAATAGCCCTAATTACATCATTTGTAGAGAGAGACAAGTTCCTAAAGGTTTTGGCGTTTCGAGCAACCCAAATTTTTCATAGCACAAGCAACAAAAACCCCCAGCTCCCGTGTCGCTCCCGCGAGCGGCTCGGGAGCAAACCCTAGTCGGCGCCAGCACCCCTCCCACCCTTCCCTCCTCCCCTCGTCGCCGCGGGCGGAGGTCACCAGGCAAAGCCCGCGCGGCTCGGCGGCGGCAGGGCACTTTTCCTCCTCCGCCCGGGGCTGGCTAGCGCGGGCCAGTGGTATCGTGGGGAGCTCGAGCGGCAGCACACGCTCGGGGCGACGCTTCTGGCTGCCGAGGCTGCGCACGGACGCGCGCAGGGCTCCAGGGCGCGCGGATCTGGCGAGGGGCGGCGCATGCCGACATGGACGGTTCATGGCGTGAGATCTGCCGAGTGCGACGTGGTGGTCGCGCCGGTTCGGCAGGCACGGGCGCTGGAGTGACCGCGTGGTTTTGGCCGGGCGACGTGGTCGCGGTGGTGCAGTACGGTGTGGCTGCTTGGGCGGCTACGTGTGGTGTTCGATGGGGACTGGATCTGGCAGTCTGCCAGAGGCTGGCGGCCGGGCGGGTATCGCCGGCACCGGTGGTGCCGATGGCGATTCTTTGGAGCAGGAAGGCCGCCCGTGGTTTGGACGGGGGGGGGGGGGGTGCAAGACCAGATCTGGTTTCCTGCAGGCCCGCCGTCGAGGAGGCTTGCTGGTGGCCCTACACAGTGTTAGCGCGCTTGCACGCGCGCGCCTGTGTGTGGCGGGGGGGGGGGGGGGTTGCACGATCCAGTGAAGGAACGGGTCGGCCTCGGCCGGCTGCGCGAGAGTGACTGCCCAGGGTGAATAGCCTGGCCAGTGCTAGTCGGACGGCGGCGACGACGCTCGTGGGCGTTGCTATCCTCCTTGGAGGCGTCGTCGGGAATCTTCACAGCCTCTACTCCCGGACAGGACAAGGAGTCGATGATGGTCTTGTGATGAAGATTAACCCTTCTGTCTAACCTGTCCAGATAGAATAACCAATCAAACACCTGTACCCTGCTAGGGACACGAGAGTCCCAGATGTGAGCAAGTGTGGGATCCGAGAGATGAGAAGCAAGAGCATCGTAGGCACCCTTAGTGTAGAAGGCCGCTCCGTTAAGCAAGGACCTTTCACCGGGGACTCCAATGAGGCGCACAACCTGCAACAGACATCTCAAGGCAGCAAGTTCATGGGTAGCGATTAAGGTCAGCCGGCTACGCAAGCCCAGTTCAATCCCATCCATCATTGTCTTGTCAACAAGAGCATTGGGCATAGTATGGTGTGTAAACAAGCAGTGGAGAGTGGCTCTGGCAACAACCATCAATCTAGCCAGAAAAATGTTGAGGAGCTATTGCCAAAATTAACCTATGAAATCTCTCTAAGAGTATGCAAGTGTTTGAAAATAGCTTTGCCAAGAAAATCTTCTCCTCTGATGATGAGACGCAATGGCGACCGAAGCTGAGCATCTCTGTTTGCTATAAATCAGCCCCTCCCGAGCTTCACTGGCCATCCACACCTCCTCCACTAGCCACAAATCGACCAAAGCCAAGCGGGGCAAGGCTAGGAGGGCCTCCTGCCTCGGATCCTTGCCGGAGCTCCTCCATGGATCCCTACGGCCACCTCCTCTCTCCTCCTCTCTCTCTCTCACTCTCTATCTCTCTGTCCTCCTCTCCCTCTGCAAATCCCTTGAGCAAGTTGTCCTCGAGCTCCTAAGTGCGACTAGGTGGCCGGTTGTTCGGAGTGACATCAGAAACATCAACTCCGACGAGGCCTGCCGCCTGCCGTCTCTGGAGACAAAGCTCACCTCGTCGTTCGTCCACCTCTGGCAGAGGTGTAGGTACGTATGTGCTCCCCTGGGTCCATCCCGACCATCGCCAGCGATCGCCGTGGCCTCCTCGCCGGAGAACGACCATCGGCAGAGCCGCTCACCTCTGCTCTCTCTCTCTCTCTCTCTCTCTCTCTCTCCCAGAACTTCCTGCGTTACACGCCTGAACTTCCCTCTGTAGGAACCCGACCTTCGGCCTATCTTCGCAACCATGTCTCCCCGCGCGAATTATTCTGGTTAGTCGTGTTCTATGTGATGTAAGTGTAATCTTCGAACGTTTTTAGCAACTAAATGCCCGTTTTAATTAGGAATCTCGCTCGTTGGTGGATTTTGCTCTCGGGTCGTGATGAACTCGCGTTTTTGCAATTTTACTGCCTGAGTTGTTTGACTTGAACATCCCCCTGTGCTAGGTTGAACTTCCACCAACATTGCCCAAATGAGGCTTGCGATATACCGTTGGAAAGCTATGGACACGAGTATCATGACCCAAGTTAAATGTCTGGCAAATTGTAAGCAGTTTAAGAGCAGTATTAAAAACCGTTTTTTCTTCATACAAAAAATGTGAATCAAATTTTCGATCGCATTTCTAAACCGTGTATCGGAATGAGGAAAATGATATGGCGTTGGAACGCTGCTGCAAAACCGCTCCTTCCACATGTTGAAAGTTTTCTCTAATTCCCTATGGTTAAAGAGTAATGTGAAAAATCGTAAAATTTCACAAACCGAACAGCCGAGTTCGTATTTTTTATGAAATTTCTAAACGGCTAATCCAATTGAGGAAAATGATATGGCTTTCGAAAGCTTATGAAAATGCGCTACTTTTTAATGTTCAAATGTTTTTGTAATTTTGAACGGTTTAAGAGTAATTTAGAAAACGGTACAAGTTTAACCGAGTTCGTATTTTCAATCTAATTTTTTAACCGTACATCCGAATGCAGCAAATGATATGGCGTTGGAAAGCTTGAGGAAATGCGAAACTTTTTGGTATATGTTGTTTCTCCCAATTACTTACGGTTTTAATTCAATTTTTTAAATGGATAAAATGTATTTTCGACGTAATTTCTACAAACTTTATCGGAATGGGGCAATTAATATACCGTTGGAAAGCTACGGAAAACGCAAAACTTTTTCATGTTGATGGTTTTCTCTGATTCCTAACCGTTTCCAAGTAATTCCGTAAAACGGCGAGATCATTCGTTCTGCCTTTACCGCGAAACAGATTCTTAGAAAATGCACCGCATGAAGTCTTGAACTTCTCGGCATGTCTACTTGAACTTCACTCTGTTTTTCACGTGCTTTTCTTGCTCGCAGCTCTCCGTCCACTCACCAGAATTGAGCAAGTGATATATCGATGGAAAGCTGTAGTAAACACGCAACTTTCCTGTGTTGGTCATTTTCTAATACCCGCGACGGTTTTAAAAGTTTTTCATCTAAAATTCGTTCTGTGTAGTAGGTGAACTTCCTGCTATTTTCATGTTGAACTTCTGTGTCGTATTTTCATTTGCAATTTTCTCATCCATTCGTCAGTGTACACAAATGATATTCCTTTGGTACAAACCTCTCTCATAATAATTTTTTTAACTTTGTCCGACCGAGGATTTGAACTTATAACAACAACAAAATTGGACCTTGCCTTTTAATTCTTTTTTTCTCATATTAAACACACACCATGTAGTACATGAACTTTTTCCATTTTTATAATTGGAATTTTTTATTTTCTTTTTGAAATCAAATTGCTCCCAAATAATAAATGAACTTCTTTGTGGATTGAGAGAATTATTTTAAAACTAAAATATAATTTCTTTTTGTGTTTTCGAACAAGGAAATACAAGGTGAACCTCTCTCGCAAAAATTTTTGAACTTCCACGGACAGAGCACTTGAACTTCTTTCAAGAAACCTTTTAAGCTTTTATTTTTCTATATTTTTTATTCTCACCTGAAATGCATTCCTTCAGTATTGAACTTCTCGTTGTTTTCACCTTGAACTTCTATCACGAATTTTTGTTCAACCTCTCTCACAAGAAATTTTGAACTTTCTCGGGCCGAGCACTTGAACTTCTAGCAACAAAACTTTAGGCTTTGCATTTTCATTCTTTTTTGAATTCAAAATGCACACTGTGTAGTACGTGAACTTCTGACCGTTATCAACCTGAACTTCTGAGATCATGCGTTCTGCCTTCATCGGAAAAACAGAAGTCTCTGAAAATGAACTTCGTGAAGAGGTCAAACTTAGGCAGTTCTTTTTGAACTTCACTCTGTTTTTTCACGTGTTGTTTTTTACCTGTAACTCCCCAACCACTTACCGGAATTAAGGAAATGATATACCGATGGAAAGCTGTTGAAAACACGCAACTTTCCCATGTTTATCAGTTTTCATGCTCGCGACGGCTCAAAAGAATTTTTTGAATATATAAAAACGTGTTTTAAACGGTATGCATGAAATTTTAAACCGCTCATCAGAATGTAGCATATAATATACGGTTGGATATCTTATGAAGTTGGGAGTCTCGTAATATAATTTTTGAACCGTGCAGGGTGGTTTGTATTCTTTTATTCTCATCTAAAACGTATTTCGTATAGTAGTTGAACTGCTCGATATTTTCATATGGAATTTCGGCCATATATTTCTTTATTGTAATTCCTCACTCGTTCCTCGGAGTTCCACAAATGGTAAATCATTAGAAACTTGTTGAAAATACGTAACTGTTTTTAATATGGTTAAACTTTTCTTTTCAAACAACATACACCAATTTATTTTAACCATTTATTTTTCAAATAGAGCATACAATATAATTCTTGGACAATTGTTGAATAGAAACAAACTTTTTTCATGTAGAGTATAATTGTTCCAAACTTGCAACGGATTGAGAGAATTATTTTAAAACATGAGACACAACAACTTTTTGTGTTTTTTGAACATGTAAACACATGCTGAACCTCTCTAACAAGAATTTTTGAACTTCCGAGGTAAGAGCACTTGAACTTCTAGCAACAAATTTTCAAACTTTGCTTTTTTATTCCATTTTTCTCATACGAAAAGCACACCATGCAATACGTGAACTTCTGGCAATTATCAATTTGGACTTCTCTGTGTTTCGGTTTAAAAAATAAGAATTTTTTTATTTTTTTGTTTTCCTTTTTTTAATTTGAACTTCTTCATTTTATTATTTAGTAACGATAAAACATCTAAGTTTTTTTACCTTCGAACTTCTCTTTTTTTACATTGAACTTCTTAGAAAAATATGGTTTTACATAAGCAAACAATTTTCTAGGTTTTTAAATTTGAATTTCTAGTTTTTTTTACCTTCTCATTTATTTGAAATTGAACTTCTAGGGTTGTAAAATTTGAGCTTCTATGTTTTTTTAAATAAATGCAAATTTGATTGTTTTTCCAATTGGAACTTCATGGTCAATTCTTTAATAACGGCTAATATTTGAGTATTTTAAGAATGATTAAATCCAATTTTTTTAATAAACACGAAACCACTTCGTTAGTTTAGTTTGAACTTCTAGTTTTTTAAAAGCGAGGAAATTGTATTTTAAACTTTTTTTAGTTATTCCTTTATTTTTAATTTGAAATTATTTATTTTATTTTTTAGTAACGAGAAAAAATCTGAGGTTTTTTATAAACTTTGAACTTCTCTGTTATTTTAATTTGAACTTCTTAGTCTTATTCTTAGAATAAGATCATTGCTTAAAAAATATCCTTGGCCATACTTTTACTTTACCAACACAGGAGAAGTGCTTGAGTTCTTTTGTATTAATTGAACTACTTTTTTTTATTTGAACTTCTTGATTTTATAGTATTAGTAACGTGTAAATTACGAGTTTGTTATAAACATCGAACTGCTTCATTTTTTAAATTGGAACTTCTTGGTTTTAAGTTTTAGTTATGAAAATAATCATAGTTTTGTAAGAAACGTCAAAACCGTTCGGTAATTTAATTTTGAATGTCTAGTTTTTTCTGTACTTGGAAATCTTTTTTTATAAACCTTTGAACTACTCTATTTTTTAATTTTAGACTTCTTGGGTTTCTTTTTTAGAACTGGAAAATATGTTTTTCCATTTGAATTCATGAACTTATCTCTTTTTACATTTTGAACTTTTTGGTTGTCCTTTTTAGAAACAATAAAAAAGTCATTTATTGATTGGTATTGTTTGTGTTTTTATATTTATTCCGGTTACCGTTCTCTGAGTAAAAAATGCATATGAATTTCTTCGATGACAATAGGTGAACTTCGTGCACATAATTTATAAAACACTCTTTTGCGCGTATATGAATTTTCCTGTAGATGTACATGAACTTTTTTTGGTTGCACCTCAACAACCAACATGGAATAGTACGATGATAGAAGTCTTGTACAAAACTCCATAAAATCACAGAAAGCGATACCAAATGGATCATAGAAAATATTGACCAAATCACACAAGAAAAAGGTCAGGTCGAGGGCATTCTTTAACATGCATTAAAAAGAAACAAGTAGGGAATGGAAACAACAAAATCTGAAGGGAGGTTGAGATCCCTCCTCGCCGCACAAGTCCACAGCCTCCAGCGCAGGGGAGCCATTTTTGCCAGCGATCAATGTATCTTAATTCTATAATCGAAGAGCCAGACTCAACATGCCTTATTCTGCAAAACCAAAATCTGAGCACATATATCAGAAGAATATATATATATATATATATATATATATATATATATATATATAGATATGATCTAGAACGAACAAAAAGTGTGGCAGGGCATATTTTTTTTAACTTTATATGCAAAAACTTTCTGTATTTCTTCACCCCCTGTTCTATGTGAACTTCAGTGTCCAGACAACAAGAACTTGGTCGATCAAACCAATGGATCAATGGGTCTGGGAGGACCTTGCGGACAGCAACTGCACCATCAGGAATCGGAAACGTCATGGTGAACAACGTTCGCACCGTGTAGGGGGGTTGGGGACGACGGCATCGGCATGATCGGGAGCTTGAAGAACAAGGATGGCCATCGAAGGGGTGGGCCGAGATGGTGGTCCAAGGGTCGCGCAGGGACGCGCTTGTTTCAGGGCGCACAAGACGAACCAGGCGGCAACTAACTGGAGGATCCTGGGGAGTTACCTGGAGGCAGAGAAGGAGAAGATGAAAGCAGAGGGCGAGAGAAGGCACACCGGAGGGGAGAAGTGGGGGGTTGACTGGAGGTGAGGGATGGGGAGAGCAGCGGCGGTTGGTGGTGGAGGTGTGAGGCGGCCGCAGGATCCGGCGGTGCGCGTGGGGATACCGGGGAGGGCACGCTGCGGCGGGTGGATCCGGGGAGGTGGCGCGGCGGCGGGGGCCTCTGGGGACAGGGCGCGGCGGAGGGCCTCAAGGAGGGGGCACGGCGGCGTGGGGGTCCAGGGAGGGCGCAGATGAGGCGTGTGGATTGAGGGAGGAGGCTCGGCGGCGGGGGATCGAGGGGTGTGGGCGGTTGCCTGGTGGAGTGCAGGGGACGTGGGGGAGAAGATGCGTTTTTTTCTTTCTGTTTTATCATGTGGCGCTGGCCGCACCGGTTCGGGAGGATCTCCTCGCGCTCTATATAGGCGCGGCGTGATCCAAATAACTATTCTAATCCCGAGATTAGAATAGTGTTTGACTATATATATATATATAATATAATATAATATATATATATACATCTCAGCTATTCTGCAACCCATTCCTGAATAAGCTATTCAGGAACCATTCCTAACTGACAAAAAACAGATAAGCTAACTGTGCTTCATATTCTAGTTAACTGCCGTGCGGACTTTTTCTCGCACCGTTTTTTTGCACAGTTTTTTATCGTAAATTTTGAACCATTTATCGGAATGATGCAAATAATATATCGTTGGATAGCTATTAAATAGGAGCAAAAAATCCATATTGATCGTTTTCCCAAAATCCTTACAACTTTTAAACAAAATATAAAAAACTAAAAATTCTTCAAATGTGTTTTCGGTGTTTTTGTGAAAGAAAATTTGTCAGAATGATGCGTATGATATACCCTTGGAAAGCTATCGATTAGCCCGAACTTTGGTATATATAACACTTTTTCAGATTCGATACGGTTTAAGAGCAGTTTTGAAAAAAACTAATGTCACTTTCATCATTTTTTTCTGAATTGCTACAGTAGACGCTAACTGTTCAAGCGGAATAGCTAACTGCACTATGTTGAGCAAGCTAACTGCCGGAGATGCAAATACCTTTTTTCTTTCATTCATTTTTGTATGCGGGTGAGGCTAACTGCCGGGACCAAAATAGCTAACTATCGGGCGTTGCGGCAATTAACATCAAGTTAACTGCCAGACTAAAGACACTATTTTTTATTTTTTATTTTTTCTCGGATCGAACTAACTGCGGGGCTGAAATAGCTAACTGCACAGGCTGCGGCAGTTAACACCAAGTTAACTACCGAGAGCGAAGACACTAAAAAAATATTTCGTTCTTTCTTGTCAGGGTCACGCTAACTGTCATGAATGCCGAAGTTAACTACCACGCTGGCCGATGTTAACTGTCGGAGCTGCAAATACTTTTTTTCTTTCATTCATTTTTCGTATGGGTGATGCTAACTGCCGGGACTGAAATAGCTAACTACCGGGCATTGTGGCATTTAACATCAAGTTAACTGCCATACTGAAGACACTATTTTTTTCCTTTTATATTTTTTCTCGGGTGGAACTAACTGCGACGCCTGAAATAGCTAACTGCCGAGAGCGAAGACACCAACAAAAATATTTCGTTCTTTCTGGTCGGGGTCATGCTAACTGTCATGAATGCCGAAGTTAACTACCACGACGGCCGATGTTAACTGCCACTGTGGACGATTTTTTTAAATGGCCAAATTTTTTCCATTTTTTTCTAATTCATTTTTTTGTCGTGGTCACCATAACTGCAATGAATATCGGGGTTACCTGCCACGCCGGCCGAAGTTAACTGCAACTGTTGAAATCCATGGAGATGTGCAGCTAACTGCTTGGGTTTTTCGAGTGAACCTGTCTTATTTCATGATTTCAATTGCAAAAAGATGGGTGGTTGGGAGTCACTGTGTTATAGATTAATAAGTCAACTTCTACAGTTTTTGAAAGCAAACTGATACAGTTCACTAACTACTACCTTCGCTCGCAGCCAGAATGAACATGAGACTTTCGTTGGAGCCGCACGGGGTGGTGTGGCGCTCGTTGTACATGGATCTGACCGGACAACGCCCATGCTTCTGGAACCGTACGGACGCTACCGGAGGTAGGAAGCAGCTAGTGGCGCCGGACGTGTGTGCACGCACAACTGCACAATCTCTTTTTCTAACTTCCACCATGGCTAAACTTAACTGCTGCCGAGGGAAGAACAAGAGGAGAACATTGGCAGGGAGGTTGGACGATGTAGAGGAGGAGGGGAACTAGACGGGCGCGCTGGCAGCATTGTCCTACGACGCGCGTATCAGAGAGGCAGAATAGTCGCTTCCGGTTGTGCCCGTCTCCTTCGTCTCGCGCGCCTCATGACCTGCCTTGGAGAGGCGCCTCCACTCCTCTCTGCTAACTGCCCCCATGGTCGAATTGCTACTCGTGGTCGCTGACGTGGTGCCCATGGAGGTGGTGTGGCAGGTCGGGGAAGGTGATAACAGGCCCATGGTCAACAGGGAGCACACACATGGGGAACGGTGAGCCCCCGCAGTGGAGCAGAGAGGTGGTCGCCTAATGGCAGCCCGCGCGGTGATCCAGCTATGCAAGTCGTGGTGGTGGAGCGGAACCAGGGTAGGTGGAGCCTCCTCCTCAGGCCACCATGGGAGGAGAAGTCCACTGCCGCAGAAGCTGGGGAGGATCTCGTCGGTGCCGCAGAAGCCGAGGGAGGATCTCCCCATGGCTCGTGGCGGTGGTGGTCAGGATCCTATGCCATGGATCTTGACGGGTCCCAAGGAAAGGCGAGGAACAGAGGAGGGCGCTAGGACGGGATCTCATGGATTGGCGGCACTGTCAGCGGGAGGTGGAGAGAGGAAGGTGGATCCCGTCGACAATTTCGTGGCGTGGCGCCCGACATGGAAGGTGGAGCTCGCACCCTTGCACCCTTCGGGATCAGGGCGGCGGCGCGTCAGCGGGGTGGGTAGTGGTGGTGCACCGGTGAGGTAGTTCACCAGACACGAGCTCGCTCGCTCCCTCGCAGCGCTACCGCGCTGCTCGCTCACTCGCTCGCTCCCTTCGGGAAAAGAAACAGGTAGGAGTGGGGGTGGTTTCGAAATAAGCTTATTTAGGAACTCTAGAAGGGGGCAGCAGAAAATGCCTTATGTGATATTTTCTTTTTGCTATTATTATTATTTTCAGAAGAAAGTAACTTTGTGGAAGAATCTAGACTAAGCCAAGCCACATCATCCATTTGCATGATGGCATTGCAATTACCATGGTTCCTACTTGAATTGTTTGATAATGTTTGCTCATTTAAATCAATTTTGCTATTAAGATGAATATGCTTGTGATTACATGATCATTTCTGGGACATGCTCATTTACATCCAATAGACTAAATGAATTATTGTTACTGTTAAGATTCATTTGTTAAATAGTTATGTTACCCATGCATGCTATTGTTGATATCATGCTCATATGCATTTCATCATGTTATTTTGCTATGGCTCAGATCATCATCATTCGAGTTAAACTTGCTGTCAATTGAACTTGAACAAGCCTGTAGGCTAAGTCATAGTGCCACCAAATCGAGCTCACAAGTGCAGCCACATTTTCCTGGATGTAGAGGGCCTAATTCGGTCTATTTTTATGACTATTGTCGGTACCCCTAACGAAGGAAGGTTATATGTGCGTGCCACTCTAGCTCGGTAGGCGGCTATAACCTTGTGAGGCCAAGCTTTAATGGTACCAGGGTCCTCGTTTAGGAAAGTTTAGTTTAGCCATGATGGTGGCAGGGTGTCACACGGTGACACGGGAACACCCATGGCATGGCCCAGACGGGTGTATGTCGGAGTGGCCGGAAGAATGGCATGCAATAGATTGCTTTTATTGGAACATCTATGGTCCACCTGAATGGGAATATGTCTTTGAAGTACAAGGTTAAGAGTTCCATGGTGTGGGTACGGTGTACTAACCTCTGTAGAGTGTAAAATCTACTGGAATAGCCGCGTCCTCGGTTATGGACATAGTTCATACTAGGTCACACTATGGGTCAACAAATAATAAAATATTTTCATATTAATGAACCCCGAGCTCATACAATGAGAAGTTGGTTGATCTTTATGTGGTCATGCGATGACCATGGTAGTAAGAAAGTTCTATCACTACAGGAATCAGCTGATTTGCCGTCTGCCATGGCAGACGGCAAAGGACCGAAGAGCTGACGACAAACATGCCCGACACAGTAAGTAACGATAAACAACAGATTTGTCGTATGCTATTTGCCAGCGGACGGCAAAGACCCCTTTGCCGTCTATGGCAGACGGTAAAGAAGGTGGACGGCAAACAACTGACGTTAGCCACGTTAGGTGGCTAATGGGAGGCTTTGTCGTCTGCCGTGTGATGTCAGCAGACGCGTCACTCCACCCAGCTCTTTGTCGTCTGCCACAGACGGCAAACCTCTCCAGCCTTTGCCGTCTGCCACAGACGGCAAAGTGACCAAATGGGTCAGCTCCCAAGTTGCACAGGTTGCTGCCACGTGGCATCTTTGCCGTCTGTGGCGAACGGCAAAGACCCCTTTGCCATCTGTGGCTATCACAAAGTAAAGTGCATAAGTAAAGGGCTCGGGTAAGAGATAACCGAGGCACCCGGAGACGATGATGTATCCCGAAGTTCACACCCTTGCGGATGCTAATCTCCGTTTGGAGCGGTGTGGAGGCACGATGCTCCCCAAGAAGACACTAGGGCCACCGTAATCTCCTCACGCCCTCGCACAATGCAAGATGCCATTATTCCACTAAGGGACCCTTGAGGGCGGTCACCGAACCCGTACAAATGGCAACCCTTGGGGGCGGTCACCGAACCCGTACACTTTAACAACCCTTGCAGGCGGTCACTGGTACCCGTCAAATTGCACGGGGCGGTCTCCACAAGCTAATTGGAGACCCTGACGCTTTCCCGAAGCTTTACACCACAATGATTGAGCTCCGAGCATCACCAACCGTCTAGGGCGCCCAAGCACCCAAGAGGAACAAGCTCAAGGGCACCAAGCACCCAAGAGTAATAAGCTTCTCAACTTGTAACTTCCACGTACCACCATGGAGAACTCAAACTGACGCACCAAATGCAATAGCAAGGGCACGCGGAGTGCCCAAGTCCTTCTCTCCCAAATCCCACCAAAGCAAGTAATGCTAGGGAGGAAAATGAGAGGAAGAACAAGAAGAGAACAGGAAGAAATCCAAGATCTAGATCCAAGGGGTTCCCCTCACTTAGAGGAGAAAGTGATTGGTGGAAACATAGATCTAGATCTCCTCTCTCTTTTCCCCCAGAAATTAGCAAGAATCCATGGGGGGATTGAGAGATAGCAAGCTCGAATAAGGTCAACAATGGGGGAAGAACACGGGCTTAAGAGATAAGGTTCATTGGGGAAGAAGACCCCCTTTTATAGGTGGGAAAAATCAAACCATTATGCTCACAGCGTGCACAGAGCGGTACTACCGCTCGACCTCATGGTACTACCTCTAGGGGTAGCAATACTACCTCAAAGGGCAGCGGTACTACTGCTTGCGAGCGTACTAAAGAAATACATCCATGCCTACCACCAGTGGACTTAAGACGCGTTTTTGGTCTGGAGCGGAAGTAGTCGCGGTAGTACCGGTCCAAGCGGTAGTACCGCTCCCAGGAGCGGTACTAAAAAATTACATCCCCTCCAAGCGATAGTACCGCTGCAGCCTTTTTAAGGACGCCAAAACTGACACAACTTCTGCAAACGGACTCCGAATTCAACGAAACCAAGTTTGTTGGAAAGCTAGAAACAAGGGCTAACACAATCTTGATAGAAATAACAATAATAAGGAAATTAGAAAGGTCCCATAAGAAAAAGGTGAGAACCCTTCCTCGAATAAGACCGGTAAAACCTCCAACACCTAAAATGCAATAGAAGAAGCATGTGAACTCCGTTTTCAATGAACTCGAGCTTGTCAAGAAGATGAACATAAGCTCCAAATCTCACAAGTAGAAAACCAAATAAGAACCAAGAAACATGATGCAAGCATGCAATGGTTTGGTCTCTCTACAAATGATACGATCAAGCTACTCACTTGAGAGCCCCCCTTGATAGTACGACAACCGATCCTACAACCCGGTCTCCAAACTACCACCATGAGACAGGTAAAATAGAGAACCTATCAAGGCCAAACATTTGCCTTGCACAAAGTCCACTTGAGCTAGATGTAGACGATCTTGACTTCCTCAAGTAGGACCACCTTTCTTGATTGCGTTGGCTCGGTGAAGACTAGTAGATTGCTCCCCCATACTCCATTATGGGTGAGCCACTTTTCGACACATCTTCACAAGTCCATTGTCACCACAATGGATGGCAATCTTCAAGCACTTGATCTCTCCATGATGCATCACTTGAACATGCACACCGCAACCTAACCCCACAAAGAACTCTCATGAAGACCATGGGTTAGTACACAAAGCGTAATGGACAATGCTTACCATATCATGGGATCACTTGATCTCTCTCGGTAAATCTTCTACGCTTTGTGAGTTGATCAACTTGATTCACTCTTGACTTAGTCTTGATCAACCTTGAACCTTTCCAACTCTCTTCATTTGGATGATGCCTTGAAGCTAAGCATGAATGATCACACAATCTCCTTCTTCAAGACATTCTTGCAATAAGCTCAACTTTCACATGACCAATCTTTGTATAATTCCTTAATAGCACCTTGGTCAACACATAAACTCCTTGAAACCAACACATGGACTTCAAGAAATGCCTATGGACAAATCCTTCAAATATAACTCAATGCAACCATTAGTCCATAGAGAATGTCATCAATTACCAAAACCACACATGGGGGCACCACATGTCCTTTCAATCTCCCCCATTTTGGTAATTGATGACAATCACTTTCAAGAGAGTTTATATAAGGAATTATGCATCACCATGCAATGAAACAACCAATGATGCATGAGTATGAGATGCAAATGGTTAGGAACAAAACCAAAGCAATGCATGAGTATGTGATGCAAATGCTTAGGAACAAAACCAAAGCAAGAACAAAACTCTGAAAACTTCTCCACAAAACTCTCTGAAACTTCTCCCACATTGGCATCAATTGCCAAAATGGGCGAAAAGCTTAGGAGGCCAATATAAAAAGTGTTCCTCCATAAATTTTGTATTTCTCAAAAAGGGAGTGGAATGCCATACACATATCCAAAGGTAAATACTTGGAGGAAGACAAACTATATTGAGGCACAAAGATTGCTAAAGAACGATATGCCACAAAGACATAACAAAGAGAGACGCATGCAATCAAGCAATCAAAAGATACCAATTAAAGCAAGCAATCAACAACTATCAATTGAACCAACTAGACCAAAGATCCTATGAGCCACATGAATAAAGGATATTAAGATATGAGCAAAGGAGTGTTCTAAAGAAACTAGAGAAGCTCCCCATGATTTGTGCACAAATAAGAATTTTTGTATTTGGATACAAAGTGCACAAAATAGGATCATAGCTCCCTCAAAATCAATAGAAACTTACAACAAGTGCAAGTGAGCATATAGGAAACAAAGCCTAGCACTTGCAACAAACACATGGTTGAGCAACATGTAAAAGAGGATACTTAAGAATAGGCTCAACCAAAAAGATGTGTGTGAGTCATGGCAAAGCACTTGAGAAGACTAATGTAAGGATGAGCATTAAGCATCAACATATTCTTGGATAAATGAGATACAAGGTGCAAGACATGACCTTCCCACACACACACAACAAGCAAATGGATACACAAGCTTACTAAAAAGCGAAATAACAACCAAGCTTGTGACAACCCATGGTGAAGATAGAAAGTGAAAGCCTCATCAAGACGAGGGATACCAATTAAGATGGCAAAAGGCCTCATCAAGGCAAGCATGAGGAAAAATATCTTCACCACACAAGAGTGCATCAAGATGCAACGAGATATGACCCGCACTCAAGGCACACACTTTCACGGAGCCACCAAAGAGATAACATGAGAAAGAAATGGTGGACGTGAAAGAAAGGGATATCAACTAGATATGCAACTTCTCTCAAGTGTATAAGATTCTAGGTAGACGACGATCATAATAATATCAATCCACAAAGAAGGATGTACACACGAAATAGTTACAAAAAGGAGAGAACAAAATATCCTCAAGGAAGTCATAAATATACCAATAAGATATTTTCTTGAAAGTATAGCACTTGGCTAGATATGGTCTTATTGTATATAAATGAAGTCCAACCACACATCCATCAAATACATCACAACTAGCAACAAGAGATCATCGTCGGGATGCTTTGAGAAAGGAAATAAGTATCACAAGATATGAAATGAATATCATGCCAAGATGCAACCTGCACAAGGTTGAATGCAAGAGAGGAAAGCATGAATAGATACTTGTTACCGAGATAGCATTGGAAGGATGCAGAAGATACCAATTGAAGGTATTAGATAGTAGTTCATTGAACATCCTAGCTTGACTCCAATAAGCACATGGTGACACCACCTTCCTTGTAAGTGAGCCAAGCATCCAATGTATCTCCAATTGTTCCTAGAACAACAACACAAACAAAATGGTACCCAACCTCATTGGGACCAAAGAGTTAGAGAACCAACAATACATAGGACAAACTCCACATAAATATGTGCATATAGATATGAAAATGAATTTCATGCTCATCTCATCCAATTTGAGACTTGGTGGAGTTTCCCCTATATATTGGGTCAAAGAAAGAAAGCATGCCAAAGATACTACATGAAGTTAATATGCATGCTCAATACTTTCAAGAACCGATACCAGTTGACAAAGAAATGCCAAGTGAAGAAAAGATGCCAAATGAATAAATCAACACTTGGAGGATATCAACTGAAAGATACATCAAGGAATGAGATATCCGTTGATACACGCAAAAAGAAAGATGTCAAACTCCCAAAAGAGAGAATGGTTCCAAACAAACCAAGTGCTCTACAAAGTTTCATGATGGCACAAAGTACCAAAAAGAAACTGTTTGCATTGCACCAACACACACTTAATAAGGATCACAAGGTGAGCGTTCTAAGAAAAATAGGATAGCTCCCCCAAGCATTGTGCATTATAGAGAATTTGAATTTGAATACAAAAAGCACAAGATGGGATCACCACTTTCACTATATCTCTACAAACACTAGACAAGCTCAAGGAAATAACAAGATCCACAAGTAGTATGGAATACAATGGGGGTTGACACAATCCTAGGCAAGAGATAAAGAAAATAAAAGCAAAGGCCAATGTAAAGATGATCAATAATTTCTACCACACATAAGTGAGTACCAATTGTCAAAAGACAAGAAGTATTTGGAAATAATCCCTGTTGGTAGATAGCAAGGATATCCAACATCATCTTCACACAAAAAAAGCAAATTGCAACTTGTAGAGCTAACATGACACCTAGGAACAAGATAATTTACAATATCAATTCTAGGTGACAATATCTCAAATGAACACATTTTCTAGGCTTGTAATATGCACATAGCATATTAATCCCCCATAATGTGATATCAATAAAAACTTAACAAGAGACAATAAAGGAATCCAACAAGAGATAATTAATGGAGTATTTAGAATCTGAATTTCTAATGAGAAGACATACCACATAGCGACTAGATAATCATGTAATATCAATACTAGATGGTATTACTCATGTACACACATTTATAGGATTGTGTGGTGCACAAAGCACATCACTCCCCACAATGGGATATTCCATTAATCTTTCACAAGAGCCAACTAAAATACAAACAAGATGCACAAAGGCTCAACGAACGACCCACATGTACATGAAGTGCAAACCAACATACACATACTTGATTACTCAAGATAAGCAATTTGGAGACACAACATATACAAACACATGCAAGGAACAAAACCAAAACATGCAAAGGGGCAAGTAACTTTCAATGTAAACAATTTAAGTACAAGTTACCAGAAGGAGGCACATTGGATATAGTATAGAAACTTGATAACCCAATTGATTTGGCTTGAGACAATAAGAATGATGAAGTCCCCTTAATTCTTCATAATGTAGCCAAGTCTCCAATACCCTCCAACAACACCTATTGATCAAGTTTGAGCTTGTTGGTCCCCAACCAAGTTGGGTCCTAAGAGGTTAGTCACAATAGGCTTGGCAACCTGTCGGTGGAAACGACGCCTATGGAATCACTGGGATCCCTTGTACGGTTGGCGGGCGCAGGGTTGTGCAAAGAGCGGGTCTGGTAGCCAGCACAAAGATTGTTTACCCATGTTCGGGCCACAAGGATGCGTAATACCCTAGTCCTCCTTTGGTGTATATTTGAGTGTTCTTGAGCTCTCGAACTAGCTGCGGTGCGTGCGTAGTCCAAAAGATCCTCATCCTTCTCCAGTATGCCTCGGGCCTCCTTTTATAGTCAAAAGGGGTCGCCACAGTGGCACACAGGAGGTGGGAAGGTACACAGTGGTTAAGTATATCCTCTGGCACCGTCGGACAAACGCATTTAATGCGCTGCTGACATGCCCTTCATGCATTATCGGGGTCAGCGAGGAAGCTCGTCCCAGCTGTCGCCGCCTCGCCTAGCTCCGACGCGCGTCCGAGCTAATGAGGCATTGTAGTGCCATGTTGGCCGGTTGTTGGGCTGGCGCGGTGGTAGAGTCTTCACGAAGATCTGTATGCCACCACGTAGGTGCTTGCTAAGTTGGCCTGGAGGCCGCGCGTCGCCACACAGGAGCCTGCCCAGTTGGTTGGGCTGGCAGCTGTATGGGAACGGCGGTGGAGTCTTGGCAGACGTGGGCCTGGCTGTGGCCTCGCAGGTGTCCTCGGCAAGGGTCTCGCCGGGGCCCCGACAAGGGTCTTGCCGTGGATCTCGTCCCCGGCAAGGATCTTGCTGGGGGTCTCGTGGATTTCCTCGGCAAGGATCTTGCCGAGGATCGTCATCTTCTGGTCCTCATCTGATCTTGTGTGCTTATGATCTTCCCCGGCAAGATCCCCGCGGTCGTCCCCGGCAAGGATCTTGCCGGGGGTCTCGTGGATTTCCTCGGCAAGGATCTTGCCGAGGATCGTCGTCTTTTGGTCCTCATCTGATCTTGTGTGCTGATGATCTTCACAAAGATCAGCATGCCACCATGGAGGTGCCTCCCGAGCCTTGATTCCAATGTGGTTGATGGTGTTGGAACCCTTGGGCTCAAGGCCGGCACGCTCTGCTGGCGTTGGGCAAGTTGCCCCGGCAAGGCTGATGCCGTGGCTGCGGAGGCCGCCCCGGCATGGGTCTCGCCGGGGGAGTCCACCTCGCCCTCTTGCTCTTTGTGTCTCTGGTCTTGGCGTGGCTTTGCCTGTCTTGTGCCTTTGGCTTCCCTCCTCTGCCCTACTTAGTGTGGTTGCGGGCGCGGCTCTGACTACCCGTGCACAAGTAAAGGGATAAAAAAGGGCTCCCATTTTTGTACACCGACAGGAGCCCCCGGGCCTGGGCCACACATAAACGCAACGCATTGTTGGGCCAGGCCCGGAACGATGCGCGGGCACGTGGGGCGGAGTTTTACTACGGTAATTCCCTCGCCCGCCGTGCTTCCCCACGACCCCATTGAATGCGTGACGTGGGGGTCGTGCGGGGGGCAGTTGCTGCCCTCATGCGTCACATTGTGGTAAAGAGGTGGCTCGCGCCTTCCCCATAAAAAGAGGAAAGCGCAGGGGTGCGGCTCATTTACTGAGTGGACTCGAGTCGTGGCCTTCAAGGCGCCCGTGCCCTACGATCACGGGGTGGAAAACGGTCGCCTCACTCATCCCCTCGATTTCTGCTTGCTCGCCACGTGTCCCCCACGCTTCGAAGATGGTAGGCGGCGGATGCGAGGGGAACGGGCCTTAAATGACGAGGCGGGAAACCGGGTCGCCACTGATTGGAGCAGCGGGTCGGTCTTGATTCCCTGCGCCCCTGATGGCCGGATTGCTTGAGCGGGGCGGCCGAGCCCCGACCCCGCCCCTTTATAAGAAGGGGAGGGGGATGGCACCCCTCAATCTTTCATGATCCATGTCCTTCCACCTTGGCTCCATTCTTTCTTCTACTATGGCGAGAGGGCGCGCCGGCACTTTGAAGGTGGCGACGAGGGTCTCCGCTTGACAGCGCGCCCCTCCTTCCCAAGAGCTCGTGGCGGCGAAGCCGGCCACGAGACGAACGGGGAAGGGGTGGGGCCGAGGTCGCCGTGGCGCTCGGGGAAGAGGAGGACGGGGCGGTCCACCGGCCTCGCCTCCACCAGCGGTCCCTCCCCCAATGGAGGGCCACGTCGGGGACCAGCCCCGCGAGTTCTTCATCAGGCTACACCGGCCAGTGCGCCGTCGTCTTCGTCTCCCTGCTCCATTCGCTTGGGAGATGGAGCTCGATCCTCCATAGACTCTGAGGTTGCGCATGAGGGGCTGCGGGAATGGCGGCACGCGGGTTGATGTCGACTTTCCCGCCCCTCATGTCATGTATCTTCGTCGCGAATGGAAGACCTTCGCTCGTGTCCACATCCTGACAGAGGGGCTCATTCTCTACTTCAAATTAATGGAGAACGGCCTGCTCTCCGTCAAGGTCTTTGGGGACTTTGGAACTCTCCTAAAGTGTTGCGTGGAGAGCTCCTCCAATGACGAAGACTCCTCCTCAAGCGGAAGTGACGAGGAGGACAGCGACAACGACGATAAAGGCGTCGAGCGGGGGGACACCGACTCCGACTCCGACTGACCGCGTCGCCCCTCCCTTGGCCACGCGCCCTACCAAGGGCCTTCCTTGTCAAGCTCTCCATCGATGCATTCCTCGTTGCCCCCTTTTTGCCTTCACCTGCCGCACCTGGGAGGAAAGGGGCAAGAACGGGGATCACGGGGCACTTATCTTTCTTTAGTTTGTAATCCTACAGGCCTTTGTAAGATTGAAATCTCGTAACCCCCTTGCTCATGTATGCATTCCGTACGAATTGTACTTGTTAGCAACGTATTAATGAGGAGAAGGGTGTTTGCCGGGTTTTGTTTGCGCGTGGGCGAGGGCCACACCAAGGAACGAGTCCTCGTTATCTCAAGATAAACACTGTACCCCGGCAATAGGCCTTGCCATCTTCCTGCTCTATAGCTCGGCTACACTCTCGCCCTTGGCGGAGGTAGGGACCGAGTAGGACTAGGCCCTTCGCTCATCCCCTTCCCATCGCACTACAACCAAGTTCCGGCCCAAAGTAAGGTTTTCGGACATGGGACAGAGGGGGCAAGATGGTATGAGAGCGAGCGAAGTCTCGTATGTTCAAGTTTCATACGGAGGCATAGAGTGGGGAAAAAAAGGCTTATCTGATGTCGCAGCCCCCGGCAACCTTGGCTTGCCGTGATCAGATCCTTAGACCTGCAGCCCCCGGCAACCTTGGCTTGTAGGGGTCGCGGCGTCGACCTGTTCCCTTTCTTCCAAAATAGCTCAGCAGAAAATGTCCACGCACCCTGCGAACCAAAAAGGACGAGAAGGAACAGAGAGATGCATACTCGACCTCTATGCTAAGGGTTAGTCGCCGCCAAGCACTATCAACCCTAACACAGAGAGAGACTCAACATAGCATGCCTGATAAAACTTAGGGCGCCAGTGCTTCATTTATTTATGCTCAGGGTCTGCGCCTGGCTTTGTATAAAGGGTTACATGCCTTGCCGGCAAGGCTTGCACAAAAGGTGGTTGCCGGGGAGCCCGGAAACCGTTCCTTATGGGTAAAACTTGCGAAGATGTTCGATGTTCCAGGAGTTGCTCAATGGAATACCACCTTCGGAACTGCTCTTGAGTATACCGTCTGATTCCTCCACAAGGCTTGCACAGCCGCCCGAAGATGATCTTCCTCAAGGAGCGTTGCGTCATCTTGCCGCAACTGCTCTTGCTCAAGCTCATCATAAGCGAGCACTCGAGGTGACCCGTACGTGAGTTCCGTGGGGAGAAATGCTTCTGCCCCATAAACGAGGGAGAAAGGTGTCTGGCCGGTGGCTTGATTTGGTGTCGTTCTAATTGACCAAAGAACCGCTGGCAATTCATCAATCCAGCACCGTCCGCACTTGTGTAGCCTGTCAAAAGTTCTTGTCCGGAGGCCTCGCAATACTTCAGCATTTGCCCTCTCAGCCTGGCCGTTGCTTCGTGGATGTGCAACAGAGGCAAAACAGACCTTGCTGCCGAGGTCTGGATGTCTTGCATGAAGACACGGCTCGTGAACTGCGTGTCGTTGTCGGTGATGACTCTATTTGGCACACCAAAACGGCAGACTAGCCCCTTGAAGAATTTGACGGCTGATTGTGCTGTCACCTTTCTCACTGCCTCCACCTCCGGCCACTTTGTGAACTTGTCGATTGCAATGTACAAGTACTCAAAGCCCCAGACAGCATGGGAAAATGGGCCCATTATGTCGAGCCCCCAGACCGAGAATGGCCAGGAAAGAGGGATTGTTTGGAGAGCTTGAGCTGGTTGATGAAGCTTCTTTGAATGGAACTGGCATGCTTCACACATGGTTACTAGTGCCGTTGCATCCTGGAGGGTTGTGGGCCAGAAGAAATCTTGCCGGAATGCCTTGCCAACAAGGGCCCTCGACCCTATGTGGGAGCCACATATGCCTCCGTGTATCTCTGCCAACAGCTCCAGTCCTTCCTCCCGGGGAATGCACTTCAATTTCACACCATTTGGTCTTTTTCTGTACAGAACGTCATCGACGAACCGATACATAGCAGTCTGACGGGCTACTTTCTCCGCTTCTTCCTGCTCCTCAGGGAGTTCCCCTATTTGGAGGAATCGGATGGTATACTGTGCCCATGCCGGAGCCTTGGGCTTGACGGCAAGGACCAAAGGCATTTCCTCTGCCATGGGAGCGGCTGTCTCTACGGCCAGGGCTTGACGCCCTGCCGGAGTCTGTTGCCCCATGGCAGGCTCAGTGTCCATGGCAACATCCTTGTCGGCGGCTCCTAGGAGCTCGGCATGAAAGTACTTGCCGGGGCCTGATTTCCTCCGCTTGTTCTTCCATGTCGATGGTTCAACGGATGGTTGAGTTAATTGAAGCACAAAAGTACCTGGTTCCACAGGCAATATTAAGGCAGCATGTTTCAACAAGTAGTCGGCGATGCCGTTCTCCACTCGGGGAACATGCTCCGCTTGTATACCGTCAAAACGCTCTTCCAGCTTCCTCACTTCACCTACGTAGGCCTCCATCAATGGGCTTTGATAATCTTTGTTAACTTGCTTGACGACAAGCTGTGAATCACCCCTGGTGATGATCTTCTTGATTCCGAGGTCTACCGCGATCCTGAGACCAGCAAGCAACCCCTCGTATTCAGCAGTGTTGTTTGTTGACATCTTCCCTGGAAAGTGCATCTGGACTACATACTTGAGGTGCTCTCCAGTGGGTGCGACGAGCAGCACACCGGCGCCTTGCAGCGAGAAAGCCCCATCAAAATACATAATCCAGTCGCGACTTGTTTCCTTGCCGGGGAGAGCGGTCTCCTGAATCTCTTCATCGGGCGCTGAGGTCCATTCCACAATTAACTCCACCAAGACTCTACTCTGAATTGTCGAAGTGCTTTCAAACTTCAAACCAAAGCTCGACGGTTCCGAATCCCATTCCACAATCCTCCCGGTTGCGTCTGGGTTATGCAATATCTGTTGCAACGAGAAGCGGGTGACGATGGTGATTTCGTGCGCTTGGAAGTAATGACGCAGCTTCCTCGAGGCCATAAGGAGGCCTAAGAGCAATTTCTGCACACCGGGGTACCTTGACCTAGCCCCCTGCAAGAGGGAGCTGACAAAGTAAATCGGGTGCTGCATCATCTTCTTCTTCTGCACTATTTCATTTGGTTGCATCGCTTCCGCTTCGCCAGTGTCAGACTCTGCCGGGGACCTTGCCTTACCGGCACCAGGCCCTGCCGGCGGGAGCTCTGGTTTGCCATCCGCCATATACATTGCCCTTGCCTCTTCGTCGACCTCCTCTGCGCCACTAAGCTTGACCACCAGTTCGTTGCCGCTAGATATAGCAGCAACGGTTCTTGTGGTTTAGGCACAACCAGTATTGGCGTAGAGGAGAGGTACTTCTTCAAATCCCGCAAGGCTGCCTCTGGGGTCCATTCCATTGGGCCCACCTTTTTCAAGATTTTCAAAAAGGGAAGGTCACGTTCAGCAGACTTGGAGATGAATCTGCTCATGGCGGCAACGCAGCCAGCGAGCCGACGTACATCCTTGATCCGCCTAGGTGCCTCGATCTGCTCAATTGGCTTGATCTTGTCTGGATTCGCCTCGATCCCACGCTGTGACACAAAGAACCCAAGAAGTTTGCCGGACGGAATGCCGAAGACACACTTCTCAGGGTTCAGCTTGAGGTTGATCTTGTGCAAATTTGCAAACGTCTCTTCTAAGTCTTGTACGAGTGTTGCCCCGTCCTTGGTTTTGACCACTATGTCATCCATATAAGCTTCCATATTTCTATGCAGCTGAGGCTCAAAACCAATTTGGACCGCTCTCGCAAACGTCGAGCCAGTGCTCTTCAACCCAAAAGGCATTCATATGAAACAATACGTACCACATGGGGTGATGAACGTTGTCTTCTCTTCATCTTCTTTCGTCATGAAGATCTGGTGGTATCCCGAGTAAGCGTCGAGGAATGATAACAAGTCACACCCGGCCGTGGAGTCAACAATCTGGTCGTCTTGTGATAACAGGAAAGGGTCCTTTGGACAAGCCTTATTGATGTACGTGTAATCAATACCGGTCTCCACTTCCCATTTTCCTTGCGCACCACCACCGGATTGGCCAACCACGTCGGATGGAGTACCCCTCTCACCAAGCCCGCCGCTTCCAACTTCCTGATTTCCTCTGTGATGAACTCTTGCCGTTCCAGAGCTTGCTTCCTGACCTTCTGCTTGACGGGTCACGCATGAGGATAGACAGCAAGATGGTGCTCAACCACCTCCCTGGGAACGCCGGGGATGTCGGATGCTTGCCACGCAAACACATCGACATTCGCCCGCAGGAAAGTGACGAGCGCGCCTTCCTATTTGCTATCGAGGGTGGATATTATGGTGAAGGCCCCTCCCGTGCCATCCTCCTTGATGGACACCTTCTTGGTCTTTGGTGGTGCAGCTCTGGATTTCTTGCTCTTGCCGGTGGAGCTCTCTAGGACGTCCTCGACGGGAGCATAACACTCCAAATAGGTGCGCTTGCCGGAGTGGGTGCGAGAGGTCTTGCCGGTCTTCTTCCCTCCCGGGGCTTCAGCGGCAGGAGCAAGTGCCTTGGCGGTAGTCACTGCAACTGCCTCCCGGTAGAGTTAGTCAGCGCAGATCAGCGCATCCTTCTTGTCGGAGGGGACGGTGATGATGGTCATCGGCCCGGGCATCTTCAGCGTGTTGTAGGCGTAATGTGAGGCCGCCATGAACTTGGCTAGTGCTGGGCAACCGAGGATCCCGTTGTTGGGCAAGGGGATCTCGGCTACATCAAAAACAATCCTCTATGTCCTGTAGCTTAACTCGCCTCCAAACATCACGGGCAGCGTGACCTTACCCTTCGGCTGACTCCTTCCCGGGTTTACCCCTTGAAATGTGCCCATCTCTTTGAGGTCTCCATCAGGAATCTGCAGCCTTTTGATCAAAACAGGCGAGATCAAGTTCAGACCGGCCCTGCCGTCAACTAGCATTTTTGTCACCTTGAGGTTGCGTATTGTTGGCGAAACCAACAACGGCAAGCACCCGACCGCAGTTGTGCGATCAGGGTGGTCCTCGGTGTCAAAGATGATAGGCGTGCTGGACCACTTAAGTGGCTTTTGAGCATCGAATGATGGTTCTGCTGCTGGATCTCACGCGCCTACTGCTTGAGCTGGCGGTGAGAGGTGTGCAGTGAGGCACCACCGTCGACGCACATGGCCTCCGTAGCTTTCTGGAACTCATGCTCGCCGGACTCATCGTCCTAGTCATGACCGTCGTCTTCCTGCTTCTTGTTGTGGCCCCGGGAGGGCCTCTCTTGTTGGTTATCCTTGCCGCGGCGACCTCCTTGGCCGCCACACTTCTTGCCGGATCCTTCGGCACCATCCTGACCCTTCTCCTTGTCCCACCTCTCATACTCAGCTTTTTGCTTCTCAGCAAGAAGCTCAACTTGTCGGCAATTCTAGAGGTCGTGGCGCTTGGTGCGTGCTACCTCTTGAGCACTGCGCTGGTTTTCCCTTGAAGAGGAAAGGGTGATGCAGTAAAGTAGCGTAAGTATTTCCCCTCAGTTTTTGAGAACCAAGGTATCAATCCAGTAGGAGACCACGCTCGAGTCCCAGGCACCTGCACAAACAAGAACCTCGCAACCAACGCGATAAAGGGGTTGCCAATCCCACCACGGTCACTTACGAGAGTGAGATCTGATAGAGATGATAAGATAATATTTTTGGTATTTTTATGATGAAAACTAAAAGTAAAGAAAGCAAAATAAACGGTAATAGAAATAACTTTTTTGAGATTAATATGATGGAAAATAGACCCGGGGGCCATAGGTTTCTCTAGTGGCTTCTCTCAAAAGCATAAGTATTACGGTGGGTAAACAAATTGCTGTCGAGCAATTGATAGAATTGAGCATAGTTATGAGAATATCTAGGTATGATCATGTATATAGGCATCACGTCCGTGGCAAGTAGACCTACTCCTGCCTGCATCTACTACTATTACTCCACACATCGACCGCTATCCAGCATGCATCTAGAGTATTAAGTTCACAAGAACAGAGTAACGCTTTAAGCAAGATGACATGATGTAGAGGGATAAACTCATGCAATATGATATAAACCCCATCTTTTTATCCTCGATGGCAACAATACAATACGTGCCTTGCTGCCCCTGCTGTCACTTGGAAAGGAGACCGCAAGATTGAACCCAAAGCTAAGGACTTCTCCCATTGCAAGAAAGATCAATATAGTAGGCCAAACCAAACCGATAATTCGAAAAGACTTGCAAAGATAACCAATCATACATAAAAGAATTCAGAGGAGATTCAAATATTGTTCATAGATAATCTTGATCATAAACCCACAATTCATCGGATCTCGACAAACACACCGCAAAAAGAAGAGTTACATCAAATAGATCTCCAAGAGAATCGAGGAGAACTTTGTATTGAGATCCAAAGAGAGAGAATAAGCCATCTAGCTAATAACTTATGGACCCGAAGGTCTGAGGTAAACTACTCACACATCATCGGAGAGGCTATGGTGTTGATGTAGAAGCCCTCCGTGATCAATGCCCCCTCCCGTGAGCGCCGGAAAAAGGCCCCAAGATGGGATCTCACGGTCTGAGAAGGTTGCGGTGGTGGAAATAGGGTTTTGGCTCCGTCCCTAATGGTTTGGGGGTACGTAGGTATATATAGGAGGAAGAAGTAGGTCGGTGGAGCTACGAGGGGCCCACGAGGGTGGAGGGCGCGCCTAGGGGGTAGGCGCGTCCCCTGCCTCATGGCCTCCTTGTTGATTGCTTTACGTCCACTCCAAGTCCTCTGGATCATGTTTGTTCCGAAAATCACGTTCCCGAAGGTTTCATTCCGTTTGGACTCCGTTTGATATTCCTTTCCTTCGAAACACTGAAATAGGCAAAAAAATAGCAATTTGGGCTGGTCCTCCGGTTAATAGGTTAGTCCCAAAAATAATATAAAAGTGTATAATAAAGCCCATTAAACATCCAAAACAGAATATAATATAGCATGGAACAATCAAAAATTATAGATACGTTGGAGACGTATCAAGCATCCCCAAGCTTAATTGTTGTTCGTCCTCGAGTAGGTAAATGATAAAAACAGAATTTTTTATGTGGAATGCTCTTTAGCATAATTTTCAATGTAATTCTCTTATTCGTGGTATGAACATTCAGATCCGAAAGATTCAGATAAAAGTTTAATATTGACATAAAAGTAATAATACTTCAAGCATACTAACTAAGCAATTATGTCTTCTCAAAATAACATGGCTAAAGAAAGTTCATCCCTACAAAATCATATAGTTTGGTCATGCTCCATTTTCGTCACACAAGAATGCTCTCATCATGCACAACCCCGATGACAAGCCAAGCAATTGTTTCATACTTTAGTAATCTCAAACTTTTTTCAACTTCACGCAATATATGAGCGTGAGCCATGGATATAGCACTATGGTTGGAATAGAATATGATGATGGGGGTTATGTGGAGAAGACAAAAAAGGAGATAGTCTCACATTGACGCGGCTAATCAACGAGCTAGGGAGATGCCCATCGATTGATGTCAATGCAAGGAGTAGGGATTGCCATGCAACAGATGCACTAGAGCTATAAATGCATGAAAGCTCAAAAAAAAAAAACTAAGTGGGTGTGCATCCAACTTGCTTGCTCACGAAGACCTAGGGCATTTGAGGAAGCCCATTGTTGGAATATACAAGCCAAGTTCTATAATGAAAAATTCCCACTATTATATGAAAGTGACATAACAAGAGACTCTCTATCATAAAAATCATGGTGCTAGTTTGAAGCACAAGTATGGAAAAAAGGATAGTAACATTGCCCCTTTTTATTTCTTTTTTTCTCTTTTTTTGGGCCTTTCCCTTTTTTTATTTGGCCTTTCTCTTTTTTTGGGACAATGCTCTATGAATGATGATCATCACACTTCTATTTATTTACAACTCAATGATTACAACTTGATACTAGAACAAAGTATGACTCTATATGAATGCCTCCGGCGAGGTACCGGGATGGCAATGAATCAAGAGTGACATGTATGAACAATATGCATGGTGGATTTGCCACAAATACGATGTCAACTACATGATCATGCAAGGCAATATGACAATGACGAAACGTGTCATGATAAACGAAACGGTGGAAAGTTGCATGACAATATATCTCGGAATGGCTATGGAAATGCCATAATAGGTAGGTATGGTGGATGTTTTGAGGAAGATATAAGGAGGTTTATGTGTGATAGAGCGCATCGTATCACGGGGTTTGGATGCACGTGAAGTTTGCACCAACTCTCAAGGTGAGAAAGGGCAATGCACGGCATCAAGAGGCTAGAAATGATGGAAGGGTGAGAGTGCGTATAATCCATGGACTCAACGTTAGTCATAAAGAACTCACATACTTATTGCAAAAATCTACAAGTCATCAAAAACCAAGCACTGCGCGCATGCTCCTAGGGGGATAGATTGGTAGGAAAACACCATCGTCATTCCCCGACCGCCACTCATAAGGAGGACAATCAAAGAACACCTCATGTTTCAAATTTGTTACACAATGTTTACCATACGTGCATGCTACGGGACTTGCAAACTTCAACACAAGTATTTCTCAAATTCACAACTACTCAACTAGCACAACTTTAATATCACTACCTCCATATCTCAAAACAATCATCAAGCATCAAACTTCTCTTAGTATTCAACGCACTTATAAGAAAGTTTTTACTAATCTTTGATGCCTATCATATTAGGACTAATTTCTCAATTTAAGCAAATTACCATGCTGTTTTGTAGGACTCTCAAAATGATATAAGTGAAGCATGAGAGAACAATATTTTCTATAAAAAAAACCACCATCGTGCTCTAAAAGATATAAGTGAAGCACTAGAGCAAAAACTATATAGCTCAAAAAATATAAGTGAAGCACATAGAGTATTCTAATAAATCCGAATCATGTTTGTCTCTCTCAAAAGGTGTGTACAGCAAGGATTATTGTGGTAAACTAAAAATCAAAGACTCAAATCATACAAGACGCTCCAATCAAAACACTTATCATGTGGTGAATAAAAATATAGCTCCAAGTAAAGTTACCGATGGACGAAGACGAAAGAGGGGATGCCTTCCGGGGCATCCCCAAGCTTTGGCTTTTTGATGTCCTTAGATTTACCTTGGGATGCCTTGGGTATCCCCAAGCTTAGGCTATTGCCACTCCTTGTTCCATAATCCATCAAATCATTACCTAAAACTTGAAAACTTCACAACACAAAACTTAACAGAAAATCTCGCGAGCTCCGTTTGTGAAAGAAAAAAAACACCACTTCAAGGTACTGTATTGAACTCATTCTTTATTTATATTGGTGTTAAACTTACTGTATTCCAACTTCTCTATGGTTTATAAACTATTTTACTAACCATAGACTCATCAAAATAAGCAAACAACACACGAAAAACAGAATCTGTCAAAAAGAGAACAGTCTGTAGTAATATGTAACTAACGCAAACTTCTGGAACTCAGAAAAATCTACCAAAATAGGAATGCCTAGATAATTTGTTTATTGATCTGCTGCAATTGGAATCAGTGTTTTATCATGTTCTGGTGATTTTAAACAATTGTTTTCGTGAACAGAAAGATTCTGAAATTTTCAGCAAGATCAAATAACTATCATCCAAGAAGATCCTATAGGTTTAACTTGGCACAAACACTAATTACAACATAAAACCACATATAAACAGAAGATAGATGGATTATTTATTACTAAACAGATATAAAAAGCAAGAGACTAAAATAAAATTGGGTTGCCTCCCAACAAGCGCTATCGTTTAACGCCCCTAGCTAGGCATAAAAACAAGGATAGATCTAGGTATTGCCATCTTTGGTAGGCAATCCATAAGTGGCTCTCATAATAGATTCATAAGGTAATTTTATTTTCTTTCTAGGAAAGTGTTCCATACCTTTCCTTAACGGAAATTGGAATCTAATATTTCCTTCCTTCATATCAATAATTGTACCAATCGTTCTAAGGAAAAGTCTACCAAGAATAATAGGACATGAAGGATTGCAATCTATATCAAGAACAATAAAATCTACGGGCACATAGTTCCTATTTTCAACAATAAGAACATCATTAATTCTTCCCATGGGTTTCTTGATAGTGGAATCCGCAAGGTGCAAGTTTAGAGCACAATCATCAAATCCACGAAAACCTAACAAATCACCTAAAGTTTTTGGAATTGTGGAAACACTAGCACCCAAATAACACAAAGCATAGCATTCATGATCTTTAATTTTAATTTTTATTGTAGGTTCCCATTCATCATAAAGTTTTCTTCATAAGATTGCATCAAAGCAGCAACGATATGTTTAGTAAAGGCTTTATTTTGACTATAAGCATGAGGAGAATTTAGCACAGATTGCAACAAGGAAATACAATCTATCAAAGAGCAATTATGATAATTAAATTCCTTGAAATCCAAGATAGTGGGCTCATTGATATCTAAAGTTTTGACCTCTTCAATCCCACTTTTACCAATTTTGCATCAAGATCTAAAAACTCCGAATTTACTGGGACGCCTTTTAACTAAAGTTGACTCATCTCCAGTCCCATCATTATCAAGATTCATATTGCAAAACAAAGATTTAATAGGGGACACATCAATAACTTTTAGATCTTCATCTTTATTCTCATAAAAATTGGAAGAATACGCTTTCACAAAGCAATCTTTCTTAGCACGCATACTAGCGGTTCTTTCTTTGCACTCATCAATGGAAATTATCATGGCTTTGAGAGACTCATTAATATCATGCTTAGGTGGAATAGATCTAAGCTTAAAAGAATCAACATCAAGAGAAATTCTATCAACATTCCTAGCCAATTCATCAATCTTAGGCAATTTTTCTTCAAGCAAAGCATTGAAATTCTTTTGGGAAATCACAAATTCTTTAACACTAGTCTCAAAATCAGAGGTTATCTTATTAAAATTTCCATAAGAGTTCTTGTAGGAATTACCATAATTATTAGAGGAATCACTAGGGAACGGCCTAGGATTAAAGTTTCCTCTATACGCGTTGTTACCAAAATTATTCCTACCAACAAAATTCACATCCATAGATTCATTATTATTCTCAATCAGAGTAGACAAAGGCATATAATTAGGATTCAAAGAAACACTCTTATTAGCAAACAATTTCATAAGTTCATCCATCTTTCCACTCAAAACATTAATTTCTTCTATCGCATGCACCTTTTTACTAGTAGATCTTTCGGTGTGCCATTGAGAATAATTAACCATAATATTATCTAGGACTTTAGTAGCTTCTCCTAAGGTGATTCCCATAAAAGTGCCTCCCGCGGCCGAATCTAAAAGATTTCTAGAAGCAAAATTCAATCCGGCATAAATTTTTTGTATAATCATCCATAAATTCAAACCATGTGTAGGGCAATTACGTATCATTAACTTCATCCTCTCCCAAGCTTGTGCAACATGTTCATGATCAAGTTGCTTAAAATTGATAATATCGTTTCTAAGAGAGATGATCTTAGGGGGGGGGGATACTTAGAGATAAAAGCATCTTTGCACTTATTCCAAGAATCAATACTATTTTTAGGCAAAGACGAAAACCAAGTTTTAGCGCGATCTCTAAGAGAAAACGGAAATAGCTTCAATTTAACAATATCATTCTCCACGTCTTTCTTCTTTTGCATATCACACAAATCAACAAAGCTATTTAGATGGGTAGCGGCATATTCACTAGGAAGGCGGTAATTGATCTTTCATGACAAGATTCAAAGAAAGCAGCATTAACTTCACAAGATTCAAAGATCGGTAAGAGGAGCAATTGGAGTGCTAAGAAAATCATTGTTGTTGGTATTGGTAAAGTCACACAATTTAGTATTGTGTTGAGCCATCGTGACAAGCAAGCAATCCAACACACGAGCAAACAAGAAGCAAGCGCAAAAAAGAGGTGAACGGAAAAGAGGGCGAATAAAACGGCAAGGGTGAAGTGGGGGATAGGAAAACGAGAGGCAAATGGCAAATAATGTAATGCGAGGGATAAGAGTTTGTGATGGGTATTTGGTATGTCTTGACTTGTGCGTAGACTCCCCGGCAACGGCGCCAGAAATCCTTCTTGCTACCTCTTGGGCACTGCGTTGGTTTTCCTTGAAGAGGAAAGGGTGATGCAGTAAAGTAGCGTAAGTATTTCCCTTCGTTTTTGAGAACCAAGGTATCAATCCAGTAGGAGATCATGCTCGAGTTCCACGCACCTACACAAACAAATAAGAACCTCGTAACCAACGCGATAAAGGGGTTGTCAATCCCTTCACGGTCACTTACGAGAGTGAGATCTGATAGAGATGATAAGATAATATTTTTGGTATTTTTATGATAAACACTAAAAGTAAAGAAATCAAAATAAACGGTAATAGAAATAACTTGTTGAAGGGAGATTAATATGATGGAAAATAGACCCGGGGCCATAGGTTTCACTAGTGGCTTCTCTCAAAAGCATAAGTATTACAGTGGGTAAACGAATTACTATCGAGCAATTGATAAAATTGAGCATAGTTATGAGAATATCTAGGTATGATCATGTATATAGGCATCACGTCTGTGGCAAGTAGGCCGACTCCTGCCTGCATCTACTACTACTACTCCACACATCGACCGCTATCCAGCATGCATCTAGAGTATTAAGTTCACAAGAGCAGAGGAACGCTTTAAGGAAGATGGCATGATGTAGAGGGATAAACTCATGCAATATGATATAAACCCCATCTTTTTATCCTCGACGGCAACAATACAATACAATACATGCCTTGCTGCCCCTACTGTCACTGGGAAAGGACACCACAAGATTGAACCCAAAGCTAAGCACTTCTCCCATTGCAAGAAAGATCAATCTAGTAGGCCAAACCAAACTAATAATTGAAGAGACTTGCAAAGATAACCAATCATACATAAAAGAATTCAGAGGAGATTCAAATATTGTTCATAGATAATCTTGATCATAAACCCACAATTCATCGGATCTTGACAAAGACACCACAAAAAGAAGAGTTACATCAAATAATCTCCAAGAGAATCGAGGAGAACTTTGTATTGAGATCCAAAGAGAGAGAAGAAGCCATCTAGCTAATAACTATGGACCTGAAGGTCTGAGGTAAACTACTCACACATCATCGGAGAGGCTATAGGTGTTGATGTAGAAGCCCTCGGTGATCAATGCCCCCTCCGGCGGAGCGCCGGAAAAGGCCCCAAGATGGGATCTCACGGGTACAAAAGGTTGCGGCGGTCGAAATAGGGTTTTGGCTCCGTCCCTGATGGTTTGGGGGTACGTAGTTATATGTAGGAGGAATAAGTAGGTCGGTGGAGCTACGAGGGCCCCACAAGGGTGAAGGGCGCGCCCAGGGGGTAGGCGCGCCCCCTGCCTCGTGGCCTCCTTGTTGATTGCTTAACGTCCACTCCAAGTCCTCTGGATCACGTTTGTTCCGAAAATCACGTTCCCGAAGGTTTCATTCCGTTTGGACTCCATTTGATATTCCTTTCCTTCGAAACACTGAAATAGGCAAAAAAAATAGCAATTTGGGCTGGGCCTCCGGTTAATAGGTTAGTCCCAAAAATAATATAAAAGTGTATAATAAAGCCCACTAAACATCCAAAGCAGAATATAATATAGCATGCAACAATAAAAAATTATAGATACGTTGGAGACGTATCAGTGCGGTGGATCTTGCAGTACTGCTTGTCGGAGCCTCCTGGCTTGTCGGTAGCCGCCAAGTGTAGCGACCCGACCCGAATGGATCAAGTCTCTGTGCTTTCGTGTCATCCCTGGATCGGTATGCTGACACACACAATACTCGAAGGATTTATAACAGAGGTAAATCACATGTATAAAGTAACGTAAAAACTATTACCTCAATCCAAAACATAAGCGGAAGCTTAACAAGGTTGTGGATTCCCATCAACACCAACGGCAAAGTTGAGTATAGGAAATCGTAACCCTAACGTATCACTTACTGTCGTTCGAAAAAAGTGCGCAACATGAAAAGTTGCAGCAAAACGGTCAATTGACACATGGAATATGCTGGCAATGTAACACATAGAGAGTAATGAAAGAATAGGCTATACTACATGCATATATGGCTGGTGGAAAGCTCTATGGTTACAGTTTTTTTTTGCGAAAAGCCAAATTTTCCCTACTGCAAAGCAATAAATTTAATTAACTATCATGGTGGTTGTTGAACATTGAGAATGGTTGACAACATCCTCAATCCCAATTAAAAGTACTCATTAAACCCAAACAAATTATATTAAGTAACGTGATGAGATCAACAGGATATCCAGGTACTAGATACTCAAAATTGTCCATAACCGGGGACACGGCTAATCATTATTAGTTTATACACTATGCAGAGGTTTGAGCACTTTTCACCTCATGACTCGATCGCCTCCGTTTGTTTTCTCGTTCTGCAGGTTGTTTGAGAATCGGATGACCGAGACATAGTCTTTCAGAAGCGCTAGCACCTTACTTGTGGGTAGACCGTACCAACCTACAACCCCTACATCTGCTAGTCTACCCATAAGAGTTCGCACAACTTACTCAGCTATGCCAGAGCCCATAATGGCTTGTGGCTGCACACGGAAGTTACTAGCATGAATGATCTTATGATCCCTTTGAGCACGGGTGACGGTCCAAGAAATACAGGCAAGTCCTGATGGAAACCAGGTGCCTCAATCCACCCAGATGTGTGTTTAAGTTGCCATCTTAGATAAACCATTAATTTAACAATCTCACATCTGTCATGGATACACTCACCCAATCTACGTCTACTAGCATAGCATGGCAAATAAGCAAACGTAGAAGTAACTCCCAAGGTTTCATAAGTAAAACAGGTAATAGGTACTACCTCAACTACTTCCCAAAACCCACAATTTAATTAGATCCTAATCATGCAAGTGTTTGAGGATTGATCTAATGCATAAAAACTGGGTACGAGAAGAGTATGATCAAAGTGTTACTTGCCTGCAAGGTTGACGAAGATGGTTCGCACTCAAAACTCTTGATAGATCTACTCGTCACACTCCGGTCAATCTATCGTAAGCAATCAACAGTAGCCACACATAAGCAATCACTCAAAACATCAGAAAGAACGAAGAAACAATTCGGAAAACATCAAAACCAATCAATTAACTCTTGCAACATAAAACAATTTCTAACAGTACCAAAATTATGTGAATTTGGGCTTATCAGAAAGTTTAGGTCAAGAGCTTCGATTTGCAAAAAGAATCAACTAAATCGGAATTATGAAACTCAAGTTATGATCAAACGAAGTTTGAATTCAAATCTGATCTATTTCAAATTTTAAATTTTCAAAAACATGTTTGAGTTGGATTCTTTGGATAGAGGGGATCAGAACGAAGAAGTGGGCGTTGGTTTCATTGGATTCCGACTTACGAGTAAAAAGTTATGAGCGTTTGAAGATTAGGGACTAAAAAATAACACTACGGATAGGTCCCCGACGGAAATTAAAAATAAAAGAAAAATCTATCGAGTTTAACGCCGCTAAACAAAACCGGAAAGAAAAACCGGCGAGAAAACCGATCTAGGGTTTCGGAAAGAAAACCAAAACGAAAAACCGATCTAGAAAACCGAACTAAACCAAACGACGATTTAAAAAGCCGAACCGAGGAAAAGAAAAGGTGACGCGGCTGGGCTAGTACCTCGAAGAGGCGAGGGCTCCGCGGCGACGGCGTTATGGCGGCGGCGCGGCACTTGCGGTGGCAAGCGGCGGTGGTGCTGCTCCTGCTGGAGAGGAGAGGAGAGGAGAGGTGTTGGTTTGATGTGTTGGAGGGGTGCTTGGGTTTTTATATTGGGGAGGGGAGGGATTTGCTTGGGGTAGGGGGCAAGAAAAAGTCTAGGATTGGGGTAGGGGCAAGAAATAGACTAGGATTAGGAAACAAAGAGGGAAAAGATCTAAAAATAAGCGGAATAAGCGGAAGTAGGACAAGAGTCCTACTAAGATTAGGAAAAGGAGCGGCGGCTCCCTCCTCGGCTCCACAGTGCGGTGGATGGCCTTGGCCTTGGCCGTCATTAGCTTACGGCTTGGGCCTTTGGCCCAAGGCACATGAATTTTTTTTAAACAAACAGAGAGGAAAACAGATTGATAAAACAAAATAAAATGAAAATATTATATAGGCATATAATATATCAAAATTTTCAGAAAAATATTTCCTACATGATGAACATTATTCTAGCATTAAATAAAATACACACAAATTTAAATAAAGCAAAGAGTGCTTCTGGTCCAATAAAATCCAATAAAAATCATTTTTAAAATACCAAAATGACTTCAAATTAATTTCTCTCCAATTTTCTGATGTAGGGAATCATGTTACCCTATTTTCCATATATTTTGTTTTTAGAGAAAAATATTTTGAATAAAACTCAAATAACTCCAAATTGGAAATAAATTCAAAAGAACTTTGGATTTAATTCTTTTAAAACTCCCAACTCATATTTCATTTAATTTGAAGAAGTCATTTTATCTTCTCTCGTGAAAATCATTGAGTTGCATAAAGTTTCAGAATTGGAAATATTTTCCAAATGAAATTCAAATATTTTCAACACCCCTTGTCATTTAAATAAATTGAAGAAGTCATGTCATCTTCTCTCAGGTTTTGTGATGAAAAGAATTTGAATTCTCAAGATCATAAAAGCAAAATGAAAGTTTGGGAAAGTCCTTTTATTCCCTCTCATCTAACTTTCAAAAAGTTTCGAATTCACTCACTTTCAGTCAATCAATCAAGCAATCAATCAAATCTATCTATTTGTTTATAACATTCCAAAATTTAGAATTTTGGGATGTTACACCAAGGCCCGGCAAGCGGCGCACCTGGCAATTTCCTTGCCAGGGTCGTGTGCCTTGTCCTTCTTGGCAGCGCCGGTGTCCTCGGATCCCTCGACGGCAAGCACGGTATTACCCTTGCGCTTCCTGTTGCAGCGTCGGCCCTTCTTCGTCGGGGCGGATGTGTCTTCGTCTGTGGAGTCAGTTTCCGCACCGGCGTCCTCGCCGGGGTACTTCCTCCCCTCTTCAACTCGAGCGCACCTATCGGCCAGAGCATAAAGTTCGGCCACATCTTTGACCTTGCTCATCGCCAGCTCTTCACGCATCTTACGGTTGCGCACATTCTGATGGAATGCGCTGATCACGGTGGCTGGATGAACATCTGGGATGTTGTATTGCACCCGGCTGAACCTCTGTATGTACTTGCGCAGGTTTTCACCTTCCTTCTGGGGGATGATATGCAAATCACTCGCCTGACCATGAGCTTGGTGGCCTCCAGTGAAGGCGCAACGAACTCATGACACAAATCTGACCAAGAAGAAATGGAATCCGCCGGCAAGTGCATCAACCATGACATGACATTGGGTTTAAGTGCCAACGGGAAGTAATTGGCAAGCACCTTGTCGTCGCGAGCTCCAGCAGCTTGCATCGCGATGTTGTAGATGCTGAGGAAATTTGACGGGTGGGTCTTGCCGTTGTACTTCTCGCCAACGTCGGGCTTGAACATGCGGTGGGAGGGCCACCGGAACTGCCGCAGCTCATGGGTAAAGGCTGGGCAACCCACCTCTTAGGGTAGGCTGCCAGAACCTCCCGGTGTTGGATGGTCCATAGTGGACCCCCGCCTATCTAATTTGTGGCGTGCTTTGCGCCGGCGCTTGATGGTGGTTCGAGCGTCTTCATTGGCTCGCTCCCGAAGAACTTGGCGCTGATCGCGGTGGGTCCGTGGGTTGGATGATGCTATGGAAATGTTATCACAAGTGTCATCACGATGGATCGACACCCACGGTAGCTGGCGTGGGGGAGGAGAGTGCACCGTGGCCGCAGCACCTCCGGTCCTTCCACCACTGGCATGCGGTGGGTCGACGGAGCACCGGTCTGAGGGCCCCACTGGTCGTGGCTCATCTTTGTTGGCAACGCCAATGAGGCTCCGTATCGTGGCTCTCCACTCATCGACCTTTTCGCAGCAGGAGGAAAGTCGCGGAACAACTGCGCGCGCGTCAAATCTTCTGCTGGCGTGGGTGGCGGCGAAAGATGCGTGGACCGTGACGCGCTCCGACTTCTAACCATGTTAGAAGGAGCTCTATCACGGCCTTGCGGCTGTGTGCCATTTTCGCCAGCGCCTCGGCGTGGATGCTGGCCTTCTACGTCCTGCGAATGAGGCACACGACTCTTCCCACGGCGGCGCCTGGGATCACCAGCGTGGTGACGCTACTCGTCGCGCACAGCCTGGGAAGAGCGCATCATGGGCGCCGGTGTAGGCGTCTTGGAAGTCGCCGCGCCGCCCATGGGTGGCACGACTCCGCCCTTGGAGGGCCCCGGCGTAGGCGTCTTGGAAGTCGCCGCGCCGCCCATGGGTGGCACGACTCCGCCCTTGGAGGGCCCCGGTGTAGGCGTCTTGGAAGTCGCCGCGCCGCCCATGGGTGGCCCGACTCCGTCTTTGGATTTGGCGGTGTGCAGCTCGTCGTCTCGCGCACGAACGACACCGCTCGCCAGGCTTTGACTGCCAGAGCGATGTGGGTGTTCGCGGGCCGCGCCTAGGCTTCCGTCTGCGACCGCCCTCCCACTCGCCCGCACTGGTACGGGCCGTTCGGCTCACGATGAACCGATCACCATGATCATCTTCTTCTTGGGAGCCATGGCGATGAAGAACTGCTAAACTAACTGCTAGACCGGATTTTCACAATCGTGTTTCTACTGGCGCGCCAAAGATGTCGGTGGAAACGACACCTATGGAATCACTGGGATCCCTTCTACGGTTGGCGGGTGCAGGGTTGTGCAAAGAGCGGGTCTGGTAGCCAGCACAAAGATCGTTTATCCAAGTTCGGGCCGCAAGGATGCGTAATACCCTAGTCCTGCTTTGGTGTATATTTGAGTGTTCTTAAGCTCTCGATAGCTGTGGTGCGTGCGTAGTCCAAAAGATCCCCATCCTTCTCCAGTACGCCTCGGGCCTCCTTTTATAGTCAAAAGGGGTCGCCACAGTGCCACACAGGAGGTGGAAAGGTACACAGTGGTTAAGTCTATCCTCTGGCACCGTCGGAAAAACATATTTAATGCGCTGCCGATGCGCCCTTCTTGCATTATCAGGGACAGCGAGGAAGCTCGTCCCAGCTGTCGCCGCCCCGCCTGGCTCCGACGCGCGTCTGAGCTGATGAAGCGTTGTAGTGCCACGTTGGCTGGCTGCTGGGCTGGCGCAGTGGCAGAGTCTTCATGAAGATCTTCATGCCACCACGTAGGTGCTTGCTGAGTTGGCCTGGAGGCCGCGCGTCGCCACACAGGTGCCTGCCCAGCTGGTTGGGAATGGCGGTGGAGTCTTGGCAGACGTTGGCCCGGCTGTGGCCTCGCAGGTGTCTTCGGCAAGGGTCTTGCTGGGGCCCCGGCAAGGGTCTTGCCGCGGCATCACAGTCCTCCCCGACAAGGATCTTGCCGGGGTTCTCGTGGATTGCCTCGGCAAGGATATTGCCGAGGATCATCGTCTTCTGGTCCTCATCTGAGCTTGTGTGCTTATGATCTTCACAAAGATCAGCATGCCACCATGGAGGTGCCTCCCGAGCCTTGGTTCCAATGTGGTTGATGGTATTGGAACCCTTGGGCTCAAGGGTGGTGCGCTCTGCTGGCGTTGGGCAAGTTGCCCCGGCAAGGCTCTTCGGGGTCATGGAGGCCGCCTGACAAGGGTCTCACGGGAGTCCACCTTGCCTCTTGCTCTTTGTGTCACTGTTCTTGGCGTTGCTTTGCCCGTCTTGTGCCTTTGGCTTCCCTCCTCTGTCGTACTTAGTGTGGCCACGGGCGCGGCTCTGACTGCCCGTGCACAAGTATAAAGGGGTAAAAAAGGGCCCCCACTTTTGTACACCGACACAGCCCAAATGGTTCTTTGCTTGAAACCCCTTTGAGTACCAAGAAACTTGGCAAACACATTGCCAACCTTATCCTCCCCAAGAGAATAGATATCCTTAATAATAATTGGGTTGGATAAGTTACCAGTAGTGCATGAGGAAGCAAGGTGACCTTTCTCACGACATAGGTAGCAACGTCTACTCTTCACTTTCTTCTCACTTGATTCCTCAACTTGAGAAGCATTAGCTTGAGTTTTCTTGGGAAGAGGCCTTTATTCAACTTGTGGTTGAGCATGAGATTGAACTTGTGGCCGCTTCCCTTGTTGATTGTTACTAATGGCCTTCTTCTTCAATGGGCAAGATCTAACATGATGCCCTTGAATTTTGCACTTGAAGCAAACAATCTTGGCCGAATTCTTGACTTGTTCTTCGCCCTTCTTCTTGTTCATCTTGGACTTCTTCTTCTTATTGGAGTTGAATCCAAGTCCACCTTTGTCATTGGGATTTTTGCACACTCAAGATATTGTTGAGTGTGGATTTCCTTCATGACTCTTTTCCAAGTCTCGCTTCAAAGAAGTGACTTGGGCCTTGAGCTCTTTGATTTCCTCTACATGGTTAGTATCAACACAAGTACTAGAGGAAGTATAAGCTTCGTCGTTAGAGCAACAAGGCAAGGAAAGCAATTCATCACAAGATGTGCCAACATTGCGAGTAGATGAATTACAAGGACATAGCATTTTGACTAGAAGTAGTGCTAGTATCCATATGAGGCTCACTAGATGTTACCTTAGCAATCATGGCCTCATGAGCTATCTTTAGCACATTATGGGATACTAGAAGATCGTCATGGGAGCTTGAGAGCTTTTCATGACTTTCTTCCAATTTCCCATAATTGCTAGATAGCAACTCAAGTTGAGCCTATAGCTCAACATTCTCCTTCAAAATGGATGCTTCACAAGTAATAGAGTTATTAGCACAAGCATCATCAATAATAGAAAGAGGAGAAGGCAACTTGGCAAGCTCTTTTTAATATGAAGCTTTAAGTTGTGCATGAGACTCGGTGAGTTTGATGAGCTCACTCTTAACCCTTGAGCCATCTTCGAGGTTCCCAAAGTCCTCAATGAGTTTAGCATGCACAACTTCAAGCTTCTCATTTTTAGTTTCAAAATCATTGGCCACCTCAAGAGCTCTATCATGAGATTCCTTCACTCTAGATAGTTCTATAGCAAAAGTCTCATCAAGATATTCCTTGGTGGTTTGTTCAAGTTCAAGAGCTTGAGAGAGGTCTGCAATCTCATTAGCGTAATCACGCTCATGACCTTCCATTTTCTCAATGGTGACCTCAGTCTCCTCAAGATGAGATTCCAACTCCTCAATATAATTTTTGCCCTCAATGGCAATGGACATGATTTCCATGAAGTTGGAACGGGCAATTTTATTTTTATGAAGAGCTTTAAAGACCATTTCCCCCTTAATTTTTAAGGAGGCAACATTATCATTCTCTTCATCATTATCCTCATCATCATTATCATTAACATCATCATCAAGAGACATATTGGGGTTCAAAGTAGGAGATACCTTTTAAGCCTTAGCCATAGGGCATAAAGCAATAGATGATGATGTAGGATCCCATGAAGAACCATTTAAGACCACATCTTGTTCCATGGAGTGTTGAGTTTCCTCTACATTGTTAGCACAACAACTCAAGGAAATAGATACATTTTTATCATGGCAACAAGTCATAGCAAGCATATCATCATGAGATTTGAGAAAGCAATTTCTACATGATATGCAAGGACTATCAACACAAGCATGTGAAACATGTAAGGTGCTCGAAATGTTAAAAGTCCAAAGAAAGACCATTGCAATAAGATAACGATGAAGGATCACGAAGAACAAGCACAGTATCATCATTGAAATGACCAACACTACTCACCATATCATTACCATGTGGCAATCCACATGTAGGTGAAGTAGAAGAAGTTGAGAAGGCAACACAGCCGGAGGTGGAGGGAGAACAATCATCCCCACAAATCTTGGACACACCATATTTATCTTGAAGCTTTCTCCGCAACTCATGAGCATCCCGGAATGGCATGAGTTGAAATATAACTACATTGCTCAAAGCATCGAAAATCACATTAGAAGCTTGAGCATTGATATAAGAGTTTTTCTCATCCGCTAAAGATAATCGTTGGGGATCCTTTGGAGGAGAAAAATCCATATCTACAATTCGCTCTAAATTTGGGTCAACGACCCTAAAGAGATTAAGCATGCGAATTACCCAAACATCAAAATTTGTGCCATCAAAACTAAGAGTGCTAGAGAATCATAAACCCCTAGTAGACATCCATAATGTCTAGGTTGTTAAGCCCTAAAAGGAGAGACGAGGCTCTGATACCAATTGAAAGATCATGGATGTCGCCAAGAGGGGGGTGAATAGGCGCTTTAAAATAATTATGTTTTAGGCTTGAACAAATGTGGAATAAACCTAGCGGTTAATTTGTCAAGCACAAAACCTACAACAACTAGGCTCACCTATGTGCACCAACAACTTATGCTAAGCAAGATAAACAACTAAGTGATAGCAAGATATATGACAAGAAACAATACGGCTATCACAAAGTAAAGTGCATAAGTAAATGGCTCGCGTAAGAGATAACCGAGGCATGCGGAGACCCCAAAGTTCACACCCTTGCGGAAGCTAATCTCCATTTGGAGCAGTGTGGAGGAACAATGCTCCCTAAGAAGCCACTAGGGCCACCGTAATCTCCTCACACCCTCGCACAATGATCCCGTGATTCCACTAAGGGACCCTTGAGGGTGGTCACCGAACCAGTACAAATGGCAACCCTTGGGGGCAGTCACCGAACCCGTACACTTTGACAACCCTTGGGGGCGGTCACCAGTACCCGTCAAATTGCTCGGGGCGATCTCCACAACCTAATTTAAGACCCCGGCGCTTGCATGAAGCTTTACACCACAATGATTGAGCTCCAAGCACCACCAACCGTCTAGGGCGCCCAAGCACCCAAGAGGAACAAGCTCAAGGGCACCAAGCACCCAAGAGTAATAAGCTTCTCAACTTGTAACTTCCACGTACCACCGTGGAGAACTCAAACCGAAGCACCAAATGCAATGGCAAGGGCACACGGAGTGCCCAAGTCCTTCTCTCGCAAATCCCACCAAAGCAACTAATGGTAGGGAGAAAAATGAGAGGAAGAACAAGAAGAGAACACGAAGAACTCCAAGATCTAGATCCAACGGGTTCCCCTCACTTAGAGGAGAAAGTGATTGGTGGAAACGTAGATCTAGATCTCCTCTCTCTTTTCCCCCCAAAATTAGCAAGAATCCATGGAGGGATTGAGAGATAGCAAGCTCGAAGAAGGTCAACAATGGGGGAAGAACACAGGCTTAAGAGAGAAGGTTCATTGGGGAAGAAGACCCCCTTTTATAGGTGGGGAAAAATCCAACTGTTATGCTCACCGCCCGCACAGAGTGGTACTACCGCTCGACCTCATGGTACTACCTCTAGGGGTAGCGGTACTACCTCAAAGGGTAGCGGTACTACTGATTACGAGCGGTACTAAAAAAATACATCCTTGCCTACCACCGCTGGACTTAAGACGAGTTTTTGGTCCGGAGCGGAAGTAGTTGATGTCGCTTGAAGCTACGTCGGTATTTCCCCAAAGAGGAAGGGATGATGCAGCACAGCAGTGGTAGGTATTTCCCACAGATATGAAACAAAGGTTATCGAACCAGTAGGAGAACTAAGCAACACAACATAAACAGCCCCTGCACATAGATAACAAATCCTCGCAACCCAACGTGTTAAAGGGGTTGTCAATCCCTTTCGGGGTACGGCGCCTCAAGATAGGCAAACAGACGTGATATAAAATTGTAGTAGATTGATAGATCGAACGCCAAATAAAACAAATAAGAATAAATTGCAGCAAGGTTTTCTTGTATTTTTGGTTTAATACATCTGAAAATAAATGCAAGGAAAAAGTAGATCACAAAGGCAAATATATGAGAAAGAGACCCGGGGGCCGTAGGTTTCACTAGTGGCTTCTCTCGAGAAAAATAGCAAACAGTGCGTGAACAAATTATTGTTGGGCAATTGATAGAACTTCAAATACTCATGACGATATCCAGGCAATGATCATTATATAGGCATCATGTCCAAGATTAGTAGACCGACTTCTGTCTGCATCTACTACTATTACTCCACACATCAACCGCTATCCAGCATGCATCTAGTGCATTAAGTTCATGTCGAAACGGAGTAATGCAATAAGAATGATGACATGATGTAGACAAGATCTAACTATGTAGAGATAGACCCCGTCGTTTTATCCTTAGTAGCAACAATACATACGTGTCGGTTCCCTTTCTGTCACTGGGATCAAGCACTGTAAGATCGAACCCACTACAAAGCACCTCTTCCCATTGCAAGATAAATAGATCAAGTTGGCCAAACAAAAACCCAAATATCGGAGAAGAAATACGAGGCTCTAAGAGATCATGCATAAAAGAGATCAAAGAAACTCAAATACTTTCATGGATATAAAAAGATAGATCTGATCATAAAATCAAAGTTCATTGATCCCAACAAACACACCGCAAAAAAGTTACATCATATGGATCTCCAAGAGACCATTGTATTGAGAATTCAGAGAGAGATGAAGCCATCTAGCTACTAACTATGGAGCCGAAGGTCTACAAAGAACTACTCACGCATCATCGGAGAGCACCAATGGAGGTGGTGAACCCCATCCGAGATGGTGTCTAGATTGGATCTGGTGGTTCTGGACTCTGCGGTGGCTGGATGAATATTCCGTCGACTCCCCTAGGGTTTCTGGAATATTGAGGTATTTATAGAGCAAAGAGGCGGTCCGGGGGGCACCCGAGGTGGGCACAACCCACCAGGGCGCACCTGGGCCTCTAGCGCGCCCTGGTGGGTTGTGCCCTCCTCGAGGCACCCCGAGGCGCAGCCAGGGCCCATTATGTTCCTTCTGGTCAAAAAAATCTCCATGAAGTTTCGTTGCATTTGGACTCCGTCTGATATTGATTTCCTGCGATGTAAAAAACATGCGAAAAAAAGAATCGGCACTTGGTACTATGTCAATAGGTTAGTACCAAAAAATGATATAAAATGACTATAAAATGATTATAAAACACCCAAGATGGATAATATAATAGCATGGAACAATAAAAAAATTATAGATACGTTGGAGACGTATCAATACCCGCGGAAGTAGCCACGGTAGTACCGCTCCCAGGAGCGGTAGTAAAAATTACATCCCCTCCAAGCGGTAGTGCCGCTCCCATGAGCGGTAGTACCACTGCAGCCTTTTTAAGGACGCCAAAACTGACACAACTTCTGCAAACGGACTCTGAATCCAACGAAACCAAGTTTGTTGGAAAGCTAGCGACCAGGGATAACACAATCTTGATAGAAATAACAATAAGAAGGAAATTACAAATGGCCCATAAGAAAAAGATGAGAACCCTTCCTCGAATAAGACTGGTAAATCCTCGAACATCGAAAACGCAATAGAAGAAGCATGTGAACTCCGTTTTTGATGAAGTCGAGCTTGTCAAGAAGATGACCATAAGCTCCAAATCTCAAAAGGAGAAAACCAAACAAGAACCAAGAACGATGATGCAAGCATGCAATGGTTTGAGCTCTCTACGAACGATACGATCAAGCTACTCACTTGAGAGCCCCCCTTGATAGCACGACACTCGATCCTATAACCCGGTCTCCAAACTACCACCATGTGACCAGTAAAATAGAGAACCTATCAAGGCCAAACCTTTACCTTGCACAAAGTCCACTTGAGCTAGATGTAGACGATCTTGACTTCCTCAAGTGGGACCACCTTTCTTGATTGCGTTGGTTCGGTGAAGACTAGTAGATTGCTCCCGCATACTCCAATATGGGTGAGCCACTTTTCAGCACATCTTCACAAGTCCATTGTCACCACAATGGACGGCAATCTTCAAGCACTTGATCTCTTCGTGATGCATCACTTGAACGTGCACACCGCAACCTAACCCCACAAAGAACTCTCACGAAGACCATGGGTTAGTACACAAAGCGTAATGGACAATGCTTACCATACCATGGGATCACTTGATCCCTCTCGGTACATCTTCTACGCTTTGTGAGTTGATCAACTTGATTCACTCTTGACTTAGTCTTGATCAACCTTGAACCTTTCCAACTCTCTTCATTTGGATGATGCCTTGGAGGTAAGCATGAATGATCACACAATGTTCTTCTTCAAGACATGCTTGCAATAAGCTCAACTCTCACATGACCAATCTTTGGATAATTCTTTAATAGCACCTTGGTCAACACATAAACTCCTTGAAACCAACACATGGACTTCAAGAAATGCCTATGGACAAATCCTTCAAATATAACTCAATGCAACCATTAGTCCATAGAGAATGTCATCAATTACCAAAACCACACATGGGGGCACCGCATGTCCTTTCAACATTGTTCCTCAATACAAATGAAAACAAAAACTAAACACTAGCAGTCCATCAATGCTGGTTTCATGAAGTGAATCAAACCTGTAAAAATGGGAGTAAGAAAGGAAGATTTTTTGATACTTTTCATTATTTACTTATAAACCTCTTCTTTAGAGTTTTGTCATTTAATATGTTGAGTGGGCTACCATAATTGCTAAAACTATCAAAAAAATCTGCTAGACCAATTATAGGATCCTAATTAATATGTGTTGTTTTTTGTACGTCTAGTTTGTAGCATGGCAATGTTGAAAAGTGAAACCGAAGAACCAGAAACGAACAAGAGGGGATGTCATTTCTTCCCCCAACCTTTCTATGTCTTGCAATTCTCTAAGAGTTTACTGAAGCCTCCTAGTCCATCTCTCTCACCCTCCGGTGCCGCCTCCAATGGTGAAGGGTTGGGGGAGGCGTCTAGGCCATCAATGTTGATATTAGGTCTAGGTCTAGTTTAGGATTGCATGTAGGGCCATTGGCCTTTATGCAAGTTAGAGAAGACATGCAGTGCATGCGAGCAACATCGGTAGGTGGCTGGCTGGTTATTCCATATGTCGCCCTAGTGGACATGGAGTAGAAAGAGGAATTTGGTGTTCTCTCCCTCAATAATCTTGAGGTATACCCTGATCTAGAGGAGGCTGCTTTGCCTACTCCGGGTTCTTGAAGTTGTCGTTGTGATGGTCAATGAGAAGAGGGGGATTAGAGATCTCAAGCTTGCAGATTGGGTCAAAGCTCGCCAATAGAGGGGTGCTCGATAGAGCTACAACACCTTCATACGCATTCACTGGCCAGTCTTCACGGCCACACAACTGCTTCCTCTGGCCAAAACGCGACCTACCCTATTCTCTCGGCCTGGATGCCAAAGGGAAGGTAGGTTCAACTTCTATACATGGGCCATACCGTGGAGGTTCTGCGCCTATGGAAGGCTTGTCTCCCCAAGTGGTTCTCCCTGGCAACGGCAAGATTGAATCCCTGTTGAAGTTTCGTTAGACACATTTGTGATTCTGTCTTCTTGTTTGGGGTCCTCCTTGTAAAAGTCAAGGACTTATTTGCAATTTCCTATATCTTTTAGGCCATGTTGTAAGACGTACAACCCCACAGCTTTTCTCTCATTATGGATCAAACTTGTCATGGCCACAAAAGACCCATAAACTTGCCAGGTAGACGCCATCGTAAATAGATCATACCGTAAAATCAAACTTGTCATGGTCACAAAAGATCCACACTTTGCTACCCTGCCAATTGCAACATGTCTAGTCAAAAATCACACCTCTGCTTAAAAACAAATAAAAAATCTTAACTTCGGAAAGTATTTTGAGCTTAGAGCATGGAACGATCAATGAGATTTTCGTCACAAATATACTATCAAAATACAATACAAATTAGTTAGTTACAAAATTTACTCGGTCAATCGATCACATAAAGAGTCTGCATACGTCATGCCAGTTCGGTCAACTAGACACAACAATACGTGCTGAGCTTTTTCTAGATTGTAAGGGATTCAATTCGAGCAAGAAACAAAGGAAACACGTGGAAACTAAACCTAGCCGCACACGTGGTGGATCCTAAACAACAACATGCGACGGCCGAAAGCACCCGACTAGCTGAGGAAGGCTGAAGTGACGATGATGGTGGTGTTGGTGACGACGGTGCCGTTCTTGCGCCCTCGCCGCGCCGACGGCCTTCTCGAACCGCTCGACGCCACAGGGCAGGACGATGGCGCCCTCGTAAGCGTAGCCGTACTTCTCTTCCGCCTCCCGAGCAGCTCCAGGATCCGCGGGTGCCCGAGCAGCTCCACGGCACCGCGAACCGCCTCGGCGTCCCGTCCTCCTCCTCCGCGCCCACCAAGAACGAAGCGCACCTTCTTGATCATCGATCCAAGTCGAATCTTTGCTGGTTCTTGCGACGCTGACGCAGTGGCGACGCGAACAGCGGATGAGGCGCTGGTTGCCCTCGCCTCTCTTCTCTTCTCCTCTGGTCAGACTTTGTGGTGTCGCAGATGTTGAGTTTATATAATAGACGCTGGTGGCTGCATGAACGCGCTGCTTTCTCGAATTAGAGTCGTCCTCGTGTCGTAAATCACGTAGAAGAGTAGTTTGCTACCGGATTACGTGAGGTTTCTTCCGTTTGACCCAAGTTTTCTTGAAATTAGAAAAAAAATAGATTCGTGAACCAGCGGCCCACGGGCTCTAGCGGGCTGAATTGTGACCGTTCACTGCAGGCCTCCGAAGGCATCCGGTCTACGACCCATCTTCACTCCCTTACACTCTTTTTTTTTTTTTGCGAGGGTAAAAAAGTTTTATTGCATAATCATCAAGTTACAATCAAGAGGCAAAAGTTCCTCGATATATACATGGTGGTTCGTTATGTAATCACATCGCGTTCGGCTGTATATCGCTAGTGAATTCGTACCCTATTTTGCTCCCTCCAAAGCTTTCAAGGAATAAACTCCTTGTCTTCCGACTAAATCTCCACTACTAGGTGGCCATACGCAGAGCGGGACAAGCCATCATCGGATAATTTCACCAACGCCTTAAGAGGAGTCCAACTAAACCATGATCGGACCTACTGAATGTTGTATGGCAAGAGCCAACCCCTGTATCCATGTGTGAATCTCCGCTTCAAGAGCATCATTGCAGTTGAAGAGAAACTGATAAGTAGCAAATAACATGGTTCCGGCGTGCCTCCTAAGGCTAACTCCAACGCACCACCTTAGACGGACGTTTCTTTTGTCCAGATTTTATCCGTTTGGGTAGGGTAACAGGGCGGCATCCGGCCGTTTTTTTGTATGCGCTGGCCGTGTTCCCAACACGCGGACGTATCTGGTCCGCAACGGCCAGCTGGTGCCTGTATGTATACATTCTTTTGACCACATTTCTTTTATTTCATCAACGACATTTTGATACAATGAAGTACATTCACCAATTCTTACTAGGAAAGTAAGACCAAAGAAAATAAGAACCATAATTAGACATTTTACAAGATATCCAACTTCCATAACTGCTCCCACTATTTGGATTAATATCCTCTATATGTCTTCATTCTTGATCTGCGGCTTCTCGAGCTTGCACACTTATTTCTTATTCGATTCTAAAGAAGTAAACGTTGCTTCGCATCTAATCTCATCTCTAGCCTCTATCCTAGCGACGAGTGCACGAGCATCTATCAAATTTCATGCTATCAATAGATTGAGGTATTCTTCTTCGCAATACCAAAACTTGCATCCGTCCTACATACAAATTTGAGTATAAGCAATGAGCTTCCGAAAATGCACCAAATCCGAAATCACAACCGAATCAAAAGAAGCACATATCCCATCTTTTTTGCACTTGAAGAACACCCATCTGGGATGTTCCGACGTGGTAGAAACGCGGCGTACAACCTGCCGTGAGGAGTTGTCGCACTTTATAATCGACAACGGTGAGTCGACGAGCCACGGGGCCGGCGTTGGGAGTGGTCGACGGCCGGGCATGTCTTTGCCGGCGAACCGCCGATGGGATAGATCTGAGCGGCTAGAGGCAGAGTCAATACGTGCATGTAGCGTGGAGGCGTTGCCGGGGTTGTGCAGTCCAGTACCCGGCTAATCCGTGGCAAGGCGCAATCGCCCGGCGGCCGGATGTGCCAAATATCGCCACCATAGATCCACCGGTTGGCCGCTGGCGCTGAGGCGAGAGAGGCACAAATCTGGTGGTCGTGCTTTGGGTGACCGGTCTGGATAGCGAGGCAGCCTGGAAAAATGGGCAGTGGCGGCTATGGCAGGGGTAGGGGTTGGGTTAGCGGGAAGGGGGAGTAGACAAGAAAAAGGGGCGTCTGTGTCCCTGACGGGTGGGTCCGGGGAGGAGAAGGGTACGCGTCCCACCCACCCGTCCGCACATGTCCGTTTCGACGCAAACGCGACCCAAATTTGGGCCAGGAATGGGTCGAAACCGTACAAAAATAGATGTTTGTTCGTTTGCTCCCGCGCGTTGGGCCTCTGCCGTGGGCGGGCCATTGGGGTCATGCGTTGGAGTTGGCCTAAGCACCATACCATTTGTAGTAGTCCCGTAGTGGTCTAGGAATGAACCGTCAACCAAAAAGGCGACATGGTGGGTCAGCGGCGATGTCGGGGATATAACCCTAGGAGGATAACCCGGGATTTAGGCCCAAGCCTAAGACCCGACAATTCCTCGGAGGTCAAGGGCCGGCTTATTCTTAGAGCCAAAGCCGGATAAGGAGGCCCAGAAGGAAACCTGGTCCAGGTTAGAGAGAGACGACTTATCAATGTTCGAGCTCGGTGTGGAGTTGCCTAAACTTGGAAGACACGGGAGGTTTAGTCTAGGACTCCCAGAGTGGGTAGAACCCAGACATTGTTGTACACCAGAGACCCGACCTATTATATAAAGGGGGTTCCTGGGTCGTCCAAAGGGACAGATGTTAGAATATCTCGATATATTGGTAGCGAAAAAACACCCTTGTAATCAAGATCATAATCGTGAATAGCAATCAAGCAGGAGTAGGCTATTACCTCCATCACAAGGGGCCAAACCTGAGTAAACTCGGGTCTCTCATTTCTGATCAACCCTGTCCAAGATTTCACCTAGCAGAAATGGCGTCACAACTTAGTTCTCCTATGAGGACATCTACCTGAAGAACCACGACAGTTTCGTTGTGTTCTTGGAGGGAGTTCTCCCAGGGATCTAGAAGCTCGCGATCAACCGGATGACGAGAAGCCCACATCGCAAGCTCTACATCAAAGATGTCAGCTGGGGCCTCGAGGCCGACTCCATCGAGTTAGGATACTGGGTCCCCTTTGGCAATATCCACATCTTCATCGGACTTATCAGCGGTCTGCGCCAGAGCCGGACGCCGCCGTCGACTTCGTCGAGTCCGCTTGTCGGGTCTCCCCTGGCCGAACTAGCACTTTCCTCGGCTTTCGGAACTGCGCAGGAGTTCAAATCCGCCCCCGACTCTGCGTGAGGAGGCGAGACGCTTGTCTATTCAGACGGCGACTCATCGGTCGGTGAGAACAACCGCGACAAAACTGGGTCTATCCTCTCACTTCATGATGAAAGGTTGGGAGGGTGCTCAGATGGAGATGAGTATCCAGTTTCTTACGGACCACCTTGTCATGGTGCTGACCTGCTGTTTACATGGAAGGAAACCAGATATAGCCCCATTATGACACTCAAGGGAACCTGATTACAGATGCGCCAAACCCATCCTCGAGCAATAACCCGGTTCTAGTTACGCCGGGTCAGCTGTGCAACACCGTGGCAGTGGCGAGAGTTGTGGCTTTGGGAGCTGGCATCGGAATTTCAGGGGTACAAACGCTGGTAGAAATGGCGGCAGCTCTCTGTACACTCCTTGCAGATCCAGTGACTCCAGAGAACACAAGCACATGAAACATAGAGATCGATAAGTGTCGTGCATAGCTAGCCAAAGTTCAAGAGGAAATCAATGCAGAGAACAAACATCTTGCTGAGGCCCGAAACAACATTCTTCAAGAGGCGAAACATTTTGAGAAGGAGGGAATTCATCTTGGTTTTCACCAGGTAGAGTTAGCTACGGTATAACATAGGAGGTACCACAACAGAGTTCTAGCTGGGTTCGAGCCGCGATCACTTTTCCAATCAGTACAAAACCCTCTTCTCCAGATCGTGCCGGAAGCCGGCATGGGTACACCAGCTGCGATGATTGCAATGCCCCAATCGGTTCAAAATGTCGGGCCAGCAAATACAAGTCAGCGCTAGCAACAACTTCCTCCGGCTTGATACGTCTCCAACGTATCTATAACTTTTGATTGTCCCATGCTATTATATTATCTGTTTTGGATGTTTTATATGCATTAATATGGTATTTTATATTATTTTTGGGACTAACCTATTAATCTAGAGCCCAGTGCCAGTTCCTGTTTTTTCCTTGTTTTAGAGTTCCCAGAAAAGGAATACCAAATGGAGTCCAAATAGAATAAAACTTTCGCGATGATTTTTCTTGGACCAGAAGACATCCAGAGGACTTGGAGTGCAAGTCAGAGAAGCCACGAGGCGGCCACAAGGAAGGAGGGCGCGCCCAAGGGGTAGGCGCGCCTCACCCTTGTGGGCCCTCGTGACTCCATCGACCTAGTTTCTTCACCTATATATTCTCATATATCCCGAAACTAACAGGGAGACCCACGAAAACACTTTTCCACCGCTGCAACCTTTTGTACCTGTGAGATCCCATCTAGGGGCCTTTTCCGGTGTCCTGCCGGAGGGGGATTCAATCACGAAGGGCTTCTACATCAACACCATTGCACTTCCGATGAAGCGTGAGTAGTTTACCATAGACCTACGGGTCCATAGCTAGTAGCTAGATGGCTTCTTCTCTCTCTTTGGTTCTCAATGCCATGTTCTCCTCAATGTTCTTGGAGATCTATTCGATGTAATACTTTTTTGCGGTGTGTTTGCCAAGATCCGATGAATTGTGGATTTATGATCAACTTATCTATGAATATTATTCGAATCTTCTCTGAATTCTTATATGCATGCTTTGATATCTTTGTAAGTCTCTTCGAAATATCGATTTGGTTTCGCCAACTAGATTGGTTTTTCTTGCAATGGGAGAAGTGCTTAGCTTTGGGTTCAATCTTGCGTTGTCCTTTCCTAGTGACAGTAGGGGCAGCAAGACACGTATTGTATTGTCGCCATCGAGGTTAAAAAGATGGGGTTTTCATCATATTGCTTGAGTTAATTCATCTACATCATGTCATCTTGCTTAAAGCGTTACTCCGTTCTTTATGAACGTAATACTCTAGATGCATGCTGGATAGCGGTCGATGTGTGGAGTAATAGTAGTAGATGCAGGTAGGAGTCGGTCTACTTGACACGGACGTGATGCCTATATTCATAATCATTACCTTAGATATCGTCATAACTTTGTGCTTTTCTATCAATTGCTCGGCAGTAATTTGTTCACCCACCATATTTTCTATCTTGAGAGAAGCCTCTAGTGAAACCTGTGGCCCCCGGGTCTATTTTCCATCATATATGTTTCTATTTTCCATCATATAAGTTTCCGATCTAAAATTTTAGTTTCTGATTTACTTTGCAATCTTTTATTTTCCGATCTATAAACCAAAATACCAAAACTATTTACTTTACCGTTTATCTATCTCTATTAGATCTCACTTTTGCAAGTAACCGTGAAGGGGTTGACAACCCCTTTATCGCATTGGGTGCAAGTTGTTGATTGTCTGTGCAGGTATTCGGTGACTTGTTCGTTGTATCCTACTGGATTGATACCTTGGTTCTCAAGCTGAGGGAAATACTTACTCTACTTTGCTGCATCACCCTTTCCTCTTCAAGGGAAAAACCAACTCAGCTCAAGAGGTAGCACGGCTCTACAGCAAAACCCGCTTCAGCAACAAGTTCAACCACCATTACAGCAGCCGGCCAATCCATAGCAAGTTCTGCCGTTGTTGGCTACTTGTGAGTTGCGTTGAGATTTTTCCCGAAGAGGAGATAAGATGCAGTACAATAGAGATAAGTATTTCCCTCAGTGATAACAAAGGTTTATCGAACGAATATGAGAATCATGCAAAGCCTCATGAACAACACCTTGCTACTTGTGAACTGCGTTGGGATTTCCTCGAAGAGGAGAGGATGATGTTGTACAGTAGAGATAAGTATTCCCATCAGTTAAGAACCTAGGTTACCAATCCAGTAGGAGAAGCAAGCAACACATCGTCAGCAGCACCTGCACACAAACAACAAATCCTTGCAACCCAACGCGACCAAGGGGTTGTCGATCCCTCGACGGTTACGAGCAAGATTAAATTGTATGGTGTTTGATAGATAGATCTAACAAAAATACAAAATAAATTAAATAAAGTAAAAATGCATCAAGGTATTTTGGTTTTAATATATGATAAAAGATAGACCCAAGGGCCATACTTTAAACTAGAGCCTTCTCTCTTGAAAATATCATATGGTGGGTAAAAAAATTACAGTTGGGCAATTGATAGAGAAGCAAATAATTATGACAATATCTAAGGCAATGATCATATATAGGCATCACGTCCGAGACAAGTAGATCGACTCCTGCCTGCATCTACTACTATTACTCCACACATCGGCCGTTATCCAACGTGCATCTAGAGTATTAAGTTCATAAAGAATGGAGTAACGCCTTAAGCAAGATGACATGATGTAGACAAGACAAACTCACGTATGAATAAACCCCATCTGTTTACCCTTAATAGCAACGATACATACATGTCATGTACCCTTCTGTCACTGGGATTGAGCAATGCAAGATCAAACCCATTACAAAGCACCTCTCCCATTGCAAGATAAATCAATCTAGTTAGCCAAACAAAATCAATAGACCGGACAGAAATACGAAGCTATAGTAATCATGCATAAAAGAGTTCAGAGAAAATTCAAATAATATTGATGGATAGATCTAGTCATAAATCACAATTCATTTGATCCCAACAAACACACCACAAAAAGTGATTACATTGGATAGAACTCCAAGAACGTCGAACAGAACATTGTATTGAAGATCAGATAGAGAGAAGAAGCCATATAGCAACTAACAATGGACCCATAGGTCTGTGGTAAACTATTCAAGCATCATCGGAAGGGCAACAAGGATGATGTAGAGCCCCTCCATGATTGATACCCCCCGATGGAGTGCCGGCGGAGGCCTCCAGACGGGATCTCTCGAGAACAGGAACTTGCGACGACGGGAAAAGTATTTTGTTGGCTCCTTTGTTGGTTTCCCGATTTTAGAGAATTTTTAGAGGCGGAATTAGGTCAAACGAAGCTATGTGGGCCCCACAAGCCAACAGGGCGTGCCCTGGTGCCTCGTGGGCCACTGCTCCATCTTCTCATCCCCCCGAAGCTTCTAGGGTCTCTTATGTCCAGAAAAATCTCCAAAAAGTTTCGTGGCATTTGGACTTCTTTTGGTTCTGATATTCTGAAAAACCAAAAACAAGCAAAAAAAATAGCAACTGACACTGGGCACTAAGTTAGTAGGTTAGTCCCAACAAAGATATATAATCGCTTGTAAGTTTATATGAAACATCCAAGATTGCTACTATAATATCATGGAACAATAAAAAAAATTATAGATACGTTGGAGAAGTATCACACCTGCACACACAAAAGCAAATAATTGCACCCAATGTGGGAAAGAGGGTTGTCAATCCCCTTGAACTCATTACTTGCAAGGATTAAATCTCGTAGTGGTAGATAAAACAAAATAAAAGAAATAAAATTACAACAAGGATATTTTGGTTTTTTTATATTTGGGCCATAGTTTTCACTAGAGGCTTCTCTCTCTCGAACACATAGCATACGGTGGGTGAACAAATTACTGTTGGGCAATTGATAGAAAAGCGCATAGTTATGACGATATTCAAGGCAATGATCATGTATATAGGCATCATGTCCGAGAAAAGTAGACCGACTCCTGCCTACATCTACTACTATTACTCCACCCATCGACCGCTATCCAGCATGCATCTAGGGTATTAAGTTAATGAAAATAGAGTAATGCCTTAAGCAACATGACATGATGTAGACAAACTAAACTTAACTAATACTCCCTCCGTTCCAAATTACTCGTCTCAGAAATGGATGTATCTTGAACTAAAATACATCTAGATACATCTATACCTGTGACAAGTAATTCAGAACGGAGGGAGTATGAATAAACCCCTTCATTTTACCCTTAATGGAAAGAATACAAATACGTGTCTTGTCCCCTACTTTGTCACTGGGATAGAGCACCGCGAGATTGAAGCCGTCAAAAAGCACCTCTCCCACTGAAGATAAAGTAATCTAGTTGGCTAAACCAAACGGACAGATCGGAAACAAATAAAAGCTATAAGAATCACGCATAAGAAAGTTCAGGAAAGATTCAATTACTTCTCGTAAATATGCAGATCATAAACCCACAATTCATCGGTTCCCAACAAACATACCGCAAAAGAAGATTACATCGGATAGAACACCAAGAACATCGAGGAGAACATGGTATTGAAGATCAAAGAGAGATAAAAGGCCATCTAGCTACTAGCTATGGACCCATAGGTCTATGGTAAACTACTCACGGATCATCGGAAGGCAGTAAGGATGATGTAGAAGCCCTCCGTGTTCGATTCTCCCTCCGTCAGAGTACCGAAAAAGGACTCCAGATGGGATCGCGGAAGAATAGAAGTTTGCGATGGCGGAAAAAGTGTTTTGGGTGGCTCTCTGTTGGTTTGGGAATATTTCTGAATTTATAGAGATGGGATTTGGTCAATACGTGCTACAAGGGCCCCACAAGCTCAGGGGCGCCCCCTCGGGCTTGCCCTGCAAGCTTGTTGCTCCCTCGTAGCACTAATGGCCTCCTCCCGAACCTTCTAGGGTCCCTTCTGGTCCAGAAAAAATTAATGCAAAGATTTTTTTTTCCGTTTGGACTTCGTTTGATATTGATTTTCTGAAAAGCCAAAAACAAGCAAAAAACTAGGTCTCGCATTGGGCACTAGGTTAACAGGTTGGTCCAAGATTGATACAATAATAGCATATAATTGCATATAAAACATCCAAGATTGATACTATAATAGCATGAAACAATAAAAAATTATCAATTCATTGGAGAATATCACTGTCGGTGCGCTTCCATACGCCGCCGGGTCATTATTCCAACTCGGTTGATAATGTTTGGGCTGCAACTCTTAACCTCTCGTTGATGCCAATCCATGGGAACAACCCTCTCCAGATAGAAGCAAGGAAAGCCATCGAGATGCTGAAAATGACAGTCACGCAACAGGAAACTATTCCCATAGTCCTAACAAGCCACACTCAACACCTTACCGGAGCAGGAGCAGGAGCCGACATGGGGATTCACCTCGTCCCGCAGCCTTTAGCAGTGCACAGATCCAAAGGGGGTGTTGAGATCACCAGATGGCTCTACAACAACCACTTCAAAAACCCAAGCCGGCGGTGTGATGACCCACACGTATAGGGGATCACAACAGTCTTCGAGGGTAGTATTTCACCCAAAATTATTGATTCGACACAAGGGGAGCTAAAGAATATTTATGAATCTTAGCAATTGAGTTGTCAATTCAACCACACCTAGAAAGTAATTTCTCTACAACAAAAGTTTGAGTATCATTCTCGTGATTCTAGAGTTTTATTTCATCTTTATGATAGATCCTATGGTGTGCCTCTAGAAGAATTTTGTGATGCATGCAAAATTTTGTATTGGGGTTCACTTAACAAATCACAAAAATCTGATTATGATATGTTCCTTAATAGCTTTTGCAATGGTGAGGATAGAGGAGTCATGCAAGCTAGAATAAAAAGTATACAGTTTCCCTCTATTCGTTACTTTGCATTGTTTGTTGGAAAATGCATCGCTGGTAAAGAAGACTGTAGGGCACTTTCTGCCCCTGACTTGAACATTGTTCATACTAGTCTAACAAGGCTTAAACCATATAATCTTGGGGCAATTGTTGCATGGAGGCTGCACCGCAACACGGGCATTGTTGATTCATGTGGAGTACTTTATGCCTCTCGCGTAGCTGCAAAGCTAGGGGTCTCGGCTAGGCCCAATGATCACATATTACCTGATAAATGCTTAGAATTTGAGGCAATGCAACACTATGATTTTATTAAGGATAGAGCTCAGAACTACAATTACAATTTAATATTTGATAAATATCATGGTGTCTATGTTATTTTGCGTGCACCTATTCTCTTTGACTTTCAGAGCAAACAAAGATATTTTATTTAAGAGAGCAAGGCACGTGAGTACAATACAGCAGTAGAGGCTGCTCGTCTGGCTGAAGAGGAGGCCCAGAGAGCTTTCACGAGCTATCACTTCAATTATTATCTAGACCAGCGGTGGTGATTACCAAGCTAGGCCAAAACCCTAAGCTTGGGGGAGTATGTTTTCTCAGTGACATTACATTCATGTTCACACATTTCATTCCAACTGTCGGTGTTCATCCTTTTTCATTGTATAACCCATGTTAGTTTTATTTCGCTTTGCGTGTTTGAAAATACTTTGAAAATCCAAAAATATTTCTCGCTTCTCTTTAGTTTTTCTTTCTTGTTTATTTAGTTTGTAGTATCAAAACAAAACCCCCAAAAAAATCTCATTTCTTCTTTTTGCTTGTTTGGAGCTTTCTTGTAAATAGTTTTTCTCGCTTTTGGTTTTTCCTTCGTTAATTTCCTTTATTCAGAAAAACTAAAAACTCCAAAACTATTTCAGTGTGTTTCTCTTAAATTCTTTTTTTATTGAGTCGTCGCACGGAGAATACCATGATGAAAATGTTGAGTGGCTCTCATACGCATTATTGTTGATCTAACTAAGAGCCCATATGACCTTGTCTTCTCCTTTAAATAAAATGTTTGCAGATTCCATCTTAGTCCACGACACTCTTTCACTACTATTATTTTCATATCATTCGGTCATGCAAGTAAATGGCAATAATGACGATAATTTGATGAAGTGAACGTGGCTAGGAAAAGCGGGTATGAACTTAATTTGTTTTTGTTTTTGTAAATATGTTTAACTCGGTATCCCTGATTCAGCAAATTGCGAGTAAGCATGTTTATGATGACTATTAGAGAATATAGTTGCTCATGTCATGCTTAAGTAGCTAGGAGTGGATAATGATTTATCTTGGGTGTCAACATGCATTAAAATGGTTATGATGTAGTATCATAGTATGGTACCCTCCTCTGAATGTTTCAAGTGGCTTGACTTGGCACATGTTCACACATGTAGTTGATTCAAAACCAACATAGCCTCCACGATATTCATGTTCATGGTTCTTGTATCCTAATCATGCTAGCATTCAATGTTAATTATTCACAATGCACAATTATGACTGTTGTCGCTCTCTAGTTGGTCGCTTCTCAATCTATTTACTAGCCTTCGCCTGTACTAAGCTGGATTACTGCTTGTGCATCCAAATCCCTAAACCAAAGTTGTTCCACATGAGTCCACTATATGTGCTATATGCGGTATTACTCTGTCGTTCCAAGTAAATTTGCATGTGCCACCTCTAATCCTTTAAATAATCATATGATTTTTGTGGTCGTACCACTCATGGAGCGATAGGGAGGGTCAGAATCTTCCATGCTAAGCGGGTTATTCGCACGATGGGTGTTTATTCATCTGCCATTGCACTAGAGAGGTTGGTAATTGGGATGCGTAGTCCCATAATCAAAATGAAAAAAACAATCTCCCCCGAAAATTGTTGGTATGGAGGGCACCCGTGAATTTGGCTAGCCATGACTTCTGTTTGTTGGCTGAGGGGGAGTAAACTTTACCTTTGTGCTTGGGAAGAACCCATAATGTGTTTAGCATGGAAGATATCAAAAACTCTTGGTTGTGACGTTGACAAGAACGGCATGCCTCTCAAAATTGCATTTATCTCTGATTTAAGCTTCGAGTTCTGGCACATCTGCAAATCCCTGCTTCCCTCTGCGAAGGACCTATCTATTTAATTTTATGTTATTTACTTTTATTGTTCAGTCATCACCTTCTCAATTAAAGCACCAGTCATGAGAGCACTATTGTCATTCTTATGCATTGCATATAGTTAATATTGTGTGCATCATGACTGAATCTCTTCTACCATGAATTACAATGTTTAGTTGCTGCTTGAACTTTGGAGGTGCTCCGCATTTATGTTTAGCGGTCTCAGAAAGGGCTAGCGAGATACCATGTTATCATATTATATCATGATTTTTGGACAAAATGTTGGCATTTGAGATATGTTATTATTTCTCGCGAATTGATTATGCCATTAATATGAGTGAATATAATTTTAGGAGTTACCATTTGCATGGTTAGTTATGATCATTGCTGAAACCTTGGGTGGTATTTAAGCTTATATACAGATACAAGAACAAAAGAGTTCGTAAAAGTTTTTATTTATCACTTCTAGTTTGTCAATTGAATTGCTTGAGGACAAGCAATGTATTAAGCTTGGGGAGTTGATAAGTCACAGTCGTATCTACTTTTCCAAACACCTTTGCTCTTGTTTTGGACTCTAATTTGCATCATTTGAATGAAACTAACCCGGACTAAGTTGTTTTTAGTAGAACTACCATGGTGTTGTTTTTCTGCAGAAATAAAAGTTCTCAGAAATGGGTGAAACTTTCTAGACATTTTTTATGGAATATATTCAAAATACTAGAGTCAATACCCACCAGAGGGGACCCTTGTTGCTCACAAGGCAATAGGGCGTGGCCACCGCCCCCTCCCCCAAGCTTGCCAGGTTGCCTTGTGGGGCCCATGGTGCTCCGCTGATCCTAATCTCAAGCCTATAAATTCCTTTTCCTTGAGAAAAAAATAAGAGAAGATGTTTCATTGCGTTTTATGACACGGAGTCGCCGCCACTCCTATTCCTCATTTGGAGGCCAGATCTGGAGTCCGTTCGGGGCTCCAGAGAGGGGGTTTCGTTGCCATCATCATCACCAACCCTTCTTCATCGCCAATCTATAATACCTAAATAGTTCATCCCCACTAACCTATTTCTCTTGGCATGCAAGCTATACACATCATCACCCATGGCCCACACATACCACATGGCCCACACATGTGATGCGATGCGTTCCCAGGGTCGTTTGCTCTTCCGTCCTGTAAACAAACGAAGTAGCCAAAAAGCCCACACGACCCGGTTGTTTGATCTCCACACCTCATAGCCTATTGTTAATCAAGTCATCGCCGCAAATCCATCTCGATGGTGCAGCGCCACATCACGCTTCCACGCTGCCACACACGCACAATGCGTCGTTGGCACCCGCAACACCTCCATGGTGCCCCGCCTCAGCTTCGCCCGACCTCGACGTTGTGCCTGGATACCGCCGCCTCGACACGCTCGCAACGCGTCACCGGCACCCGTAGCACCTCCCCGGTGCCCCTCCCCCCACATTGGCTTCGCCTGGCCAGCCACCTTCGACCATCTGCATCAGCTTTCCCGATCGCGGCAGCCTTCACACAAACTTCGCGCCATCGCAGCACCACCAACGATCTTTCGGCTGCTCATTGACATACTCGTCGAGCCAGTCGGCATGGCGCACTGTTGGAGAGGAAGAATACGGGATCTAATTGCCTCTACCATATACCACGGAATTGTTCAGGCTTTTCGAATAATATGCACTATTGTCTGATACTTTGTGCATCTTTGGCCACTCTTACTATTATTAAAGGATTAAAGTAAATTCTATTTTTCAGACACTGATAAGGTTTTGTGGGATGAACAAATTCAGTGAGAGTCGATGTAGCAAAGATCAGCAACAAGTGATTTTGACATTCCTATACTTTGCAGAGTACTTCCGCACTAGGTTCTTCCTTTTGGAAAACCTAAGGAGCTTTGTTTCATTCAACAAAGGAAAAATCACACTAGCATAATTCCAAGAGATGGGATAAGGTGTTGCTTGACACACTTGCACTTCTCTGTTTTCCCTAAAGTGTGCAATGACATTATTTTCACTTCCAAATGTTCTAAACCTCTGTGCATGTTCATAGCTTTGACTCGGGATTTTAGCGGCAATGTTCATTTGGGCTCATGCACCTGGGGAGACTCTTCCACCTGACTGCCTGAACTAATGCATTTCTTCACCAGTTCCAATATGAAAATCAATACTACGAGGCAAATGATATGTAGATGCCAGGAGCACGGCTAGAGGGTCTCATTTTTACTCCATAGTGTGACGGATATAATCGGCGATCCACCACCGGTGGAGAATGTTGCGAGCAAACGAACAATACAGGTGTGTACAAGCTGAATGTTCCTGTGTCAACCAATGTTCTTGATATGTACAAGCCGAATTTTGTTTCTCCCCTATGTGTTGTACGGAGTAGTATAGAAGCAAGATGAATCTCGAATATGCAAACCACATGTCCGCTGGGTGACCTTCACCAAGAGAATACCTCATATAGTTAGTTGGTTGCATGTGGTTGTGGTTTTTAACTACATGGATAATTTGGATTGATATTTAGCTATGTGTAAGTTTCATGCTATTATCTAAAGGACTCTACATTTAGTAGAAAACTTATCACATAATTCAAATTATGCTATGATCATAATTATAGTAAAAGCATTGTGTTTATTAGAATTTTTCATCTTAAGACCGTATCTATATTGTGCAAACAAAGTTATTTAATTATGTATTATCATATGCGTACTACTAAGAGTTGCTGTAACAACGTGTGGGGTGTCATCTAGTTTCATTATGCTCACCATAAGGAGTGAGTAATTCCTTCGTAGGCTTGCTGGACGGTGAGTGGGGTTGGATGAACTTATTATGTAATCGAGTCAATTTGTTAGGGCTTGATCCCTAGTATCCACTATGTTCTGAGATTGATGTTGCTATATGACTTTGCTATGCTTAATGCTTGTCACTAGGGCCCGAGTGCCATGATTTCATATCTAAACCTTTTATGTTTTCATGAACGTATTTGAGTTCTTGATCCTATCTTGCAAGTTATACACACCTATTACGTGTTATGATCCGCATACCCCAAAGTGACAATAGTTGGGATTCTTTCTGGTGATTACCTTAGTTCGAGGAGTTCATGTATTCACTATGTGTTAATGCTTTGTTTCGGTTCTCTATTAAAAGGAGGCCTTAATATCCCGTAGTTTCCTTATGGACCCCTCTGCCACGGGAGGGTAGGACAAAAGATGTCATGCAAGCTCTTAGTATAAGCACATTTGACTATATACGGAATACATGCCTACATAACATTGATGAATTGGAGCTATTGTGTATCGCTCTAGGTTGTGACTGTTATATGATGAATGTCATCCAACACAAATATCCATCACTAATCCAATGCCTATGCTTTTCATACATCGATCTTTGCTAAGTTACTTTCGTTGATGCTATTGTTACAATCACTACAAAACTGCTACTGTTGTTGTTACGTTACTATTGCTACTGTTATTGCTGCTATCAAACTATCATACTACTGTGCTACGGATCACCTTGTTGCAGATATTTAGTTCTATAGGTGTGGTTGAATTGACAACTCATCTAGTAATACTTGCGAATATTATTTGGCTCCCCTTGTGTGGAATCAATAAATTTGGGTTGAATACTCTACCCTTGAAATTTTTTGCGATACGCCGACGATGAATTTGGACCACCCAGAGGCCAGAACACACCGCGGCGCTGCCGCCCGGGTCATGGCCACAATCCACGCCGCACTCTTAGATCCAGTACAGATCAGGATACACATGTACCACCACCGCCGAACCAATGAACTATGATACGTCCATTTTGCATCATGCTTTTATATCGATATTTATTGCATTATGGGCTCTTATTACACATTATGTCACAATACTTATGCATATTCTCTCTTATTTTACAAGGTTTACATAAGGAGGGAGAATGCCGGCAGCTGGAATTCTGGGCTGGAAAAGGAGCAAATATTAGAGACCTATTATGCACAACTCCAAAAGTCCTGAAACTCCACGAAAGTTATTTTTGTAAATAATGAAAAATACTGAGCGGAAGAAATGTGTCAGGGGGGCCACCACCTGTCCACGAGGGTGGGGGGCGTGCCCTACCCCCAGGGCACGCCCCCTGCCTCGTGGGCCCCCTGTTGGTTCTCCGGTGGCCATCTTCTGCTATATGAAGTCTTTCGTCCCAAGAAAAATCATAAGCAACCTTTTAGGACGAGACTCCGCTGCCACGAGGCGGAACCTTGGCAGAACCAATCTAGGGCTCCGGCAGAGCTGTTCTGCCAGGGACACTTCCCTCCGGGAGGGGGAAATCATCGCCATCGTCATCACCAACGCTCCTCTCATCGGGAGAGGGCAATTTCCGTCAACATCGTCACCAGCACCATCTCCTCTCAAAACCCTAGTTCATCTCTTGTATCCAATTCTTGTCTCCATGTCCGGGATTGGTACTTGTAGGTTGCTAGTAGTGTTGATTACTCCTTGTAGTTGATGCTAGTTGGTTTATTTGGTGAAAGATCATATGTTCAGATCCTTTATGCATATTAATACCCCTCTGATTATGAACATGAATATGCTTTGTGAGTAGTTACGTTTGTTCCTGAGGACATGGGAGAATTCTTGCTATTAGTAGTCATGTGAATTTGGTATTCGTTCGATATTTTTGTGAGATGTATGTTGTCTATCCTCTAGTGGTGTTATGTGAATGTCGACTACATAACACTTCACCATTATTTGGGCCTATAGGAAGGCATTGGGAAGTAATAAGTAGATGATGGGTTGCTAGAGTGATGAAGCTTAAACCCTAGTTTATGCGTTGCTTCGTAAGGGGCTGATTTGGATCCATATGTTTCATGCTATGGTTAGGTTTACCTTAATACTTTTGTTGTAGTTGCGGATGCTTGCAACAGAGGTTTATCATAAGTGGGATGCTTGTTCAAGTAAGAACATCAACCAAGCACCGGTCCACCCACATATCAAATTATCAAAGTACCGAACGCGAATCATATGAACATGATGAAAACTAGCTTGACGATAATTCCCATGTGTCCTCGGGAGCGCTTTTCTCTATATAAGAGTTTGTCCAAGCTTGTCCTTTGCTACAAAAAGGATTGGGCCACCTTGCTGCACTTTATTTACTTTTGTTACTTGTTGCTCATTACAAATTATCCTATCACAAAACTATCTGTTACCACTTATTTCAGTACTTGCAGAGAATATCTTGCTGAAAACCGCTTATCATTTCATACGCTCCTCGTTGGGTTCGACACTCTTACTTATCAAAACGACTACGATAGATCCCCTATACTTGTGGGTCATCAAGACTCTTTTCTGGCGCCGTTGCCGGGGAGTGAAGCGCCTTTGGTAGGTGGAACTTGGTAAGGAAAAATTTATATAGTGTGCTGAAATTTACTGTCACTTGTTACTATGGAAAGTAATCCTCTGAGGGGCTTGTTCGGGGTATCTTCACCCCGACCAGTAGAGCAAAGAGTTGCTCCTCAACCTACTGAACCTACTGAAGATGAAAATGTTCACTTTGAGATTCCTTCTGGTATGTTAGAAAAACTGCTAGCTAATCCTTTTGCGGGAGATGGAACAAAGCATCCTGATGAGCACCTAATATATGTGATGATACGGGACCATGAAGTTTTCTGATTATTTAAGCTTGCAGGTATACCCGGTGATGTTATTAAGAGGAAGGTCTTCCCTTTATCTTTGAAGGGAGACGCCTCGACATGGTATAGGTTATGTGATGATACGGGATCATGGAACTATAAATGATTGAAGTTGGAATTCATCAGAAGTTTTATCCTATGCATCTTGTTCATCGTGATCGCAATTATATATATAATTTTTGGCCTTGCGAAGGAGAAAGCATCGCTCAAGCTTGGGGGAGGCTTAAATCAATGTTATATTCATGCCCCAATCATGAGCTCCTGAGAGAAATAATTATTCAAAGTTTTTATGCTCGGGTTTCTGATAACAATCGCACCATGCTTGATACTTCTTGTGTTGGCTCTTTTATGATGAAGACTATTGAATTCAAATGGAACTTATTGGATAGAATTAAACGCAACTCTGAAGATTGGGATCTCGACGAAGGTAAGGAGTCAGGTATGACACATAAGTTTGATTGTGTTAGATCTTTTATGGATACCGATGTTTTCCGTAAGTTTAGCACTAAATATGGACTTGACTCTGAGATAGTAGCTTCTTTCTATGAATATTTTGCTACTTATGTTGATCTCCCTAAGGAGAAGTGGTTTAAATATCATCCTCCCATAGAAGTAAAAAGAGCTGCACCTATTAAAGTTGAAGAGAAGACTATCACTTATAATGATCCTATTGTTCCTACTTCTTATGTTGAGAAACCACCCTTCCCTGTTAGAATAAAGGATCATGCTAAAGCTTCAACTATTGTTCATAAAAGCAATATTAGGACTTATACACCTCCTGAGCAAATTAAAGTTGAACCTGACATTGCTATTGTTAAACATCTCTTGGCTGATAATATCGATGGACATGTTATTTATTTCTATGAGGAAACTGCTAGAATTGCTAAACCTTGTGCTAAAGATAAACATAGACCTGTGGTAGGCATGCCTGTTATTTCTGTTAAAATAGGAGATCATTGTTATCATGGCTTATGTGACATGGGTGCTAGTGCTAGTGCAATACCTTTTGACTTATACAAAGAAATTATGCATGACATTGCACCTGCTGAGTTAGAAGATATTGATGTCACAATTAAACTTGCCAATAGAGATACTATTTCACCAATGGGAATTGTTAGAGATGTTGAAGTCTTCTGTGGGAAAACTAAATATCCTGCTGATTTTCTTGTTCTTGGTTCCCCACAAGATAGCTTTTGTCCCATTATATTTGGTAGACCCTTCTTGAACACCGTTAATGCTAAGATAGACTGCGAAAAGGATGTTGTTACTATCGGTCTAGGTGATATGTCTCATGAGTTTAATTTCTCTAAATTTAGTAGACAACACCGTGAAGAAGAATTGCCTAGTAAGGATGAAATTATTGGTCTTGCTTCTATTGACGTACCTCCTAATCATCCTTTAGAACAATATTTGCTAGACCATGAAAATGATATGTTTATGAATGAAAGAAGGGAAATAGATGAAGTGTTCTTTAAACAGGAACCATCCTGAAACACAATTTACCTGTTGAAATCCTAGGGGATCCTCCTCCACCCAAGGGTGATCCCGTGTTTGAGCTTAAACCGTTGCCTGATACTCTTAAATATGCTTATCTTGATGAAAAGAAGATATATCCTGTTATTATTAGTGCTAACCTTTCAGAGCATGAAGAAGAAAGATTATTGAAAACTCTGAAGAAGCACCATGCTGCTATTGGATATACTCTTGATGATCTTAAGGGCTTTAGTCCCGCTCTATGTCAACATAAAATAAATTTGGAAGAGGATGCCAAACCAGTTCGTGATCATCAACGACGGCTGAATCCTAAAATGAAAGAAGTGGTAAGAAAGGAAATACTAAAGCTCCTTGAGGCAGGTATAATTTATCCCGTTGCTGATAGTCAATGGGTATGTCATGTCCATTGTGTCCCTAAGAAAGGAGGTATTACTGTAGTTCCTAATGATAAAGATGAGTTGATTCCGCAAAGAATTATTACAGGTTATAGGATGGTAATTGATTTCCGCAAATTAAATAAAGCTACTAAAAAGGATCATTACCCCTTACCTTTTATAGATCAAATGCTAGAAAGATTATCCAAACATACACATTTTTGCTTTCTAGATGGTTATTCTGGTTTCTCTCAAATACATGTGTCAGCCAATGATCAGTCAAAGACCACTTTTACTTGCCCTTTTGATACTTTTGCTTATAGACGTATGCCTTTTGGTTTATGTAATGCACCTGCTACCTTTCAAAGATGCATGATGGCTATATTCTCTGACTTTTATGAAAAGATTTGTGAGGTTTTCATGGATGATTTCTCCATTTATGGATCCTCTTTTGATGATTGTGTGAGCAACCTTGATCGAGTTTTGTAGAGATGTGAAGAAACTAATCTGGTCTTGAATTGGGAAAAGTGCCACTTTATGGTTAATGAAGGTATTGTCTTGGGGCATAAAGTTTCTGAAAGAGGTATTGAAGTTGATAAAGCCAAGGTTGATGCTATTGAAAAGATGCCATGTCCCAAGGACATCAAAGGTATAAGAAGTTTCCTTGGTCACGCCGGTTTCTACAGGAGGTTCATTAAGGACTTCTCAAAATTTCTCGACCTCGACTAATTTATTACAAAAGATATACCATTTGTTTTTTATGATGATTGTGTAGAAGCATTTCAAATACTTAAGAAAGCATTGATCTCTGCACCTATTGTCCAGCCACCTGATTGGAATTTACCCTTTGAAATTATGTGTGATGCTAGTGATTATGCGGTAGGTGTTGTTCTAGGGCAAAGAGTTGATACGAAATTAAATGTTATTCAATATGCTAGTAAGACTCTAGACAGTGCTTAGAGAAATTATGCTACTACTGAAAAAGAATTCTTAGCAGTTGTATTTGCTTGTGATAAGTTCAGACCTTACATTGTTGATTCTAAAGTAACTATTCACACTGATCATGCCGCTATTAAATATCTTATGGAAAAGAAATATGCTAAACCTAGACTTATTAGATGGGTTCTCTTGCTACAAGAATTTTATTTGCATATCGTTGATAGAAAGGGAGCCGAGAACCCCTGCTGCGCATAACTTGTCTAGGTTAGAAAATGTTCTTGATGACCCACTACCTATTGATGATAGCTTTCCTGATTAGCAATTAAATGTCATAAATACTTCTAGCGCTGCTCCATGGTATGCTGATTATGCTAATTACATCGTTGCTAAATTTATACCACCTAGTTTCACATACCAGCAAAAGAAAAAAGTTTTTCTATGATTTGAGACATTACTTTTGGGATGACCCACATCTTTATAAAGAAGGAGTAGATGGTGTTATTAGATGTTGTGTACCGAAAGCATGAACAGGAACAGATCCTACGCAAGTGTCACTCCGAAGCTTACGGAGGACACCACGCTGGAGATAGAACTGCACATAAGGTATTGCAATCCGGCTTTTGTTGTCCTACTCTCTTCAAGGATACCCGTAAGTTTGTCCTTCTTGTGATGAATGTCAAAGAACTGGTAATATTAGTAGACTGCAAGAAATGCCTATGAACTATTCACTTGTTATTGAACCAGTTGATGTTTGGGGCTTTGATTATATGGGACCTTTTCCTGCCTCTAATGGATATACACATATTTTATTTGCTGTTGATTACGTTACTAAGTGGGTAGAAGTTATTCCAACTAGTAGTGCTGAGCATAACACTTCTGTTAAAATGCTTAAATAAGTTATTTTTCTGAGGTTTGGAGTCCCTAGATATTTAATGACTGATGGTGGTTCACATTTTATTCATGGCGCTTTCCGTAAAATGCTTGCTAATTATGTTGTTAATCATAGAATTGCATCTCCTTATCACCCATAGTCTAGTGGTCAAGTAGAATTGAGTAATAGGGAACTCAAATTAATTTTGCAAAAGACTGTTAATAGATCTAGAAAGAATTGGTCCAAGAAACTTGATGATGCATTATGGGCCTAAAGAACTGCATATAAAAATCCTATGGTTATGTCTCCGTATAAAATGGTTTATGGAAAAGCATGTCACTTACCTCTCGAACTAGAACATAAGGCATATTGGGCCATTAAAGAGCTCAACTATGATTTCAAACTTGCCGGTGAGAAGAGGTTATTTGATATTAGCTCACTTGATGAATGGAGAACCCAAGCTTATGAAAATGCCAAATTGTTTAAAGAAAATGTTAAAAGATGGCATGACAAAAGGATACAAAAGCGTGAGTTTAATGTAGCTGATTATGTATTGCTATACAACTCTCGTTTAAGATTTTTTGCAGGAAAACTTCTCTCTAAATGGGAAGGCCCTTACGTTATCGAGGAGGTCTATCGTTCCGGTGCCATAAAAATCAATAACTTCGAAGGCACAAATCCGAAGGTGGTGAACGGTCAAAAAATCAAACATTATATCTCAGGTAATCCCATAAATGTTGAAATCAATATCATTGAAAATGTAACCCCGGAGGAATACATAAGGGACACTTTCCGGAACATTTCAGACTCCGAAAAGGAATAGGTATGTGGTACGGTAAGTAAACCGACTCCAAAACGATTTTTATGGCAATATTTCTCTGTTTTGGAATATTTAGAAAAATAGAAACATAAGAAGCAGTCCGGGAAGGACACGAGGGCTCCAAGAGGGTGGAGGGCGCGCCCTACCCCCCTGGGTGTGCCCCCGTACCTCATGGGCACCTCGTGTGCTCTCCGGACTCCGTTTTCTTGCACGATACGTATTTTGGTCGGTAAAAATTCATTTTATAATCTCCCGGAGGTTTTGACTCCCGTATCACGCAATCATCCTCTGTTTTCTTTTCGAGTTGTTCTGCTGCAGATTAGAGCAACATGTTGTCCCAGGATTCGGAAGGAGAAAGTTATGTGGATTATTACCTTGCAAATCCTAAGGTCTATGGAGATGGGGAGCACTATGGTTGGACTACGGAAGAAGAAGAGGACTATGAACCCAAGAGAAAGGAGGAGACGAGCTCGGATGAAGATGAAGTCCCACTACCTCAACCTGGGGACATGCATGTGGAGTTCAAAAAGTCAAGCCTCCCTGATAGAGCAAAGAAACCTAAGATCGAGTTTATCCCTTTTCGTCTCTTGCAGGAAAACAAGCAGGAACTATGCAAAAAGATATTAATCCTGGAGCAGGAGATTGATGACTTGAGGGATCAAAATTCTGTCCTCAAGCGCAAATTAAGGAAGAAGCCCGCATCATCAACAACACCGCCACCTTCTTCATCGGCAAAGGAGATATAATCACATGGGTATGGTCACTCCCCTTGGCAACTGCCAAGCTTGGGGGAGATGCCCCGGTATCGTATCACAACCACATCTCATATCTTTACCGTTTGTCTTAGTTTGATCCTATTAGTAGTATCTTGATCTAGTAGAATAAAGTTTTGGCATGATCTAATTTTGAGTTTTGCTTTATGATCTCTCTATGTAATCGAGTCTGTGAGCTATATATAATAAAGATTACTGTTGAGTCAAGGGCTTGATTATCTTGATATGATCTTGAGTGAATAAAAGAAAAGAGAAAAGAATAAAAAGGAAACAAAGAGTTCATATTAATCTTATTGAGAGTAATGACTTCACATAGAAAGAGTATGATGATTAAAAGTTGTTGGGAGTTGGCAAACATAGCTTTGGTCATCATTGCAATTAATAGGAAGTAATAAAGAAAGAGAGGTTTCACATATAAATATACTATCATGGACATCTTTTATGATTGGGAGCACTCACTAAATATGACATGCTAAAGAGTTGATGTTGGATAAGGAAGACAACATAATGGGTTATGTTTTCTTATATCTGAGATAAAGTATATTGTCATGGATCATCCAACATGTTGAGCTTGCCTTTCGCCCTCATGCTAGCCAAATTCTTTGCACCAAGTAGAGATACTACTTGTGCTTCCAAATACCCTTAAACCATTTTTGCCATGAGAGTCCACCATATCTACCTATGGATTGAGTCAGATCCTTCATGTAAGTTGTCATCGGTGCAACAATAAAAATTGCTCTCTAAATATGTATGACTGATTGGTGTGGAGGAAATAAGTTTTATACGATCTTGTGATGTGGAAGAAATAAAAGCGACGGACTGCATAGTAAAGGTTCATATCACAAGTGGCAATATAAAGTGACGTTCTTTCGCATTGAGATTTTGTGCATCCAACCCTGAAAGCGCATGGCAACCTCTGCTTCCCTCTGCGAAGGGCCTATCTTTTATTATTATCTTCTACCTTATGCAAGAATCATGGTGATCTTCACCTTTCCTTTTTACATGTTATCCTTTGGTAAGCACATTCTGTTGGAAAGATCCTGATATATAGATATATATATATATATATATATATATATATATATATATATATATATATATATATCTAATTGGATGTAAGTTAGCATGAGTTATTATTGTTAACATTACCCTTGAGGTAAAAGGTTGGGAGGCGAAACTATAAGCCCCTATCTTTCTCTGTGTCCGATTAAAACTCCGTAACCACAAGTATTGCGTGAGTGTTAGCAATTATGAAAGACTAAATGATAGTTGAGTATGTGGACTTGCTAGAAAGCTCTGACATAGACTCTTTCTGATATTATGATAAATTGCAATTGCTTCAATGACTGAGATTATAGTTTGTTAGTTCTCAATAAAGTTTCTGATTCATACTTCGCATGGTGAATTGATTATTACTTGAGCATAAGAAATCATATGAAAATATCCATATATGTTGCTGTTATGAGAATAATCATGATGCCCTCATGTCCGTATTTTATTTTATCGACACCTCTACCTCTAAGCATGTGGACATATTTATCGTTATCGGCTTCCGCTTGAGGACAAGCGAGGTCTAAGCTTGGGGGAGTTGATACATCCATTTTGCATCATGCTTTTATATCGATATTTATTGCATTATGGGCTGTTATTACACATTATGTCACTGTACTTATGCCTATTATCTCTTATTTTACAAGGTTTACATAAGGAGGGAGAATGCTGGCAGCTAGAATTCTGGGCTGGAAAAGGAGCAAATATTAGAGACCTATTCTGCACAACTCCAAAGATCCTAAAACTCCACGAAAGTTATTTTTGGAAATAATAAAAAATACTGAGCGGAAGAAATACGTCAGGGGGGCCACCACCTGTCCATGAGGGTGGGGGGCGCGCCCTACCCCCCAGGGCGTGCCCCCTACCTCGTGGGCCCCCTGTTGGCTCTCCAGTGGCCATCTTCTACTATATGAAGTCTTTCGTCCCAAGAAAAATCATAAGCAACCTTTCGGGACGATACTCCGCCGCCACGAGGCGGAACCTTGGTGGAACCAATCTAGGGCTCCGGCAGAGCTGTTCTGCCGGGGACACTTTCCTCCGGGAGGGGGAAATCATCGCCATCGTCATCACCAACGCTCCCCTCATAGGGATAGGGCAATCTCCATCAACATCTTCACCAACACCATCTCCTCTCAAAACCCTAGTTCATCTCTTGTATCCAATTCTTGTCTCCAAGTCCGGGATTGGTACTTGTATGTTGCTAGTAGTGTTGATTACTCCTTGTAGTTGATGCTAGTTGGTTTATTTGGTGGAAGATCATATATTCAGATCCTTTATCCATATTAATACCCCTCTGGTTATGAACATGAATATGCTTTGTGAGTAGTTATGTTTGTTCCTGATGACATGGGAGAAGTCTTGCTATCAATAATCATGTGAATTTGGTATTCGTTCGATATTTTGATGAGATGTATGTTGTCTATCCTCTAGTGGTGTTATGTGAACGTCGACTACATAACACTTCACCATTATTTGGGCCTAGAGGAAGGCATTGGGAAGTAATAAGTAGATGATGGGTTGCTAGAGTGATGAAGCTTAAACCCTAGTTTATGCGTTGCCCGTGAGGCTGATTTGGATCCATATGTTTCATGCTATGGTTAGGTTTACCTTAATAATTTTGTTGTAGTTGCGGATGCTTGCAATAGAGGTTAATCCTAAGTGGGATGCTTGTTAAAGTAAGAACAACGCCCAAGCACCGGTCCACCCACATATCAAATTATCAAAGTACCGAACACGAATCATATGAACGTGATGAAAACTAGCTTGACGATAATTCCCATGTGTCCTCGGGAGCGCTTTTCTCTATATAAGAGTTTGTCCAGCCTTGTCCTTTGCTACAAAAAGGATTGGGACACCTTGCTGCACTTTATTTACTTTTGTTTCTTGTTGCTCGTTACAAATTATCCTATCACAAAACTATCTGTTACCACTTATTTCAGTACTTGCAGAGAATACCTTGCTGAAAATCGCTTATCATTTCCTTCTGCTCCTCGTTGGGTTCGACACTCTTACTTATCGAAAGGACTACGATAGATCCCCTATACTTGTGGGTCATCAAACTATAGGCCACCGCAACCATGGTCGTTGTGACCTCGCCGACGTCCCAAGCGGCCACCAAGGCCCCCCACGGCCCCGGCTGCACTAGATCTGGGATGAGGCCCAGCTAGCCGTCGGTGCCACAAGCCAGGGCCCCAACCACCCCCTCCGCACTGGACGAGATCCCATGATGGAGCCGCTCGAGCCCGGCCAGGCACTGTCGCACTATGAATCAGCACAATGCCATCGCCTACACCGTCGTCCCGCGCCACACAACATCGAGAATGGAAGAGAGATCCCCGCCGCCTACACCGACCAGGCATCGCCCAACTACAACACCAACGACGGCGAGGGAAGGAAGCGGGAGGAGAGGTCCTTGCCACGATGGCTAGGGTTTGACGTCTACTATGCAACTTTATTCTTGTAGACACGTGTTGGGCCTCCAAGCACAGAATTTTGTAGTATGATACGTCTCCAATGTATCTATAATTTTTTATTGTTCCATGCTATATTATATTCTATTTTGGACATTATTGGGCTTTATTATACACTTTTATATTATTTTTGGGACTAACCTATTAACTGGAGGCCCAGCCCAGAATTGTTGTTTTTTGCCTATTTCAGAGTTTCGCATAAAAAGAATATTAAACGGAGTCCAAACGGAATGAAACCTTCGGGAACGTGATTTTCGGAACGAACTTGATCCAGAGGACTTGGACCCTACGTCAAGGCATCAACCAGGAAGCCACGAGGTAGGGGGCGCGCCTACCCCCCTGGGCGTGCCCTCCACCCTCGTGAGCCCCACGTTGGTCCACCTACGTACTCCTTCCTCCTATATATACCTACGTACCCCCAAACTACCAGATACGGAGCCAAAAACCTAATTCCACCGCCGCAACCTTCTGTACCCATGAGATCCCATCTTGGGGCCTTTTCCGGAGCTCCGCCGGAGGGGGCATCGATCACGGAGGGCTTCTACATCAACACCATAGCCTCTCCGATGAAGTGTGAGTAGTTTACCTTAGACCTTTGGGTCCATAGTTATTAGATAGATGGCTTATTCTCTCTTTTTGGATCTCAATACAATGTTCTCCCCCTCTCTTGTGGAGATCTATTCAACGTAATCTTCTTTTCCGGTGTGTTTGTTGAGACCGATAAATTGTGGGTTTATGATCAAGTTTATCTATGAACAATATTTGAATCTTCTCTGAATTCTTTTATGTATGATTGGTTATCTTTGCAAGTCTCTTCAAATTATCAGTTTGGTTTGGCCTACTAGATTGATCTTTCTTGCAATGGGAGAAGTGCTTAGCTTTGGGTTCAATCTTGCGGTGTCCTTTCCCAGTGATAGTAGGGGCAGCAAGGCACATATTGTATTGTTGCCATCAAGGATAACAAGATGGGGTTTATATCATATTGCATGAATTTATCCCTCTACATCATGTCATCTTGCTTAAAGCGTTACTTTGTTCTTATGAACTTAATACTCTAGATGCATGCTGGATAGCGTTCGATGTGTGGATTAATAGTAGTAGATGCAGGCAGGAGTCGGTCTACTTGTCTCGGACGTGCCTATATACATGATCATACCTAGATATTCTCATAACTATGCTCAATTCTGTCAATAGCTCAACAATAATTTTTTCACCCACCGTAATACTTATGCTCTTGAGAGGTGCCACTAGTGAAACCTATGGCCCCCGGGTCTATTTTCCATCATATTAATCTCCCATCAACAAGCTATTTCCTTTGCCTTTTATTTTGCCTTTTATTTTACTTTGCATCTTTATCATAAAAATACCAAAAATATTATCTTATCATATCTATCAGATCTCACTCTTGTAAGTGACCGTGAAGGGATTGACAACCCCTTATCGCGTTGGTTGCGAGGATTTATTTGTTTGTGTAGGTGCGAGGGACTCGTCGTGGCCTCCTCTTGGATTGATACCTTGGTTCTCAAAGCGAGGGAAATACTTACGCTACTTTGCTGCATCACCCTTTCCTCTTCAAAGGAAAACCAACGCAGTGCTCAAGAGGTAGCAAGAAGGATTTCTGGCACCGTTGCCGGGGAGGCTTACGCAAAGTCAAGTCAAGATTTGACTCCCAGCAACGGGCGATTTCTGGCGCCGTTGCCGAGGAGTCTACACAAAAGTCAACATACCAAGTACCCATCACAAACCCTTATCTCCCGCATTACATTATTTGCCATTTGCCTCTCGTTTTCCTCTCCCCCACTTCACCCTTGCCATTTTATTCGCCTCCCTCTTTCTTTTTGCTTCTCGCACTTTCTGCCGTTATGTCTGAAATTGGGGAAACTATTGTCGATATGGACAATAGTAATGATATGGATAATTCTATGGGGGAAACTACGTAATCGTGGAATTGTCACGGCATATGTCCTCGTGAAAGGACTTAGTCATGGAGCCATCGCAACTAGGAAGCTTAAAGGGGTTAAAGCGGGACAAATGACACGAAGGTTTATACTGGTTCGGCCCCTTACGGTGAAGGGAAAAGCCTAATCCAGTTGAGGTGGAATTGCTAGGGTTTCGATTACCAGGGAGCAAATCAGCTATGCCCGGCTCTCGATTTGGTGTTACTTGCCCTAAGCCGCCGGCGGGTCATCCCCTTATATACACGGGTTGGCGCCCCGCGGCCTACAGAGTCTCGGCCGGCTCATAAACAGTGTCCGGCTCGGTGACTAGTTAATCTTGCCTTACAACACAAGTCGTTCCATTACGGCGGTTTATCATTACGGGCCTTAAGTCGCCTGAGGGCTTTAGGCCCTTTATTGAACCGCCATCTTCAAGCTTGATATTGGGCTTCATATGATGAATTTCCATAGCATGACCCGGCCCTTCCTGGGCGGGTTACACTAGTAGTTATATCCCCAACATTAGGCCCTAGATTGATTTGAACCGGTTCATGTCAATCTTCAATACCTTAAGAAAAAAGCCTTATGTCTTTGTCTGTGCAAAAGTTATAACCCGCCATGACATCATCCTTGGGATTTATGGTAACCCGCCATGACGTCACCTTCCATTAGATTCATATTTTATTCTGTCATATCCAAACGGATCCTTATCTTAATGACCATCCCGAAAATCGAGGCGTCGGAGTAGCTGGATAACCACGTCTGGCCTCCTCGTTTCTCGCGCCCTCTCTGTCAGTCTCTCCTTATAAATAAGCACGACCTTTAGGTCTTTTTTCATTCTCCCCTTTCTGTCGTCTTCTTCCTCTCGCAACTCTGCTGCTGCTCGAGCTCCGCCACCGCCGCCGCAGCAGAGCACCTCATCTTCATCGATCTTGGCCGCTGCATCAACCTGAATCGATCAGAGAACGGCGGCGATCCTCCGCAGCAGATCTACAGCTGTAAGTCTTCACCTTCCCACACTTCAGATCTGCATTTAGGGTTTTCAAGTTCTTCCTGTTCTTCATGGTTCTTCATCGTTTCTTCGCGGTTCCTCCACCACAGCTTTTTCTGATCCAAAAAGAACATATAACTTGTGCGGTAACTGTTTCACATCCATTTCAGATGCTAGTAGATTCCTTCCTCTGTTTCAGAGGTCTCATTAGAGCTCACAGACTCATCTGCACTAGATGTTTAGGTCTAGAATATTTTCTTTTCTGAACAACCATTTGATCCAAAATAGCAACTGCAATATGTGAAACTTGTTTTGTGGCATTTAGGCAAAAACTGTATCTGTTAGATCTGCCTAGCCATGGCGACTCTTATCGCCAGCTTAAAAAGATAATGCTCAATCAATAATTCTGACTACCCATGGTAGTTTAAACAACCTGATTGTTTATGATGCTCATGGCGGCTTGAACAACCTGATATATTTAGCCATATGTCATTAGGCCCCTTCGTAAGCCGCCATCTTGAATATGAATTGAAATATTTTCCTCCGGCTTAAATTTGAACCGGAATTTCTATCTTGTCATAGGCTTCCATCTCCATAATGCCGCCCAAGGCTCCCAAAGCACCCGTTACATGCAACTGGGTTAAATCCATCGTCACAGATAACACCTTTAATGAATTCGTGAAGACTGGTTATCTGCCGAAGAAGGAAGTCATGTCCTATCGTGCTCCTGACCCGGCAGAAGAAAAACCTCAACCCAAGGAAGGAGAAGTTATTGTCTTCACTGATCACATGAACCGAGGCTTTTCTCCACCCGGCTCAAAAAATTTCAGAGACGTCTTGCACTTTTTGACCTGCGACCTCAAGACATCGGACCTAATTCCGTGTCAAATATCTGCAATTTTCAAGTTTTCTGTGAGGTGTACCTTAGAGAAGAACCCAATTTGCTACTCTTTAGGGAGTTATTTTATTTGAACCGTCAAAACGAACGTGCCAATGGGCCCAGTTTGGAGCTTGGTGGAATCTCAATCCAGCGATGGAGAGACTATCTCTTTCCATATGCCGAACCACCGAGTCACCCTAAAGATTCGAACCAAACATGGTTCTATTGTCAAGACACTTCTCCGGCTAACGAAAATCCTCTACCCGGCTTTCGCACCCTGCGCCTGGAGTCAACTCACCCCTTGCCAGATAAGCTGTCTCCGGCTGAACGTCTAACACTCGCCCCCACCATGAGCAAGGTCAAGGCTCTTCTGGGAAATAGCCTAAACGACATTGATCTAGTCCGGGTTTGGCTTGCCTGGCGGGTTATTCCTCTGAGCCGCCGCCCCGGCTTGATGTGCGATTATACAGGCCAAAAGAATGACCCTCTACAGCACAGTCTTGATGACTTACCTGAGGATGTCGTTGATGACATGACCAAGTCTCTTCTGAATGAGAGTCTGGCAGATTGCGGGAAAGTGGGCTTAAGCCCTTTCTGCAAAACTAACCCGGCTCCAGCGGTAAGCCATTAACTTAAGCATTTTACCTTTAACTTTAATAATTTCATCTGTACTCAAAACCTTTGTTGTAATTTACAGGCTGACGACGAATTTTGGAAGGTCAAGTATGACCATGAGGCTGCAAAGAAAGCCAGAAAAGCCAAGAAAGCCGCCCGGAAAGCCGCTGCCCGGAAGAAGGGCAACAAACCCAGCGCCTCAGACATGCTTCATTTGGAGGATACCTCCGAGTCAGAGGTAGCTCTTGACTCTTTAGGCTCCTTTTTTAACCATCTTATTGACACTGATTATCATCAGGAGGATACAGGAGCGAGTCATGTGGCGATTGAAGAGGTAACTATAATTTCCTCCGACTCCGAGCCTTTGCCAAGACAAAAAGTCCGAAGAGTAACCCGGAAAGTAAGATTTTCCCATCCTTTAGCTTACCAAGATCCTCAATTTCTTGTGAAGCGACAGATTCATGAGAATCGGAGGCAGACCTGGACCAGCAAAGATGCGGAACTCTCCTCCGTCTTACCCGACGAAACAAGGAAGCAGCGGACTGAGGTCATCTCCGATTTACATTCTTTTTACCCTTTGGCGGGTTTCATTCGTCAACCTCTCAATTCATCTGACTCAAACTATCAGGGAACTTCACCTTCCTCCGGCGAATCAATGCAGTCCAATATGCCGGCTTTCAAAACTGCTCTAGGGTAATAATAATCTGCTTATCTTATGCTTATCTTACTCATGTTTTTGTACTCACCCTTTGATTTTCACATAGTGTACAAGTGAAGCACAACAAGAGGGCGAAGAAGAATAAGCCGGCCAAAGAGCCGATTGTAACATCCCAAAATTCTAAATTTTGGAATGTTATAAACAAATAGATAGATTTGATTGATTGTTTGATTAACTGACTGAAAGTGAGTGAATTTGAAATTTTTTGAAAGTTAAATGAGAGGGAATAAAAGGACTTTCCCAAACTTTCATTTTTGCTTTTATGATCTTCGGGAATTCAAATTATTTTCATCACAAAACCCTGGAGAGAAGATGACATGACTTCTTCCATTTATTTAAATGACAAGGTGTTAAAAATATTTGAATTTCATTTGAGAATATTTCCAATTCTGAAACTTTATGCAACTCAATGATTTTCACGAGCGAAGATAAAATGACTTCTTCAAATTATATGAAATATGAGTTGGGAGTTTCAAAGAATTAAATTCAAAGTTCTTTTGAATTTATTTTCAATTTGGAGTTATTGAGTTTTATTCAAATTATTTTTCTCCAAAAATAAAATATATGGAAAATAGGGTAACATGATTCCCTACATCAGAAAATTGGAGAGAAATCAATTTGAATTAATTTTGGTATTTTTAAAATGATTTTTTATTGGATTTTATTAGACCAGTAGCACTCTTTGAATTTTCTGAATTTGTGTGTATTTTATTTGACTCTAGAAAAATGTTCAGTTTGTAGGAAATATTTTTCTGAAAATTGTGATATATAATATGCCTATATAAAGTTTTAGTTTTATTTACCATCTTGTAGCGACCCGACCAGAATGGATCAAGTCTCTGTGCTTAAGTGTCATCCCTGAATCGGTATGCTGACACACACAGTACTCGAGGATTTATAACATAGGTAAATCACATGTATAAAGTAACGTAAGAACTATTACCTCAATCCAAAATATAGCGGAAGCAACAAGGTCGTGGATTCCCATCAACACCAACGGTAAAGTTGAGTGTAGAAATCGTAACCCTAACGTATCACTTACTCGTCGTCTGAAAAATCTGCAACATGAAACGTTGCAGCCCGAAAACGGGTCAGCACATGGAATATGCTGGCAATGTAACACATAGAGAGTAATGAAAGAATAAGCCTATACTACATGCATATACAGCTGGTGGAAAGCTCTATGGTTATAATGTTTTTGCGAAAAGCCAATTTTTCCCTACTGCAAAGGAATAAATTTATTTAACTATCATGGTGATTGTTAAACATTGAGAATGGTTGACAGCATTCTCAATCCCAATTAAAAGTACTCATTAAACCCAAACAAATTATTTAGAGTAACGTGATGAGATCAACAGGATAATCCAAGAACTAGATACTCAAGATGTCCATAACCGGGGACACGGCTAACCATGATTAGTTTATACACTCTGCAGAGGTTTGCACTTTTCCCCACAAGACTCGATCGCCTCCGTTTGATTTCTCGCACTACATGATGTTTGAGAAGCGGATGACCGAGACATAGTCTTTCGTAAGCGCTTAGCACCTTACATGTGGGTAGACCGTACCAACCTACATCCCCTACATCCGCTAGCCTACCCGTCGAGTTCGCACAACTTAATCAACTATGCTAGAGCCCATAATGGCTTGTGGCTGCACACGGAAGTTTCTAGCATGAATAATCTCATGATCCCTTTGAGCCTGGGTGGCGGTCCGAAGAAATACAGGCAAGTCCTGATAGAAACCAGGTGCCTCAATCCACCCAGACGTGTGTTTAAGTTACCACCTTAAGTAAACCATTAAATAACAATCTCACATCTGTAATGGATACACTCACCCAATCCACGTCTACTTGCATAGCATGGCATAATAAGCAAACGTAGAAGTGACTCCCAAGGGTTTATAATAAAACAGGTAATAGGTACTACCTCAACTACTTCCCATCCCACAATTTAATTGGATCCTAATCATGCAATGTTTGAGGATTGATCTAATGCAATAAAACTGGGTAGTAGAAAAGGTATGATCAAAGTGTTACTTGCCTGCAATGTTGATGAAGATGATTCGCACTCATAACTCTTGATAGTTCTACTCATCACACTTGATTGATCTATCGTAAGCAAGCAATAGTAACCACACATAAGCAATCACTCAAACGGTCGGGAAGAACGAAGAAAACAATTCGGAAAACATCAAAACCAAGCAAATAACTCTTGCAACATAAAACAATTTCTAACAGTACCAAAATTATGTGAATTTGGCCTTATCGTTTAGGTCAAGAGCTTCAATTTGCAAAAAGAATCAACTCAAATGGAGTTATAAAACTCAAGTTACGATCAAACAAAGTTCAAATTCAAATCTGGTCTAATTCAAATTTTTAAACTTTCAAAAACATGTTTGAGTTGGATTACTGGATAGAGGAGATCGTAACGAAGAAGTGGGCGTTGGTTTCATCTAATTTGGATGAACGAATAAAAAGTTATGGCTATTTGAAAATTCAGGGCCAAGCTATTTTACGAAAGGAAAAAAATAGCTACGGCTAAGGTCTAATGTATAAATACGTAGACTAATTGATAATCTAATTATTGTATCGTACTAGTATAGAAAATAATAAACTACGCAAGTATAAGAAGAAAAAAAACAAAGAAAGATACCTTTATAAGGCAGAGAAAAGACAACTTCGGAGAGAGAAGACAATTTCCAGAAGTCGCGCCAGAGAGGAGAAAAATATTTTTTTAAATGAATCTAATCAAATCAAAATATTGACTTAACCCGAATCAGATTATTTTTGGAGGCTCTATGGGTCTATATTTATTGGTGGAAAAGAGGCTTAAAGGTCAAAGGCTAGGCAATGTGGGACTAAACATATACGTACGCAGATGAAATTTAAAAACATCATGGGATAAAAGTTCGCCCGGCCGCGCGTACACTGGCTGCATTTTTTTTCTGAAGTCTATTTTTTTCTGAAATTTATTTCAAAAAAAACTAAACATTAATGAAAATAAAATAAAAGAAAAAAGAAAACAAAAGATAAACGGGCCGGCCTGCTGCTATGCTACGCATGTGGGCGACAGTTAGTTTCAGGCGCGCGCGCAGTTTTCGTTATTTGTTTTTTTAAACAGAAAGCGATAAACTGAAAAACGAAAATAAAACTAAAACTTTATATAGGCATATTATATATCACAATTTTCAGAAAAAGATTTCCTACAAGCTGAACATTTTTCTAGAGTCAAATAAAATACACACAAATTCAGAAAATTCAAAGAGTGCTACTGGTCTAATAAAATCCAATAAAAAATCATTTTAAAAATACCAAAATTAATTCAAATTGATTTCTCTCCAATTTTCTGATGTAGGGAATCATGTTACCCTATTTTCCATATATTTTATTTTTTGAGAAAAATAATTTGAATAAAACTCAATAACTCCAAATTGAAAATAAATTCAAAAGAACTTTGAATTTAATTCTTTGAAACTCCCAACTCATATTTCATATAATTTGAAGAAGTCATTTTATCTTCGCTCGTGAAAATCATTGAGTTGCATAAAGTTTCAGAATTGGAAATATTCTCAAATGAAATTCAAATATTTTTAACACCCCTTGTCATTTAAATAAATGGAAGAAGTCATGTCATCTTCTCTCCAGGGTTTTGTGATGAAAAGAATTTGAATTCCCGAAGATCATAAAAGAAAAAATGAAAGTTTGTGAAAGTCCTTTTATTCCCTCTCATCTAACTTTCAAAAAATTTCAAATTCACTCACTTTCAGTCAGTCAATCAAACAATCAATCAAATCTATCTATTTGTTTATAACATTCCAAAATTTAGAATTTTGGGATGTTACACCGATCTTGATTGAACCAGAGCTCAGAACGGCTGCTCCTGATACCTCCGCTCATGAGCCGCCGCCGGAACCAACCCACGATGTTCCAACGCCTACCACTGATCCGCCTGTCAATCAAACCATTGACGGTTCTGAAAACCCGGAGATCCCTAGCCCGGCCAAGGCAGATGACCCGGATGTTGAAATCATCAAGACTGACTTTGTTGAGCCGGGGAGACCCACTGTGCTGGCCAAGTGCTCCGCCAAGGAAGAACTTCTAGAACGCCGCAAAGCCAAGCTGGATGTCACTGATTATACTCCTCTGAGTATTGGAGAAATCGTCTCTGGTTATATAAATCAAGTGCACAAAGCCGCGACCTGGAAATTGACATGGTGAAACAGATACACCAAAAATCTGAGGTATAACTCTTGTTGCTATAATGTACTTATCCTTATTACACCAGCCCCCAAGTCTATTGCTTATGATGAAATATGTTGTAGAATTAATACCAGCTTAATAACACATGCAAGAAACCCAGCTTATCCTGTAGCGCCCAACGGCCGGCTTAGATAGCATGTTTGAACCGGTCCTTACCACGTTTTTATTAAGTACTTGAACAACAATATGCATTAGCCCCCAAGTACCAAGTACCTTTGCCTGCAAAGTGCTTGGGACTTAGTTCCATGAACCGGCCAACAGAATAGAGCTCTTCAAAGATACATTAGCCCCCAAGTGCCAAGTATCTTTGCTTGCAAAATGCTTGGGACTTAATGTTGCATTATGATGATCCCGATCAGAATCTGCATTTATACAGGCCACCATTAATCAATTGATCTCTGAATTGAAGAAACGCCTGGAAGTTCAGGAGAGTGAGACCCAAAAGGCCAACTCCAAGTTTGAATTCAGTGTATCTGAGCAAGAAAAACTGAAAATGAACTTTAAAACAGAGAAGAAAGCCTGGGCTGATGAAAAGATCGCTTTGATCAGCCGGGCTGAGAAAGCGGAGGCGACTCTGGCAGAAAAAACCGCCGAGCTATCCAGCTTAAAACGCCATGTATCTCAGATGTTCTCAGCAATCTTTGGTAAGTTACTCTGCAAGTGTTAGAAATCTTGAAATCTTTTTCAACAAGTATCTCTATGGTCATCAACTCACCTAACTTTGTAATACAGGCCCCAGGAGCTCCAATCTTAACCAAAGCATGTTGATAAAGCTGAAGGTGGTTTATACCCTGGTGGAACAACTCTACACCGGGTCACAACGTGCATTAGCCGTTGTGGCTTTGTCGAATGAGGTTCCCACTCTCCTGGCGGATGTACTAAAACGGCTTGCCGTGCTACCTCCGGGGTTCCAAGAATTAAGACGAGTGAGGGAGTCCTGGATTAGGGGGTGTCCGGATAGCCGAACTATCACCATTGGCCGGACTCCTGGACTATGAAGATACAAGATTGAAGACTTCGTCCCGTGTCCGGATGGGACTTTCCTTGGCGTGGAAGGCAAGCTTTGCAATACGGATATGTAGATCTCCTACCCTTGTAACCGACTCTGTGTAACCCTAATCCTATCCGGTGTCTATATAAACCGGAGGGTTTTAGTCCGTAGGGCGAACAACAATGATACCATAGGCTAGCTTCTAGGGTTTAGCCTCTCTGATCTCGTGGTAGATCCACTCTTGTACTACCCATATCATCAATATTAATCAAGCAGAGTAGGGTTTTACCTCCATCGAGAGGGCCGAACCTGGGTAAAAACATCGTGTCCCTTGTCTCCTGTTACCATCCGCCTAGACGCACAGTTCGGGACCCCCTACTCGAGATCCGTCGGTTTTGACACCGACAACGAGCTTCTGCAAGAGCCGGAGCCATAGCTGCATTAAGCCGAGCCAAGGCGTGGCTACCGGAGCTAGACCCGCCGACATCGCCCTTGGATATCCAAGCCTGAAGGAGGACGGCACCTCATTTGACCAGAAGGATTTCGCTGCCTGCGTGAAGGAAATACGCCCTATGGCCACTCTGATTGGTAACGGCACGGACCTTACCAAATACCAACCGGGCTATGACGCCGAGAATCAGAGAATCCCAACACCACATTATGAAGCAATCAGCCTGATCCCTCCAATTCGTAAGCATACCTTCGCCCCTGAAGTCGATCCGACCGGGTTAATTGATGATGAAGCTGAGTTTGAAGCTTTGAGTGGCATTGACTGGTCATCATCAACCTTCTAGGACAGGGAAACAGACGGAGGAGCGGAAAGGGATGAACCGGAAGCTTCAGGACAACAAAACGAGTGATCCGTCGAGCGACTTATATTTATGCCTTGCTAAAAACAATGCTTCATTATCTGGACTCGGGGAGTCATGTAATAGGATAGAAAAACACTTAATTTTTTCGTGCCGTCGCGCACGTGTGTGGAGCTTAACACTGTCTAAGATGCCATCTTATATTCCTCCGTATTATGCTAATCCTCTTCTTTCCTTATGCTTAAAGAGCTGCTTTAATTGTCCTGCATAAAGAACAAAACACAAGTCCCTTGGCGGCTTACCTCATGGAGGGTCCTATATTTTACAGATAAACCGGAGTATGAATCAAAAAAATATAAAAAAGCCGGTTCTCAATTATCCTTGAGACATAATCATAACAGCATACCTGTGATCCTTTGATTACGCTGCCGGTTTATGTGACCCAAACAATGAGAGTGAGAACCTAATTCTGTAAAAATCGGCACATGTGATGTCTGTTATGTGCTAACTACTTTATTGATCAAGGTTAAGCCAGTGGAATAGAAACCACCCCATAAACACTTTCAAATATGATAAAAAAAAGGTCTCAAGACAGGCACAATCAAATAATTGCAAAACTTTATGAGAAGTAGACAAAATTTTGAGGCTTCTGATTCGAATACGATCAGTAAACCGTTCCAAAGGGGTTAAACTAAGATTCGAATACGATCATATAGCCCCCAGTGGCTTTGGCATTGCCGATCAAGAGGGTATCGACATCTATGTTCTCTTTGGTTCGAATACGACCTATGTTTGAACAGGAAGCCCCCAAATGACCTTGAAAGTTGTTTAATGACGCTGACTCGAATACGATCCACGTCAGACCCAAAAGGGGTTGAGCTATGATTCGGATACGATCAAGAAGCCCCCAAGTGGGTTTGGCAGTATGCCGATCAAGAGGGTATCCTATGTTCTCTTTGGTTCGAATACGACCTATGTTTGGACAGGAAGCCCCCAAATGACCTTGGCTAGATTCAAATATGATCATAAGCCGTACCAAAGGGAAAGCCGGATTCAAATATGATCCGCTCCCTGTTGGTTATTTTAGCAATATAATAATGAAGACATGTAAACTTTTCAGGATGAAAAGGACAGAGGTCCTGCTTTATTACTTTTCATAATATATACATCGTCAAAATATGTACATCCTGAGAGCCGGTGGCTCAAGTGTAGTTTGGCCGAAGATGAGCGATATTCCACGGCCGGCGGGTCTCATCTTCCGACTTACGTGAGTCTTTGTGATCTCGAACATCGATGAGGTAATATGACCCGTTATTCAGGTTCTTGCTGACCACAAAGGGTCCTTCCCAAGGCAGGGATAGCTTGTGCATATCGGACTGATCCTGGATGAGCCAGAGCACTAAATCACCTTCTTGAAAGGTTCTGGACCTAACCCGGCGGCTGTGATAACGGCGTAGGTCCTGCTGGTAAATCGCTGAGCGGGCTATTGCTAAATCACGCTTCTCATCCAACAAATCAAGTGCATCCTGACGAGCCTGTTCATTATCAGCTTCAACGTAAGCCGCCACTCGGGGCGAATCATGACGGATGTCACTTGGTAGGACTGCCTCTGCTCCGTAAACCATGAAGAAAGGCGTATAACCCGTAGATCTGTTAGGTGTAGTATTGATGCTCCAAATCACAGAAGGCAACTCCTCCACCCAACAACCCGGCATCCGCTGTAAAGGGACCATGATTCGTGGTTTTATACATTTCAAGATCTCTTGATTGGCTCTTTTAGCTTGACCACTGGATTGAGGATGAGCTACTGATGACACATCGAGTCAGATATGTTCTCTTTGGCAGAACTCTTCCATAGCACCTTTAGACAGATTAGTACCATTGTCAGTTATGATGCTGCGTGGAAAACCAAAACGAAAGATCACCTTTTTCATGAACTGAACCGCCGTGGCTGCATCACACTTACTGATCGGCTCTGCCTCAACCCACTTCGTAAATTTATCAACCGCCGCCAGGAGGTGTGTCTTTTTATCCTTGGACCTTTTGAAAGGCCCAACCATATCAAGCCCCCAGATTGCAAACGGCCAAGCAATTGGAATCATCCTTAATTCTTGAGCCGGCACATGAGCTCGTCGTGACAATTTTTGACAACCATCACATTTACTAACCAGATCCTCCGCATCAGCATGAGCCGTCAGCCAATAAAAACCATGGCGGAAAGCTTTGGCCACAAGAGATTTTGAGCCGGCGTGATGACCACAATCCCCTTCATGGATCTCACGAAGTATTTCCTGACCCTCCACAGGCGACACACAACGTTGAAACGCCCTAGTAACACTACAATGATGCAACTCACCATGAACAATTGTCATGGACTTAGACCGCCGAATGATTTGTCTAGCCAAGGTCTCATCCTCAGGCAACTCACCCCGGGTCATGTAAGCCAAATATGGCACTGTCCAATCCGGGATGACGTGAAGAGCCGCCACCAACTGCGCTTCTGGATCTGGAAGAGCTAAGTCTTCCTCTGTGGGCAACTTAACAGAAGGGTTATGCAAAACATCCAAAAAGGTGTTAGGTGGCACCAGCTTACGCTGAGATCCCACCCGGCTTAAAGCATCAGCCGCCTCATTCTTCCTTCGATCGATGTGCTCCACTTGATAACCCTTGAAATTCCTAGCTACGGCATCAACTTCTCGGTGATAACTGGCCATGAGAGGATCCTTAGAGTCCCACTTGCCTGACACATGTTGAGCCACCAAATCTGAGTCGCCCAAGCACCTTACCCGGCTTAAGTTCATCTCCTTAGCCATCCGAAGACCATGGAGCAAGGCCTCATACTCAGCTGCATTGTTAGTATAGGGAAACATCAACCGGAGCACATAACAAAATTTGTCACCTCGAGGGGAAGTTAAAACAACTCCAGCCCCCGAGCCCTCCAACTGCCTGGATCCATCAAAGTGAATAGTCCAATATGTGTTATCCGGCTTTTCCTCGGGCATCTAAAGTTCTGTCCAATCGTTGATGAAGTCCACCAGTGCTTGAGACTTAATAGCAGTGCGTGGCACATACTTCAAACCATGAGGCCCAAGCTCAATGGCCCACTTGGCGACTCGTCCTGTAGCCTCTCTATTCTGGATGATGTCTCCCAAAGGAGCAGAACTTACCACAGTGATGGGGTGACCCTGGAAGTGTTGCTTAAGCTTCCGGCTCACCATGAACACCCCATAAACAAGTTTCTGCCAATGTGGATATCTTTGTTTAGACTCAATAAGCACCTCACTGATGTAGTAAACCGGCGGCCATACCGGATGCTCCTTGCCAGCCTCCTTGCGCTCCACCACGATTGCAACACTGACAGCACGTGACTTAGCGGACACGTATAACAATAGCGGCTCTTTATCAATGGGAACCGCAAGGACCGGCGGCTCAGATAATTGTCTCTTTAAATCTTCAAAGGCAGCATTAGCAGCATCACTCCAGACAAAATTACCTATTTTCTTCATCATCTGATACAGCGGCATGGCCTTCTCACCTAACCGGCTTATGAACCGGCGTAAAGCAGCGATACGACCCGCCAGTCGCTAAACATCAATGATGCGTGCCGGCTTAGCTAAAGAGGTGATTGCCTTGATCTTCTCCGGATTAGCTTCAATGCCTCTGTTAGAAACCAGAAAACCCAAAAGCATGCCTACTGGCACGCCAAACACACATTTGGCCGGGTTAAGCATCATTTTGTAGACCCGGAGATTATCAAAGGTTTCCTTCAGATCATCTATCAAGGTTTCCTTCTCTCTGGATTTCACCACAATATCATCCACATAAGCATGAACATTGCGCCCAATCTGATTGTGGAGACAGTTCTGTACACATCGCTGATAAGTCGCCTGGGCACTCTTGAGCCCAAATGGCATAGACACATAACAGAAGGCTCCAAACGGAGTGATGAAAGCCGTCTTGTCCTGGTCCTTAACTGCCATTTTGATCCGATGATAACCAAAGTAAGCATCCAAGAAGCTCAAACGCTCACAACCCACCGTAGCATCAATGATTTGATCAATACGGGGAAGAGCAAAAGGATCAGCCGGACAAGCCTTATTTAAGTCCGTGTAATCCACACACATCCACCAGGTGCCGTTATTTTTAAGTACAAGCACCGGGTTAGCCAACCATTCTAGGTGAAAAACTTCAACAATAAACCCGGCCGCTAAGAACCGGGCCACCTCCTCACCGATAGCTTTCCGTCTCTCTTTGTTGAACCGCCTAAGAAACTGCCTGACCGTCTTGAACTTTGGATCAATATTAAGAGTGTGCTCAGCGAGTTCTCTCGGTACACCCGGCATGCCATAAGGTTTCCATGCAAAGATATCCCGATTCTCATGGATGAACTCGATGAGCGTGCTTTCCTATTTAGGATCTAGATTGGCACTGATACTGAATTGTTTAGACAAGTCGCTTGGAGTAAAATCAACAAGCTTGGTGTCATCAGCCGACTTAAACTTCATCACCGGGTCATGCTATGTGGTTGGCTTCTTCAGAGATGTCATGTCTGCCGGGTCAATGTTATCCTTGTAAAACTGCAGCTCCTCGGTTGCACAAACAGATTCGGCATAAGCAGCATCACCCTCCTCACATTCCAGGGCTATCTTTCGACTCCCATGCACAGTAATGGTGCCCTTGTGACCCGGCATCTTGAACTGCAAATAAACATAACACGGTCGCGCCATGAACTTGGCGTAAGCCGGCCGTCCAAACAGAGCGTGATATGGGCTCTTGATATTGACCACCTCAAAGGTTAATTTCTCAGCCCTAGAATCTGTTGGGGAACGTTGCAGAAAATTAAAATTTTCCTACGGTTTCACCAAGATCTATCTATGAGTTCATCTAAGCAACGAGTCAAGAGAGAGAGTTTGCATCTACATACCACTTGTAGATCGAGCACGGAAGGCGTTCGAGGGAGTGGTGATGATGAAGACGTTCCCAACGTGATTCCGATCACCGATGACCAAGTGCTGAGCGGACAGCACCTCCGCGTTCAACACACGTGCGGGGACGATGGCGTCTCCTTCGTCTTGATCCAGCAAGGAGGAAGGAGAGGTTGAGGAAGACAACTCCAATGGCAGCTGGCAACGGCGTGATGCGGATGGAGTGTTGTTCTCGGCAGGCTTCGCCAAGCTTATGCGGAGGAGGAGAGGTGTTGGGGAGGGAGGGCTGCGCCTTCAATGGTGTTTTCAGCCTCCCTCACCCCTCTATTTATAGGGAAGGGAGGAGGGGCGGCCCCTCTAGATGCATCTAGAGGCGGCCAAGGGAGGGGCTTGCCCCAAGCAAGGCGCCCCCTTAGGGTTCCCTCAACCCCTAGGCGCATGGGCCAAGGGGAGGTGCGCCCAGCCCACTAGGGGCTGGCTGCCTCCCACGCAGCCCAAGTGGCCCCCAAAGGGTGGCCCCTCCGGTGGTCCTCCGGAACCTTTCCGGTGGACCCTCCATAATACCGATATGACCCGAAACTTTTCCGGTGTCCGCTTGGCGACTTCCCATATATAAATCTTTACCTCCGGACCATTAGGAACTCCTCGTGACGTCCGGGATCTCATCCGGACTCGAACAACATTCGGTAATCACATACAAGTCTTCCTATTAACCCTAGCGTCACCGAACCTTAAGTGTGTAGACCCTACGGGTTCGGGAGACATAGACATGACCGAGGCGCTCTACGGTCAATAACCAACAGCGGGATCTGGATACCCATGTTGGTTCCCACACTCCTCGATGTTATCATCGGATGAACCACGATGTCGAGGGTTCAAGCAACCCGTATGCTATTCCCTTTGTCGACGGTATGTTACTTGCGAGACTTCGATCGTCGATATCCCAATACCTCGTTTAGTCTCGTTACGGCAAGTCACTTTACTCGTACCGTAATGCATGATCCGTGACGGACACTTGATCACTTTGAGCTCATTGTGATGATGCATTACCGAGTGGGCCCGATGATACCTCTCCGTCATACGGAGTGACAAATCCCTGTCTCGATCCGTGTCAACCCAGCAGACACTTTCGGAGATACCTGTAATGCACCTTTATAGTCACCCGATTCACGTTGTGACGTTTGGTACACCCAAAGCATTCCTACGGTATCCGGGAGTTACACGATCTCACGGTCTAAGGAAGAGATACTTGACATTGGAAAAGCTCTAGCAAAGCGAACTACACGATCTTTGTGCTATGCTTAGGATTGGGTCTTGTCCATCACGTCATTCTCCTAATGACGTGATCCCGTTGTCAATGACATCGATGTCCATAGTCGAAACCATGACTATCTGTCGACCAACGAGCTAGTCAACTAGAGGCTCACTAGGGACGTATTGTGGTCTATGTATTCACACGTGTATTACGATTTCCGGATAATACATTTATAGCATGAATAAAAGACAATTATCATGAACAAGGAAATATAATAATAATGCTTTTATTATTGCCTCTAGGGCATATTTCCAACAGTCTCCCACTTGCACTAGAGTCAATAATCTAGTTTACATTGTGATGAATCGAACACCCATAGAGTTCGGTGTTGATCATGTTTTGCCCATGAGAGAGGTTTAGTCAGCGGATCTGCGACATTCAGATCCGTGTGCACTTTACAAATTTCTATGTCTCCATCTTGAACATTTTCACGGAAGGAGTTGAAGCGACGCTTGATGTGCTGGTCTTCTTGTGAAACCTGGGCTCCTTGGCAAGGGCAATAGCTCCGGTGTTGTCACGGAAGAGTTTGATCGGCCCCGACGCATTGGGTATGACTCCTAGGTGGGTGATGAACTCCTTCACCCAAATTGCTTCATGCGCTGCCTCCGAGGCTGCCATGTACTCCGCTTCACATGTAGATCCCGCCACGACGCCTCTGCTTGCAGCTGCACCAGCCATCTGCTCCACCATTCAACATATACACGTATCCGGTTTGTGACTTAGAGTCATCCAGATGCGTGTCGAAGCTAAGCGTCGACGTAACCCTTCTGACGAGCTCTTCGTCACCTCCATAAACGAGAAACATGTCCTTTGTCCTTTTCAAGTACTTCAGGATATTCTTGCCCGGCTGTCCGGTGTTCCTTGCGGGATTACTTTGGTACCTTCCTACCAAACTTACGGCAAGGTTTACATCAGGTCCGGTACACGACATGGCATACATAATAGATCCTATGGCTGAGGCATAGGGGATGACACTCATCTCTTCTTTATCTTTTGCCGTGGTCGGGCATTGAGTGAGCTCAATCTCACACCTTGCAACATAGGCAAGAACCCTTCTTGGACTGATCCATTTTGAACTTCTTCAAAATCTTATCAAGGTATGTGCTTTGTGAAAGACCTATGAGGCGTCTCGATCTATCCCTATAGATCTTGATGCCTAATATATAAACTTCTCCAAGGTCCTTCATTGAAAAACAATTATTCAATTATGCCTTAATGCTGTCCAAGAATTCTATATCATTTCCCATATAAAGTATGTCATCTACATATAATATGAGAAATGCTTCAGAGCTCCCTCTCACTTTCTTGTAAACGCAGGCTTCTCCATAAGTCTGCATAAACCCAAACGCTTTGATCATCTCATCAAAGCGAATGTTCTAACTCCGAGATGCTTGCACCAGCCCATAAATGGATCGCTGGAGCTTGCATACTTTCTTAGCGTCCTTAGGATCGACAAAACCTTCCGGCTGCATCATATACAGCTCTTCCTTAAGATATCCGTTAAGGAACGCTGTTTTGACGTCCATCTGCCATATCTCATAATCATAGTATGCGGCAATTGCTAACATGATTGAGACGGACTTAAGCTTCGCTACGGGAGAGAAAGTCTCATCGTAGTCAATCCCTTGAACTTGCCGATAACCCTTAGCGACAAGTCGAGCTTTATAGATGGTGACATTACCATCCGCGTCCGTCTTCTTCTTAAAAATTCATTTGTTTTCTATTGCTCGCCGATCATCGGGCAAGTCAGTCAAAGTCCACACTTTGTTTTCATACATGGATTCTATCTCGGACTTCATGGCTTCTAGCCATTTGTTGGAATCTGGGCCCGCCATCGCTTCTTCATGGTTCGAAGGTTCACCGTTGTCTAACAACATGATTTCCGGGGACAGGGTTGCCGTACCACTGCAGTGCGGAGCGTGTCCTTGTGGACCCACGAGGTTCGTGAGCTACTTGATCCGAAGTACCTTGATCATCATCATTAATTTCCTCTTCAGTTGGTGTAGGCATCACAGGAACACTTTCTTGAGCTGCACTACTATCCTGTTCAAGAGGTAGTACTTCATCGAGTTCTACTTTCCTCCCACTTACTTCTTTCGAGAGAAACTCTTTTCGAGAAAGGTTCCGTTCTTGGCAACAAAAATCTTGCCCTCGGATCTTAAGTAGAAGGTATACCCAATGGTTTCTTTAGGGTATCCTATGAAGACGCATTTTTCCGACTTGGGTTCGAGCTTTTCAGGTTGAAGTTTCTTGACATAAGCATCGCATCCCCAAACTTTTAGAAACGATGACTTAGGTTTCTTCCCAAACCATAATTCATACGGTGTCGTCTCAACGGACTTAGACGGTGCCCTATTTAAAGTGAATGTAGCTGTCTCTAGAGCGTATCCCCAAAATGATAGCGGTAAATCGGTAAGAGACATCATAGACCGCACCATATCCAATAGAGTGCGATTACGACATTCGGACACACCATTACGCTGAGGTGTTCCAGGCGGCGTTAGTTGTGAAACAATTCCACATTGTCTTAAGTGTGTACCAAATTCGTGGCTTAAATATTCTCCTCCACGATCTGATCGTAAGAATTTTATCTTTCGGTCACGTTGATTCTCTACTTCATTCTGAAATTCCTTGAACTTTTCAAAGGTCTCAGACTTGTGTTTCATCAAGTAGACATACCCATATCTACTCAAGTCATAAGTGAGAGTGAGAACATAACGATATCCTCCATGAGCCTCAATGCTCATTGGACCGCACACATCGGTAGGTATGATTTCCAACAAGTTGGTTGCTCGCTCCATTGTTAGGAGAAGCGGAGTCTTGGTCATCTTGCCCATGAGGCATGGTTCGCATGTGTCAAATGATTCATAATCTAAAGACTCCAAAAGTCCATCGACATGGAGCTTCTTCATGCGCTTGACACCAATGTGACCAAGGCGGCGATTACCACAAGTATGTGGGACTATCGTTATCAACTTTAGATCTTTTGGTATTCACGCTATGAATATGTGTAACACTACGCTCGAGATTCATTAAGAATAAACCATTGACCATGGAGCATGACCATAAAACATGTCTCTCATATAAATAGAACAACCATTATTCTCGGATTTAAATGAGTAGCCATCTCGCATTAAACGAGATCCAGATACAATGTTCATGCTCAAACTTGGCACCAAATAACAATTATTAAGGTTCAAAACTAATCCCGTAGGTAAATGAAGAGGTAGCGTGCCGACGGCGATCACATCGACTCTGGAACCATTCCCGACGCGCATCGTCACCTCGTCCTTCGCCAATCTCCGCTTATTCCGCAGCTCCTGCTGTGAGTTACAAATATGAGCAACGGCACCGGTATCAAATACCCAGGAGTTACTACAGCGTCTTGGTAAGGTACACATCAATTACATGTATATCAAATATACCTTTGGTGTTGCCGGCCTTCTTATCCGCTAAGTATTTGGGGCAGTTCCGCTTCGATGACCCTTCCCTTGCAATAAAAGCACTCGGTCTCGGGTTTGGGTCCATTCTTTGACTTCTTCCGACAACTTGCTTACCGGGCGGAAACCTCCTTGCCGTCCTTCTTGAAGTTCTTCTTACCCTTGCCCTTCTTGAACTTAGTGGTCTTATTGACCATCAACACTTGATGTTCTTTCTTGATTTCAACCTCGGTGACTTCAGCATAGAGAACACTTCAGAATGGTCTTTACCATCCCCTGCATGTTGTAGTTCATCACAAAGCTCTTGTAGCTTGGTGGGAGCGATTGAGGATTCTGTCAATGATCGCCTCATCGGGGAGGTTAATATTCAGCTGGGTCATACGATTGTGCAACAGACATCTTGATATGTGCTCCTTGTGACAGAACTGTTTTCCTCCATCTTACAACTATAGAACTTGTCGGAGATGTCATATCTCTCGACCAGGCGTGAGCTTGGAAAACAAGTTTCAGCTCTTGAACATCTCATATGCTCCGTGATGCTCAAAAGCGCTTTTGGAGCCCCGGTTCTAAGTCAGAAGCATGCCGCCTTGAACGAGGGAGTAATCATCGGTATGAGTTTGCCAAGCATTCATAATGTCTTGGTTCTGCAGGACGGAGGCGTCACCTAGCGGTCCTTCTAGGACATATTGTTTCTGGCAGCTATGAGGATGATCCTCGTGTTACGGACCCGATCCGTATAGTTGCTGCCGTCATCTTTCAGCTTGGTTTTCTCTAGGAACGCGTTGAAGTTCAAGTTGACATGAGCGTTGGCCATTTGATCTACAAGACATATTATGCAAAAGTTTTAGACTAAGTTCATGATAATTAAGTTCATCTAATCAAATTATTTCAATGAACTCCCACTCAGATTAGACATCCCTCTAGTCATCTAAGTGTTACACGATCCGAGTCGACTAGGCCGTGTCCGATCATCACGTGAGACGGACTAGTCATCGTCGGTGAACATTCTCATGTTGATCGTATCTTCCATCGACTTCGTGTTCGACCTTTCGGTCTCCGTGTTCCGAGGCCATGTCTGTACATGCTAGGCTCGTCAAGTTAACCCTAAGTGTTTTGCGTGTGTAAATCTATCTTACACCCGTTGTATGTGAACGTAAGAATCCATCACACCCGATCATCACGTGGTGCTTAGAAATGACGAACTTTAGCAACGGTGCACAGTTAGGGGGAAACACTTCTTGATATTGTTGTAAGGGATCATCTTATTTACTACTGTCGTTCTAAGTAAACAAGATGTATAAACATAATAAACATCACATGCAATTATATAGTAGTGACATGATATGGCCAATATCATAAAGCTCCATTGATCTCCATCTTCGAGGCTCCATGATCATCTTGTCACCGGCATGACACCATGATCTCCATCATCATGATCTCCATCATTGTGCCTCCATGAAGTTGTCACGCCAACGACTACTTCTAATTCTATGGCTAACGTTTAGCAATAAAGTAAAAGTAAGTTACATGGCGTTCTTCAATGACACGCAGGTCATACAAAATAAAGACAACTCCTATGGCTCCTGCGGTTGTCATACTCATCGACATGCAAGTCGTGATTCCTATTACAAGAACATGATCTCATACATCACAATGTGTCATTCATCATTCATCACAACTTGGCCATATCACATCACATGACAATTGCTGCAAAAACAAGTTAGACGTCCTCTAATTGTTGTTGCATCTTTTACGTGGCTGCAATTGGGTTCTAGCAAGAACGTTTTCTTACCTACGAATAACCACAACGTGATCTTGTCAACTTCTATTTACCCTTCATAAGGACCCTTTTCATCGAATCCGCTCCAACTAAAGTGGGAGAGACAGACACCCGCCAGCCACCTTATGCAACTAGTGCATGTTAGTCGGTGGAACCGGTCTCACGTAAGCGTCACGTGTAAGGTTGGTCCGGGCCGCTTCATCCCACAATACCGCGGAAGCAAGATAAGACTAGTAGCGGCAAGTAAATTGACAAGATCCACGCCCACAACTAAGCTGTGTTCTACTCGTGCAATAAAGAACTACGCATAGACCTAGCTCATGATGCCACTGTTGGGGAGAACGTTGCGAGAAAATTAAAATTTTCCTACGGTTTCACCAAGATCTATCTATGAGTTCATCTAAGCAACGAGTCAAGAGAGAGAGTTTGCATCTACATACCACTTGTAGATCGAGCACGGAAGCGTTCGAGGGAGTGGTGATGATGAAGACGTTCCCAACGTGATTCCGATCACCGATGACCAAGTGCTGAACACACAGCACCTCCGCGTTCAACACACGTACGGGACGATGGTGTCTCCTTCGTCTTGATCCAGCAAGGAGGAAGGAGAGGTTGAGGAAGACAACTCCAATGGCAGCACAACGGCGTGATGCAGATGGAGTGACTGTTCTCCGGCAGGGCTTCGCCAAGCTTATGCGGAGGAGGAGAGGTGTTGGGGAGGGGAGGGGTTGCGCCTTCAATGGTGTTTGCAGCCCTCCCCTCACCCCTCTATTTATAGGGGAATGGAGGAGGGCGGCCCCTCTAGATGCATCTAGAGGCGGCGGCCAAGGGAGGGGCTTGCCCCCAAGCAAGGGGGCGCCCCTTAGGGTTCCCCCTCAACCCTAGGCGCATGGGCCAAGGGGAGGTGCGCCCAGCCCACTAGGGGCTGGCTGCCTCCCACGCAGCCCAAGTGGCCCCCAAAGGGTGGCCCCTCCGGTGGTCCTCCGGAACCTTTCGGTGGAACCTCCGTAATACCGATATGACCAAACTTTTCGGTGTCCGTTTGACGACTTCCCATATATAAATCTTTACCTCCGGACCATTCCAGAACTCCTCGTGACGTCCGGGATCTCATCCGGACTCGAACAACATTCGGTAATCACATACAAGTCTTCCTATTAACCCTAGCGTCACCGAACCTTAAGTGTGTAGACCCTACGGGTTCGGGAGACATGCAGACATGACCGAGACGCTCTACGGTCAATAACCAATAGCGGCATCTGGATACCCATGTTGGTTCCCACACGCTCCTCGATGTTATCATCGGATGAACCACGATGTCGAGGGTTCAAGCAACCCCGTATGCTATTCCCTTTGTCAGACGGTATGTTACTTGCCCGAGACTCGATCGTCGGTATCCCAATACCTCGTTTAGTCTCGTTACCGGCAAGTCACTTTACTCGTACCGTAATGCATGATCCCGTGCCAGACACTTGATCACTTTGAGCTCATTATGATGATGCATTACCAAGTGGGCCCGGTGATACCTCTCCGTCATACGGAGTGACAAATCCCTGTCTCGATCCGTGTCAACCCAACAGACACTTTCGGAGATACCTGTAATGCACCTTTATAGTCACCCAGTTACGTTGTGACGTTTGGTACACCCAAAGCATTCCTACGGTATCCAGGAGTTACACGATCTCACGGTCTAAGGAAGAGATACTTGACATTGGAAAAGCTCTAGCAAAACGAACTACACGATCTTTGTGCTATGCTTAGGATTGGGTCTTGTCCATCACGTCATTCTCCTAATGACGAGATCCCATTGTCAATGACATCGATGTCCATAGTCGAAACCATGACTATCCGTCGACCAACGAGCTAGTCAACTAGAGGCTCACTAGGGACGTATTGTGGTCTATGTATTCACACGTGTATTACGATTTCCGGATAATACAGTTATAGCATGAATAAAAGACAATTATCATGAACAAGGAAATATAATAATAATGCTTTTATTATTGCCTCTAGGGCATATTTCCAACAGAATCATGCTCATCTCCAAAGGCTACCTCCAGCTCAATCTTACCAACTGGGTATGCCGACTTACCAGGCACCACTCCATGGAAAACAGTGTTGGACGTCTTTAAATTTTTATCAGTCAACCCCATACGTCGAAAGGTCTCATAATAGAGGATGTTAATGCTGCTACCTCCATCCATGAGTACTTTAGTGAATTTATATCCACCAACCTGAGGTGCTACCACCAAGGCTAACTGACCCGGATTGTCAACCCGGGGAAGGTGATCTTCCCTGCTCCACACAATAGGCTGCTCTGACCACCTTAAATAACGGGGAACCACTGGCTCAACAGCGTTCACATCCCTTTTATGAAGCTTCTGGTCTCGTTTGCATAAGCTAGTGGTGAACACATGACACTGTCCACTATTCAGCTGCTTTGGATTGCTCTGATAACCCGATTGCTGCTGCTGCTGACCTCCCCGACTACCATCGATTATAGCCCCTTGATTTCCTGAAGCCGAATTTGAGCTACCACCTGGGCCATGAAAACCGCCACCACCTGAGCCGCCACCAGACCCATGATTGCCATCGAACGTGTTGGAATTTTTGAAAGCCTTCATGATCGCGCAATCCTTCCACAGGTGAGTGGCTGGCCTTTCCCGAGTGTCGTGTCTCGGACAGGGTTCGTTAAGCAGTTGCTCAAGAGTAGGACCTGACCCGCCGGACCGAGGGGCCGGCCTCCCCTTGCGTCGTTGATTGTTACCTTGTGAATTGGTGTTGGCCACAAACTCCGGGTTACCGTCGGCCTTACGCTTATTGCCTCCATGATTCGCCGGGTTATGCTGCTGACCCTTTCCATTGTCATTCTTCTTTCCCTTCCCTGTCTTCTCTTCATCAGACGCGGGATCCTTGGTACTATCAGAATCGGCATATTTGACTAGAGCCGCCATCAGCTGGCCAATATTGTTACAATCACGCTTGAGGCACCCCGGCTTCTGTTTCAGAGGTTCAAATCGGCAATTTTTCTCCAACATTAAGACCGCAGAGCCGGCATCCATCATGTCAGACGAATGTATTATCTCCTTGACCCGGCGCACCCAATGAGTGGTAGGCTCACCCTCTTCTTGCTTACAATTGGTCAAGTCCACGATTGACATGGGCTGCTTGCAGGTATCTTTAAAGTTCTGGATGAACCGGACTTTTAACTCTGCCCATGAGCCAATGGAATTAGGCGGCAGCCCCTTTAACCAAGTGCGGGCCGTTCCATCCAACATCATGGTGAAGTACTTGGCCATCGCCGCATCACTGACCTCCAACAGTTCCATGGCCATCTCATAGCTTTCAATCCACGCCCCGGGCTGTAAATCAGCCATATAATTTGGCACCTTTCGGGGTCCCTTGAAATCTTTGGGCAGACGCTCATTACGCAAAGCCGGCACCAAACAAGGAACGCCACCGGTTCTGGTCGCCACTCCCGCCTCAACAGAAGTCGTTGGATAATCCGGGAAGGTTTGGTGAGCCGCTTGCTGAGCCGCCTGTTGGGCCGCCCGCTCATCCTCTCAACGTATCATGTCCTATACCGGATTATATCCACCGGGCTGGTTACGACGCTGGGCGTTGCTTGACAAGGCCTCCGAATCCATATGTCTGCTGTAACTTGGGCTCCGTCTTGGGCGAGGAGTCGAATGAATCTTGTCTCGACTATAGGAATAAGCCTCCTGCTGAGCCAGAGCCGTCTGGACGAGTTCTCTGATCCTTCGCGTCTCAACCGTTGTTGGAGAGTCGCCGTCCACCAGGAGAGCCACCAAATGTGCCGATGCAGCGATCAGGTTCTCCATGGGGTTAGAGAAGTGACCCGATGGCGTTGGTATGTAGCGAGGCGGGGCCGTATTCACGTGAGGAGGTGCCATCACCCGAGGATGAACCCGTGCCCCTGCTCCGGATGTTACGAATTGATTTGCCTCTGGCGGGTTACTAGGGCCGGCTCCGGGCATGCAGAAGAGATTCCGAGGATCATAAACCAGAGGCAAACGGGATTGAGCCTTTTGGTGTCTCCTCCTCATCACCTCGTTAGATGCGTTCAGGCTCATCGTAAGCTGGAAAGCCTCTGACTGGAGCTGTTGAGCCCGTGCATCCAAAGCCGCCCGCTCCGCGGCCAATCTGGTGTCCTCAGCCGCTAGGGCCTCTTTGGCTCGGGCTATCTCCTCACGTACCTGCGCCACTTCTGCATTGTGCTCATCTTGACTTGCCGGAATAACTGTGGCAGTTAACAGGGCCGTCAATTTGTCCATGAGATCAATCAGCACCTGAGCCGGCGGGCTCACAGGGCCTCCTGCCCCGGCCGCTCCTGACGCGGACGTTATTGCCGCCGCAGCCGTAGAGTTTGGGCCGGGTTGAGTGCCAGCAATGAAGATCCCTACTCTGCTCGGCGGCTCAAAGGGGTCCGGAATACTGCTGCCATCGGAACAGCCCCCAAGCCTGCCGTCCTGCAATTGGTATAACGAATCCGTCTCGCCAGTGGACGACTCACCGTCAGGATAGACGGCCGTCTCACCATCACCCATGGACCCTTCGGAAAGTTCTCCTCCATGTATGCAACCCACGAAGGCACGCTTCACGGCGGGCTGAGCCCAGGCGGGTCTCGCACGCTGATCCGTCTCGATGATGTCGGTGCAGATGTCCGGCTCAGGGCCCGCTCGCCAATCCGGCCGATGAAGACGTGGATTCCGTCGAAGGGGACCCGGTACCCGTACTCAATGGAGCCGGCGTCGGGACCCCAGCCGGCGTCGTCGATGTAGAGCTTGCCGCGACGACTCTTGGTCATCCGGCCCACAGCGTATCCCTTGAGCCCTTCGAAGTTCCCCTTCAAGAACTCAAATCCACTGTGCGCTGGCCCCACGGTGGGCGCCAACTGCCGTGGAATTGTCACAGCAGATGTCCTCATGAAAGGACTTAGTCGTGGAGCCATCGCAACTAGGAAGCTTAAAGGGGTTAAAGCGGGACAAAGGACACGAGGGTTTATACTGGTTCGGCCCCTTACGATGAAGGGCAAAGCCTAATCCAGTTGAGGTGGAATTGCTAGGGTTTCGATTACCAGGGAGCAAATCAGCTATGCCCGGCTCTCGATTTGGTGTTACTTGCCCTAAGCCGCCGGCGGGTCATCCCCTTATATACACGGGTTGGCGCCCCGCGGCCTACAGAGTCCCAGCCGGCTTATAAACAGTGTCCGGCTCGGTGACTAGTTATCTTACCTTACAACACAGGTCATGCCATTACGGCGGTTTATCATTACGGGCCTTAAGTCGCCTGAGGGCTTTAGGCCCTTTATTGAACCGCCATCTTCAAGCTTGATATTGGGCTTCATATGATGAATTGCCATAGCATGACCCGGCCCTTCCTGCGCGGGTTACACTAGTAGTTATATCCCCAACACTCTCCCCCACTTCACCCTTGCCGTTTTATTCGCCTCCCTCTTTCTTTTTGCTTCTCGCACTTTCTGCCATTATGTCTGAAATTGGGGAAACTATTGTCGATATGGACAATAGTAATAACATGGATAATTCTGATGCTCCTGCTGAAGAACCCCCTACCTTACATACAAAAAAATCCGAATTGGTAGTGGTAATATTATTGGAAAAGGGGTTATTCAAGATTTCTTTACTTGTGCCAGTGCTTTGCCTTCTATGGGTAGTTCTATTCTTCATAAAACTAGTAGTCTTGCGGACGCCATTGCCATGCTTGTAGTTGAACTTGAAAGGCAATTTATGCACTTGCACCCTTGCATACAAAGGATTTTCCTAGGATTTTCTAATATTGAGCATTCTTCTGTTAAGCGTGCCGCTACTATGTTTTTGGCTCATGAATTCAGATTTATAATAAAAGAGGCCAAGGAAATCTTTGCGCATTATAGGGTGTACGCTGGTCGTCCTCCCATAGAAACTATCCTATTTGATCAAGAAAAAATAATGCGTTTTCAATCTCTAGATTATGTTGCTTTTAATGAGAACCTTAGAAAAAAGGTTCCTACCAATGTTCTAGTTGATAGAATTTCTGAACTTAATAATGATTTTGGTATTCGAAATAATGAGCTAGGATATTCTCTCGAGTATAGGCTTACAAAGTTATGTCAAAAGAATGCTTATAATGATGAATTGGTTGTGCAATACGAAGGGCCGAAGGAAGAACCTATACCTCCTAAAGTTGATCTTGGGGACTTTTGTCCCATTAAATTTAGCCCTTTTGATTACTTTTTCTTGCCTCAAAGAAAACTTGCTGCTGAACGTAGAGAATACGAAATGAGTTTTAATGATCTATCTTATTATTATGGCGATACCTAGATCTATCCTTGTTTCCATGCCTAGCTAGGGGCGTTAAACGATAGCGCTTGTTGGGAGGCAACCCAATTTTATTTTTATTTTTTTATTTTTGCTTCTGTTTAGGAATAAATCTTTGATCTAGCCTCTGGTTAGATGTGTTTTTATGTTTTAGTTAGTGTTTGTGCCAAGTTAAACCTATAGGATCTTCTTGGATGATAGTTATTTGATCTTGCTGAAAATTCCAGAAACTTTCTGTTCACGAAAATAATTGTTAAAAATCACCAGAATGTGATAAAATATTGATTCCAATTGATGCTGATAAATAAACAAATTGTCTAGGTCTTCCTATTTTTGATGAATTTTTGGAGTTCCAGAAGTTTGCGTTAGTTACAGATTACTACATACTGTTCTGTTTTTGACAGATTCTGTTTTTCGTGTGTTGTTTGCTTATTTTGATGAATCTATGGCTAGTAAAATAGTTTATAAACCATAGAGAAGTTGGAATACAGTAGGTTTAACACCAATATAAATAAATAATGAGTTAATTACAGTACCTTGAAGTGGTCTTTTGTTTTCTTTCGCTAACGGAGCTCACGAAATTTTCTGTTAAGTTTTGTCTTGTGAAGTTTTCAAGTTTTGGGTAAAAGATGATGGATTATGGAACAAGGAGTGGCAAGAGCCTAAGCTTGAGGATTCCCATGACACCCCAATATAATCTAAGGACACCTAAAAGTCAAAGCTTGGGGATGCCCCGGAAGGCATCCCTCTTTAAATCTACTTCCATCGGTAACTTTACTTGGAGCTATATTTTTATTCACCGCATGATATGTGTTTTTGCTTGGAGCGTCTTGTATAATATGAGTCTTTGCTTTTTATTTTACCACAATCATCCTTGCTGTACACACCTTTTGAGAGAGACACACATGATTCGGAAATTATTAGAATACTCTATGTGCTTCGCTTATATCTTTTGAGTTATATAGTTTTTGCTCTAGTACTTCACTTATATCTTTTAGAGCACGGTGGTGGTTTTGTTTTATAGAAACTATTATTCTCTCATGCTTCACTTAGATTATTTTGAGTGTCTTAAATAGCATGGTAATTTGCTTAAATACTCCTAATAAGCTAGGTATTCAAGACTAGTAAAAACTTTCTTATGCGTGTATTGAATACTAAGAGAAGTTTGATGTTTGATGATTGTTTTGAGACATGGAGGTAGTGATATCAAAGTTATGCTAGTTGAGTAGTTGTGAATTTGAAAAATACTTGTGTTGAAGTTTGCAAGTCCCGTAGCATGCACGTATGGTAAACGTTATGTAACAAATTTGAAACATGAGGTGTTCTTTGATTGTCCTCCTTATGAGTGGCGGTCGGGGACGATTGATGGTCTTTTCCTACCAATCTGTCCCCCTAGGAGCATGCGCGTAGTGCTTGGTTTTTGATGACTTGTAGATTTTTGCAATAATTATGTGAGTTCTTTATGACTAATGTTGAGTCCATGGATTATACGCACTCTCACCTTTGCATCATTGCTAGCCTCTTCGGTACCGTGCATTGCCCTTTCTCACATTGAGAGTTGGTGCAAACTTCGCCGATGCATCCAAAACCCATGATATGATACGCTCTTTCACACATAAATCTCCATATATCCTCCTCAAAACAGCCACCATACCTACCTATTATGGCATTTCCATAGCCATTCGGAGATATATTGCCATGCAACTTTCCACCATTCCGTTTATCATGACACGTTCATCATTGTCATATTGCTTTGCATAATCATGTAGTTGACATAGTATATGTGGCAAAGCCACCATTCATAATTCTTTCATACATGTCACTCTTGGTTCATTGCATATCCCGGTATACCGCCGGAGGCATTCATATAGAGTCATACTTTGTTCTAGTATCGAGTTGTAATCATTGAGATGTAAATAAATAGAAGTGTGATGATCATCATTTTCTAGAGAATTGTCCCAAGTGAGGTAAAAAAAGAGAAAGGCCATAAAAAAGAGAAGGCCCAAAAAAGAGAGAGAGAAAAAGAGAGAAGGGACAATGTTACTATCCTTTTTACCACACTTGTGCTTCAAAGTAGCACCATAATCTTCATGATACAGAGTCTCTTGTTTTGTCACTTCCATATACTAGTGGGAACTTTTCATTATAGAACTTGGCTTGTATATTCCAACGATGGGCTTCCTCAAATGCCCTAGATCTTCATGAGCAAGCAAGTTGGATGCACACCCACTTAGTTTCTTTTGTTGAGCTTCCATATATTTATAGCTATAGTGCATCCGTTGCATGGCAATCCCTACTCCTTGCATTAACATCAATCGATGGGCATCTCCATAGCCCTTTGATTAGCCTCGTTGATGTGAGACTTTCTCCCTTTTTGTCTTATCCACATAACCCCCATCATTATATTCTATTCCACCCGTAGTGCTATATCCATGGCTCACACTCATGTATTGCGTGAAGGTTGAAAAAGTTTGAGATTACTAAAGTATGAAACAATTGCTTGGCTTGTCATCGGGGTTGCGCATGATGAGAGCATTCTTTGGCCATGTTATTTTGAGAGGACATAATTGCTTAGTTAGTATGCTTGAAGTATTATTATTTTTATGTCAATATTTAACTTTTATCTTGAATCTTTCGGATCTGAATATTCATACCACAATTAAGAAGAATTACGTTGAAAATATGCCTAGTAGCATTCCACATCAAAAATTCTGTTTTTATCATTTACCTACTCGAGGACGAGCAGGAATTAAGCTTGGGGATGCTTGCTACGTCTCCAATGTATCTATATATTTTTATTGTTCCATGCTATATTATATTCTCTTTTGGACATTATTGGGCTTTATTATACACTTTTATATTATTTTTGGGACTAACCTATTAACCAGAGGCCCAGCCCAGAATTGCTGTTTTTTGCCTATTTCAGAGTTTCACAGAAAAAGAATATCAAACAGAGTCCAAACGGAATGAAACCTTCGGGAACGTGATTTTCGGAATGAACGTGATCCAGAGGACTTGGATCCTACGTCAAGGCATCAACTAGGAAGCCACGAGGTAGGGGGCGCACCTACCCCCTGGGCGTGCCCTCCACCCTCGTGGGCCCCATGTTGCTCCACTCAAGTACTCCTTCCTCCTATATATACCTACGTACCCCCAAGCTACCAGATACGGAGCCAAAAACCTAATTCCATCGCCGCAAGCTTCTGTACCCATGAGATACCATCTTGGGGCCTTTTCCGGAGCTCCACCGGAGGGGGCATCGATCACGGAGGGCTTATACATCAACACCATAGCCTCTCCGATGATGTGTGAGTAGTTTACCTCAGACCTTCGGGTCCATAGTTATTAGCTAGATGGCTTATTCTCTCTTTGTGGATCTCAATACAATGTTCTCCCCCTCTCTTGTGGAGATCTATTTGATGTAATCTTCTTTTGCGGTGTGTTTGTTGAGAACGATGAATTGTGGGTTTATGATCAAGTTTATCTATGAACAATATTTGAATCTTCTCTGAATTCTTTTATGTATGATTGGTTATCTTTGCAAGTCTCTTCGAATTATCAGTTTGGTTTGGCCTACTAGATTGATCTTTCTTGCAATGGGAGAAGTGCTTAGCTTTGGGCTCAATCTTGCAGTGTCCTTTCCCGATGATGAGGGGCAGCAAGGCACGTATTGTATTATTGCCATCGAGGATAACAAGATGGGGTTTATATCATATTGCATGAATTTATCCCTCTACATCATGTCATCTTGCTTAAAGCGTTACTCTGTTCTTATGAACTTAATACTCTAGATGCATGCTGGACAGCGGTCGATGTGTGGAGTAATAGTAGTAGATGAAGGCAGGAGTCGGTCTACTTGTCTCGGACGTGATACCTATATACATGATCATACCTAGATATTCTCATAACTATGCTCAATTCTGTCAATTGCTCAACAGTAATTTGTTCACCCACCGTAATAATTATGCTCTTGAGAGAAGCCACTAGTGAAACCTATGGCCCCTGGGTCTATTTTCCATCATATTAGTCTCCCATCAACAAGCTATTTCCGTTGCCTTTTATTTTGCCTTTTATTTTACTTTGCATCTTTATCATAAAAATACACAAAATATTATCTTATCATATCTATCAGATCTCACTCTCGTAAGTGACTGTGAAGGGATTGACAACCCCTTAGCGCGTTGGTTGCGAGGATTTATTTGTTTGTGTAGGTGCGAGGGACTCGTGCGTGGCCTCCTACTGGATTGATACCTTGGTTCTCAAAACTGAGGGAAATACTTACGCTACTTTGCTGCATCACCCTTTCCTCTTCAAGGGAAAACCAACGCAGTGCTCAAGAGGTAGCATAGTACAGTAGCAATTTTCCCTCAAGTGGATGACCTAAGGTTTATCAATCCGTGAGAGGTGTAGGATAAAGATGGTCTCTCTCAAATGACCCTGCAACCAAATACAAGAAATCTCTTGTGCCCCCAACACACCCAATACAATGGCAAATTGTATAAGTGCACTAGTTCGGCGAATAGATGGTGATAAAAGTGTAATATTGATGGTAGAAATATATTTTTATAATCTGAATAAATAAAAACATCAAGGTAGAAAATAGTAAACAGGCACAAAAACGGTGTTGCAATGCTTGAAAACAAGGCCTAGAGTCCGTACTTTCGCTAGTGCAATCTCTCAACAATGCTAACATAGTTGGATCATATGATTATCCCTCAAAGTGTAACGAAGAATCACTCGAGTTCCTATTAGCAGAGAACAAAAGATAGGAATTGTTTGTAGGGTACGAAGCCACCTCAAAGCTATTCTTTCCATTTGATCTATTCAAGAGTTCATACTAAAATAACACAAAGCTATTGTTACCGTTCGATCTATCCTAGAGTTCGTACTAGAATAACACCAAAGCAAGTTCATATTCATAATACTCAATCCACAAAAAGAACTATAAGGAGACCCCAAAGTTTCCGTCGGAGAAAAACGTGCATCAACCTCTATGCATAGATTACCCCAATATCACCGCGGGAATCCGCGAGTTGAATGCCATCTCATATATCAAGTGAATCAATAAGATACCCCAATTGTCACCTCAAGTATTCATACCGCAAGACATATATCGTGTGTTCTCATCTCTGAATATTCAGTACGACATGGCAAAACTTCAAAGGGTAAATATTCAATTCATCACAACAAGAGTATAGAGGGGAGAAACATCATATGATTCGACTATATTAACAAAGCCCATGACATAGATCACGAGAGAGAGAGAGAGAGAGATACAACACATAGCTACTGGTACAAACCCTCAGCCCCGAGGGTGGACTACTCCTTCCTCATCGTGGTGGCCGCCGGGATGATGAAGATGGCCACCGAAGATGATTCCCCCCTCCGGCAGGGTGCCGGAACAGGTCTAGATTGGTTTTCGGTGGCTACGGAGCCGTGCGGCGGCGGAACTTCTGATCTAGGTTAACCCTGAAGGGTTTCGGAATATTTGGGAATTTATAGTGCAAAGAGGGGGTGCGGGAGGCCACCGAGGTGGGCACAACCCACCTGGGCATGCCAGGGGGCCCTGGCGCGCCCTGGTGGGTTGTGCCCCCCTCAGGGCACCCCCCACGTGCAACTCTGGCCAAATGGATGTCTTCTGGCCCATAAAAAACCCCGTGGAGTTTCGTCGCGTTTGGACTCCGTTTGGTATTGATTTCCTACGATGTAAAAAACGAGCAAAAAAACAACAACTGGCACCAGCCACTAGGTCAATAGGTTAGTCCCAAAAAATGATATAAAGTTGCTAAACACCCAAGAATGATAAAATAACAGCATGAATACTTCATAAATTATAGATACGTTGGAGACGTATCAACATCCCCAAGCTTAATTCCTACTCGTCCTCGAGTAGGTAAATGATAAAAGAAATAATTTATGAAGTGTGAATGCTAGCAAAGTGCATAAGTTTGATCAATGATAATTTCAATCACTTTTCCTAGCATCATAACATCAATTCTTTCTTATAAAACTTCGCATGTTATAGTAGCAACCAATTCACATGTTAAGGTTCAACCAATGAACTCTCTTGAAACTCGACAACCTATGTTCTTAGTCACCAAGCAATTGCAATTCAACTTATTCAACAGAGTTTAAGTAAGAGCTCCACATACTCAACCATCATATAGTCTTCTATGATTGCTAACACTCACCGCATACACATGAGCAAAACATTTCAACCGGACACATAGAAAGATAGGGGCTTATTGTTTTGCCTCCCAACATATTCACCTCAAGGGTGATGTCAACAATAATAACTGATGCTACCCATATTCAACTGGACATATGTGCCTAGATCTTTCCTCACCACATGATGCTTGGCAAAATAGAAAAATAAAAAGGAATAGAGAGAATAACTTTGACTCTTTGCATAAAAATAAATACTGAAAATTAAAAGATAGACCCTTTGCAGAGGGAAGCATAGGTTGCCATGCGCTTATTTGTTTGTATGCTCAATCCCTTAGTGCAAAAGGACGTCACGTTATATTGCCCCTTATGATAACAACCTTTATTATGCAGTCCGTCGCTTTTATTGCTTTGCCATCATAAGTTCATACAACGCTCAATTTTCTCTTACACTAAATGATCTAACACTTTTAGAAGCAATTTTTATTGCCTTATTGCACCGATGACAACTTACTTGAAGGATCTTGCTCAATCCTTAGGTAGGTATGGTGGACTCTTGAAAATAAGATTTGGGTTTAAGAATTTTTGGATGCACAAGTAGTATCTCTACTTGGTGCGGAATTTTCGGCTAGCAAAGATGGGGGGAAAGCACCACATGTTGAAGGATCTATGACAATATAACTTATATGTGAATATGAACAAACATAAATCATTACGTTGTCTTCCTTGTCCAACGTCAACAATTTTGGCATATATTATTTTGATGGGGGCTCACAATCACAAGAGATTTCCAAGATAGTGTATTTGCATGTGAAAGTTCTCTTCCTTATACTAATTATTCATGAATTGCTTGTATGACCAAAATTGTGATTGTCAAGCCTCAAAAGATTTCACTTTCTAAACCCAATGTGAAGATACCACTAGGCATGATATGATTTCAACTTCATGAATTTCAATTTATTCAGGAATTTACTCATAAAATATAAGTGAAGCACAAGAGTAAATGAAAAACTACTCCAAAAAGATATAAGTGAAGATCAAATGAGTAGTTAAGTAAATAGATAGCTATGTGTGGACTCTCTCTAATTTAAAACTTTCATACCTAAGTACTTTATTAAAACAGCAAGCAAACAAAATAAAATGACGTTCCAAGGATAGCACACATCATGTGAAGAAGCAAAAACTTAGGCCCAACCGATACTAACCGATGATTGTTGAAGGAAGAAAGGTAGGATGCCTACCGGGGCATACCGAAGCTTAGATGCTTGAGACTTCTTGAAATATTATCTTGGGATGCCTTGGGCATCCCCAAGCTTGAGCTTTTTGTGTCTCCTTAATTCCTCTCATATCACGGTTTTCCTAAATCTCAAAAGCTTCATCCACACAAAACTCAACAAGAACTCGTGAGCTAAGTTAGTATAAACCAATGCAAAAAACTTATCATTATCTACTGTAGCAAATCACTAAAATTATTATTCAACATTGCATACTAAACGCCTCGGCATATTTAATACTTCTATCCTCAAATAGAATCATTAAACAAGCAAACATATGCAAACATAATAGCAATCTGCCAAAACAGTACAGTCTGTAAAGAATGCAAGAGTATCAAAACTTATTCAAATCCAAACATTATGAAATTCTACCACACTGTAGAAAATTTATCATAGCTTATTATGCAAAAAGTTTCAACATTTTATCACATTCTGACTTTCCTCGGGAATTTTTGCAACATCGATAAGCTTTCTGTTTTCAAACAACAACATGTAGACTTGTAAAATAAGCATAGTAAAGGCTATCAATGCCACTTTTATTGAAATAAAATATGCAAAACATTATTATAAATAACAGCAAGCAAATAATAACAAAATAAAATGATTCTCCAAGTAAAACTCATATCATGTGACGGATGAAAACATAGCTCCAAGTGAGGTTACCGATAGTGTTGCAGACGAAAGAGGGGATGCCTTCTGGGGCATCCCCAAGCTTATTTGCTTGGATCTTCCTTGAATATTAACTTGGGGTGCCTTGGGAATCCCCAAGCTTAGGGTATTGTCACTCCTTATTCTCCTCATATCGATATCTCACCCAAAACTTGAAAACTTCAATCACACAAAACTTAACGGAACTTTGTGGGATAGGTTAGTATGATAAAGAGCAAACCATTTCACTTTTGGTACTGTCAAAGAGAAGATTCATAATTGTTCTCACACAATTCCTACTGTAGCATATCATTTCCGCAATTTATATTGAGCAATATAAGCCATATAAACTAGAAAGCAAGCAAACTATGCATTGAAAATAGAAAAAAAGAACAGTCTGTAATGATCTGGATAACTACCATACTTACGCTACTCCAAAAATTATGATCAAATTATGACCACGTGAGCAATTTGTATATTGAACTTCTTCAAAAAGAATCAACTCAATATCTCTCTTCTTTTAAAAATGAGACTTGTTTTCGTGAGCGCAAAAGTTTATGTTTTTCAGCAGGGTCAAAGCAACTATCACCCAACATGATCCCAAAGGCTTTACTTGGCACTTTATTGAAATAAAACCTATAAAACATGATCAATGCAATAGAATAATCATGTGAACATGCAAAAACAGTAGGTAAAAGTGTTGGGTTGTCTCCCAACAAGCGCTTGTCTTTAATGCCTTTTAAGCTAGGCATGATGATTTCAATGATGCTCACATAAAGGATAAGAATTGAAACATAAAGAGAACATCATGCATCATAAGTTCCTCTATCATAATAATTTTCAATGGCATCATGAATGAATTCATCAATATAACCATTACATAAAGCATTCTTTTCATGATCCACAAGCATAGAAAATTCATTACTCTCTATGGCATACATGTCATCGTAATAATCATCCACTAGTAGAAAAAGGGGCAAATCTGAGACACATTAGTGCCGGTTTGATTTTGAGCCGGCACTAATGAGTCCATTAGTGCCGGTTCCAACGGCTAGCCGACCGTTCTCATTAGTACCGGTTCGTGGCGAATCTTTAGCACCGGTTCGTGCCACGAACCGGTGCTAAGAGAGTGGTGGCAGGGTGTTGTCGATGCAGGGCCCGTCCGGCACCTTTAGGACCGGTTCGTGGCACGAACCGGTACTAAAGGTCGACGTACATAAACCCTTCGTCCACCCGAGCCACTCTGTTATTCCCCTTTCCCCTCACTTCCTCTGTTCTTCCCCTCTCTTCTTCGAGCTCCTCACAAATTTTGCCCAAAATTTGTCAAGATTTGAAGGCCACCATCCATTCAAATGATCACAAAGGTTAGCAACTTTGTCCTTTCAACTATCATTGCTAGATTAGCTCTTGCAATGCTTTGTATAGTGATTAATTTGGGAGGAATTATATTTGCTAGTATTTGATTTATATGCAATTTGAGGTAAAAATAACACTTAGTTTGCATATGTAGGTGTGGTTTACTTAGTGCCTTCTAAATCTCCGTCGTAACCACCGTCGATCGCCCGCCTTTGTCCCATCGCGGCACCACCTTGTGGCGAGGCTCTTGTTCATGAATGTTTTACATTCTGAAATTGATGTTTGTGTGATTTGGATATATAGTTACTCGTATAATTATCTTACCCGTCGTTGTTTGTTATACATAGTGCCATGGTTTTGATATCCGTACCCGTCGGCCCTCATCCTTGTTATGATTCGGGTGTGGTATATTCTCTTTTAAAACTAGTTGTTGCATTTCGTGTTTATGAAAAATTATGCCCATCAAGTTGACATAGATATTTTTATCTAGGAGGTATGTGAACGGAAATTCCAACCGACCCTATTGTCGAGAGGTTAAATTTAGTTGAAAGAGAAAACGAGTATTTGAAAGAAAAATTGAAAAGAATTGAGGGGAGAAGATGGAATTGGAGTTGCATGTTGCCGATGTCGTCGATGATCACAAGATCAAGATGGAGAAAATGAGGTTGAAGATTAGAAAGATTAGAAAATATGCCATTGATAGTGTGGCTTGGTATCATTATGCTGTTGGATCAATTGTTACCTTAGTTGCGATCTTGATCGCATTTGTTGTTGCATTTAAATTCTTTAGCTAGAGAGTTATTTGTATGTTGCATTTCATTAAGTGCTGTATATGAACTTTATGTGTGAACATTATGTATGAACTTGTATTAATTCGGTCTATTCGGTGTTCTGTGATGAAGATGAGCCGACAATGGATGTATGATGACCGATGCTCTCCCGAGTTCATTAATGGCGTGCATACTTTTACGCTTGCACTGAGGCAAACAAGCGGGCGGATGGTTTTATGCCTTGTCCATGTGCTGGCTGTAAGAATTCACAGTTACTCTATGTCAAGAACCATTCACGTCCACCTATTTGAGTCCAGTTTCATGCCCCACTATAATGTTTGGACCAAGCACGGAGAAATAGGGGTTATGATGGAAGACAATGAAGAAGAAGAGGACGACGACGGCTATCCTAGCCATGGGTTCCCTGAATACGATGATACAACAATGGGGAAGAAGCTGAGCCGCAATGCGGGAAGAAGCTGAAGAAGAGGCATCGAGATGAGGCTGATGATCTAGGTCGGGCCATTACCGATGCAAAGAGAAACTGCGCAAGTGATGCGGAGAGGACGAAGTTGCAGCGCATGTTAGAGGATCACAAGAAATTGTTGTACCAATTGTGAAGTCGACAAAAAAGTTGGGCACCACACTTGAATTGCTGCAATGGAATGCGAGAGAATGGTGTATATGACAAGGGATTTGGAAAGTTGCTTGGTAATGATAAAGAATATGCTTCCAAAGGACAACAAATTGCCCGGAGAGTACGTATGAAGCAAAGAAGGTTATGCGCCCTCTAGGGTTAGAGGTGCAGAAGATACATGCATGCCCTAATGTTGCATCCTCTACCGCGGTGAGTCTGAGGATTTGAACGCTTGCCCGGTATGCGGTGCATTGCGTTATAAGATCAGTCGCGATGACCCTGGTGATGTCGAGGGCGAGCATCCCAGGAAGAAGATTCCTGCCAAGGTGATGTGGTATGCTCCTATAATACCACGGTTGAAATGTTTGTTCTAAAACAAAGAGCATGTGAAGGCGATGCGGTGGCACGCAGAAGACCGTAAGAAAGAGGGAAAGTTGAGAGTACCCGCTGACGGTTCGCAGTGGAGAAAAATCAAGAGAAATTACTGGGAGGAGTTTGCAGGTGACCCAAGGAACGTATGGTTTGGTCTAAGCGCAGATGGCATTAATCCTTTTGGGGAGCAGAGCAGCAACCATAGCACGTGGCCTGTGACTCTATGTTTCTATAACCTCCCTCCTTGGTTGTGCATGAAGCGGAAGTTCATTATGATGCCAGTGCTCATCCAAGGCCATAAGCAACCCGGCAACGACATTGATGTGTACCTAAGGCCATTAGTTGAAGAATTACAACAGCTGTGGAATGGAACTGGTGTACGTGCCTGGGATGAGCACAAACAGGAAGAATTTGACCTAAAGGCGTTGCTGTTCGTGACCATCAATGATTGGCCTGCTCTCAGTAACCTTTCAGGATAGACAAACAAGGGATACCGCGGATGCACGCACTATTTGGATGATACCGACAGTATATATTTGGATAGTTGTAGGAAGAATGTGTACACAGGACATCGCCGATTTCTTCCGACAAGGCATCCCGTGAAGAAAGAAAGGCAAGCATTCAAAGGTGAGGCGGATCACGGGACGAAGCCTCGCCACCGTCTTGGTCTTGATGTACATGATATGGTCAAGGATTTGAAGGTAATCTTTGGAAAGGGTCTGGCGGACAACCTGTTCGAAGGCGACGTGACAGACGCACCCATGTGGAAGAAGAAATCTATATTTTGGGACCTGCCATATTGGAAAGACCTAGAGGTCCGCTCCACAATCGACGTGATGCACGTGGCGAAGAATCTTTGCGTGACCACTGCTTGGCTTTTTGGGCGTGTATGGGAAGACAAAAGATACACCAGAGGCATGGGAGGACCAGCAACCTATGCACGGAAAAGACGGCATACATCAGGGTCAGGCCAGCTACGCCCTTACCAAAGAAGAGAAGGAAATCTTCTTCGAATGCCTGCTCAGCATGAAGGTACCGTCTGGCTTCTCTTCGAATATAAAGGGAATAATAAATATGGCAAAGAAAAAGTTCCAGAACCTAAAGTCTCATGACTGCCACGTGATTATGACGCAACTCCTTCCGGTTGCATTGAGGGGGCTTCTACCGGAAAACGTTCGATTAGCCATTGTGAAGCTATGTGCATTCCTCAATGAAATCTCTCAGAAGGTAATCGATCTAGAAATCATACCAAGGTTACAGAATGATTTGGTGCAATGTCTTGTCAGTTTTGAGTTGGTGTTCCCACCATCCTTCTTCAACATCATGACGCACGTTCTAGTTCACCTTTGTGAAGAGATTAACTTTTGGGTCCTGTATTTCTACACAATATGTTCCCCTTTGAGAGGTTCATGGGAGTCTTGAAGAAATATGTTCATAACCTTGCTAGGCCAGAAGGAAGCATCTCGAAGGGCCATGAAAATGAGGAGGTCATTGAGTTTTGTATTGACTTTATTCGACCTTAAGCCGATTGGTGTTCTGAATCGCGGCATAAGGGCGATTTGGAAGGAAAAGGCACGCTAGGAGGGCATCAAATAATATGTATGGACGGGCATTCTCTCTGAAGCACACTACTGCAGTTCTACAGAATTCCGCCTTGGTGGCTCCGTATATGGAGGAACACAAGAATTTTCTACACTCCAAACACCGGAGAAGTCGACGACCGGATTACACACGAACAAACGAGGACTTTTGCGGTTGGTTGCGAGCGATGCCCTGAATGATGGCGATATTCAAAATGACCTGTACTCGCTGTCCCGGTTACCATCTTCGAATATAATGACTTTCAAAGGGTACCAGATAAATGGGAATACATTTTACACGATCGCCCAAGATAAGAAGAGCACCAACCAAAACAGTGGTGTCCGCTTTGATGCAACAACCAACACGAGAAAGGAAACATATTATGATTACATAGAGTACATATGGGAACTTAACTATGGAGGTGATTTGAAGGTCCCTTAGTTTCGGTGCAAATGGGACAATATGACACGAGGCGGGGTAACGGAAGACCCGCAATACGGAATGACAATAGTGGATCTCAACAATCTTGCGTATGCAGACGAACCATTCGTCCTAGCCAATGATGTGGCGCAGGTTTTTATGTGAAAGACATGTCTACGGTAGAGAAAAAGAAAAGATAAGGAAGCGAATGGATCATCTGACGAGCCAAAGCGCCACATAGTTCTTTAGGAAAAAGAAACATCGTGGGAGTGGATGACAAGACGGACATGTCGAGAAGATTATGAAAAGTTTGATGAAATTGCTCCATTTACGGTGAATATTGACCCGAGCATCCGGTTAAATGATGAAGATTTTCCATGGCTACTGGCGCAAAGGGACACACCTTGAAGAAAAAGTTTCACACCCAAAGATCTGGGATGTGATCGGCTTCACTATCATCACTTTCTTACGTGTTTCACACCCGTGAGGGGATCTCTGTAATAGTTAGGGTAGTTATGTGTTTTGGCAATTGAAGCGAAGAAATTTTATGTGCAAACAAATTCTTTTCATGCATTTACTGATTTTTCCAAATTTAAATGACCCTGAAATTGAAAAGCATTTCAAATGAACTCAGAAAAGGTTGAAAGTTGGCATGGTATCATAATTTCATCCAAATAGCATGTGCAAAAAAGTAGAGAGGGTTACGGCAAAAACTGGATGCACTTCATGTACAAAATGGACAATCTCTTTTGAAGTATCAGGGTTTTCGACGAAAACTCAACTGTTACAAAGGCATTTCATTTTTTAAATAACCTAAGCATTACCAAATTGAACATAATGATAAAACACACTAATATTAAACATAAGAAAAAAGAATCACTAAAATATCTTTTTTCAAAGTTAAGTTATTCACAAACTAGTGATTCACACAAATTTCAAATAATTCAAAATTTAAACTATTCAAATTTGAAAACTACCGGCACTAACAGAAAGTTTGCAATTTTGTGTACCTAAAGCAAAAATATTCACAAATAAACTCTAAATACAACAAAAAATAACTCAAAAATAAATAAAAAATATTCACAAATAAACTGTAAATACAACAAAAAACAACTCAAAAATAAATAAAACAAAAATAAATAAAGTGAAAAAAATTAAGAAAATAAAAAAGCTCGCCTACTGGGCCAAAGCGGCCTGCATACGACTAGGAACCCAACCTTTTGTTGGGCCAGGGATGCAGCCAAGAAGCGACGAGGGCCCACCGGGCGAAGAGAACAGGTAGCCCAAAGAGGGCTGCTTAGGAGAGGAGCTCGAGAGAGCTACCGCAGACCGGGCTTATAAACCGGTCACGGTAGCCCCTCGACTAGCGAGGTGGGACTAAACTTGTGCACCGCTGGAGTTAGCGCAGACCCCTTTAGTACCGGGGGGTGGCTCCAACCGAAACTAAAGGGGGGGCCTTTAGTACCGGTTGGAGCCACCACCCGGTACTAAAGGGGGTGCACTTCCCGCCGCTTGGCCTGGACAAAACATACCTTTAGTACCGGTTGGTGGCTCCAACCGGTACTAATGTTCCATCCTATATATACACCAGTTGAAAAAATTCACTTTCCCTCTATTTCCTCCCTCCGTCGCGCCGCCCTGCCCGATCGGCCTTGCGTCCCGTCGTCGCGTCGCCGCCCGCCCTCGTCGCCGACCCAGTCCCCTCCCCCTCGTCGCCGCCCCGTCGATGTCGCCGCCCACCGTCCCGTCCCGTCGTCCCCTTCGTCCCCGTCGCGGCCGCCCGTCGTCGCGCCGCCCGTCACGTCGCCCCGTCGTCGCCTCTCCGATGAGCTCGCCCCGGCCACCATGTCCACACACACACACACACTACACACACACACACACTACACACACACACACACACTACACACACACATTAGTTTGTTTGTTATAATTTTTTCTGTTTTTTAGTTATAGAAATGTTAGAAATTATTCTGTTTTTTAGTTATCTAAATATTAGAAATGTTAGTTATATAGAAATGTTATAATTTTTTCTGTTTTTAGTTATAGAAATATGTATAGAAATGTTAGCAATTTTTCTGTTTTTTAGTAATATAAATATTAGAAATGTTAGTTATATAGAAATGTTATAAATGTTTTCTGTTTTTTAGTTATAGAAATATTTATAGAAATGTTAGCAATTTTTTTGTTTTTTAGTTATATATATATATTAGAATTGTTATAGAAAGCGTTAGTTATATAATCAGAAATTTTAGAATTAGTTTTAGTTAGATGAATTAGATTAGTGTCAAATTGTTAGAATTTGCATATATATAGAATTTTAGTTATCACAATCCAATCATTTAAAAATGTTACTTTTATGCGGGCATATAGTATTTGTTCTTGACGATATGCCCGCCCGCATCCTCGCCGTCGACCCGTTCGTGACGATGTCCTGCTTGAGAGGACCCATGTCCGGACCTGGGCTCACGGCTGGCACCGGAGGTGCTACACGGAGGCGCGCCCGGCAGTGAGGAACCCGACCTCGGGTCCCGTCGTCGACTTCGATGTCCTTTGGTGGCGTTCGCGTGGGCCACATTCGGTGCAGAGAGAGCCGGCGCCGCCGGAGGTGGTGCGTTGCCGTGTCAGGGAGGAGGACGAGCACGTCCATCGCTACATGGCTGCTACGGACGTCAGGTTCTCCAATACTTGGCAGGTTCTTTGGGCAAATGACCGGAGATATGATCCTGTGACGGTTCCTTCTCTTTGGGTGTCCAACGCCGTGCCCTGTGGGACCGCGAGTGGCCTAGATTCTTCTGTAGTACTCGATCTTTATTAGGTACCTAGCCAGTGATGTATTCGATAATAATATTCGAGACGATGTATTCGAGATTATATATATTAAGACGACGATGTATTTGAGATTATATATTCGAGACGATGTATTCGATATTCAGTTTTTCCTTATTGATTGCATCCATGCATTGTAATTTGAATACTAATTAAATTGTTTTATATTTCTTCTGTATTAGTTAAGTAAAAGCTATGGCGGACAATACCGGCAGAGAGAGAGAGAAGAGGAATTGTTCAACATCATACGCAGCCCTCACATGCTAGATGATCTGAATGAAGCAGATGACGGCTCCCAATATCTGAACAATACTGGAGAGGGTGATGAAAAGATATTCGATCTCGACGACCGAGCTGATGAAGTCATGAACTATGATTATGATTATGATGACCTGAGACAATGTTTGTGATGACACAGACAATGTTGATCTTCAAATAACAAAGACTATCGGCGAGGTATATTTATATAAGCAGGCATCATGGTGATCATCACATGTTTTTTATTGAAGATATATTAACGAATCGATCATTCTTCTTTCAGCCCTCTGGATCGAGCAAATCTGCTTCTACAGACTGAGGGACAAAGCGAGGCCCAGGCAGATTGTTGAAGGATGGTGTAAAGTACAACATCGAATCCATCAAACCTAGTGGCGAACCCCTCACGCCTAAGAACATTGCTAACAAGTGGACTCGTCAGTGCGGAGTTCTTGTGAAGAACAAACTCCCGATCTCCATTCAAGAATGGAAAGAGCCAAAGACTAAATGTCCAGGTGTTACTTGGGTCGACGACAGAGCCAAAAAAGTCCTTTGGGAATCTCTGCTGGAACATTTCACCCTACCAGATCATTTCACTGAAGCAGATGTGGAGAAAGGCAAGGGCGCTGCTCTTAAGAAGATGGCAATTGCATTCAACACCCACAAGAAAACTGTATGGGCCAACTACCTCACTGCAGAAAGGAAGACTCCAGAATTCATGGGAACACTGGAGAAGCAAAGAGAGCACTGGGACGATTTCGTGACCTTCAAGATTCAGAATTATCTAAGGAACGGTCGATAAAAACAAGGCAAATGCCGCAAAAAGACGCAGATCCATAGGCTGGGTCCAGGTGGCTACACGGTGGGAATGCCTAAGTGGGATAAGTCTGAGCAAGAGATGGAGGATGCAGGGGTCACTCCGGTTACTAAGAGCTGGCCCCCCAGGTGCAGAACTTGGTTCTATGCGCATGGGGGGCGTTGGACCCGAAGACAGGCCTAGTTTTGAAGAAGGCAAGTCTAAAAGGAGCCGAACAAAATATAATTTACGCAATAGAAGAAGCTCGAAGGGGGGTGTTCACGCCCAACAGAGAGAACGACGAGCTTACGCGCGCCCTGGGAAATCCTGAACACTTGGGAAGAACACGAGGCAAGGGCGTTATTCCCTGGTATGAGGGCTTTTCAGAATGGAACGAGGACTACATGACCCGTGCAAGAAGGAAGATGGAGGAGGAGAAGAAAAGGAAGCTGGAGGAGGAGCAGAGGAAGCAGGACGTAGAACGCCTTTAAGGCCTAGAAGCAAGGCATGCGGACCTGGCACTCAAATTCCAGCAGCAGCAGCAGCAGATGGACTCACTTAGCCAGGAAAGGGGGTCTCAAAGCGGCAGCAAGAAGCGGATGATCGTCCAGCATTGGATAGCACCGTCCCATCCATGCCGAGAAGCAGCGTTGGTTCTGCCCCGGGCGACACACTGCTGGATACATACCCTGTGGATGACATCATAGATAACACTAACTGTGAGCTACACTCCAAAATGAAGAACATATCCATGTAGGTGGCGGACAGCGTTGCTTTTCCAGTTACCCCCGAAGCAACCTTCCATTGCATCCCGATTCCAGAGGGCTATGCTCGTGTCATGGTTGATGAAGTGGTGGACCCATATTCGGGGCTACAGCTTGACATTCCTGGAGGTGAAGACGAGCGCACACTGGGAGAGGCCATACATAGTATCATCCTATGGAGAAAGGATTGCAACATCTTTCGAAGTCCACCGACACTGCATCGTCTGCCGACTCCTCCTCGAAGTCCGCCACCGAGTCAGCAGACTCCCACTCCTCCAAGTCCACGAACGCGTGAGCCGACTCCTCCTCGAAGTCCGCCACCTCCTCCAAGTCCCCGAACGCGTGAGCTGACTCCTCCGGTTTCAAGTCCGGCACAGCGTCATGCCACTTCTCCGGTTTCAAGTCCGGCACCGTGTCAGGCCACACCTCCTGCTTCAAGTCCGGCACATCGTCAGGCCACTTCTCCTGGTCCAACTCAGCCACGTCAGCCGTCTCCGCCGTCTCAGGAATCGCAGAAGAGACATGCCGCAACTAGTGTGCGTAGCGGTACGAGTCGAGGTAGTTTAGGAAGTACAGGCGGAGACAAGCGATATAAATATGGTCCAAGCCTCGCTCCTCTTCCTCAGAGGCCATACGACATGACTAAGGAGCAAAACGCAGCCATAGTGCAGGCCCAAGCGGACACCCATTTTGGATCAAACGGCACCGCCGCCAAAGGAGAAAGTGCCTGAGAAAGTAATTGACCACTTCATTCATATGGCTAGAGAACCAGCTCCCAAGCCTGTTGACTCGGACTATGAGCGCCAAATCAGGAAACTACATCGAGAATGGCTAAAGAAGGAAGTGAGCTCGAGCTCGAGCCAATAAGCGTGGCAAAAAATGCGGGAAAACCGTTCCCACTGGGAGAACAGTGGCATAATCGACCCCCGCTTGTTGTGCCAAAAACATATGAGAGGAGGCCGCACGCCCAATATTATTGTGGGAAAACCGTTAAAGTTCCCCAGCTAGGCGATGTGGTAATAACGGAGGAGCATATAATGCAGGCTGAAATGCTCAAGATCTCTGTTGGACAACTCCTCGAAATTGAGCCCATGTCTCCGCTTAGAGAGGAGGAAATAAACGGAAATATGCGGGGCCAACCTTTGGTCGAGCAGGACAAGGTCAAGAACCTCCCAACGAGAATGTATGAATTGCATCAATGGTACATGAACATTACCAAGATTTCCAATCGAGAGTCCCTCATGGTGAATGTCAAGAAGGAGCATTACTACCATGAGAAAGCTCTGTGCATTGAGTATTTAGAACTATTTCAGTTATACAATCAAGATGCACTCGACAAATCTCTCGTCGATTGCTATTATGCGTAAGTGATTTCTTTCTGTAATTTTGATCAATCATTTCATGTAATTATCCTCAATATATATTCTTTTACGTGGTATTATATGTAGGATGAAGATGTATGAAATGAAAAAATCTGACGCTATGGCATTGGGTTCATTGACCCAAATACCATTAATGAGTACACATGGAATCTTGCAACTTATCAAGCAAGTGTAGAGGAAAGCATGCTAGAGTTCTTGAAGCGCCTCAATACCAATGAAGATATACTACTTCCTTACAACTTCATGTGAGTTAATACAAATTCTGTTTTTGCTTACTAGCTAGCTAGATGTTAATAATTAAGTGTATACGGTTTACGATAGTTGATTAATTTTATGCACATGCCCGCTTAATTAAGACATGCAAACGCAGCGCATGCAGATTTCCAATCGGTCTTGTTAGACATTAAAGTTGACAAAGCAATGTTGAAGTAATCTTGGACTCGCTACTTAAAGAAGATAAAGACTACACCATCGTGAAGGGGATAGTAAACAGGTAATTTCAATCATTATTAACTATATCTCGGCCTATTACTAGTTCGTCATTTCCTGATATGAACTATTTAATAACCCCTTTATTAATTTTCTTTGCCGGCGGGTAGGGCGTGGGCAAAGTTCATCAAGGTGACTCTAGGTAAATGGCCAAAAAAGTTGTTTTGGCATCGACCAAAGGTAAGTAATTAAGTAGTACTAGCTAGCTAGCCATCTCTTTAATTCTTGTTTCAATACCATTAATTAATTATCATGCTTGATTAATCATTATCTGATTCAATTCCATTCTCGTAAAGGCCCTGAAGCAGGCGCCGAGGAATGATCTGTGTGCATTCTACGTTTGCGAGAACATTCGCATGATGGCGTCCGAAAGGAGCAGATCTCAAAGACAGGACTGGGTACGTTGTTAGAACACTATTCACACCATTATCGATATCTTGTAACACAACTAATACACATGCATATTGATCTCCTTCTTAACAGTTCAGAGAGGTGCGGGATAAGCTCCTACCCGAGGAGCGCATACTAGCACTTCAAGAGGAAGTAGCCGGATTTTTGCTCGACCAGGTCATAGATCCCAAAGGAGAATACTATTACCGCCATCGCCCCCATGAACCACTTGTCATCGTGCTCCGAAGGCACCAAGGCAACATGTAGGAGAAATTGTATATGTATATACATGTGTATGTGTGAATAGTTAATGGTGTTGGCTGTGAGACATTCGATGATATATATTATATATATATGCGGTTCTACGTACGAGAAAATCTATTTATATATATGCATAACGTGTACAATTTGTAGTATCGTGAAATACCAGCAAACAAAAAAGAATTAAATGGAAAATAAAGCCAAATTGAAAACACAAAATTAAAGCAAAAATAAAAACACCCAAACATTTAGTACCGGTTGGTGTTACCAACCGGTACTAATGTCCTACACGCACCCGGGCCTGGCTCGTGCCACGTGGTGGCTCTTTAGCGCCGGTTCGTGACGAACCGGTACTGAAGGGGGGGGGGGACCTTTAGTCCCCACTCTTTAGTGCCGGTTGGCGAACCGGCACTAAAGGCCGGTTCTGCACTAGTGATCATAGTAAGCAACTTTATTGCCATAGTAAATTGAAACCTCATCCAAAATAGTGGATGTATCACTAAATAAAGTCATGACCTCTCCAAATCCAATTTCATCATTATTGCAATAAGATTCAACACCCTCCAAAATAGTGGGATCACTACTACTGTCGGGGGTTGGGTGCGACATATGCCAATGGATGGCTTATCATGGTGGGAGCGAGTAGAACGTCGCCGGTGCCTGGAAGCGGGATGAGGCATAGATACGAACACCGACGTACTTTACCCAGGTTCGGGGCTCTCCTGGGAGATAACACCCCTAGTCCTGCTCTCGAGTGACTACAGTGGTGCTCCTCGAGCTATATGCTAGAGGTAGGAGAAGGCAAGGCTAGCTCTCTCCTTCCTCTATGGGCTGGTCTAGTTCTAACAGGTTGGGAACCCTTTGCATGGGGGCCCTGGGGGGTTTATATAGGCCTACCCCCAGGGGTATAATGGTAATCCGGCCGGGTGTAGGACCTGGCTGTCAGTCTCTCTGGTCACCAGCTTCTCCGCCGGCTAGTGGGCCCCGCTGACTGGTCTAGTACGGGGCCAACAGGCCGCCCCCGCCGCTCACAGGTCCTGTCGGCTGCCGATCACTGTAGCTGTGATCTTGATGTGTGAGCTTGGTCAAGGGGCGTGGCTACAGCTGACTCCGCCGCTTTGGTGACGATTCTGTAACCACTCTGTGTCTTGTATGGTTAATGGCGCATAGGTCCCAAGGAAGGGGCGGGCCGATTGCTGGGGGCCGTCCTCCCTCGGGTCCGACTGGTGGGACTGTTGCCGTCTTCTGGGCTCTCGCTGATTGGTGGGGCCCGCTGTCCTTGGGCTGTACCTACAGGCCGTCGTGGGAGCAGGACTCCGCCTGCTTGTTGTGACGACAGGGGTGGAGTGGCAACAATGCCGCCCCGGGCGGAGATCTCCTCCGGTACAGTGCACTGTGGCCAAGCTCGTCCCTGGATGGGGGGGATGGGCTATACTGTAGCCATTCTCTGTCTTGTCCTTCTTGCTGAGGGCGCAGGCTTCGTTGGCGCCACGGGCCAACTGCTAGGGGCTGGCTTCTCTAGAAGCTGCCAGCTAGGAGTCGTCTTGTCTTGACGTCGCCTCCGGGACCCGGCCGTCTACGGGCAGTCGGCTGTTCCTCCAGTCGGCTTCCAGAAGGCAGCACTTCATCACGGTGCTTTGAGGGGCGCGGCTAGCCCCGATGTCCTGAAAGTTTCTGGGCCTCGGGTTGGCCTACCCGTGTCCCATTACTCCGACATTAGTCCCCGAAGCTGGTGAGGTGCCGCGGTTGATCAGCCGAGGAGCCTCAGCAGTTTCTTTCTCCAAGTGCTTGAGGTGGATCTTCATCCAGCTTCTCCCGAGCCGACTGGTAGGAGTCGGACTCGCCCAATCTGACTTATTCAAACTTCGAACGCATCGGCGGGAACCAAGTAGCGTGCTAGCTAAGCCTCCAGGCCGCCGCCCGTTATGGGCTTGTCACGTGGCGGAGAGCGGCCGGGCCAGTCTGCCAACCCACGCTCGCGATGGGCCATGCCTGCCGGTGGGGCCATCCACTACACGCCTCGGCACGCGAGCGGATCCGCTGTGGCCGAGGTGGGTGGTTGAGTTTCCCGCGGAGTTACTGCGCAGTAACTCGTGCGATAAACGTGGGGGCGTGGGGTTGTGGGCGCAGTAAATCCCACGATCGCCCCCTCGGCTTCGCAGCCCATAGGCCTATAAGTAGGGTGTTGGGTTCTACGGTAGGGTGCGTCGACTGCAAATTAAAATTTCCTACGCGCAGAACAACCAAGAACATGCTACAGGAGATGGATCACAGTCCGTTACCACTAGACGCGCAATGCCGTGCAGCGAAAGAAGAGTTGGGGCAGCGCGTCTGCGTGGATCGTCTCCTCCTCGTTCGATCTCCCTCGAACAGACAGTCGTTCGATCCCACGTACGAGTTCGCCAGAGCGGCGCAAGTGCACCGCCTCTAACGGTATCCGCACGTGCAGGAGGAACACCGTGCGGCGGACTGCTAGGTCCGATCACACAGTCGGCGGCGAGTGGAGGTGGCTGTTCGCAACACATGCAAACCCTAGTCGCAGCGCCGAAGCGATCAACCTCGTGAGTGTGCCGCACCTCCACTTTATATAGGCGTCCATCGCGGGCTCAACACTTGGGCCTTGCACGGACCCTAAAGCCCAAAGTCTACTCGGTCACGTTCCTACTCCAGTTCGGATCACATCCGACCAGTGTCCTACGAACCTACCTCGTAGGTTCCTTCCCTTAAGCGCGTGACCCATTAGGTTCAAGTCATCTTGGTCACAGTTCGGATCTCCTCCAACCTGCACGGTTGGTAGCGGCCTCTAGCAAGGCGTGCCGACCACCAAGCAGACGATGAAGCTGGTTAGGCGAACCTATACATCACACTTCCATTCCTTTTGCCACACGATATATGTTATCGAGCTCAAGGCGATTCTGTCATCCTTGTGCTAGCCGGACCTCTTTCTCGTTCCAGTGATACCGACCACTATCCGGATTATCTCATAATCCTTGTCGCATGGCCATGCTTATCCTGGTCGAATCACACGAGGGGCCCAGAGTATATCTCTCCTGATCGGAGGGGCAAATCCCATCTTGCTCGACCATGTCTCGCAGCATGGGACTGGACAAAGCCGAAACCTACCTTTGTAACTACCCAGTCACGGAGTAGCGTTTGGTCGGCCCAAAGCAAGTCTGTCACCATCTCGAGTACATGCGTCGGCTCAGGTCTTAGGACATAGAATGTATGTTGTACTAGAGACTCACAGATGACATATCTCGCTGCGTCTCATAGTTGGGTCTGTCCGACTCGGACCTTATCTCGACTCGGATCCGACTACGTCGAATCCGACCAGACCTTTCCAAGTCCATATTATCCGGTTAGCATCCAATGCTCCATGGCTAGTGATACCAAGCCATCGACCGTGTCATATGCTAGTCTAGTCGGCTTCGCGTCCACACAGCCCTTTCGACTAGGGACCTTTTAGGACAGTTATCATACAATGCATAATCCCACAAACAAGTCACGTACTTGCTGATACACATCATTGATAATGTCCAAGGACTATCTTTATTCATAAACACATAGGAAATATCATCATACATGATTGCCTCTAGGGCATATCTCCAACAGTCTCCCACTTGCACTAGAGTCAATCAAATAGACATCGAATGCCCATAGCTCTAACGTGCCCCCTCATGCTTGGGTTGTGGAAGCGGTTTAGTCAACGGATTTGCAACATTTGCATCCGTGTGAATCTTGCATAACTCTACCTCACCATTCTTTACGATCTTTCGTATCAGGTGATATTTCTGGTCTATGTGTCCGACCTTGTGGTGATTCCTCGGCTCCTTGGCTTGTGCGATGGCACCAGAAATTATCACAATAAAGGTCCAATGGTTTCACCGAGGCTGGGAAAATACCAAGATCATCCGAAAATGCGGATCCAAACACCTTCCTTTGCGACTTCACAAGCCGCAATGTATTAAACTTCGTGGTAGAATCGGCCACCGTATCCTGCTTGGAACTCATCTAGTGCACTGCTCCTCCGTTCAGGACGTACACGAATCCGGACTGTGACCGACCATCATCTCTATCGGTTTGGAAACTAGCATCAACGTAACCTCTTACGATGAGCTCTTCCTCACCTCCATAAACTAGGAACATCTCTTTAGTCCTTTTCAGGTACTTCAAAATAGTCTTTACCGCTTCCCAGTGACTCTCACCTGGGTTGGCCTGGTATCTGCTTGTTAGGCTTATTGCAAAAGCAACATCAGGCCTTGTACATATCATGGCATACATGATGGATCCGATTGCCGAGGCATACGGAATCCTACTCATCCTGCTTCGCTCATCAGATGTTGAAGGACTCTGAGTCTCGCTTATCCTTATACCATGTGAGAGTGGCAAGAACCTTTCTTCGCCTCACTCATGTTGAACCACTTCAACACTTTATCTATGTACGTGCTCTGGCTTAAGCCGAGCAGCCTCCTCGATCTATCTCTATAGATCTTAATGCCTAAAATATAGACTGCCTCACCAAGGTCCTTCATCGAAAACTTGCCATTCAATGATCCCTTGACCGAGTTTAACATCGAAACATCGTTCCCGATCAGTAGTATGTCGTCCACATACAAGATCAAAAACACTATCGAGCTCCCACTTAACTTCTTGTATAAACAAGAATCCTCTTCATTTTTTATGAAACCGAGACCAGTGACGACCTCATCAAAACGAATGTTCCAACTCCAAGATGCTTGCTTCAACCCATAAATGGATCTATTGAGCTTGCATACCTTACTAGTGCTAGTCGGATCGACAAAACCCTCGGGCTGTATCATATTGTGGCGACCGGTTTTCCGGGTATTGATTTCCAGAAAATGGCCGTCGTGCTCACCAGCCCCAGGATTTACTGTTAGCTGATGAGGCATTAACTTGATACAGAAGTTCCAAGCAAACATACAAATTATGTAGCACAAGACCATTCTGGCCTGTGAGTACATCAAATGATTTCTAGAGGTCGATGGCGGAAGCGGTTTGTGGATCATCAATGTGTGTGGAACTCCATTTCCCACGGGAACAGCTGACCAGGTTAACTCCTATCTTCGCGAGGCTGCTATCGCCGTTGCTTAGTTCTGGGGCTGTCTTCGCAACTTTCCTCTCCATACAGGAAATCTGGCCAAGACAATAGCCAGGGACAAGCCAGTGAGTACTTTGAATGTACTCGCAAACATTATGAACACTGGAACAATATAAATCAAGTACTGATATAGTCCATGATCACGTTGCCAGTCATAAATAAGAGTTTCTCTGCATGCGGGCGGGTGGTTATATGCGACATGAAAGTGCAACAATAGAGTATAAATAAAATGCCACAGTCGGGCGTCTGAGCGACACCACATAGAGGGCTTATAAACGAAAATGAAAACAAACAATGCCACGATCGAGCGTCCGGCGACACCACATAAAGGGCTTATAAACTAAAATGAAAACAAACAATGTTACGCCAAGGCGTCGAGCGACACCACATAAAGGGCTTATAAACTAAAATGAAAACAAACAATGCCACGATCGGCGTCTGAGCGACACCACATAAAGGGCTTATAAACTAAAATGAAAACAAACAATGCCACAGTCGGGCGTCTGAGCGACACCACATAAAGGGCTCATAAACTAAAATGAAAACAAACAATGCCACAGTCGGGAGTCTGAGCGACACCACATAAAGGGCTTATAAATTAAATGTTCCCAATAATTATCCCGGAGGTAGAACCATCTCAGAGATACTCGCTAACTCAAATAATGTAATGGGTTAGTCCATAACAGAAATAATACCCATGGTCCTCACAAGTCACTAGTCGGTATCCGAGTTTATAATAACCGCGTCTCCTCCGTAGACCGACTCTAGGACCAATCCTAATCCCATCCCAGATTGAAATCCTTAACCATAGACACGGCTATATGAATAGGTTTAATCTCTGCAGAGGGTGTACTCTTTACCCACGAGTAACGGGTTTCTTTAGTCCATCGGGACTAATTCCGTCTACGGTCTTTTAATTGAAAACACACCTGACTTGCACACACCAGCTTAACTTACCGGTGTCTGGAATCACCCATGACACTTGTTAAGCAAAACTCTAAGTGGGGAGGCTACAACCTCGCGTAGCATGGGATCAAATTTATATCGCGCGCTCTAATGGGTGGCCTCCTCTCTCGGTCTCAACCGGAAACACCCATGACCCCGGACCATATGGCATGCCTACCGGTTACAACCGGTATCTTCCATCGTGGCCTCCCTGTTGGTGTGTGCTTGAAAGGGGTTGACGACTTACTGAACCGTACCCTACCTGTTGTAGAGACCAGTGGTAGTACAAGTAAGGGGTTTACTGGAACAAGACTCGATCTATGATCGAATCAGGAGGTTTATAAATTCCCTGAATAACATGTATAACAAAAATATTTCAAACAATAAAATCGACACTCATTATACCTTACCATATCATACCAGACTTAACCGTCCCGACGGAGATCGGCGACAAACTCATGCCTACCCAAGGCAGGGGTTTTCCCGGATTTCCTTACTGGTATGCATGCAAGGCACATGAGGATGATTTCCATCACATGTATATTCATTTCCAACAACGTGTCGAATAACACACAAAAATTATTATGCCGGGGTTCAGAATGCTTGCCTTCAAGGTGTGGTAAGGCAGGGTGTACTCCAAAACTTTTGAAAGTTTTCTCTCCTCTCTTCAAAATCCTATTTTAAATAGAATTGAATTAACACACAAATTTAAAACAGCACAAAAAGTTGTCTTGAATTTTTTTCAAATAAATCTTAAAATAAACTAGATCAAATTTCAGAGAGGTAGGAAAAATAATCAACTCATTTGGAGTCTTATTTAAAAAGTTATAGACAGTCAAAGTTTTGGTCAAAATCTGATATTTAAATAAAAATAGAAAAAGAAAAACGTTTCAAGCTGACCACGTCGAAAGCGTATTCTGGAAAATACGTTTCCACTTATCCCGCGTGGTCCACGCGGGGGGTGTCGCTCACAGTGGGGTCCAGGTGGCCACTAGTCAGGTTTGACTAGTCGACCTTCCTCCCCTTCCTCCGCCCCGAGCGAAGGCGGGACTCCGGCGATGCTCGCCGGCGAACGGCGGCGCCGTTAGAGAAACGGAGGCCATCCGCGGGCTCAGGGGATCGAGACGGTCACTCCGGTGGGTGCTACGGTCTCTGGGGTGGACATAGCTGCCGTGCGGCCCGCGGCTGAAGGCGGCCGTCGGGCAAAGTGATTTTTCTCCCGCGGCGAGTCCCGATCAAAATCGAGCAGGGGGATGGATTCACTAGGGGGAGAGGGAGTTCCTGGTGAGGAGAGTGGAGAGGGGGAGGCCCTGATGATGCCGGAATGGCCGGGGCAGTAGCAGCGGCTGTGGTTGCCGGGGATGGAGAAGAAGACCTCCCCGGGTCGATTGCGAGCTAGGGAAGCGCCATTGGGGTGGCCTGAGGTTGCCTGCGTGCGGGGATGGGCTCGGGGCTTCCTTAAATAGGCGAGTCAAGGCGGTTCTGCGCGTCATGGATAAGGTCGCCATGACCGTCTTTCTGTAGCTTGGGCGACGTGGCGGCGTGTGCTATAGGACATGCTTGCGGATGAGCTCGCTGCCTGGGGCGGTGTGGCGAGCTGGCGGCTTGGGCGGCACCGACCTGCCGAGACGCTGCAGACGCCGGGCGTGCCGCCAAGGGCTCTGACGGCGGTCTGTAGGGCTCGAGGGCTGCTTGGCATGATGCGGGAGAAGGTTAGTGAGTGGCGTGGCTCCGCAGGCGCATGCAGAAATCAGGGCATGACAGCGTCGGCTCAAGGCCAACGCGTAAAAGCGATGCTTCTGCTTTCGCGCCCAGAGCACGCACGGAACGTGCTTGACGAAATGCTAAGGCATGCTAAGGAGCTCTAAACCACAAGAGAGTTAGCAGGGTGGGGTTGTAGGCTAGGGCAAATCCATGGGACATGCTGGTCTGGTCAGGTGATCAGGTTCACAATGCAAGCAAAAACTCATGCCAAATCTGTCCATGCTCTCAAGGTGTTTGACAAAATGCCATAGGCACCTAGGTAGTTCTTGGTGTGGCCAAAACTCCCAGAGTGGGGTCTCTTTAGATGGAAAGGAGGGTGGTGAGGTTAGTTTGTCCAAAGCACAAACTTGCTAGTGCAAGTTTTGCAAAACTTCAATTCTGGACAGGAGTTAAATGGCATCATTACATGGACCAAAAATGATCCAAAGGGTGCATGCTCCTGGACTTAGGGGTTTGGCAGGGAGGACAACAAGTAGGAAAAGGAATCAAGGATAAAGGAGCAACTAAAAATGTGGTTGCTGTACAAATCCCCAAGTTGGACCAGAATAGAAAAGAGGTTGATTCACTCAATTTTTCCAAACAACATCATTAGGTTATTGTATAAAGTGGGATAGTATGCTCCTACTAACATCCCAAAATTTTGGTAGAAGTTTTAAAGAAATATTTGAATAGGTTGTAGTGTAAAAATGCTCTCTGGACCAGATTTGAAAATATGGTGTAGAGCTCAAAATATCCAAAGAATGAAGTATCTATTTGCATAAAAGGGATTTAAACACATCACATGATATCCCCAAATTTTGGTGGGATTTTTAAAAGAGTTTATCAAAGGGTTGCAGTGCAAATGGAGCCCTAAAACTAATGAAGAACCAATTTTGAGAAATAAAGCCCAGGGGGAAATAATTACATAGATAATCCCACTGATAAAAGAATTATTTTATTTGAGAGGGAAAACAAGTCCAATACTGATTCAAAAGTTTTCACTTGGGGTAAAAACTCCATAATAATAAGGAAAAGAGTGGTTCTGAAATCAGAAGGAAATCCAGAAAATAAAAGTTTTAGTTTCCTGGAACAACTTTTTGATTTATAAAACAAGGTTGACATTTTTGAGGTGTTACACATATACACGCCCTCGGTTAAATTTCCATGAAGAAAAGTCGTTTTGACATCCATCTGCCATATCTCATAATCGAAATATGCAGTTATAGCTAGTATGATCCTCACCGATTTCAGCATCGCTACCGGCGAGTAAGTCTCATCGTAGTCAATTACTTGAACTTGTCCATAACCTTTAGCGACAAGCCGAGCTTTGTGGATCTGAACATTTCCATCCACATCGGTTTTCTTCTTAAAGACCCATTTGTAACCAATGGCAGTTACGCCAGGTGGCGGATCAACCAAGTCCCAGACTTGATTCTCATCCATGGACTTTAACTCGGATCTCATGGCCTCCAGCCATGCCTCGAAATCTGGGCTCACCATCGCTTTCGCATATGTGACTGGCTCGTCGCTTTCTAGCAACAATACATCACGCACTCTGTGCAATCTTTCCGACCTCCATGGTTCCGGTGCCGCTTCCACTCTGTGTTCCCCGACCGACTCGGTATGATCTCATCACCAAATGAGCCGTCCCCGAGTGGTCCTCGAATTTCTTCGAGTCGAACCGTCCTCCCACTAGCCTCCCGACCGAGAAACTCTTTCTCAAGGAAAACCCGTTCGAGCAACGAACACTTTGTTCTCTTCCGGTTGTAGAAGCTATATCCCAAGGTTTCCTCGGATATCCACGAATATGCATTTATCCGACTTAGGTGTAAGCTTGTCTGACATAAGTTGCTTGACAAATGCTTCACAACCCCAAATCTTTAGAAAAGACAAACTGGGACTCTTCCCGGTCCACATCTCATGTGGTGTCTTGTCTACGGATTTTGATGGTACCCTATTAAGTGTGAGAGCTGCAGTTTCCAGAGCGTATCCCCAAAATGACAAGGGTAAATCCGATTTGCTCATCATAGACCGGACCATGTCCAACAAGGTCCTATTTCTCTGTTATGTCACGCCGTTTCTCTGTGGCATACCCAGAGGTGTGAGCTGAGGTACTATACCTCGACTTTTCAGATGATCATCAAACTCCTGGCTCATGTACTCACCTCCACGATCAGATCACAGAAGCTTTATAGTCTTGTCGAGCTGATTCTCAACTTCATTCTGAAACTCTTTGATTTTTTCAAAAGTCTCTGACTTGTGCCTCATCAAATAGATATATCCATATCTACTCAAGTCGTCGGTAAAAGTCATGAATTACTGATAGCCACCTCTGGCAGTTGTGCTCATTGGACCACACACATCACTGTGTATAAGCTCCAACAGCTCGGACGCCCTCTTGCAACTCTTTGCGAAAGGAGACTTAGTCATCTTGTCGAGCAAGCATGATTCACATGTCTCGAACGACCCAAAGTTGGACGAAGTTAGGATCCCATCATCATGGAGCTTCTTCATGCGTTTCAGACTAATGTGTCCAAGCCGGCAATGCCAGAAGTATGTCGGATTTATCTCATTAGGCTTATGCCTCTTCACATTCACGTTATAGACCGGCTCCTGTTCTAGATTCAATATAAATAGCCCATCAACAATGGGTGCATAGCCGTGGAACATACCATTCAAAAATATCGAACAACCATTGTCCTTTAAATTGAATTCATAACCTTGACTCATCAAACATGAGGCAGAAATAATGTTCTGACTAAGTGCAGGAATGCAATAACAATTATTCAATTCCATTATGAATCCGGAAGGAAGCTGGAGCTGCATCGTGCCGACCTCCAACGCAGCAACTCTTGCTTTGTTGCCGACCATGATGTCAATCTCCCCTTGTGCCACACGCCTAGTTCTTACCGGCCCCTACATCGAGTTGCAAATTTGAACAACCGATTCGGTATCAAATACCCAAGAGCTACTAGGTATGTCAGGAAGGTAAATGTATATAACATATGCAACAAGTGTACCTTTGCCTGAAGCAGCATTCCCGGCCTTCTTGCCATGCTCTGCAAGCCACTTGCTACAGTTCCTCTTCCAGTGACCGGTCTCCTTGCAGTGATAGCAAACGGTCTTCGAGTCCGGTCCAGACTTTGGCGCAACAGCGGAGGTTACCGTCTCCATGCCCTTTGTCTTAGCCTTTTTCTTGGACCAACTCTTCTTGAACTTAGCCGATTTCTGCACCATCAACAATTGATGTGTGCCTTTCTTTATATCCTGCTCTGCCACCTTGAGCATCCCATGCAATTTAGTGAGCTTCTTATCCATGCCATGCATATGATAGTTCGAGATGAACGTCCCATAGCTGGGCGGAAGAGAACCCATAACAAAGATCAAGAGCCAGCTCATCCAAGAGCGGGTAGCCCAAACGATCCAAAGCTTGCACATATCCGATCATCTTGATCACATGTGGGCTCGATGGATCATCTTCCTTCAGCTTGCAATCCATCAAGGATCGCCAGACGTTGAACCTTCGGTCCTAGCTCGTGTCGAAACATGCTCTTGAGACGCCGATCATATTGTAAGCCTCAACATTTTCGAAATGTTGTTGCAAATCGGGCTCCATACAAGCCAAAGATCGGTACCGATCTCCATTGATTCATCAACGAAGTTTACGGTAGGCGTTCTTAGTTGTGGCATTAGCATTATCGGCGTGTTCCTCTCGAAGTGGATCCTCTAGAACATGTTCCTTTTATCATGCTTGAGAACAATTCTCAGATTTCTATACCAGATGGTAAAGTTTGTTCCATTCAGTTTATCCTTTTCGTAAATTGATTTCAATGCAAAGTTGGGTTGAGCAGGTGGTTCCATTGATCTACAACAGAAAATATGCAATCACTAAGCAATGTGTTTATGTAGAGTAATTCTAGCCTAAATAGAAATACTCCCACCGGGTTAGCATCCCTCCGCAAACTCTCGGTGATTCAGGATCCGACTAGCGCATGCGACTAGTGAGCTTTAGCATCACTGCTAGTCAACATACCTATCCGTAAGCAACTCCTTGCTAATCGTATCTCCATACGACTTCGCCGGTCGGGAAGGTATCTCGCACTCGCTCCCAACCTTCTCTCGCCACAAGGCCCAAAACCGTTTTGATAGCCTTGTCAAGTTAATCTGATGCAGTGCATGTCCGTGTCCGACATGAACCCTTCAGTTCAAGGACACCCAGCAGCACCCCAATTTTATGAACCCACTACTAGATGTACTTGACGTGCGAAGGTGCAACATCGGGGATGGTAATTCGCTTGATATTCATGAGGGATCATTCTATCATTCTAACATGCATAGAAACAAAGAAGCATAACAATAAAAAATAAATATATATTGTGAAATAGTATGGCTCCTTTCATGGACGTTCTTCTAGGTTGGCTCCGACTCCTATGACCATCTAGGAATTCCATCTTGTTTTTCACGCCGGGACGCAAAGCCACCAACCTGATCTCTATTATCCAACTACTACAACTAGTAATGAATTTTACATAGAGTCACAAGTCGACACGCAGGTCGTTATACAATATAATGGCAGCACTTTGGCCCCTGCCGGCTGACAAACATGACACGCAGGCCACGTATAAATTACACACATGCATCACATACACATGAGTCATACTATTCACATCAAACCTGCAAAACAAAGTTATGCATAGAATCGCATTCTACCGGTTTATGTGTCGGGTACGCAATACACGGCTCTACGCACACGCCGAATTCACAGACCACATCTGAACTCCGATCACGCCGAATTCTCTGATCTGACCGATCTTATCAATCATCGGGAATCCGATTCGATTTACATTTCACTGTTAACCCCGATGGCGGATAACCGACCGGTAGGGGTAGATCGTGTCACGACCTCATCGATCCCGATTGACAGAAAACATAGCCTCAACGATCCCCATGTCCAGTTGATCATATCAACCGTGCACATAGCCGATCTCTTCAAGGACAACATATCTCATCTGCAGCCTCCGCAGATCTAATATGCATACGATCTGAATCAAAATCCTATAGCAGAGGCTCTGATACCACTGTTGGGTTCTACGGTAGGGTGCGTTGACTGCAAATTAAAATTTCCTATGCGCAGAACAACCAAGAACATGCTACGGGAGATGGATCACAACCCGTTACCACTAGACGCGCGGTGCCGTGCAGCGGAAGAAGAGTTGGGGCAGCGCGTCCGCGTGGATCGTCGCCTCCTCGTTCGAACTCCATCGAACAGCCAGTCGTCCGATCCCACGTACGAGTTCGCTGGAGCGGCGCAAGTGCACCGCTTCTAACGGTATCCACGCGTGCAGGAGGAACACCATGCGGCGGACTGCTAGGTCCGATCACACAGTCGGCGGCGAGTGGAGGTGGCTATCCGCAACACATGCAAACCCTAGTCGCAGCGCCGAAGCGATCAACCTTGTGAATGTGCCGCACCTCCACTTTATATAGGCGTCCATCGCGTGCTCAACACTTGGGCCTCGCACGGACCCTAAAGCCCAAAGTCTACTCGGTCACGTTCCTAGTCCAGTTCGGATCACATCTGACCAGTGTCATACGAACCGACCTCATAGGTTCCTTCCCTTAAGCGCGCGACCCCTTAGGTTCAAGTTGTCTTGGTCATAGTTCGGATCTCCTCCAACCTGCACGGTTGGTAGCGGCGTCTAGCAAGGCGTGCCGACCACCAAGCAGACTATGAAGCTGGTTAGGCGAACCTGTACATCACACTTCCATTCCTTTTGCCACACGATATACGTTGTCGAGCTCAAGGCGATTCTGTCATCCTTGTGCTAGCCCGACCTCTTTCTCGTTCCAGTGATACCGACCACTATCCGGATTATCTCATAATCCTTGTCGCATGGCCATGCTTATCCTGGTCGGATCACACGAGGGGCCCAGAGTATATCTCTCTCCTGATCGGAGGGGCAAATCCCATCTTGCTTGACCATGTCTCGCAGCATGGGACTGGACAAACCCGAAACCTACCTTTGTAACTACCCAGTCAGGAGTAGCGTTTGGTTGGCCCAAAGCAAGTCTGTCACCATCTCGAGTACATGCGTCAGCTCAGGTCTTAGGACATAGAATGTATGTTGTACTAGAGACTCACAGATGACATATCACTGCGTCTCATAGTTGGGTCTGTCCGACTCGGACCTTATCTTGACTTGGATCCGACTACGTCGAATCCGACCAGACCTTTCCAAGTCCATATTATCCGGTTAGCATCCAATGCTCCATGGCTAGTGAGACCAAGCCATCAACCGTGTCATATGCTAGTCTAGTCGGCTGCGTGTCCACACAGCCCTTTCGACTAGGGACCTTTTAGGACATTCATCATACAATGCATAGTCCCACAAACAAGTCACATACTTGCTGATACACATCATTGATAATGTCCAAGGACTATCTTTATTCATAAACACATAGGAAATATCATCATACATGATTGCCTCTAGGGCATATCTCCAACATAGGGGGAGGAGGGGGGGAGCGGCGGAGCACGCGCCTCCTCCTCCCCATTCTTTCCTCTTTCTTCTTCCTCTCGCCGTTGCGCCTCCAAGCCATGCTGAGCGCTGCGGTGGTCGTCTCCGATGAGCTCATCCTCCAATCCCACGCCCCCATGGCGCGTTCCGGAGCATGGGACGACTCCGAAGTTCACGACGACTACATCGATTTCCTCCGCCAGACGCGGCGGTTGCCCGGCAAGGATTACGGGAAGGTCCGCCTCACGCCGAAGAGGGAGATCTCGCCGGCGTCGGAGGAGGGCGAGCGGGTCGTCTTCCGCTCGCACTGCCTGCGCGGCCTCGGCCTGCCGGCTAGCAGCTTCTTCAAGTCCTTCCTCGAGTTCTACGGTCTCCAGCCGCACCACCTCACTCCGAACACCGGTGGTGCTGCTGTCCGTCTTCGTCACCTTATGCGAAGGCTTCCTCGGCGTCCTCCCCACCATCGAGCTCTGGGGGGAGTTCTTCTACATCTAGCTCGGCACCCTCGTCACGGGCGTGCCGGCTCAATGCGGCGTGTTCATCGCGGTGTGGAGGCCGGGGCCCGACAATCCGTTTCCTCCCATCATGCTGATCAAGTCGGTGAAGATGTGGCAGCGGTCGTACTTCTACGTGAAGACCGTCTTCCCGGAGGGCGACTGGGTCAACTTGCCGACTTACGAAGCCGGCCTGCCAGCTGGGAGGCGGCCCAACTAATCGTACCGGGCCAGGACGCTGTCGCCTTCGGGAGCCGCCGCCATCGCGCGGCTCCGAGTGTTGACACAGACGGAGGGCCTGACCGGGCCTGACTTGCTATCCGCCTTCATGGCGTGCCGAGTGCCCCCCGCTCCAGAGCCGCCCTCACATGATCTGTCAAATGAGCGGGCATCGAGACCCAAGCCGGCTGTGCACCAAGGAGATGCCCCACGCCGAGGTAGCTCTCATGGTGAACTATCTTGCAAACTGCGAGCTCACGGAGGAGTGGCGGTTTGGTAAGGAGCCGTATTCAAGCGCCAAACCCCCGCCTATGGTAAGTCATCTATCTTTCTTCTCTGTCTCTTTGTTGCCGAGTTCGTCCTGCCTAACCTGACCAATCAGCCTTTGGACAGAGCCCCCTCCTCCAGCCAGCAGCCGGCGCTGCGGGGCCGGAGCGCCAGTTTCTCCCCGACCGAGTGGAGAGCGATGTCGACGACCCTGACTTGGGAGCGGCAGCCTTGGAGGACGACACCGAGGGAGGAGGCGGTGACGCAGGCGGCCCGAGGCTCGGGGCTAGCCTCGAGGACTGGCCCGATGATGACGCGGGGGAAGTCGCCCCGCGCCACCAGCCAGGAGTCGGCCAGCCGGGGGCGAGCTCGTCTGCCGCGCCGGATGCTCAGGGCGGCGCAAAGAAACGCCGGGCCGCGCCGAGCTTGTTAGGCAGTCGGCCGAAGAAGCCCAAGGGCTCGGCCGCGGCGACCAAGCGGGACGGAGCGGCCGCGAAGGCTATCCGCTTCCGCAAGGAGGTGAAGAAGCCGCAGCTAGTTTCCGAGTAAGTACTACCTTCCTCTTGCGCCTTCATTTTCTCTTTGTTGATCTTGTCTGAGTTTCTTTGCTTTGTTTCCCTTGATCTAGGGCCCCGCTCTCTCACGAGAAATCGGCCGCCGCCTCCATCGTGGGTCGGCAGAGACCTCCGCCTCCACTCGGCGGATCGATCCGGCCGCCGACCTCCGGGAGGCGAGGGAGCGGAATGCGCGGGAAGCGCGCGAGGAGGCTGAAGTCGCCCGCCTGGAGAAGGCGGAGGCAGATAAGGCGGTTTTGGGGAACGTAGTAATTTCAAAAAAATTCCTACGCACACGCAAGATCATGGTGATGCATAGCAACGAGAGGGGAGAGTGTAGTCCACGTACCCTCGTAGACCGAAAGCGGAAGCGTTAGCACAACGCGGTTGATGTAGTCGTACGTCTTCACGTTCTAACCGATCAAGTACCGAACGCACGGTACCTCCGAGTTCAGCACACGTTCAGCCCAATGACATCCCTCAAACTCCGATCCAGCCGAGTGTTGAGGGAGAGTTTCGTCAGCACGACGGCGTGGTGACGATGATGATGTTCTACCGACGCAGGGCTTCGCCTAAGCACTGCTGTGATATCGAGGTGGACTATGGTGGAGGGGGCACCGCACACGGCTAAAAGATCAAACGATCAATTTTTGTGTATATGGGGTGCCCCCCTGCCCCCGTATATAAATGAGCAAGGGGGGGGTGCAGCCTGCCTACAGAGGGGGCGCGCCAGGAGGAGTCCTACTCCCACCGGGAGTAGGACCCCCCCTTTTCCTAGTTGGATTAGGACTTGGGAGGGGGAAAGAGGTGGAGGAGAAGAAGGAAGGCGCGCCTTCTTCCCTGTCCTATTCGGACTAGGGGGAGGGGCGCGCGGCCCTTGCCCTGGCCATCTCTCCTCTCTTCTACCAAGGCCCACTAAGGCCCATTAAGTCCCCGGGGGGTTTCAGTAACCTCCCAGTACTCCGGTAAAATCCCGACTTCACCCGGAACACTTCCGATATCCAAACATAGGCTTCCAATATATCAATCTTCATGTATCGACCATTTCGAGACTCCTCGTCATGTCCGTGATCACATCCGGGACTCCGAACAACCTTCGGTACAACAAAACATATAAACACATAATATAAATGTCATCGAAACGTTAAGCATGTGGACCCTACGGGTTCGAGAACTATGTAGACATGACCGAGACACGTCTCCGGTCAATAACCAATAGTGGAACCTGGATGCTCATATTGGCTCCCACATATTCTACGAAGATCTTTATCGGTCAGACCGCATAACAACAACCGTTGTTCCCTTTGTCATCGGTATGTTACTTGCCCGAGATTCGATCGTCGGTATCTCAATACCTAGTTCAATCTCGTTACTGGCAAGTCTCTTTACTCGTTCCGTAGTACATCATCTCGCAACTAACCCATTAGTCACAATGCTTGCAAGGCTTATAGTGATGTGCATTACCGAGAGGGCCCAGAGATACCTATCCGACAATCGGAGTGATAAATCCTAATCTCAAAATACGCCAACCCAACAAGTACCTTCGGAGACACCTGTTGAGCACCTTTATAATCATCCAGTTACATTGTGACGTCTGGTAGCACACAAAGTGTTCCTCCGGTAAACGGGAGTTGCATAATCTCATAGTCATAGGAACATGTATAAGTCATGAAAAGCAATAGCAACATACTAAACGATCAAGTGCTAAGCTAACGGAATGGGTCAAGTCAATCACATCATTCTCCTAATGATGTGACCTCGTTAATCAAATGACAACTCATGTCTATGGCTAGGAAACATAACCATCTTTGATCAACGAGCTAGTCAAGTAGAGGCATACTAGTGACACTCTGTTTGTCTATGTACTCACACATGTATTATGTTTACGGTTAATACAATTCTAGCATGAATAATAAACATTTATCATGAAATAAGGAAATAAATAATAACTTTATTATTGCCTCTAGGGCATATTTCCTTCAGTCTCCCACTTGCACTAGAGTCAATAATCTAGTTCACATCGCTATATGATTTAACACCAATAATTCAGATCACCATGTGATTAACACCCATAGTTCACATCGTCATGTGACCAACACCCAAAGGGTTTACTAGAGTCAATAATCTAGTTAACATCGCTATGTGATTAACACCCAAAGAGTACTAAGGTGTGATCATGCTTTGCTTGTGAGATAATTTTAGTCAATGGGTCTGTCACATTTAGATCCGTAAGTATTTTGCAAATTCTGTGTCTACAATGCTCTGCACCGAGCTACTCTAGCTAATAGCTCCCTGTCGGTGTCAAAACCGGCGGATCTCGGGTAGGGGGTCCCGAACTGTGCGTCTATGATCGATGGTAACAGGAGACGGGGGACACGATGTTTACCCAGGTTTGGGCCCTCTCTATGGAGGTAATACCCTACTTCCTGCTTGATTGATCTTGATGATATGAGTATTACAAGAGTTGACCTACCACGAGATCGTAGAGGCTAAACCCTAGAAGCTAGCCTATGGTATGATTGTTGTATATCTCTATCGACTAGCCTGGCCCTGGTTTATATAATGCACCAGAGGCCTAGGATAACAAGAGTACTAGCCGAATACGTCGGTGGGGGAGGAGTCCTTGTCTTGATCACCAAGTCTTGTGGAATCTTCCTTGTATGCGGCAGCTGTCCGGACTAGCCCATGAGTATAAGGCCATGGGGGTCCTCGGCCCAAGCCAACTGATCGGGAGACGACGTGATGAGTACCCCCTAGTCTAGGACACCGTCAGTAGCCCCCTGAACCGGTCTTCAAGTTGGGGACGCTCCTCGATTCTTCCGAACTGTTCTTCATCTTCGATCGTCGGTCTTGAAAACTGGTTCAACAAATCTTCTCATCTTCGATCTTGAGGATCGCCGAAGTGCATCCGAAGAGTTTACACGTCGGGTATCCGAGGAGCCCTGTTGAGGATATAGCTACTGAGGGTAAACCGCCCAGGAGAGGCCGGTTCACGCTCAACTATACTGAAGCTTAGGAAGACAAAGAAGATGGCGCTTTACTGATAAGGCTAGAGGCCCAGAGGCCAGAGGAGGATTAGGGCCCATAGCGGTAAACCGCCATATTTGTATAACTTGTATTGTAAGTTAGGGGAAGGAAGAGACCGAGCCGGACACTTGTATGAGCCGGCCTCGGGACTCTGTAAACTGGCGGGGCGTTACCCTGTGTATATAAAGGGACGACCCGACAGCGGTTCAGGGACAGACGACAACTCGAGATCCAGGCTAGCGTATTTGCTCCCTGATCATCGAAACCCCAATAATCCCATCACAAACTAGACGTAGGCTTTTGCCTTAATCGAAGGGGCCGAACTAGTATAAACTCCCGTGTCCCTTGTCTGGTTTAACCCCTTCAAGCTAACCCATAGCGATGGCTCCACGACTAAGTCCTTTCATGAGGACATCTGCCGTGACAAAACCACGACAGTTGGCGCCCACCATGGGGCTATCGCATGATGGTTTCGAGTGTTTGAAGAGCAGCTTTGAAGGACTTAAGGGGTACGCGGTTGGCCGGATGACCAAGAGTCGTCGCGGCAAGCTCTACATCAACGACAAAGGATGGGGCCCCGAGGCCGGCTCAATCAAGTACGGGTACCGGGTCCCCTTTGGCGGAATTCATGTCTTCATCGGCAAGATCGGCGAACCGGGCCCTGAGCTGGACACCTGCACCCACCTCGTCGAGACGGCTTAGCGTGCAAGTCCTGCCCGGGTTAAGCCTTCCACGAAGCGTGCGTTCATAGGATGTGTCCATGGGATCGGATCTGAATCGATTATGCGAAGACGAGGCGGCATTTATTTATTACGGCGGCAAGTCATCCACCGGTGAAACCGAGTCCTTATACCAAGTTCTTGATGGTGTGTTCAGAGGCTATTCCGATGGCAACAGTATTCCGGACCTCCTTGAACCGCCAAGTCGGGTTGCTGTTTACATGGCCGGAACACAGCCCACTTTGCAGTCTTCATCTACAGCAGCAATGAATTCCGGATCAGCGGCCGCGGCAGGAGGCCCGGTGCGCCGACCGGCTCAAGTTCTCTCCGATTTGATGGATGCCCGGCAGCTATGTTAACCACGGCAAGCATTCGAGACGCAGGATCAGCACAATGCAGATGTCGCAAAGCTGAAAGACTAGATAGCGCAGGCTAAGGAGGACCTGGCAGTTGAGGATGCTAGGATGGCTGAAGAACGGGCCGCTTTGAATGCCCAATCACAACAGATACAGGCGCAGAATTACCGGCTCATGTTAGATCAGAATGCATCAAATGACGTAATGCGAAGGAAGTACCGATCGCGTATGCAGCCGATCTTTGAAGGATTGAATCTCTTTAATACACCGGGGGCTGGGACGAGTAATCCGGCAGCTGCAAATCGAACCGATGCGCCTGGAGCAGCGCCGGATCAACCACGTATAATGGAACCACCTCGACAAATGGACAACCCGCCGCCATATGTGCCAACACCACCAGGTCACTTTTCGAGCCCTTTGGATAACATGATTGCTGCGGCATCTCGCCTGGCAGCTATTCCGATGGAGGGCAATTCGCTGGCGGCGATTGAGACACGGCGGGCCAGGGATCTTCTTAAAACCGCCGTGGTGCAGCAGCAGGCTTATTCCTATAGCGGAGATAGAATTCATTCGACCCCTCGTCCGAGCAAAAGCTATAGCAGGCACATGGATGAACCGGAAGTGTCTAGCAGTGCTCGGCGCCATAATCTGGCGCGCGGTGAGGTAAATGCTCAGGACGTGGTGGATAATGGCAGAGCACGAAGGGAGGCCGCTTTGGCAGCACCGCATGCGGGTTGTTATCAAACCGCCCCGATTCAGCCAGCGACATCAGTATACCGAGGCACCGGGCTTGCTTTCAGTTCCTGGGGAGTGCCGTGTCTTATTCCGGCTCTTCGTAATGTGCGACTGCCTAAGGATTTCAAGGGTCCGCGTAAGGTACCAAATTACATCACGATCAGCCACTTGAGGCGTGGGTCGAGAGTTATGAGATGGCAATGGAGATGCTGGATGTGGATGAAGCGGCCTGTGCAAAGTATTTCACAATGATGTTGGAAGGGACAACCCTGTAGTTGGTTGAAAAACCTACCAGCCAACTCCATCGAGTCATGGGATCAGTTGAAGGCCCGATTTATAGCCAATTTCAAAGACACTGTAACACCCCGGATGTAACTTTCCATATTTGTAACTCCAACTCTTGCCATTTTCGGCATTGTGATATGATATTCCCTCCGTGGTTGGGTTTTCTTCATTTTGCATTTTGTCCATGTCATGCATTTCATATCATGTCATCATGTGCATCGCATTTGCATACGTGTTCGTCTCATGATTCCGAGCATTTTTCCCGTTGTCCGCTTTTGCAATCCGCACTCCTATCTTCCCCGGCGGTCCCTTTTACGCTTTTCCGTAAAGCGGTACTAAACCTTCTCGGAATGGACCGAGGTTTGTCTAGTGGCCTTGGTATACCACCCGTAGACCACCGGTCAAGTTTCGGGTCATTTGGAGCTCGTTTGGTACTCCAACGGTTAACCGCACTCTCGCAAAGGCCTCTTTTTAGTTGCAGCCCAACACCCCTCCAAAACAGCCCTATAACCCATCTAAGTCACTCCCATGCTCTCCGCTGCTCGATCACGATCGTAGGGCGAAAACTACACCTCATTTGGACTCTCCTAGCTCCCTCTATGCCTATTTAAACACCTCCCCATTCCAATCCCGGATCTTCCTCCCCGAAACCCTAGAAAACCGTCCCCGCGCGCGCCGGACACGTCCGCCGCCCGCCGGACACATCGCCGCCGCCCCCGCAGCCAGTGGCAGGCCGCCAAGTGGCCCCGCCCGCCACCGCCCGCCCGGCCGCGGAACCGCAAGAGCCCTCCCGCCCGCCGCCCGTCTTGCCGTCGCCAGCGCCCGTCGCCGCGCCTCCAGCAGTGCGCCGCCACCCTCCGCCGCCTCGCCGCTTGGCTCAGCCGCCAGCGCCGCCCCGCCTCCGTCTCTCGGGTCCGTGGCTCCGGCAGCCCTCCGGCTCCGCGCCTCCTCGCTCGGCCTCCCTCATGCAGGCCTCCTCGCCGGCCGCCGCGCCCGACGGCCGCCCGCCCCTCTGGCCCAGCGCCCGACCCAGCGAGCTCCTCCACCGCCGGCGCCCGTCGCCGATCTCGCCCGATCCGGCCTCGGGAACCGCTCATTGACTCTCCCTCTCCTTTTCTTTCTCTAAGTTTTTGCATCATTTGTTATTTTGTTGCATTTTCGAAGTGGTATAACTTTGCATCTGTAGGTCCATTTTGCGCGTATAATATGTCAAAATGTTCGGCTCGAAGAGTAGATCATTTCATCTCATTGCATCATTTTCTTTTGAGCTCATCTTGATGCCCGAAATGCTGTTGGAAGAGTGCTATGTGTTGTTAGTTTCTGTTTCTTAACAGAACTTGCACTTTTGTTATTTTTGCCATGATTGATGTGTGCACCCTATGAATTGGAGTCTTACATGTGTTTTGTAATATGCCATGCCATCTTTCCAGGGGTGTATGCCATGTATTTTTGTGGTCTATGTGGTGACTAGCACAAGCGTGCAAAGTAGGTGTCCTGATGTTGCTGTTTTCAGCCCTGTTTAGCTGATACCTTGATGCCATGTTAACTTGATGCTACCGAGAGATCCATACATATTTTGAGATACTTCAGTAAGGATGTTTTGTTAAACATGTCTTGCTCTATCCATCCATGTCCTTGTTTGCAATTATGGAGTACCATAGCTTGAGTCAATCGAGCTCTACTTTTGCTATAAAATGTTTCCTGGCAGATTGTTTACATGTTATTCAATTTTGCCAAGGTTGTTGTGGTTGATCCATTTATGCTATGTTATTGTTCTTGCCATGTATGTCTTCTATGACATGTCTTCTTGATGAATGTATGCTTAGTTTATCATTTAAGGCTCTGTAGTGAGTGCATTGAGCTTGTAAACATGCCTACTTGTTATCAGTTTTTGACATGCCATGTTGCTGAATCTGTTAACTAAACTTTCAATATTGACATGGGCGTTACTATATTTTCGGATCCTTTTGGCTTATGGTCAGTAAGGGACTTTTGTTCTATGCTTTGAGTAGATTCATGCCATGCCTTGTTTTGCTATTTTAAGTTCCTGTAGAATGTAGTTTTGTTGCTCTGAACATTGCAACCTGTTGCTGTTTTTGCCATGTCCAGCCTGATTATTTTTGCACTTTTGCCATGCTTGTTTGAACCTGTTATGATGTGAACTAGCCGTAGCTAAGTGCTCATCTTTTGTCGAGCATCATGTGTAGATCACTGCCATGTGCTTTGTTGATACGTTTGGGTGCAGTAGCTTAATTATTTGTTGCTTGCTAAGTGGCATCCTGCTGTTAATGGCAGATTTGTGCCATTCTTGTTTTGCTTGCCATTTCCACACCGTGCATCCGATTCCGGTGATCTTTATATCGATTTCAACCGCAATCATCTCATCTTTCCAGTGGCATGCTTGGTTTGCCAAGTTGATGTCTGGTTCATCATTTTCCTTCCGGGCGCACATAAGCATTGCATATCCCATCATGCATATCATGTCATGTTTTGCATCATGTTGATTGTGCATTGCACCGTGATTTATTGTGGTTCCTTTGTTTGTGTTGTTGCTTTGGGTAGAGCCGGAGACGAGTACGTGAACGAGGAACCTGTTGAGAATGCTTACGAGGATCAAGCTTTACGACAACTCCGAGAACATTGCGTGCAAGATGACCATACCCTCGAAATCACTTCTATCTTTGCTATGCTAGTTGCTCGCTCTTTTTGCTATGCCTATGCTGCCATGACTACCACTTGCTATATCATGCCACCCATATTGCCATGTCAGCCCCTAACCATCCTTTCCTAGCAAACCGTTGATTGGCTATGTTACCGCTTTGCTCTGCCCCTCTTATAGCGTTGCTAGTTGCAGGTGAAGATGAAGTTTGTTCCTTGTTGGAACATGGAGATGTTGTTCCTTGTTGGAACATGTTTACTTGTTGGGGATATCACAATATATATCTGCTATAATTAATACATCTATATACCTGGTAAAGGGTGGAAGGCTCGGCCTTATGCCTGGTGTTTTGTTCCACTCTTACCACCCTAGTTTCCGTCATACCGGTGTTATGTTCCTTGATTTCGCGTTCCTTACACGGTTGGGTGATTTATGGGACCCCCTTGATAGTTCGCTTTGAATAAGACTCCTCCAAAGAAGGCCCAACATTGGTTTTACCATTTGCCACCTAAGCCTTTTTCCCCGGGTTTTCGCGAGCCCGAGGGTCATCTTTATTTTAACCCCCGGACGGTGCTCCTTCGGTCGGCCCGAACCGAAAGGCATCAAGGGGCCACCACGGGAAACTTCGAGGTTTGGTTTTACTCGTAGGATGTCTCATCCGGATGTGCCTCGAGAACGAGATATGTGCAGCTCCTATCGGGATTTGTCGGCTGTCGGGCGGCTTTCTTGGTCTTGTTTTATTCTTTGTCGAAATGTCTTGTAGTCCGGGATTCCGAGATTGATCGGGTCTTCCCGGTAGAAGGAATATCCTTCGTTGACCGTGAGAGCTTATAATGGGCTAAGTTGGGACACCCCTGCAGGGTAATATCTTTCGAAAGCCGTGCCTGCGGTTATGAGGCAGATGGGAATTTGTTAATGTCCGGTTGTAGAAAACCCGAAGTTGACCTCAAATAAAAATACACATCAAGGCGTGTGTAACCGTGATGGTCTCTTCTCGTGAGTCCGGGAAGTGAACACGGTGTTGGAGTTATGTCTGACGTAAGTAGTTCAGGATCACTTCTTGATCGCTACTAGCTTCACGTCCGCGCTTTGCTTCTCTTCTCGCTCTCTTTTGCGAAGTAGCCACCATATATGCTAGTCGTTTTGCTGCAGCTCCACTTTACTACTATGTCCTTCCTAAAAGCTTAAATAGTCTTGATCTGGCGGTGTGAGATTGCCGAGTCCTCCGTGACTCACGGATACTTCAAAAGCGATTCTTGCAGGTGCCGACGATGCGGTCGGGTGACTCAACCGAGCTCAAGTGGGAGTTCGACGAGGAACGTGGTCGTTACTATGTGTCTTTTCCTGATGATCGGTAGTGGTGCCCAGTTGGGACGATCGGGGATCTGTGTAGCATTTGGGGTATCTTCTTTTATTTTGGTTCCGTAGTCGGACCTTGAGTGTACTCTGAATGAAGGATGTTTATTTATGTATTGTGTGAAGTGGCATTTGTAAGCCAACTATGTATCTCTTTCCCTTATTTATTACATGGGTTGTGTGAAGATTACCTCACTTGCGACATTGCTTTCAATGCGGTTATGCCTCTAAGTCGTGCCTCGACACGTGGGAGATATAGCCGCATCGAGGGCGTTACAAGTTGGTAATCGAGCCTTCCCGACTTAGGAGCCCCCTACTTGATTGTTTCTTTGGCGTTGTTGAGTCTAGAATGGAAAAATGTTTTGAGTCTTAGGATTATATATATCGAGAGTAGGATTCTTTTTACTTCCGGTCCTTCGTCAGCTCTGTGAGGTATCCCGACGAGAGTTTTGACTCTTCTCTTCTCAAATTTCACTAAAAAAATTTTAGGATCACGTGGGTATCTTGGAATCGTTCCGATGGTTTTGTGACGAGAACATTGTTCTTGGTGCCTCGACATTTAGGGGTTGTGGCGGTGTCCGGGGAGTTGAGCTCCGAGGTGTTGTCGTCACAATTTTATCGTTGCGATTCTGGAATACACGAGTTTTGCCGACATCGAAATCTCTTTTGTGCAGTTGTTGGTGAGATAACCACGATAGCCCGATCGAGGCGAAAAGTCGGGAGTATTGCCATGACTTGTATAACGGATGTTTTTGAAGGTCGAGGTACCACGATTTCCGAGGATTTCTTGGTTATGTGTTGACGGATGGATCTGGCTGGATCTAGGTATTGTTAGTTTGGGTGATATATTTTGTGTCCCTGTATCCCCAACACCAGATTGCATAACGAGAAAGTTTCGGGAGTTTATAGGTGGGAATTCTAGTAGCTTAAGCGATTTCTTTCCGGCGGATGTATGATTTGAGATTGGGGTTCAACGTCTAGTGGTCCGCCCATTCACGGTCGATTCTGATGGTCGCGAGACGTCTTAAAGAATCCTTGGCTATGCTGATTCGGGGACGTCTTGTTAGTCATTCGTGACGGCCGCTATACGTCGTGCCCGTGTGGGCCCCACCACGAACACTTTGGGCGAAATCTCTATCATGTGTTTGTTCCGGCTCATTCTAGAAGCCAACCTTTTGTTTTCAGTTGTGATACTCGATTTGTTTCTAAGGCAGATGTTGTTTCCATATCTTTACCTAAGTGGCTTCTCACCTTAATGAACGTGTGATGATTAACTTGGGAATTCATTCGTTCATTCTTGTTCGAATGTTTATTGTGAAGACTATAAGTTGCAATTTCTATCCGTTGATTCTACTTATCAATTTGTCTATCAAAGGACTAAAGGATGTCACCCTCTTCAGAATGGCTCCGCCAACGCGTGCGAATCCGGATCGCAATGATGGGGATCGGTCGAACCCTCCACCTCCACCTCCACCTCCGCCTCCGGAGGCTGGCAAGCTATCATGGCAGCCACCAATGCCAATGCTCGAGATGATTTTGCAGCTCTTGCAAGAACGTACTTTCGAGGGCAAGGCAATCAAGGAAATCAAGGTCAAGGCAACAATCAGCCGCACTTTGCTACTCTCGGTCGGTTCCTCGCTAATCAGCGAAGTCTTTCGGTTTACGTGTCGAGGCCACGCAGCTGACGATTGGTTAGTGGATATCTGCAAGCACTTTGGCGTAGCAATGTCGGACACGAGGACTTTGTCAAGTTTGCATCGTTTCAACTCAAGGATCAAGCTCTTTGAGTGGTACCAGCAATACAAAGATTCGAGAGGAGGTCGTGTCATTACCGGATGAGTTCCGCCGTGATTTGAGCTCATCACATTCCGAAAAGTGTTGTTGAGAGCAAGCGTGAGGAGTTCCGCAATCTCAAGCAAGGCACCATGTCATCTATCAATACAATATCCAGTTCGTAAGCTTCGCTTCGTTTTGCTAAGCAAGGCGTGCACGATGAAAAGAGTATGATCTATCAATTCAGAGGTGGTGCGAGAGAAGATCTGCAATTAGCTCTTGTGCTTTTGAGCGATTAAGTATGATGATTTCTACAACATGGCCTTTGAAGCAAGAAGCTGCCCAGCTCAAATGTGAGGCTTCTAAGAAGAGAATCAGGGATGCGATTGGTCTTCTTCTTCCTCTCAAGTGGCAGCTAAGCAGCAGAAGTTTTACCTTCCTCCTCCTCCATTCCGTCGGCCTTACCGAGAAGAACTCAGGTGGCCGTGGATCTTCCCACCCACCCAACCCAAGCTATCGAGAACAAGTCTAATTCTCAAGATCCAAGGTCAAGTGCTCCTTACCACCGTCCGCTCTCGAGGTCACTTGCAACAAGTGTCGGCGAGAAGGGTCACTATCTTGAACAAGTGCTTCAACCAGAGGCGCCTTCCGCCTCCTCCTCTGTGAAATCTTCCGGCAATGCGGTGGTCAAGCATAATCCCAAGGCTGCCAAGGTGAATATGATGAATGCAGCTCAAGCGGAGGAATCTTCGATGTGATCATGGGTAATCTTCGATTAATGATATTCACTGCAAAAGTCTTATTTGATACTGGTGCATCACATTCTTTCATGTCATATCCTTTTGCATCGAAGCACAATGTTGACACAGAGATTCTCTCCAAAGTTATGCAAGTTGTTTCTCCCGGAAAGCTTATGACTTCTAGTTTGTTTGCTCGATGTCACTATCAAGATGGGCAACTATAGATTTCTGGCTAAACCAATTGTTCTTGGTGACTCGGATATTGATCTTATTCTCGGGATGGATGGCTTTCTCGGCACAAAGCTCGGCTTGATTGTGCTGCGGGGAAATTCAATTGACTCACTCTTCTAATGATGTGATCATCTATGCGCTCGTGATGAAACCATTCGGTTGTTTTCTCTCAATGAGAAGGGCGAACTGAATGCTATCTCTCGATTCGATCGTGTGTGAGTACCAAGATGTCTTTCGGAAGAGCTTCCAGAATGCCTCCTCACCGGCGATTGAGTTTGTTATTGATCTTGAGCACGGCCGAACCCGTTTGCAAGCGTCCATACAAGCTTGGACCTAATGAGCTGAAGGAATTGAAGAAGCATTTCGATGAACAAGAGCGTCTGGGTTTGATCGCATCGAGTTCATCTCCTTGGGGTTGTGGTGTTCTTTTGTCCGGAAGAAGGATGGCGCGGACCGACTTTGCGTCGATTACCGTCCATTGAATAAGAAGACAATCAAGAACAAGTATCCACTTCCCAACATCAATGAGCTTTTCGAGCAACTCAAAGGTGCTACTGTTGTTCTCTAAGCTTGACCTTCGTATGGGGTATCATCAGATTCGCATTCGTGAACAAGATATTCCCAAGACAGCATTGAGAACAAGCTTTGGTTCTTATGAATATCTTGTCATGTCTTTCGGCCTTGTCAATGCTCCTCCAACATTCTCTCGGATGATGAATTTCATTTTCAACCCCTACACCAATGAATTCGTCTTGGTCTATCTTGATGATATTTTGGTCTTCTCCAAGAATAAGAAGGATCATGCCAAACATTTGCGATTGGTGCTAGACAAGCTCAGAGAGTATCAATTCTATGCGAAGTTCTCCAAATGTGAATTTTGGCTTGATGAAGTGCTTTATCTTGGTCATATCATCTCCGCCAAGGGCATCATTGTTAATCCAGAAGGTGTCCGCAATTGTGAATTGGGAACCTCCTCGGAATGTCAAGCAGCTCCATGATTTTCTTGGTCTTGCAAGCTATTGCGAAGATTCGTTGAGAATTTCTCCAAGATTGCAAAGCCTCTTTCCAACCTCCTCCGAGAAGCATGTGAAGTATGTCCGGTCTCACGAGTGTGACGTTGCTTTCAATACCCTCAAAGAGAAACTTCGTCACAGCTCTGTCTTGACTCCTCTGATGAATCCAAGCCATTGAAGTTTTTACGTGATGCTTCTCTTCAAGGTCTCGGTCTTGTGTTAATGCAAGAGAAGAGAGTTGTGGCTTATACCTCTCGCCAGATTGAAGCCCAACGAGAAGAACTACCCCACTCACGATCTCGAGTTGGCGGCGATTGTCCATGCATTGATAACGTGGAGACATCTCTTGTTGGGAAGGAAAGTGGACATTTTCACCGATCACAAGAGTCTCAAGTACATTTTCACTCAGCCCAACCTCAACCTCAGGCAGACTCGATGGGTCGAAATGATTCAAGAGTACAACCCAAGTATTGAATATACTCCGGGCAAGGCCAATGTCATTGCAGATGCTTTGAGCAGGAAGGCTGCGCAGCAGTCTAATCCTCAAGCCCTTTCGGCCGGATCTCTCGTGAAGCTTTCCATAGCTGAATCTTCAAGTTGTTCCTCAAGGCTTTCTTGCCAACCTCATAGTTCTCTCCTACTTTGGAAGATCAGATTCGTGAGGCTCAACCACGGATACCATGGTGAAAAAGGTGAAGCGTGGTATCGACAAGGGCATTTCCAAGTACAAGTGCTTCCACGTTGATGACAAAGATACTCTTTTCTTTGAGGACGGATTGTGGTTCCTAAGGGTGATCTCTGAAAAGTCATTATGAACGAGGCTCACAATTCGCTTCTATCCATTCATCACGGAAGTACGAAGATGTACCATGATCTCAAGCGGTCATATTGGTGGACTCGAATGAAGCGAGAAATTGCTCAATTCGTGAATGAGTGTGATGTCTGCAGAAGAGTGAAAGCAGAACACCAAAGACCATTTGGTCTCCTCCAACCTCTTGCTATTCACGAATGGAAGTTTGATCATATTGAAATGGACTTCGTGACTGGTTTTCCAAAGTCCAAGCGTGGAAATGATGCTATCTTCGTTGTCATTGACAAGCTGACTAAAGTGGCTCATTTTCTTCCTATCAAAGAATCCATCACAGCAGCTTCGGTTGGCGAGCTATACACCTCGAGGATTGTTTCCTTGCACGGCATTCCACAATTGATCTCTTGAGACCGTGGCAGCATCTTTACATCCAAGTTTTGGGATTCTTTTCGAAGGCCATGGGCACCAACATTCGCTTTCAAAGACAGCTTTTCCATCCTCAAACAAGTGGCCAAGTCGAGCGAGTTAATCAAATCCTTGAAGATATGCTCGGGGCTTGTGTCATTTCCTTCGGTATGAAGTGGGAAGATTGTCTTCCATATGCCGAAGTTCTCCTACAACAACAGCTTCCAAGCGAGTTAGTTCGGCAAGGCCCCATTCGAAATTCTCTATGGCGAAAGTGCGTACTCCTCTCAATTGGTGCGAGACAGGTGAACGCCAACTTCTTGGCAATGACTTGATCCTGAAGCGGAAGAAATGTGCCAAGTCATTCGTGAGAATCTCAAAGCAGCAGCGATCGCGCGGAAAGAGCTATTATGATGATAAGCACCGTGATGTGACTTTTGAAATCGGAGACCATGTCTACCTCCGCGTCTCTCCAATGAAAGGCACTTTCGTCGCCCGGTATCAAAGGGAAGCTTGCCCCTAGATCGTGGGTCCTTTCAAGATAATTGGCAAAAGAGGCGATCTCGCCTATCAACTTGAGCTTCCATCCAACTTTGCAAGCGTGCACGATGTGTTTCACGTGTCACAGCCTTTCGCAAGTGCTTCAAGACTCCTGAACGCACTATCAACTTCAAGAGATTGACCTTCAAGAAGATCTCTCTTATCATGAGCACCCGTTGCTATTCTTGAAGAAACCGAGCGCAAGACTACGCAACAAGTCAATCAAATTCCTGAAAGTGAAGTGGTCACACCATTCCGACCGAGAAGCTACACAGGAGCGCGAGGATCACCTCCGTTCGAATATCCGGAGTTCTTTTCAGTCCTAGATCTCGGGGCCGAGATCCTCTTGTAGTGGTGGAGTGTTGTAACACCCGGATGTAACTTTCCATATTTGTAACTCCAACTCTTGCCATTTTCGGCATTGTGATATGATATTCCCTCCGTGGTTGGGTTTTCTTCATTTTGCATTTTGTCCATGTCATGCATTTCATATCATGTCATCATGTGCATCGCATTTGCATACGTGTTCGTCTCATGATTCCGAGCATTTTTCCCGTTGTCCGTTTTGCAATCCGGCACTCCTATCTTCCCCGGCGGTCCCTTTTACGCTTTTCCGTGTGCGGGTACTAAACCTTCTCGAAATGGACCGAGGTTTGTCTAGTGGCCTTGGTATACCATCCGTAGACCACCGGTCAAGTTTCGGTCATTTGGAGCTCGTTTGGTACTCCAACGGTTAACCGCACTCTCGCAAAGGCCTCTTTTAGTTGCAGCCCAACACCCTCCAAAACAGCCCTATAACCCATCTAAGTCACTCCCATGCTCTCCGTCGTTCGATCACGATCGTGTGGCGAAAACTACACCTCATTTGGACTCTCCTAGCTCCCTCTATGCCTATTTAAACACCTCCCATTCCAATCCGGATCTTCCTCCCGAAACCCTAAGCCGTCACATGCGCGCGGACACGTCCGCCGCCGCGGACACATCGCCCGCCGCCCGCAGCAGTGGCAGCCACCACGTGGCCCGCCCGCCACCGCCGCGCCCGCCCGAACCAGCAGAGGCCCTCCCGACCAGCCGCCCGCCCGCCCGCCTTCCGGCCGCCCGCGCCTCCAGCGCCCGGTGCGCCGCCACCCTCCGCCGCCGCCTCGCCCGGCTCGGCCGCCAGCGCCCGCCCGCCTCCGTCTCTCGGTCCGGCCGGCTCCGTGGCAGCCTACGGCGGCTCCGCGCCTCCTCGCTCCGGCCTCTCCCTCGCCCGGGCCGCGCGCCGGCAAGCGGCCGCCGCCCTCCGGCCCAGCGCCCGACCCCGGCGAGCTCCTCCACCGCCGGCGCCCGTCGCTCGATCCCGCGCCCGATCCGGCCTCGGGAACCGCGCCCGTTGACTCTCCCTCTCCTTTTCTTTCTCTAAGTTTTTGCATCATTTGTTATTTTGTTGCATTTTCGAAGTGGTATAACTTTGCATCTGTAGGTCCATTTTGCGCGTATAATATGTCAAAATGTTCGCCTCGAAGAGTAGATCATTTCATCTCATTGCATCATTTTCTTTTGAGTTAATCTTGATGCCAGAAATGCTGTTGGAGGAGTGCTATGTGTTGTTAGTTTCTGTTTATTAACAGAACTTGCACTTTTGTTATTTTTGCCATGATTAATGTGTGCACCCTATGAATTGGAGTCCTACATGTGTTTTGTAATATGCCATGCCATCTTTCCAGGGGTGTATGCCATGTATTTTTGTGATCTATGTGGTGACTAGCACAAGCGTGCAAAGTAGGTGTCCTGATGTTGCTGTTTTCAGCCCTGTTTAGCTGATATCTTGATGCCATGTTAACTTGATGCTACGGAGAGATCCATGCATATTTTGAGATACTTCAGTAAGGATGTTTTGTCAAACATGTCTTGCTCTATCCATCCATGTCCTTGTTTGCAATTATGGAGTACCATAGCTTGAGTCAATTGAGCTCTCCTTTTGCTATAAAATGTTTCCTGGCAGATTGTTTACATGTTATTCAATTTTTCCAAGGTTGTTGTGGTTGATCCATTTATGCTATGTTATTGTTCTTGCCATGTATGTCTTCTATGACATGTCTTCTTGATGAATGTATGCTTAGTTTATCATTTAAGGCTCTGTAGTGAGTGCATTGAGCTTGTAAACATGCCTACTTGTTATCAGTTTTGACATGCCATGTTGCTGAATCTGTTAACGAAACTTTCAATATTGACATGGGCGTTACTATATTTTCGGATCCTTTTTGGCTTATGGTCAGTAAGGGACTTTTTTTCTATGCTTTGAGTAGATTCATGCCATGCCTTGTTTTGCTATTTTAAGTTCCTGTAGCATGTAGTTTTGTTGCTCTGAACATTGCAACCTGTTGCTGTTTTTGCCATGTCCAGCCTGATTATTTTTGCACTTTTGCCATGCTTGTTTGAACCTGTTATGATGTGAACTAGCCGTAGCTCAGTGCTCATCTTTTGTCGAGAATCATGTGTAGATAACTGCCATGTGCTTTGTTGATACGTTTGGGTGCAGTAGCTTAATTATTTGTTGCTAGCTAAGTGGCATCCTGCTGTTAATGGCAGATTTGTGCCATTCTTGTTTTGCTTGCCATTTCCACACCGTGCATCAGATTCGGTGATCTTTATATCGATTTCAACGAAATCATCTCATCTTTCCAGTGGCATGCTTGGTTTGCCAAGTTGATGCCTGGTTCATCATTTTCCTTCCGAGCGCACATAAGCATTGCATATCCCATCATGCATATCATGTCATGTTTTGCATCATGTTGATTGTGCATTGCACCGTGATTTATTGTGGTTCCTTTGTTTGTGTTGTTGCTTTGGGTAGAGCCGGGAGACGAGTACGTGAGCGAGGAACCTGTTGAGAACGCTTACGAGGATCAAGCTTTCGACAACTCTGAGAACATTGCAGGCAAGATGACCATACCCTCGAAATCACTTCTATCTTTGCTATGCTAGTTGCTCGCTCTTTTGCTATGCCTATGCTGCCATGCCTACCACTTGCTATATCATGCCACCCATATTGCCACGTCAGCCCCTAACCATCCTTTCCTAGCAAACCGTTGATTGGCTATGTTACCGCTTTGCTCAGCCCCTCTTATAGCGTTGCTAGTTGCGGTGAAGATGAAGTTTGTTCCTTGTTGGAACATGGAGATGTTGTTCCTTGTTGGAACATGTTTACTTGTTGGGGATATCACAATATATATCTGCTATAATTAATACATCTATATACCGGTAAAGGGTGGAAGGCTCGGCCTTATGCACAGTGTTTTGTTCCACTCTTACCACCCTAGTTTCCGTCATACCGGTGTTATGTTCCTTGATTTCGCGTTCCTTACACGGTTGGGTGATTTATGGGACCCCCTTGACAGTTCGCTTTGAATAAGACTCCTCCAAAGAAGGCCCAACATTGGTTTTACCATTTGCCACCTAAGCCTTTTTCCCCGGGTTTTCGCGAGCCCGAGGGTCATCTTTATTTTAACCCCCCGGACCGGTGCTCCTTCGAAAGGCTGGCCCGAACCGAGCAAGATGCGGGGCCACCACGGGAAACTTCGAGGTTTGGTTTTACTCGTAGGATGTCTCATCCGGATGTGTCCTGAGAACGAGATATGTGCAGCTCCTATCGGGATTTGTCGGCACAATCGGGCGGCTTTGCTGGTCTTGTTTTATTGTTGTCGAAATGTCTTGTAGTCCGGGATTCCGAGACTGATCGGGTCTTCCCGGTAGAAGGAATATCCTTCGTTGACCGTGAGAGCTTATAATGGGCTAAGTTGGGACCCCCTGCAGGGTAATATCTTTCGAAAGCCGTGCCCGCGGTTATGAGGCGAGATGGGAATTTGTTAATGTCGGTTGTAGAAAACCCGAAGTTGACCTCAAATAAAATACACATCAACGGCGTGTGTAACCGTGATGGTCTCTTCTCGTGGTCCGGGAAGTGAACACGATGTTGGAGTTATGTCGGCGTAAGTAGTTCAGGATCACTTCTTGATCGCTACTAGCTTCACGTCCGCGCTTTGCTTCTCTTCTCGCTCTCTTTTGCGAAGTAGCCACCATATATGCTAGTCGTTTTGCTGCAGCTCCACTTTACTACTATGTCCTTCCTAAAAGCTTAAATAGTCTTGATCTCGCGGGTGTGAGATTGCTTTGAGTCCCGTGACTCACAGATACTTCAAAAGCGATTGCGAGTGCCGGCGATGCCGGTCACGGTGACTCAACCGAGCTCAAGTGGGAGTTCGACGAGGCGTGGTCGTTACTATGTGTCTTTTCCAGATGATCGAGTGGTGCCCAGTTGGGACGATCGGGGATCTGTGTAGCATTTGGGGTATCTTCTTTTATTTTGGTTCCGTAGTCGGACCTTGAGTGTACTCTGATGATGGATGTTTATTTATGTATTGTGTGAAGTGGCATTGTAAGCCAACTATGTATCTCTTTCCCTTATTTATTACATGGGTTGTGTGAAGATTACCTCACTTGCGACATTGCTTTCAATGCGGTTATGCCTCTAAGTCGTGCCTCGACACGTGGGAGATATAGCCGCATCGAGGGCGTTACAAGTTGGTAATCGAGCCTTCCCGACTTAGGAGCCCCCTACTTGATTGTTTGCTTTGGCGTTGTTGAGTCTAGAATGGAAAAATGTTTTGAGTCTTAGGATTATATATATCGGAGAGTAGGATTCTTTTTACTTCCCGGTCCCTCCGTCGCTCTGTGAGGTATCCCGACGAGAGTTTTGACTCTTCTCTTCTCAAATTTCACTAAAAAAATTTTAGGATCACGTGGGTATCTTGGAATCGTTCCGATGGTTTTGTGACGAGAACATTGTTCTTGGTGCCTCGACATTTAGGGGTTGTGGCGGTGTCCGGGAGTTGAGCTCCGAGGTGTTGTCGTCACAATTTTATCGTTGCGATTCTGGAATACACGAGTTTTGCCGACATCGAAATCTCTTTTGTGCAGTTGTTGGTGAGATAACCACGATAGCCCGATCGAGGCGAAAAGGGAGTATTGCCATGACTTGTATAACGGATGTTTTTGAAGGTCGAGGTACCACGATTTCCGAGGATTTCTTGGTTATGTGTTGACGGATGGATACAATTTGGATCTAGGTATTGTTAGTTTGGGTGATATATTTTGTGTCCCTGTATCCCCAACACCAGATTGCATAACCAGAAAGTTTCGGAGTTTATAGGTGGGAATTCTAGTAGCTTACGTGATTTCTTTCCGACGGATGTATGATTTGAGATTGGGGTTCAACGTCTAGTGGTCCGCCCATTCACGGTCGATTCTGATTGGTCGCGAGGCGTCTTAAAGAATCCTTGGCTATGCTGATTCGGGGACGTCTTGTTAGTCATTCGTGAGCCGCTATACGTCGTGCCCGTGTGGGCCCCACCACGAACACTTTGGGCGAAATCTCTATCATGTGTTTGTTCGGCTCATTCTAGAAGCCAACCTTTTGTTTTCAGTTGTGATACTCGATTTGTTTCTAAGGCGGATGTTGTTTCCATATCTTTACCTAAGTGGCTTCTCACCTTAATGAACGTGTGATGATTAACTTGGGAATTCATTCGTTCATTCTTGTTCGAATGTTTATTGTGAAGACTATAAGTTGCAATTTCTATCCGTTGATTCTACTTATCAATTTGTCTATCAAAGGACTAACGGATGTCACCCTCTTCGGGATGGCTCCGTAGCGTCTGAATCCGGATCGCAATGATGGGGATCGGTCGAACCCTCCACCTCCACCTCCACCTCCGCCTCCAGAGGCACGGCAAGCTATCATGGCAGCCACCAATGCCAATGCTCGAGATGATTTTGCAGCTCTTGCAAGAAGCATTACTCGAGGCAAGGCAATCAAGGAAATCAAGGTCAAGGCAACAATCAGCCGCACTTTGCTACTCTCGATCGGTTCCTCGCTAATCGGCGAAGTCTTTCGGTTTACGTGTCGAGGCCACAGACGCTGACGATTGGTTAGTGGATATCTGCAAGCACTTTGATCAGTAGCAATGTCGGACACGAGGACTTTGTCAAGTTTGCATCGTTTCAACTCAAGGATCAAGCTGCTTTGAGTGGTACCCGACAATACAAAGATTTCGAGAGGAGGTCGTGTCATTACGGGATGAGTTCCGCCGTGATTTGAGCTCATCACATTAGAAAAGTGTTGTTGAGAGCAAGCGTGAGGAGTTCCGCAATCTCAAGCAAGGCACCATGTCTGTCTATCAATACAATATCCAGTTCGAGCTTCGCTTCGTTTTGCTAAGCAAGGCGTGCACGATGAAAAGAGTATGATCTATCAATTCAGAGGTGGTGCGAGAGAAGATGCGCAATTAGCTCTTGTGCTTTTGAGCCGATTAAGTATGATGATTTCTACAACATGGCCTTTGAAGCAAGAAGCTGCCCAGCTCAAATGTGAGGCTTCTAAGAAGAGAATCAGGGATGCAGTTCAGTCTTCTTCTTCCTCTCAAGTGGCAGCTAAGCGGCGAAGTTTTACCTTCCTCCTCCTCCATTCCCTCGGCCTTACCCGTGAGAAGAACTTCGGTGGGCGTGGATCTTCCCACCCACCCAACCCAAGCTATCAGAACAAGTCTAATTCTCAAGCTCCAAGGTCAAGTGCTCCTTACCACCGTCCGCTCTCTGAGGTCACTTGCAACAAGTGTCAGCAGAAGGGTCACTATGCGAACAAGTGCTTCAACCAGAGGCGCCTTCCGCCTCCTCCTCCTGTGAAATCTTCCAGCAATGCAGTGGTCAAGCATAATCCCAAGGCTGCCAAGGTGAATATGATGAATGCAGCTCAAGCAGAGGAATCTTTTGATGTGATCATGGGTAATCTTCCGATTAATGATATTCCCGCAAAAGTCTTATTTGATCTTTGGTGCATCACATTCTTTCATGTCATATCCTTTTGCATCGAAGCACAATGTTGACACGTAGATTCTCTCCAAAGTTATGCAAGTTGTTTCTCCGGAAAGCTTATGACTTCTAGTTTGTTTGCTCCGATGTCACTATCAAGATGGGCAACTATAGATTTACGGCTAAACCAATTGTTCTTGGTGACTCGGATATTGATCTTATTCTCGGGATGGTGGCTTTCTCGGCACAAAGCTTCGGCTTGATTGTGCTGCCGGGAAATTCAATTGACTCACTCTTCTAATGATGTGATCATCTATGCGCTTCGTGATGAAACCATTCGGTTGTTTTCTCTCAATGAGAAGGCGAACTGAATGCTATCTCTCAATTCGATCGTGTGTGAGTACCAAGATGTCTTTCGGAAGAGCTTCCGGAATGCCTCCTCACCGGCCAGTTGAGTTCGTTATTGATCTTGAGCACGGCTTGAACCCGTTTGCAAGCGTCCATACAAGCTTGGACCTAATGAGCTGAAGGAATTGAAGAAGCAGCTCGATGAACAAGAGCGTCTGGGTTTGATCGGACCGAGTTCATCTCCTTGGGGTTGTGGTGTTCTTTTTGTCCGGAAGAAGGATGGCGCGGACCGACTTTGCGTCGATTACCGTCCATTGAATAAGAAGACAATCAAGAACAAGTATCCACTTCCCAACATCAATGAGCTTTTCGAGCAACTCAAAGGTGCTACTGATGTTCTCTAAGCTTGACCTTCGTATGGGGTATCATCAGATTCGCATTCGTGAACAAGATATTCCCAAGACAGCATTAAGAACAAGCTTTGGTTCTTATGAATATCTTGTCATGTCTTTCGGCCTTGTCAATGCTCCTCCAACATTCTCTCGGATGATGAATTTCATTTTCAACCCCTACACCAATTAATTAGTCTTTTTCTATCTAGATGATTTTTTGGTCTTCTCCAAGAATAAGAAGGATCATGCCAAACATTTGCGATTGGTGCTAGACAAGCTCGAGAGTATCAATTCTATGCTGAAGTTCTCCAAATGTGAATTTTGGCTTGATGAAGTGCTTTATCTTGGTCATATCATCTCCGCCAAGGGCATCGCTGTTAATCCCGAGAAGGTGTCCGCAATTGTGAATTGGGAACCTCCTCGAGTGTCAAGCAGCTCCATGATTTTCTTGGTCTTGCAAGCTATTGCGAAGATTCGTTGAGAATTTCTCCAAGATTGCAAAGCCTCTTTCCAACCTCCTCGAGAAGCATGTGAAGTATGTCCGGTCTCACAGGTGTGGCGTTGCTTTCAATACCCTCAAAGAGAAACTTCGTCACAGCTCTGTCTTGACTCCTCGATGAATCCAAGCCATTCGAAGTTTTCTGTGATGCTTCTCTTCAAGGTCTCGGTGCTGTGTTAATGCAAGAGAAGAGAGTTGTGGCTTATACCTCTCGCTTGATTGAAGCCCAACGAGAAGAACTACCCCACTCACGATCTCGAGTTGGCGGCGATTGTCCATGCATTGATAACGTGGAGACATCTCTTGTTGGGAAGGAAAGTGGACATTTTCACCGATCACAAGAGTCTCAAGTACATTTTCACTCAGCCCAACCTCAACCTCAGGCAGACTTCGATGGGTGAAATGATTCAAGAGTACAACCCAAGTATTGAATATACTCGGGCAAGGCCAATGTCATTGCGAGATGCTTTGAGCGGGAAGGCTTCTGCAAGTCTAATCCTCAAGCCCTTTCGGCGGATCTCTGTGAAGCTTTCCATGGCTGAATCTTCAAGTTGTTCCTCAAGGCTTTCTTGCCAACCTCATAGTTCTCTCCTACTTTGGAAGATCAGATTCGTGAGGCTCAACCACGGATACCATGGTGAAAAAGGTGAAGCGTGGTATCGACAAGGGCATTTCCAAGTACAAGTGCTTCCACGTTGATGACAAAGATACTCTTTTCTTTGAGGACGGATTGTGGTTCCTAAGGGTGATCTCTGAAAAGTCATTATGAGCGAGGCTCACAATTCGCTTCTATCCATTCATCACGGAAATGCGAAGATGTACCATGATCTCAAGCAGTCATATTGGTGGACTCGAATGAAGCGAGAAATTGCTCAATTCGTGAATGAGTGTGATGTCTGCAGAAGAGTGAAAGCGAGAACACCAAAGACCAAATGGTCTCCTCCAACCTCTTGCTATTCCTGAATGGAAGTTTGATCATATTGAAATGGACTTCGTGACTGGTTTTCCAAAGTCCAAGCGTGGAAATGATGCTATCTTCGTTGTCATTGACAAAGTGACTAAAGTGGCTCATTTTCTTCCTATCAAAGAATCCATCACAGCATTTCGGTTGGCGAGAGCTATACACCTCCGTGATTGTTTCCTTGCGGCATTCCACAATTGATCTCTTGAGACCGTGGCAGCATCTTTACATCCAAGTTTTGGGATTCTTTTCGAGAAGGCCATGGGCACCAACATTCGTTTCAAAGACCTGACTTTCCATCCTCAAACAAGTGGCCAAGTCGAGCGAGTTAATCAAATCCTTGAAGATATGCTCGGGCTTGTGTCATTTCCTTCGGTATGAAGTGGGAAGATTGTCTTCCATATGCCGAGTTCTCCTACAACAACAGCTTCCAAGCGAGTTCGGGCAAGGCCCCATTCGAAATTCTCTATGGCGAAAGTGCCGTACTCCTCTCAATTGGTGCGAGGCAGTGAACGCCAACTTCTTGGCAATGACTTGATCACGAAGCGGAAGAAATGTGCCAAGTCATTCGTGAGAATCTCAAAGCAGCGATCGCGCGGAAAGAGCTATTATGATGATAAGCACCGTGATGTGACTTTTGAAATCGGAGACCATGTCTACCTCGCGTCTCTCCAATGAAAGGCACTCGTCGCCGGTATCAAAGGGAAGCTTGCCCCTAGATACGTGGGTCCTTTCAAGATAATTGGCAAAAGAGGCGATCTCGCCTATCAACTTGAGCTTCCATCCAACTTTGCAAACGTGCACGATGTGTTTCACGTGTCACAGCCTTCGCAAGTGCTTCAAGACTCTGAACGCACTATCAACTTCAAGAGATTGACCTTCAAGAAGATCTCTCTTATCATGAGCACCCGTTGCTATTCTTGAAGAAACCGGCGCAAGACTCGCAACAAGTCAATCAAATTCCTGAAAGTGAAGTGGTCACACCATTCCGACCGAGAAGCTACACGGGAGCGCGAGGATCACCTCCGTTCGAATATCCGGAGTTCTTTCAGTCCTAGATCTCGGGGCGAGATCCTCTTGTAGTGGTGGAGTGTTGTAACACCCGGATGTAACTTTCCATATTTGTAACTCCAACTCTTGCCATTTTCGGCATTGTGATATGATATTCCCTCCGTGGTTGGGTTTTCTTCATTTTGCATTTTGTCCATGTCATGCATTTCATATCATGTCATCATGTGCATCGCATTTGCATACGTGTTCGTCTCATGATTCCGAGCATTTTTCCCGTTGTCCGTTTTGCAATCCCAAGCACTCCTATCTTCCCCGGCGGTCCCTTTTACGCTTTTCCGGTATGCGGGTACTAAACCTTCTCGAAATGGACCGAGGTTTGTCTAGTCGCCTTGGTATACCACCCGTAGACCACCGGTCAAGTTTCGGTCATTTGGAGCTCGTTTGGTACTCCAACGGTTAACGCACTCTCAAGAAAGGCCTCTTTTTAGTTGCAGCCCAACACCCCTCCAAAACAGCCCTATAACCCATCTAAGTCACTCCCATGCTCTCCGTCGTTCGATCACGATCGTGTGGGCGAAAACTACACCTCATTTGGACTCTCCTAGCTCCCTCTATGCCTATTTAAACACCTCCCCATTCCAATCCCGGATCTTCCTCCCCAAAACCCTAGAAAACCGTCCCCGCGCGCGCCCGCCATGTGCGCCTCCAGCCCGCCTCCAGCAGTCGCGCCGCCACCCTCCGCCGCCTCGCTTGGCCTCGGCTCCAGCGCCCGCCCGCCTCCGTCTCTCGGTCCCGGCTCCGTAAGCAGCCTACCGGCTCCGCCTCCCTCGCTCGGCCTCCCTCGCCCGGCCCGGCCCTTGCGCCCGGCGACGCCGCCGCCCCTCCGGCCAGCGCCCGACCCGGCGAGCTCCTCCACCGCCCGGCGCCCGTCGCTCGATCCCGCGCCCGATCCGGCCTCGGGAACCGCGCCCGTTGACTCTCCCTCTCCTTTTCTTTCTCTAAGTTTTTGCATCATTTGTTATTTTGTTGCATTTTCGAAGTGGTATAACTTTGCATATGTAGGTCCATTTTGCGCGTATAATATGTCAAAATGTTCGCCTCGAAGAGTAGATCATTTCATCTCATTGCATCACTTTCTTTTGAGCTCATCTTGATGCCCGAAATGCTGTTGGAAGAGTGCTATGTGTTGTTAGTTTCTGTTTCTTAACAGAACTTGCACTTTTGTTATTTTTGCCATGATTGATGTGTACACCCTATGAATAGGAGTCCTACATGTGTTTTGTAATATGCCATGCCATATTTCCAGGGGTGTATGCCATGTATTTTTGTGATCTATGTGGTGACTAGCACAAGCGTGCAAAGTAGGTGTACTGATGTTGCTGTTTTCAGCCCTGTTTAGCTGATACCTTGATGCCATGTTAACTTGATGCTACCGAGAGATCCATACATATTTTGAGATACTTCAGTAAGGATGTTTTGTTAAACATGTCTTGCTCTATCCATCCATGTCCTTGTTTGCAATTATGGAGTACCATAGCTTGAGTCAATCGAGCTCTACTTTTGCTATAAAATGTTTCCTGGCAGATTGTTTACATGTTATTCAATTTTGCCAAGGTTGTTGTGGTTGATCCATTTATGCTATGTTATTGTTCTTGCCATGTATGTCTTCTATGACATGTCTTCTTGATGAATGTATGCTTAGTTTATCATTTAAGGCTCTGTAGTGAGTGCATTGAGCTTGTAAACATGCCTACTTGTTATCAGTTTTGACATGCCATGTTGCTGAATCTGTTAACGAAACTTTCAATATTGACATGGGCGTTACTATATTTTCGGATCCTTTTTGGCTTATGGTCAGTAAGGGACTTTTGTTCTATGCTTTGAGTAGATTCATGCCATGCCTTGTTTTGCTATTTTAAGTTCCTGTAGAATGTAGTTTTGTTGCTCTGAACATTGCAACCTGTTGCTGTTTTGCCATGTCCAGCCTGATTATTTTGCACTTTTGCCATGCTTGTTTGAACCTGTTATGATGTGAACTAGCCGTAGCTAAGTGCTCATCTTTTGTCGAGCATCATGTGTAGATCACTGCCATGTGCTTTGTTGATACGTTTGGGTGCAGTAGCTTAATTATTTGTTGCTTGCTAAGTGGCATCCTGCTGTTAATGGCAGATTTGTGCCATTCTTGTTTTGCTTGCCATTTCCACACCGTGCATCCGATTCCGGTGATCTTTATATCGATTTCAACCGCAATCATCTCATCTTTCCAGTGGCATGCTTGGTTTGCCAAGTTGATGTCTGGTTCATCATTTTCCTTCCGGAGCGCACATAAGCATTGCATATCCCATCATGCATATCATGTCATGTTTTGCATCATGTTGATTGTGCATTGCACCGTGATTTATTGTGGTTCCTTTGTTTGTGTTGTTGCTTTGGGTAGAGCCGAGAGGCAGTACGTGAACGAGGAACCTGTTGAGAATGCTTACGAGGATCAAGCTTTCGACAACTCGAGAACATTGCGCAAGATGACCATACCCTCGAAATCACTTCTATCTTTGCTATGCTAGTTGCTCGCTCTTTTGCTATGCCTATGCTGCCATGCCTACCACTTGCTATATCATGCCACCCATATTGCCACGTCAGCCCTAACCATCCTTTCCTAGCAAACCGTTGATTGGCTATGTTACCGCTTTGCTCAGCCCTCTTATAGCGTTGCTAGTTGCGGTGTGAAGATTAAGTTTTGTCCTTGTTGGAACATGGAGATGTTGTTCCTTTTTGGAACATGGTTACTTGTTGGGGATATCACAATATATATCTGCTATAATTAATACATCTTAATACCTGGTAAAGGGTGGAAGGCTCGGCCTTATGCACGGTGTTTTGTTCCACTCTTACCACCCTAGTTTCCGTCATACCGGTGTTATGTTCCTTGATTTCGCGTTCCTTACGGTTGGGTGATTTATGGGACCCCCTTGATAGTTCGCTTTGAATAAGACTCCTCCGGCAAGGCCCAACATTGGTTTTACCATTTGCCACCTAAGCCTTTTCCCCGGGTTTCGCGAGCCCGAGGGTCATCTTTATTTTAACCCCCCCGGACGGTGCTCCTTCGAGTCTTGGCCCGAACCGAAAGCAGCATCTGGGGGCCACCACGGGAAACTTCGAGGTTTGGTTTTACTCGTAGGATGTCTCATCCGGATGTGCCTGAGAACGAGATATGTGCAGCTCCTATCGGGATTTGTCGGCACAATCGGGCGGCTTTGCTGGTCTTGTTTTATTCTTTGTCGAAATGTCTTGTAGTCCGGGATTCCGAGATTGATCGGGTCTTCGGTAGAAGGAATATCCTTCGTTGACCGTGAGAGCTTATAATGGGCTAAGTTGGGACACCCTGCAGGGTAATATCTTTCAAAGCCGTGCGCGGTTATGAGGCAGATGGGAATTTGTTAATGTCCGGTTGTAGAAAACCCGAAGTTGACCTCAAATAAAAATACACATCAATCAAGGTGTGTAACCGTGATGGTCTCTTCTCGGCGGAGTCCGGAAGTGAACACGGTGTTGGAGTTATGTCGGCGTAAGTAGTTCAGGATCACTTCTTGATCGCTACTAGCTTCACGTCCGCGCTTTGCTTCTCTTCTCTCTCTCTTTTGCGAAGTAGCCACCATATATGCTAGTCGTTTTGCTGCAGCTCCACTTTACTACTATGTCCTTCCTAAAAGCTTAAATAGTCTTGATCTCGCGGGTGTGAGATTGCTGAGTCCCCGTGACTCACAGATACTTCCAAAACAGTTGCAGGTGCCGACGATGCGGTCAGGTGACTCAACCGAGCTCAAGTGGGAGTTCGACGAGGAACGTGGTCGTTACTATGTGTCTTTTCCAGATGATCGGTAGTGGTGCCCAGTTGGGACGATCGGGGATCCGTGTAGCATTTGGGGTATCTTCTTTTATTTTGGTTCCGTAGTCGGACCTTGAGTGTACTCTGAATGATGGATGTTTATTTATGTATTGTGTGAAGTGGCATCGTAAGCCAACTATGTACCTCTTTCCCTTATTTATTACATGGGTTGTGTGAAGATTACCTCACTTGCGACATTGCTTTCAATGCGGTTATGCCTCTAAGTCGTGCCTCGACACGTGGGAGATATAGCCGCATCGAGGGCGTTACAGACACCTGCAAACAACCTATGTCCATTGTGGATCTGGATGCCTGTGTTCAAGGGGAGAATGAGTCAACAACTCATTGGGTGTGCCTGGTTTCAGAAGTTTTGCATTCGTCAGACCGGATTAATCTTGTGGCGATCATAACTTATTTGGAGCGTGAATCGCGGTTTAAGTCACTAAAAGATGAAGTTGGGACGGCTCAAGCGCCCTTTGCAATGACATGGGAACACTTATGGCAACCTTGGTCAAATATGCCGATTCTGATAATACCAAGGATCCCGAGTCTGATGAGGAGAAACCGGAGAAGGGAAAGAAGAACGGCGGTGCAAAAGGACAACATCACAACCAAGGAGGCCATGGGAATAATGGTAAGCGCAAAGCAGATAATTCAGATTTTGTGGCTAACACCAATATGCAGCGTCAGAAGGTAAACCGCCCAGTAGCGGTGGAGGGATGAATCTGGAGCGGCTGTTAAACCAGCCCTGCCCAAAGCATGGGACAAAGGAGGCCCCTTCCACACATCTTTGGAAAGATTGTTACAATATGAAGGAGTTTAAAAACTCTGATCTCTACCAGTATGATCAGGGTCCGTCGGGCGGTTCAGGTCCCGGTTTTCATGGTGGTGGCGGTTCAAGCTCTGGATTTCAGAATAATCAGGGCCACCAGAACAACCAAGGTGGTAATAGCCAGCAGAATAATCAAGGAGTCGACGGTCAGGTTATCAAAGTTACCCCAAGCAGTTGAATGGTGGGCAGTATCATGTGTTCACCACTAGCCTGTGCAAGCGCGATTAGAAGCTTCACAAGAGGTCAATTAATTCTATTGAGCCGGCAGTACCACGTTATTTACGGTGGTCCGAGCAGCCCATTGTGTGGAGCAGAGAGGATCATCCGCCTCGGGTTGACAATCCGGGTCAGCTAGCTTTGGTGGTAGCACCTCAGGTGGGAGGATATAAGTTTACCAAAGTCCTGATGGATGGAGGGAGCAGTATTAACATCCTGTACTATGAGACTTTTCATCGCATGGGGTTGATAGACAAGAATCTTAAACCGCCAAACACAGTTTTTCATGGTGTAGTACCAGGTAAATCGGCATATCCTATTGGCAAGATTGCTTTGGAGGTTTTGTTTGGAGATGAGCATGATTCCAGGTCTGAAACATTAACCTTTGAAGTGGTGAAAATCCAGAGCCCCTATCACGCGCTGTTTGGACGGCCGGCTTACAGAAAATTCATGGCGAGGCCCTATTATATCTATTTACAACTCAAAATGCCGGGTCACAAGGGAACTATCACAGTACACGGAAGTTGAAAGATCGCTTTGGATTGTGAGGAAGGTGAAGCGGCTTATGCTGAGTTGGTTTGTGCTACAGAGCAGCTGAAGTTTTATAAAGAAAATGTTGATCCGGCAGACATGACCCCTCTAAAGAAGCCCACCACTGAGCATGACCCAACCCTAACGTTCAAACCGGCTGATGAGACTAAACTTGTTGACTTTGTTCCTGGTGACTCATCCAAACAGTTTAGCATCAGCACCAATCTGGATCCGAAATAGGAAAGCTCGCTCATCGAATTCATCCGTGAGAACCGGTGTAGGACCTTGAAGTATGTCTAGAGGGGGGTGATTAGACTACTTGACCAATTAAAAACTTAACCTTTTCCCAATTTTAGACTTTGGCAGATTTTAGCTATCTTTGAACAAGTCAAGCAATCTTCACGCAATTCAAGCAAACATGCAAAGAGTATATAGGCAGCGGAAATTAAAGCATGCAACTTGCAAGAATGTAAAGGGAAGGGTTTGGAGGATTCAAACGCAATTGGAGACACGGATGTTTTTGTCGTGGTTCCGATAGGTGGTGCTATCGTACATCCACGTTGATGGAGAATTCAACCCACGTAGGGTAGCAGTTCTTGTGCCGAGTCCACGGAGGGCTCCACCCACGAAGGGTCCACGAAGAAGCAACCTTGTCTATCCCACCATGGCCGTCGCCCACGAAGGACTTGCCTCACTAGTGGTAGATCTTCATGAAGTAGGCGATCTCCTTGCCCTTACAAACTCCTTGGTTCAACTCCACAATCTTGTCGGAGGCTCCCAAGTGACACCTAGCCAATCTAGGAGACACCACTCTCCAAGAAGTAACAAATGGTGTGTTGATGATGAACTCCTTACTCTTGTGCTTCAAATGATAGTGTCCCCAACACTCAACTCTCTCTCACAGGATTTGGATTTGGTGGAAAGAAGATTTGAGTGGAAAGCAACTTGGGGAAGGCTAGAGATCAAGATTCATATGGTTGGAATGGAATATCTTGGCCTCAACACATGAGTAGGTGGTTCTCTCTCAGAACTGGTAAGTTGGAAGTGTAGGTTTGTTCTGATGTCTCTCTCCACGAATGAAGAGGAGGTGGAGGGGTATATATAGCCTCCACACAAAATCTAACTGTTACACACAATCTACTAAACTCGGTGGGACCGAACCATCAAACTCGGTCGGACCGATTTAGTAAACCTAGTGACCGTTAGGGTTTTCGGTGGGACTGACATGCAACTCGGTAGGGCCGATATGGTTAGGGTTAGGGCATAACGTAATCTCTGTGAGGCCGATTACACAAACTCGGTGAGACCGAATTTGGTAATTAGCTAACCAGAGAGTTGGTCAGGTAAACTCGGTGGGACCGATTCGCTCTTTCGGTGGGACCGAAAAGTTACGAAAGGGAAACATAGAGTTTACATTGCAATCTCGGTGGGACCGATCGCTCACTTCGGTTAGATCAAAACGTTACGAAGGGAAACGGAGATTACAATCCCATCTCGGTGAGACCGAGATCCCTATCGGTGAGACCGATTTTCCTAGGGTTTGTGGCAGTGGCTATGACATTTGAACTCGGTGGCGCCGGATAGAAAGAATCGGCAGGGCCGAGTTTGACTTTAGGTTTAGGTCATATGTGGATGTGAGAAAGTAGTGGAGGGTTTTGGAGCATATCACTAAGCACATGAAGCAAGAGGCTCATTAAGCAACACCTCATCCCTCCTTGATAGTATTGGCTTTTCCTATAGACTCAATGTGATCTTGGATCACTAAAATGTAAAATGTAGAGTCTTGAGCTTTTGAGCTTGAGCCAATCCTTTGTCCTTAATATTTTGAGGGATCCACTTTCATCATCCATGCCATGCAATTCATTGAGCTTTCCTGAAATATTTGTCTTGGAATAGCATTAGCTCAATGAGCTATATGTTGTTATGAATTACCAAAACCACCTAGGGATAGTTGCACTTTCAATCTCCCCCTTTTTGGTAATTGATGACAACATATAGATCAAAGCTTCGACAAATGATAATAAGATTGAAAAAACATCGTATCTTTGAGAAGTATGTGATAAGCAAGAGCTCCCTCTAAATTTGTGCATATTAAGATTTGCTTTGAACTGCAAATGCACAAGGAATTAGGCTCATGGGTTACTCTTCCATGTCACATACATCTTGGTGGAGCGTTCAAAATAATAAAGATTGAATACATGCACTCATCACCAAGCACAGTGAATGATCATATAAGGATAAGTAAGATAATATCATAACAAGCATAAGTATAGCTTATGATCAAACACATGATCATCAATGTCGCACAGGTAATAGCATAGTATCGCAAGCAATCAAAGCAAACGAAGTTCAACCAAGAAGACAAGAGAGAACAAAATCAAATCTCTCTCTCTCGAAGCCTATGATCTATAAATTTTTCTCCCCTTTGGCAACAAGTTACCAAAAAGTTCCTAGAAAATGCATAGGTCTATATCGTCTCTCAAGCTTGGTCTTCTGGAGGTGGTGTAGATAGAACTCCAAGGACGAAGGCATCAATATATGTGGAAGGAGCTGAAGGAGTTGGTACTGGAGCTGGTTGCGCTGGAGCTGTAGCTGGAGCTGATGACGTGACTCGGTGGTGGCTCTGCAGCTGATCTCTCGAGCTCGTGGCACTCTGGAAAATGCATCGATCGTTGTTCGCCCTTCCTCTCACGCATATCATCCTGTAGCTGCTCCACAGCTTGGTGAATCTCGATTACTTTGACATCAAGATCATAGAATTTTTGTCCCATGATTCTTTCCTGTGCTCTCCTGGTTTTGAGTTAGGGTGGCCAACCCCTTCTCAATCCGCAGAGTTGATGCTATCAAGTAACCAAGCTGATCCTGCTTGTTCTTCAGAAAGTAATCAGATGCCTCTGCTTGAGTTGGCATCTTGGCAGCCTTCTCTTTCCTTGCTTTCTCCTTCTTCTCTTGCGCTTGTACTGATGATGGTTCATTCTCAGTCATGACAACTTGATTGTCCTCAAATTCAGGATAGAGAACCATGTGTTCCTTATCCAACAGATACTTCCCTGTGCCCATCTTTGAGTTAGTCAACTCCACGAATCATGGGGCATATCCACAGCTCCTCTTTTGGTCCGTCTTTGTCCTCTTGATAGTTTCTACTATGAGGCTCATGACCTTGAATTTCTGAGGCACATCAAATATGTGAAGCAAATTGATTGCATGCCCTCTGATCATGTTGTGATCACCTGATTTGGGCAACAGAGTGTGCCTTAGGATCCAGTTGATCGTAGGAAGCCCTGACAGAAGAAAATGAACTGATCCAAACTTGAAAGTCTCAAGTGCGTCATCTGGGATCTCCTTGTACATCTGTGACATTGAGTTCTGACCCATCTTCTTCTTGGCATAAATGTCCAAGTCATCTTTACTTTCCTTGGGGGCATTGATCAGACTTGCCCATTCCTCTATGGTTGACTGGTATCTCGTTCCTTCTGACATCCAAACTATCCTGCCATCTGGATAGAAATGTGTTGTGGAGTAGAATTGCATAATGAGCTCGTCATCTCAGTTTGTGAGCTTTTGCCCGACAAAATCTGCAACTCCACATGCACTAAAGCTGTCATACACTCCAGGATAATGTTCTGCATTCTCCTGAATGTAGGTCCAGTCGACCCACCTCATATCACAAACTATGGGCTTCTTATCCAATAAGATGGTCTCATAGAAGTCCTACTGCTCCTTGGTGTGGAACCTGTAATCTCTGTAGTCCTTCCGCTGGTGGCATATGGATCGACTCTCTCCATAGCCTCAACCCTTGATCTCTCCCGATCTTCATGTTCTCACCACAGGATGAGCATCATTGTGGTCTGGAATCTTGGGCTTGAGCTTCCTTAGGACCTGCCCTTCTTCATCTTCCTCGGCATCAACTTCGGCATTGGGGCCTTGTTCTTCTCAAATTTCTTTGGTATACTCCTGGTATTCCTCTTTGGTGCACTCTTGGGCTTGGGGACAGCTTTGGGCTTTGTAGGTGCAGGCCCCGACTTTATGGCATCACCCATCAGCTTTTGTGCCTTGGGTGCAGGTTCAGCAACCTCTTCTTCTTCCTCTTCCTCCATCATAGAAGGCTTCCCAATCACTCTGGCCATGGTCTTCTTGACCCTTTCCTTCCTTTTCTTTCCTTCAGCAGCAGCAGGCTCTTTGGGTTGGGATTCCAAAGAAGCTTGAGTGGAGACTATGGCTTTGGACATTGGTTGTCTACCTGGCCTTTTGATCTTCATTCAGTGCTTAGCTTTGTTGAGTGTACTCCTTCTTGAGCACTTTCTTCTTTGAATCGACCTCATCCTCAATCGCCACATAATCCTCATCCTCAGGACTCTGAAGTCTTCTTCTTCCTTGTCCTTGTGGCAGCCTTGGGAAAATTCTTGGGAGTGCTTACGCTCCCCTCATCTCGAGCTGCTAGAGGGACTAGTGCCCTCACTCATGTGAATCTGCTCTTGACTGTTTGGCTGTCACTTTGGTTTGACATGCTGCACATCGATCACGAATTCGTGAATAGTTATAGATGAGGTAGAGTGGATGAGCATCACAAAATGCAGAGATTTTTGCAAAAGAATTATTCAAAAACTTAGTTTTAGTTTTCCACGAGAAGCATTTCGGATCTACCGATTTTCAAACTGGTGATACCGAAGCAGTTTTGGAATCTAAACTAGTGAACTCGGTCAGGCCGAGTCACAGTTTGGTGGCACCGAGACTGCTAGGGTTTCACAAAGTTCTAAAATCGGTCACACCGATTTGTAATTCTCGGTTAGACCGAGACTTACTAGTGCAATGGCGTTAGCCAAATCGGTGGGTCCGAGTTTTTCAACTCGGTGGGTCCGAGATGGTTTCATGAAACTCTAACCCTAAATTTTCGTATCACAACTATTCTAAGGATTGTTTTGACTAGATAGAGGTGTTTCAATCGTGGCAAGATGCATTACGAACACAATGTGCTGAGAATCAGACGAGGATAGCACTGTGATCGAGTTCATACCCTAGTTCGACGGTGAACTCGCCACTGGCAACGGGCGGAGAAGAATTCCGTTGACATGGGCGGAGACCAGCGATCGGAGGTGGCTATGACGAAGTCGACGATCTGTAGACCTAGTAGGCAAAGCGAGCTATGCGTGGGCGAGGAGTTTCGGAGAAAGTTTTCCAAAATTTGCCCGTGTGAATATATAGCCCGACACTGTCGGTGTGACCGAGTGGAACAACTCGGTGGCACCGAGATGCATAACTGTTAACAGTTATAGCAACTCGGTGTGACCGAAAAGTTCAAATCGGTTGCACCGAGATTGAGAACCTAGATCGACTTAGTGATCTCGGTATGACCGAAATGGAGGAATCGGTCAGACCAAAAATCACAAAGAAGTTTTGGAAGTTTAAGTCTTTGACGAATCGGGGACTCCGAGTGCTCCTCACACAGAGTGGTTCGAATCTGACTTGACCAAATTTTGTGATGTAGCATGAATAGAGTTTGAGACGAGAACATCATAGATAGCTAGAGAAGGTTCTTAGGCATTCCTGTCCATCCACTTGGCCAAAGAAAGAGAAGCCAATCAATCAAAACAACAAGTGGATGTCCTCGAATGAGTAAAATATGCAACCAACATGCTCACACAATAAAATGACAAATGAAATATGTGACAAAACATGCACAACCAATTCTAGCATCTATCAAACAATTGGCGATGACTAGGTCATCTATATATGAGTATATTGACTTAGGAGTCAAATGAGAACATTTGATCATAGGTCATACTCATTGTTTAAGCTCAAGTGGGGTTACCACTTTTACATAAAGCATTTATGTGTTCACATCATTAGAGTTGCTTTGACTCAATTCTTAGAGTTAAGCTCCCCTAGATGTGAGATCCCCCTTAGAGGGATAAACTAACCTTGGGTTTTGTCGATGATGACTTCATGTAGGTGTTGAAGATGTGGATGCTCAATGTTGATGTAGACCTTTTGGAGCAATCCTTTGGAGTGAGTTGCACTTTCAATACCTACACGGGTTAGTCCCACAAGGAACAAACAAGAATATCCATAGACATAGAGTGATGCACACACAAAATGATGTCCATGAAAACATTAGATTACCTTGTCCCTTGCCTTACCAACATGAGGGTTTGTGACTCCTTGAACTAGTGCAAGATATGGAAGTTGATTGCACTTGTCCTTGCCATAATGATATGAGTGGAAAATGTTGGCGGAGTCACCCTCAAGAACTCTCTAGTTCTTCTTCTTCGGGATCCACATCATCTTGATGGGAATCCTTGGTGTAGTAGTTGTGCTTGATGAAGTAGAACTTGACGTAGTCTTGGGAACCCACTTGACCAAGGCCGTTGGTGCTTCTTCAAATGCATCAATCTCCTCTTGAAGCTTGTCCTTGCCTTTGTTCTTGTGGTCTTGTGGTGGAAGATCATCTTGTGCTTGTGTTCCCTTGAAGGAAGTAGGATCATACTTCTCTTGTTGAGGAACAAACTTCGTCTTGGGGTATTGATCTTCTTCCCACTCAACTCCATTGGCATTGAACTTTCGTTCAAAACCAACACCTTGATTCTTCGGTGCCTTCCTTGCTTATGCATAATTTCCTCAAATTGCTTACTCCCGGCAAGGCTCTTGTATACACCTTTCTCTATAATTCCCTTCAATAAGCTGTTTTCTTGCTCAAGTGTAACTTGGCTAAGAGAATCATTAGTGGAATCAAGAGAGCTACTAGAAGCAACAATATTGGGTTTAGCATTGTTATTGTTACTACTAGAAGAAGAATCTTTCTTGTTCTTGTTACTAGACTTGACTTGAGGCATGTAGGTAGATAAGAGTAAACGCTTGGCAATATAAGAAGAACTTTTCTTACGGAGAACATCATTGATCGCTTTTAGGAACTCATGCTCTTGCTCAAGATTGAGCTTTTCAAAGCGTAACTTCTCATGAGCCCTTAAAAGTTCTCGATGATCTTCGAAGATAGTTTCATCAGCTAACTTAAGAGTGTTTAGTTCTTTAGTTAGACGCTCAATCTTCTCCTTACCATTGTCATTCGTTTCATCTTGATTAGCATGATTAATTGACGTTTCATCATAGTATTCATCACTAGAATTGTCAACAAGTAAATCATCATCACCTAGCAAGTCATCTTCATCACTATTCAAATCAACATAATCGGGGTGTGTTACCTTAGGACCTTTGGCCATGAAGCATCTTCCAATTCCTTCATTTGGTGATTCAAATATGTCGTAGGAGTTGGTTGACACAAGTGCTAAACCGGCAACACCTTCATCTTGAGTGTATTCAGAGTCGGAGTGATAGCTTCTCTCGGAGTTATTGTCAGAGTCGGAACCGCATACCCATTCACCAACATGAGCTTGATGTCTTCTTTTTGTGTAGCTCTTTGATGACTTGTCCTTCCTTTCCGAATCCTTGCTTCTCCGTGAGGGTCTTCGTTCATAACGATCATCTCTACTCCTTCTCTCTCTTGGTGGTGATTCTTCTCTTCTACTTATTCTCTTAGGAGAATCTTCTCTTCTTTTGTAGGGTGCCGTACACTCATTGGAGTAGTGTCCGGGTCTCCCACAATTGTAGCAATTGCGCTCTCGACTAGAAGATCTTTTGTCATTGTAGGACCTTTACTTGGAGCTTCTTTCTTTGCTTCAACTCTTGTAGAATTTGTTGAAGTTCTTCACCATTAAGCTCAATTCTTCATTGAAGGTTTGTTTCTCACTTGATGATGTGGGGGCTTCACATGAGGCTTTGTAAGCACCACTTGACTTGTTGTGAAGTTCCTCCTTATCCTTGAGTGACATCTCATGAGCAACAATTCTTCCAATGACTTCCGTTGGCTTGAGATCTTTGTAATTTGGCATCATTTGGATCAATGTGCACACGGTATCATATTTTCCATCCAATGCTCTTAGGATCTTCTTGATCATGAATCTTTCGGTCATTTCTTCACTTCCTAAGCCGACAATCTCATTTGTGATAAGAGGAAGCCTAGAGTACATTTCAGGGCCACCTTCACCATCCTTCATTTTGAACTTGTCAAGCTGACTTTGGAGCACATCCAACTTGGATTCCTTGATGGAGTCGGTACCTTCATGCATATCAATCAAAGTATCCCAAATTTCCTTTGCATTCTCAAGACGGCTGATTTTGTTGAATTCTTCGGGACACAATCCGTTGAAGAGGATATCACAAGCTTGAGCGTTGTATTGCAACATCTTAAACTCTTCCGTGCTAGCTTCATGGTTCGGTTCTCTCCCATCACAGAATTCATCTTGCAAACCAATACACACAATAGCCCAAACGGCGGGGTTATGTTCGAGAATATGCATTTTCATCTTATGCTTCCAACTAGCAAAATTAGTGCTATCAAAGTAAGGACCTCTACGGTGATAATTTCCCTCGCTAGACGCCATACTCTCCTAGGTTGTGAAACCATGGCTATGACCACCAAAAGCTATGGAAATCAAAGCAAATGGAGACCAAAGCTCTGATACCACTTGTAGGACCTTGAAGTATGTCTAGAGGGGGGTGATTAGACTACTTGACCAATTAAAAACTTAACCTTTTCCCAATTTTATACTTTTGCAGATTTTAGCTATCTTTGAACAAGTCAAGAAATCTTCAAGCAATTCAAGCAAGCATGCAAAGAGTATATAGGCAGCGGAAATTAAAGCATGCAACTTGCAAGAATGTAAAGGGAAGGGTTTGGAGGATTCAAACGCAATTGGATACACGGATGTTTTTGTCGTGGTTCCGATAGGTGGTGCTATCGTACATCCACGTTGATGGAGACTTCAACCCACGTAGGGTAATGATTGCGCGAGTCCACGGAGGGCTCCACCCACGAAGGGTCCACTAAGAAGCAACCTTGTCTATCCCACCATGGCCGTCTCCCACGAAGGACTTGCCTCACTAGCGGTAGATCTTCACGAAGTAGGGGATCTCCTTGCCCTTACAAACTCCTTGGTTCAACTCCACAATCTTGTCAGAGGCTCCCAAGTGACACCTAGCCAATCTAGGAGACACCACTCTCCAAGAAGTAACAAATGGTGTGTTGATGATGAACTCCTTACTCTTGTGCTTCAAATGATAGTCTCCCCAACACTCAACTCTCTCTCACAAGATTTGGATTTGGTGGAAAGAAGATTTGAGTGGAAAGCAACTTGGGGAAGGCTAGAGATCAAGATTCATATGGTTGGAATGGAATATCTTGGCCTCAACACATGAGTAGGTGGTTCTCTCTGAAATTGGTAAGTTGGAAGTGTAGGTTTGTTCTGATGTCTCTCTCCACGAATGAAGAGGAGGTGGAGGGGTATATATAGCCTCCACACAAAATCTAACCGTTACACACAATTTACCAAACTCGGTGGGACCGAACCATCAAACTCGGTCGGACTGATTTAGTAAACCTAGTGACCCTTAGGGTTTTCGGTGGGACTGACATGCAACTCGGTAGGGCCGATATGGTTAGGGTTAGGGCATAACGTAATCTCTGTGAGACCGATTACACAAACTCTATGAGACCGAATTTGGTAATTAGCTAACCAGAGAGTTGGTCAGGTAAACTCGGTGGGACCGATTCGCTCTTTCGGTGGGACCGAAAAGTTACGAAAGGGAAACAGAGAGTTTACATTGCAATCTCGGTGGGACCGATCGCTCACTTCGGTTAGACCGAAACGTTACGAAGGGAAACTGAGAGATTACAATCCCATCTTGCTGAGACCGAGATCCCTATCGGTGAGACAGATTTGCCTAGGGTTTGTGGTAGTGGCTATGACATTTGAACTCGGTGGCGCCGGATAGAAAGAATCGGTAGGGCCGAGTTTGACTTTAGGTTTAGGTCATATGTGGATGTGAGAAAGTAGTGGACGGTTTTGGAGCATATCACTAAGCACATGAAGCAAGAGGATCTTTAAGCAACACCTCATCCCTCCTTGATAGTATTGGCTTTTTCTATAGACTCAATGTGATCTTGGATCACTAAAATGTAAAATGTAGAGTCTTGAGCTTTTGAGCTTGAGCCAATCCTTTGTCCTTAATATTTTGAGGATCCACTTTCATCATCCATGCCATGCCATTCATTGAGCTTTCCTGAAATATTTGTCTTGGAATAGCATTAGCTCAATGAGCTATATGTTGTTATGAATTACCAAAACAACCTAGGGATAGTTGCACTTTCAACCGGGACATTTTTGCATGGAAGCCTTCTGACATGCCAGGTGTACCGAGGGAACTCGCTGAGCACACTCTCAATATTGTTCCCAAGTTTAAACCGGTCAAGCAATTTCTTCGCCGCTTTAACGAGGAAAGACGCAAGGCCATTGGTGAAGAGGTAGCCTGGCTGTTGGCTGTCGGGTTTATCGTCAAAGTATTTCATCCCGAGTGGTTGGCTAATCCGGTGCTCGTTCTTAAGAAAAACGGCACTTCTCGTATGTGTGTGGATTACACACATTTGAACAAAGCTTGTCCGGCAGATCCTTTTGCTCTCCCGCGTATTGATCAGATTATTGATGCGACGACGGGTTGTGAGCGCCCGAGTTTCTTGGATGCTTATTCAGGTTATCATCAGATTAAAATGGGAGTTAAGGACCAGGAGAAGACAGCCTTCATTACTCCCTTTGGAGCCTTCTGCTATGTTTCTATGCCCTTTGGGATCAAAAGTGCCCAGGAAACTTATCAGTGTTGTGTGCAAAATTGTCTTCTCACGCAGATTGGGCGTAATGTTCATGCCTATGTGGATGATATTGTGGTAAAATCCAGGAAGAAGGAAACCTTGATGGATGACCTCAAGGAGACGTTTGATAATCTTCGGGTTTACAAAATGATGCTCAATCCGGACAAATGCGTTTTCGGTGTTCCGGCAGGCAAGCTCTTGTGTTTTCTTGTATCCAACAGAGGTATTGAGGCCAATCCGGAAAAGATCAAGGCGATCACATGCTTGGCTAAACCGAAATGCATCAATGATGGTCAGCGTCTGGCAGGTCGAATTGCAGCCCTCAACCGGTTTATCAGCCATTTGGGAGAGAAGGCGATTCCTTTATATCAGATGTTGAAGAAGACAGATGATTTTGTCTGGAGTGACGCAGCCAATGCGGCATTTGAGGATTTGAAGCGGCAGCTGGCTGAACCGCTGGTCCTTGCTGCTCCGGTTGATAACGAGCCTTTGTTATTGTACGTGGCTGCCAATGCCCGTGCGGTCAGTGTGGCAATTGTGGTTGAGCGTAAGGAGGCTAGGAAAGAATATCCGGTTCAACGGCCAGTTTACTATATCAGTGAAGTGCTGATCGAGTCAAAACAACGGTATCCGCATTGGCAGAAGCTGGTGTATGGAGTTTTTACGGCAAGTAGGAAGCTCAAGCAATACTTTCAAGGCCATCCCATCACAGTGGTTAGTTCTACTCCTTTGAGCGATATAATCCGCAGCGAGAGAAGCCCTTGGCGGGTTGCGAAGTGGGCAATTGAGCTTGGTCCACATGGATTGAAGTATATGCCTCGAGCGGCCATCAAATCTCAGCGCTTGTTGACTTCATCAATGATTGGACGAGTTACGGGCACCGGAGGACAAACCGGATAATACATACTGGACTATTCACTTTGATGGGTCCAGGCAATTGGAAGGCTCGGGGGCTGGAGTTGTCCTTACTTCCCCTCGAGGTGATAAAATTTGTTATGTTCTCTGCTTAATGTTTCCTTGTACTAACAATGCAGCAAAGTACGAGGCCTTACTCCACGGTCTCCTTGTGGCTAAGGAAATGAACTTAAGCCGGGTTTGCTGTCTTGGAGATTCTGATCTGGTGGCTCAGCAAGTTTCTGGTACTTGGGATTCTAAGGATCCACTCATGGCGGCTTATAGACGCGAGGTGGGTATTGTGGCAGGTCACTTTAAGGGTTATCAGGTTGAGCACATTGACCGGCGCAAAAATGAAGCAGCAGACGCTTTGAGCCAGCTGGGATCTCAACGTAAACTGGTACCACCCAATACCTTTTTAGATATCTTGCATAACCCGTCTGTTAAGTTGCCTACAGAGGAGGATTTAGTTGTTCCTTATCCGGAGGCCCAATTGGTAGCCGCTTTACATGTCATTCCGGATTGGACGGTTCCATATTTGGCGTATATGAACCGTGGCGAGTTACCAGATGATGAGCTTCTCGCCAGGCAGATAATTCGGCGGTCCAAGTCCATGGTTATTCACAATGGCGAGTTAGACCGTTGCAGTATCTCAGGCGTATTCCAGCGTTTTATTTCTCCTGAAGAAGGACAAGAGATTCTACGTGAAATCCATGAAGGGGATTGTGGTCACCATGCCGGTTCAAAGTCCCTGGTGGCTAAAGCTTTTCGTCATGGGTTCTAATGGTTGACATCTCATGCTGATGTGGAGGATCTGGTAAAGCGGTGTGACGCTTGTCAGAAGTTTTCACGTCGAGTTCATGTTCCGGCTCAGGAGCTACGAATGATTCCTATTACTTGGCCGTTTGCCACTTGGGGAATTGATATGGTGAGACCTTTTAAGCGCTCCAAGGATAAGAAGACCCACATGTTGGTGGCGGTTGACAAGTTCACCAAATGGGTTGAAGCGGAGCCCGTCAGCAAGTGTGTCGGCGTTCTGGGAACGGGGGTCCCCAGACTTGCCTGCCTGCGGCCTGCGGCGTGGCTCAAAGGGGGGCCCATCACGGCCCATCTTCATCAACACAAGCTCAAGACCCTCGCGAGGCGCCAAGCCTCATGGTGAACAACAGGGAGCTTCCTCAGGCGCGGCCTCATCAGGCTGGCTCGCGAGGAGGCGGAGAGATCTAGGCGAGGTACCTCACGAGGTGCCCATGACGCAAGCCATGAAGACCAAGAGCGCCAGGCGGGCGCCAGCCCGCGCAATGTCCTCCTTTCCTCTTTGGTGCAAAGGGAGCAAGCGCAGGCGATAGCATCAAGCAAATGCGTCCATTTCGGTGCAACAAGACCAAGACCAGTCCAACGGCGGAAGGAAGTCATTGTGGAGCCCAAGCCAAGGCGTCACCACGAGCCTTTGACGGCGAGGACCAACTTTAGTCGGGATAAGTGTACCATATGTTCCCCTTCAAAATAGCCAATTGTTGGCGCCCTTCCCGCTCAATATTTGGGAAGAGGCCCAGGGCCTCTGCTTATAAATAGGACTAGCCACCCACAGGGTAGAGGCATCTGGCAGAGAGATCTGGATCGGCAGAGAGATAGAGAGAAGCGACTGAACTCCCCCTAGCAGTTCATCGCACCAGCCAAGAATAGACCCTCGCGAGGCTGTTCTTCTTTGTATTGTTCATCACCATCAGCCCAAGAGGCAATCCACCACACCACAAACTAGAGTAGGGTATTACACAACAATGGTGGCCCGAACTAGTATAAACCTTGTGTCTCTTGTGCTGTTCCTTTCGTAGTTTAGATCCTAGCGAGGCGGCGGGGTGCAGGTAGGTGGAGGGCGAGATTCCACGTGCACCCCAGTGTTCGAACCTCAAGGGTCTGCCGGAACCCGAAATCCGACATTTGGCGCGCCAGGTAGGGGTGTGCCATGATTCGTCTTCCGTCGCCCTGTTCTCCGTTGACCACCACATCCATGTTCGACGCCGTCGGGCCTGCGTCGAAGCGCCGAGCCGCTCTCGCTTCGCGTCGCCAGACGGCTCCGTTGGCGGGCGCCCTCGTCGTTCCCGTCGCTTTGCCGTCAACGCCGCCCGCCCGGCGGGAACGAGCAACAAGCATTGTCCCAGCATCCTCCGTGAGGCAAGACGGCCGCTGCTACCCCTCGCTTCGCCTCTGGTTTCGCCGTCTCGCGGCGTTCAGCGCGCCATGGAGGCTCGAGCTGCGCTCATCGCGGCAAAACGAGCTCCTGCGCTACCGCCCGTCGGCAGCGTCTCGAAGAATGGCTCGCATCGCCGAAGCTTCGTCCGCGCCAGAAGGCTCCCTACTGTCTGTCCCGCTGCACGAACCACATCTGCCTGCAGGCGACGAGCTCGGGCGCCTCGGCCGCCTCCCAAGAAAGCGCCCTGGCCCCAAGGCGCGTGGTCCCTGGGCGGAACTCGCTCCGTACGGCGCCAGCGCGGCAAGAGCAGAGCTGTCAGGAGGTCCCTCGCCCGCAAGAAGCTTCCCGAGTGCTCCCCGCTCCAGCTCGTTGCGACCACGCTCCTGCTCCGGCACGTCAAGACCCCGCGCTGCTCCCAATTGCAGCGCACGGGGACCCGCAAGACCAAGCTCTTCGTCATCCAAGGCCTCCCGTGGCCACAACAGGCTGCCGAGCCTTCAACCCCGAGCTGCGCAGCGTTGCGTGGCCCGACAAGTTCAAGCCGGACCTGCCTCCTCGCTACGACGGTACGGCCGACCAAGAAGTTCCTCCAGCTCTACGAGCTGGGCATCCAGCCGCCAACAGGGGACGAGAAGGTCATGGCGAACTGGTTTCCCATGGCGCTCAAAGGCAGGGGCTCGCACCTGGCTCCTGAACCTGGCCCCAGGCACGATCTCCTCCTGGGACGAGATGCGTACCCGCTTCATCGCCAACTTCCAAGGTACTCGCGACCGGCCACCCGCCGTGAGCGACATGCACCGCATCAAGCAGCAACCAGGAGAGACCCTGCAGAAGTACATCCAGCGCTTCAACAATGCACGCCTCAAGATTCCCAAGGTGACCGAGGAGGCCATCATCTCCGCCTTCTCCGACGGTGTGCGCGACGTCAAGATGAAGGAGGAGCTGGCGATGCATGAAGATCTGTGCACTTCCTTGGAGCTGTTCAACTTGGCGACCAAGTGCGCCAGGGCTGAGGAAGGGCGTCTCTCCCTCCTCGAGCTGCCAGCCGCAGACCCAGAAGAGAAGAAACCCAAGGTCAAGGACATGAAGCGCAAGGGGGCTGCCGTGCTCGCGGCAGAACCGGACACCAAGCGGGGCAGAGATCAGCCCGAGTCTTCCAAAGGCGGCCAGTACTGCGTGTACCACGACCTCCACACCCACAACACCAGTGAATGTCAAGAACTCTGAGCCGTGCGAGAAGGGAGGATCGGCCGACGTCCCGACCGCAGCGACCGGGGCTACGACCGAGGAGGAGGAAGGAATACAGGACGCTGGGAAGACCGCGGCCCTCGCCAAGGGTGGCGCGACCAACCTCGCGAGGATCGCTGGCAAGACCCGCCTCGTGAGGGAGGCTGGAGGGATCAACCTTGCGAGGATCGCCCGCAAGGCAACGCCGGCCTCCCTCCTCTGCCACCGCAGCCAAGGAGAAATGAAGACCATCATCAGGACGAGGGGGCTGGGGGCTTCTAGGAGCCGCGCGCGATCGCCTGCATCCTGGGCAGAGCTCAAGCCCCAGCCTGTCAACGCATCTTCAAGCAGTTCGCCCGCGAAGTGAATGCAGTCCTCTCCAAGCTCGAAGCCACGCGCCCCCTCAGGTGGCCGGCGTGCACCATCACGTTCAGCTCAGCGGGTCAGCTCAAGTGTGCGGCCACAGCCGGAGTCCTTCCGATGCTCTGTTCCCCAATCATCAGCAACGTGCTAGTCACCAAGACCCTCATCGATGGTGGGGCAGGGCTCAACGTCCTGTCCGTGGAAACGTTCAACAATCTCCAAGTGCCTTACAATCAGCTCCAGCCGACCAAGCCTTTCTCTGGGGTCACCGACGGCTCCACTGTCCCGATCGGGCAGGTTCGCCTCCCTGTCACCTTTGGCGCACGCAACAACTACTGCACCGAGCTCATCGACTTTGACGTCGCCCACATTCGCCTGCCATACAACGCCATCCTCGGGTACCCAGCGCTGGCCAAGTTCATGGCCGTAACCCACCACGGCTACAACGTCCTCAAGATGCCAGGAAGTGGCGGAGTCATCACGGTGCCTGCGAAGAAAGACGCAGATGTGCTCCTGGAGCGAAGCCTTTCAGCAGCGTCACTTTGGAAGACCCGGATCGCGGAAGGTGAGGCCTCGAGGCCGCCCCAAGAAGAAGAAGACATCGTCGGCCCGGCCCCTCGGTGGCAGGCCCCTCAGGTCGCGCCTTTGCTCAGGGAACCTCCTTCTATCGCATAGGAAGCGGCGCCTGGCGCCCTCCTCAGGCAGGGCTCGGGGGCTCCCCCCTGGAGGGCCACCGACCTTGCTAGGGTCACGAGGGAGGCGCTTGGGCACCACTTGGAGGCGTGTTTCGAAGCACGTTTCCCTCAAGAAGGAGCAAGGCAAGGAGGGCCAAACCCTCAGGAGTTCGTCAGCAAGATCGTTCAGGAGCTGCAAGAGTCAAGAGTCATGAGTGGCAGCATCCGCTTACCTGCCGTGGCTCCCCATCCAGGCGAGGATGGTGGGCTGCGCGTCTGCATCGACATACCAGGGCTCAACCGAGCCGCCTCTCAGGAGCGCCTCTGGCCCTCTCGCATGGGGCGCTGCGAAGGTCCACCCCACAACTACGTTCGCATGCCTTACGGCTTGCCGAACGCGGCTGCCACGTACCAGCGCCTCATGAGGGGCATCCTCGAAGCTCAAGAGGCCAGGCGCTCCCCAGCCCTGGCGGAGATGGAGATGGTCCACGAGGAGCCACCAGCGCCTCCGGAGCCCCCCGAGGCCCCTGGGCCTGGAGGCTCGTGAGGATCGGCTCCCGCAGCCCACCGAGTCTGCCGCGCCAACAACCTTTCGTCTTCAACGCTACCAGGTGACATCGTTCAAGTTTCATTTCTAGCTGGGAGCGCCCCCCAGGGCTGCATTATTCCTAGGCCGCGTGGGTCCGTCCCTGTGGCGTGTATCCCTTTTACTTCCTGTTCTTAGCTTACCTTATCGGGGGCGCCCTTCGCGCCGCATCATCCCCAAGTCACTTGGGTCCGATCGAGCGATGTTCGTCGCCTTTGCGCTTATCTAAATGGACTTGCTCCTTCGTGATTAACATGCTTGACCTAGTTTCCCACTCGACAGACACCAACTGATGGAGCTTCTCCCTAACGACACGGCGCTTGCGCATGGGTCCGTCCCAGCAACGTCGACAAACCTGAATGGCTGAGCTCTGGCCGCGGCAGCCCCGCATAGCGCTACCTCGTCAAGCCTTCAGTGTCTCGTCACCCTTCGGGGCAACCAACGGCTGACTGACGGTCGTAACGGTGAACTTTCGTTCTTTTTGTGATGAGCCCACAGGATCTCTTCAAGGAGCAGCATCAGGCGAGGCCCCCACGGTGTCTCCTTCACTCTCACCCGCGCGAACCGCTTGCACGTTAAAGGGGGGGGGGTGCCTGAGCATCACGACTCAGGGCTCCTACTGGCTCTCCAGCCCTCACCCTCTGGCCTTGCCCACGGCATCGCGACTTGGCATACCAGCGACGGCTAAGACACGCTCGAGGGCCGGGACCCAAGGACGTAGAGCAGAAAGGGGAGCAAAGGCGAGAGAGGAGGGACACGTGAGGACCTCGCCAAGCGACCCCTCGCCAGCCGATGCAAGGACCCGGCAACGCACCAGGAAGCGACTCCTGTTTCTCGAGATTCCGCACGCACCTGCCGGAAGCGACTGAACTATGAAACCATGTGAAGCTGTCTTTTTGGAAAAGGCCCAGAGCCTGTGAAGAAGGCGAATGCCTGTGAAGCTGTCGTTTTTGGAAAAGGCCCAGAGCCTGTGAAGAAGGCGAATGCCTGTGGAGCTGTCTTTTTGGAAAAGGCCCCGAGCCTGTGAAGAAGGCGAATGCCTGTGGAGCTGTCTTTTTGGAAAAGGCCCAGAGCCTGTGAAGAAGGTGAATGCGTGTGAAGCTGTCTTTTTGGAAAAGGCCCAGAGCCTGTGATGAAGGCGAATGCCTGTGAAGCTGCCCTTTTTGGAAAAGGCCCGGAGCCTGTGAAGAGGGCCAATGCCCGTGAAGCTTGCTTCCTCCAAGAAAGGCCCGGAGCCTGTGAAGAGGGCCAATGCCCGTGAAGCTTGCTTCCTCCAAGAAAGGCCCGGAGCCTGTGAAGAAGGCCAACGCCTGTGAAGCTCGCCGCCCGTGACACTCTCACATAATAATGAGTTGGGGCTGTACACGCCCCGGAGTCTCGTGAGCGCCCGGCCTCAGGCCCTGGGGCTCCCTCCCACGCCCAGTGGCAGCACTTAGCTCCGCGTTGGTGAGAAGACGTCGAAGACTAGATTAGGTGCCGGACGCGGCTTTTTCATTTGCTTTCTGCAGTTGGCTTGTTCGTTCTCATTTGAAGTTTTATCAAAGCTATTTTAGACTTGTGGCTCTTCGACCTTTCGCCCTCCTACCTCGATTTCTCTCGTGCAAGGTCACGCGAGGGGGGCAGCCTGGGGGCCCCGCGAGTGTTATCTGCCCTTATTTTTTGAGGTTTCCCTACCCGGGTCCATTACAGGAGCACCCCTCCAGTCCATGCCTCACGGGCACAGCGACATGAACACAGGACCTGGGTCGGTCGTCTCCACAGCTGAGGCCGGGGGCTACCTCTCCAGACTAACCTTCGCAGGACATGAAGCGTTCGACGAGGGCCACGACAGGCGCCCCCGAGCTAAGTAATTTCTACGCGCGAGCGTGTCGCACAAGGGCATAATACCAAGATAGCAGAAGCAATACGATAACTAACAACAATAGTCCAAGAACGCCCACACGGGGCCCAACGCTACTGTTTCTTTGTGCAGGAAAAGGAAAAAGGACAAAACAGGCGCGGCTCGCCTGACACCAACTCGCGGGGGAGGCTCGAACTGCCTCCGGAGCTCAGGCGGACTCCCTCTCGCGCTTCACCGGGGCAAGACGGCGGGCGGACTCGCTACCTCCCTCCAGGCGGGCGCGGAAGCGCAGAGGCTGGTCGCGACCACCGCTGGAGGAGCCGCTGCCCGAACAAGAGCCGTCGAAGCTCGACGAGCCCCGGGCGTCGCCAACCACGCGCGCGCTGTCGTCTTCATCGCCGCTGAGGCTGAACCCGCGGCCACGGTCGTCATTCTCAGGGCAGCACCCGGCGCGGCGACCATCTTCCCCGAGCACCCTCACATAGAGGGTGGCATCGCCGTCGAACTTGAAGTGCAGGGTGCATCGCCGGCTCAGACCGCGCGCGCGGGCAAACGTTTGCTAGCCGCGGGCCAGGGCCAGGCTCCCGGCTGCAGAGACCTCCTGCGAAGCCTAGGAGGCCCGACTGCAGCAACCATCCGGTTGAAGCCAGAGGCCGCCCGGGGCACCGGCCGGAAGCTCACCTAGGAGGAAGCGAGGGAGCTGGAGCCGGGTGCCGGTCGGCTCCGCTGACCACACCACAAACTCCGGCAGCACCTCTGCCGAGTGGAAGCGCGGCCTAGGGGGGCGCGCGGCCGTAGCGCACCCCCAGCAGCGGCCTGCCGCCTGCCACAGCGCGGGAGGTCACCTCCACGACCCCGAGGAGCCACCATGGGAGACGCAGGGTGTTTGCATGGACGGCCTCGACCGTGCTTGGGCGGGGGAGAGTCAGACCCTACCTGGTGAGCCTTCCCCTTCTCTGCGGCCGAGAACCTCTTCGGCGGAGCCATGGGGGAGAAGAAGAAGCAAGGAGGAGATGAACTAGAAGGGCAGGCGTTGTCCCGTACTTATAGCCGGGGAAGGCCAACCACCGACCTCCACGATCGCAGGCAATCGTGACCCGCTCTGCATGCAGGGACTTGTCAATTCGTGCAGTTGCCGAGGCGTCGTGGGGAAGTGGAGACGCCCACGTCCAATCAACCGCCACGCGCCGCCCAAGGACGCAGGCTGTTAGGGCCCGCAGCGCTTCGCACTTGCCCCTTCGCCTCTCTGCTCGGCCAAGTCCGGGCGCGCCTTGGGCCCAGGGGCTACTGTCGGCATGCAGGAACGGGGTCCCAGGACTTGCTGCACTGCGGCCTGTGGCGTGGCTCAAGGGGGCCCAAGACGGCCCATCTTCATCAACACAAGCTCAAGACCCTCGCGAGGGGCCAAGCCTCATGAGGCGGACGACAGGAGCTTCCTCGGTAGCGGCCTCATCAGGCTGGCTCGCGAGGAGGCGGAGAGATCAAGGCGGGGTACCTCACGAGGTGCCCATGATGCAAGCCCTGACGACCAAGAGCGCCAGGCGGGCGCCAGCCCACGCAGTGTCCTCCTTTCCTCTTCGGTGCAAAGGGAGCAAGCGCAGGCGAGAGCATCAAGCAAAGGCGTCCATTTCGGTGCAACAAGACCAAGACCAGTCCAACGGCAGGAAGGAAGTCATTGTGGAGCCCAAGCCGGCGTCACCACCCGAGCCTTTGACAGGCGAGGACCAACTTTAGTCAGGATAAGTGTACCATATGTTCCCCTTCAAAATGGCCAATTGTTGGCGCCCTTCCCGCTCAATATTTGGGAAGAGGCCCAGGGCCTCTGCTTATAAATAGGACTAGCCACCCACAGGGTAGAGGCATCTGGCAGAGAGATCTGGAATCGGCAGAGAGATAGAGAGAAGCGGCTGAACTCCCCTAGCAGTTCATCGCACCAGCCAAGAAACAGACCCTCATGAGGCTGTTCTTCTTTGTATTGTTCATCACCATCAGCCCAAGAGGCAATCCACCACACCACAAACTATAGTAGGGTATTACACCACAATGGTGGCCAGAACTAGTATAAACCCTATGTCTCTTGTGCTGTTCCTTTCGTAGTTTAGATCCTAGCGAGGCGGCGGGGTGCAGGTAGGTGGAGGGCGAGATTCCGCGCGCACCCCTGTGTTCGAACCTCAAGGGTCTGCCGGAACCCGAAATCCGACAAAGTGTGATGCAGCCACGGCGGTTCAATTTCTCAAAAGGATTATTTTCTATTTTGGCTTTCCACACAACATCATTGCAGATAATGGCACGAACCTTTCTAAAGGTGAGATGGAGGAGTTTTGTCAACGAGAGCACATCCGGCTTGATGTAGCGTCCGTGGCTCACCCCCAGTCCAATGGTCATGCTGAGAGGGCGAATCAAGAGATCCTGAAGGGTATCAAGCCCCGGCTTATGGTTCCTTTGAAGCGGACGCCTGGTTGTTGGGTGGAAGAATTACCATCTGTGTTATGGAGCATAAATACCACCCCAAACCGATCTACGGGTTATACACCTTTCTTCATGGTTTACGGGGCTGAGGCCATTCTTCCAAGTGATATTCGTCATGACTCGCCCCGGGTTGCCAATTATGTTGAAGCGGACAATGAGCAAGCACGTCAGGAGGCGCTGGACCTGTTAGATGAAAAACGGGACATGGCTTTGGCTCGTTCGGCGGTTTATCAACAAGACCTGCGGCGTTATCACAGCCGTCGGGTGAAGACAAGAACCTTTCAAGAAGGCGACTTAGTGCTCCGGCTCATCCAGGATCAGACCGATATGCACAAGTTATCCCCACCTTGGGAAGGACCCTTTGTGGTCAGCAAAAATCTGCACAACGGATCATACTACCTCATTGACATTCGAGAAGACTCACGCAGTTCTGAGGAGGAGACCCGGCGGCCATGGAAAATAGCTCTCCTACGGCCTTATTACACTTGAAGCCACAGGCTTTTCTTATGTACATATTTCAACAATGTATATATTATGATCAATATAATAAACCGGCATCCTTGCTATAAGCGGGTCTCGCCGTTTCTTCAAATCTCTTTGTTTACATGGGGGCTTCAGCTAACAAAGTGAAGTACTACCTGTTAAACCGGCTATCATGCCACCACATAGCTTGGGAGCTTCACACCCTAGGGGCCAAAGAGAGTTCTATTGCTCAAAGCACGACTCGAACATAGGCACCCATTGAGCACAGCTCACAAAGTTACTTGGGGGCTCTTTGTGTAAAATACCAAAGAGTTTGAAAGGACCCTTGTAACCGGTATCGACCCACGGCTTGGAAGCCCGGTGTATTCACCTAAAACCCGGGTTAACCTGCCTTCATCAAGTAAGCCACTCCTATCCGAGTAATCCTGGCATGACCCATCGAGCGTTTGATGATTACTCTCATTGAGACCCTGAACTTGTCAAAGTTAAAACGATGATTGGTTAGTTGGAGGCCCATCTTAAAAGGCTTTGTCAAAACGGTTTAACTCAGCGGCTTGGCAGCCCATGAAAAGCCTCGAATTTGGGCTTGGCAGCCCTTGAAAAGCCTCGACTACACAGTTTTTTGTTTGCTTTTTGCCAAGTTTTTTCTTTGGTAACATCATATTAGCCCGGTGTTTATTAACCCGGCTTGGCTTTCAACTACAAGTTGTTAGATCATATTCATGTTAATCCGGTGTTTGCTAACCCGGCTTGGTTGTCAACTATAAGTTGTCAGACCTTATTCTTTATAAAACCGATGTTTTTCAACCCGGACTGGTTTTTATTACATATTACCAGTACAATCATCTGGTGTTCATTACAACCCGGTTCTACTTTATACATACCAACACTGCATGGTGGAAGTTGGGTGTTCACCCTTACTACAAATATATGTTGGTAAACCAACTAAGTGATTTCATATCACATGTATGATTTATTTCATGTTTTAAGCTTTGGTTATTAGCCTGGCTTTGCATGGGGCATTGTGAACCGTCCGGCGGTAAACCGCCCGGGCAGATTTTTATCTGAGACACAAGGATTGCATGGTATATAAGCCAGCACTGAAAATATCATGGCGGACCAAACAAAGTATATCCCAGTGCATGATGGCAGCGGATCAAAGTATTTTCACTAGCCTATTACAAGGCGCTTCAAGGCCCAAAATATGTTGATGGGTCATATGGCGTCGGTTCAGCCTCCTCCTCCCCATCTAATGGCTGGAAATCCACGGTGGTCCAGTCAATCCGGGTTAAATCCTGAAAGACAGCCTCTTCACTTATAAGTTCGGACGGATCAATGTCAGGGGCGTAAGTGTGCTTACGGATTGGCGGGATAAGATTTTGCACTTCCGGCATGACAGTGTTAATCCGTTTGTTGTTGGCATCATAGAAAGACCGGTGAACGGTCAAGTTAGCTTCTTCTGCCAGTTGACTCGCCAGAGGACGCATCTCCCTTGTCACATTTTTAAGGGCTTCGTCATCAAACACTGCCCCGTTTTCTTGTTCACTAGGAAAGCCCTTGGCAATGTCCACCGGATCCAGGTCGGCTATCCATGCTTTGGCTCGGGTAAGTGCCAACAAAGCGCCAGCCATAGCAGCGGATCGCTTCATCTCTTCTATTTGCGCTGGCGTCATGGATAACTTTGCTAGAGTGTCCTTGATCAATGCTGGGGCCGGATTGTTGTATGACGCTGCGCAGATAACCCGTTGGGCACATGTATACAGTTGTTCAATCAGAGTATATGCTGCTTTCATCTTCATCCGCATATCAGAGCCCAGATGAGCAATGCGGCTACCTACAACAGTTTAAGAATTTCATGTTAAACCGGCAAATTACAAGGATGGTCATTCAAGAAGCCTTGGCAAGAGTACTTACCAAATACTGCAGAGGTCATGGCATTCACTTGGCGCTTCAACCCAGTAAGCTCTTCCGCCATCGGTTTAAGAGCCGATTCGGCGTCTTCAGCCCGTTTCAGCAATGCAGTCTTTTCAGTATCCCAATTGGCACGCTCAGTCTTGAACCCTTCTTTAAGTTGTTCCATGGTGGTTAAAGCGGCTTTTAGCTCATCCTTGGCTTTGGAAGTCTCTTCTTGTTGGGATTTGATATTCTTTTGAAGATCAGCAATTTGAGCGCCTTGGTGATTTATATCAGCCTGCCACAATCAGAGGAGCATATAAATATTTTATCAAAAAGTCCCAAGCATACAACCAGTTGTACACTTGACACTTGGGGGCTAATGCGGATTGCTTCTTTACTACTGATTGTTTGAAGTCCCAAGGATTAATACAAGTTTCAATCTTGGCACTTGGGGGCTAATGCGGATTGCTTCCTTACTACTAATTGTTTGAAGTCCCAAGGATTAATACAAGTTTCAATCTTGGCACTTGGGGGCTAATGTGTATTTGATCAAGAAAATACGCAAGGAAAATCAACAAAGTATAGTTTGGAAAATAAAAGTCCCGGTTTGTCTTCGCAAGACAAACCGGCCCTTGGGGGCTACAATGCAGTAAAGGTACAAAATAAGGATGAAAGTGTTTACCTCATAGCGTTCCTTCATCAGATTTACCAAACCGACTTCATAATCTCGGCTTGTGTAAAGCCGGTTCAAGAATCCGGAATGAAGATCCTGAGCAGAAAGATTAGCATAGTTTGACAAGTCAGTCTCCCCTTCCCCTTGCCCATAGCAACAAATTAGTCCTTAAGCGGTATGTTTCGACAAAACAAGCTGGATTGCGGGTCGGTATAAGCGATTGCGATAACAACAACGTTATCATCATCTTTGGCTGGGCTCGGTTGATTGACATTATCTTTGGCTGGGCTTGGCGGAGTGGCGCAGGGGCTTGGCGGATTAGCAGTTGAACTCAGCGGATCAACAAGCTGGACTTGCAGCGAAAGCACGTGGACTTGATGTGTCAACATGTGTAGCCGGATCAGCCTCCGGCGGATCAGCATCAGTGGCTGGGTCTTGCAGGGCAGAGTCGTCCATGACAATATCAGGATTTTCACCAGCATTTTTGGGGGTTTTCTCCGGTTCAACATCGTCAGTGGGGTTGCTGGTCTTGGCTTTCTTGCTTAATCGGGCCTTGGTACTACAACATCAAAATAAAGATTAGTATGATAAACCGATGCATGAAGAAATAAACCGAAAAGCAAGTACACTTACCCAAATGACGGTTTTCGGGGAGGCGGTGAGTGGTTGATGAACCGCTGCATTTAATTGGAAGACACACGATAATTGAATCAGACGGATTGAGAGGGTATCGAAGATACCCTTCAAAGGATAAAGTTTTTGGGAGAACAAGCAACCTCCGACGACGCTCCGGGTTGGTGTGTCCTAGATACCAAAAGAGGTGACTTGCTGGCCACTGTGTCGAGTTGTGCGACGCCCTTCAGGTTGCTGCGTCTTCAAAGAAAGTTTTGGATCCAAATAAGCAAGAGGGTGAGAGTATTTCACTTTTCGAACCGCACGGCGAAATCTTTTAACCGGCACCAGATCTGAATCGGAAGAAAGAGCTATTACCTCAACATGGTCTGCATGGCTGGCCTCCGCATCATCCTGGGAATAGTTATTGTCAATAAGATGCATGAAAAAGGAACCAAGGGAGTCAAGTTCTACCTCTTCAGCCGATTCATCGACATCTTCTGGCGGATCAGAAGACTCGGCAATTTTCTTCTTGGCTGTTTTCTTGGTGACTTTGCTCTTGGCACGAGGAGCCCTGGCCAGTTTATCTTGAGATTTCCTTTTCTAGAAGGAGCTTGGTCTGCAAGATTAAAACAAAGGATAATTATATTAGTGTTAAAGAGGAGACGGATTAAAAAGGCACAAGGTTAAAGTCTTTACCGCTGGCGGTTTTGTTGGAAGCATAAAAAGGGCGCAGACCGGTTTGGGTGCATACGGTGATCGGTTCGTCAAGCATCTTCTTCACACTTTCAGTGACTTCATCATCAGTCAGTTCTATTTCGTTAAACCGTTGAGGATCATTGGTCTTGCCGGTATATTCATACATCAATCCGGGGCGGCGGCTTAAAGGTAGGACGCACCATGAAACCCAACAACGGACAAGGTCAACACCAGTCAAACCGTTGGCGAGGAGAGCCCGGAGTTTGGCGAGTTGAGGTGCATAAGCATGTCATTCTTTGGCAGTCATTCGTGGAGGTAAAGGGTGGCCATTGCTAAGCCGGTGAGTGCGGTAGCCCGGCAAAGGATTTTCTCTAGAAGGGGCAGTGTTCTGACAATAAAACCAAGTTTGTTTCTAGTATTTAGGATGGCTGTGAAGTTTGGCATGCGGAAAATCAACCTCTTTCCTTTTTTGAATTGATACACCACCAAGTTCAGTATTGGGGCCGTTAGAGAACTCAGTTCGGCGGTTTAAGTGTAAAAAATCCCGGAAGAGGTCAACAGTTGGTTCTTCTTGCAGGTAAACCTCACAGAACACTTGGAAGTTGCATATGTTGGACACAGAATTTGGTCCAATATCCTGAGGATGGAGTTGGAAGCTGGCAAGTACATCCCGGAATTTTTTTGATCCGGGAGGGCTGAAACCCCGGGATAGATGTTGCATGAACACTATCACTTCTCCATCTTGAGGCTCAGGAGGGAACTCACTTATGAAGGACACTTTTTGGAGCTAAAGCGCCCGTTACAACGAATCCGTTGATTTGCGTTTCCGTGATCCGGCATGGAACGCAGTTGCAGACAGAAAATTGCTTGGTCATCTTGAAAAGCAGAACTGTAATGGAAAAATAAAGGCCGGTTTACGATTGACGGTTCATGTGTATTCATCAGTATTAAACCGGAAATTTAATCAAAGCATACATATGAGGTAAACCGGACATTGCTATTCAAGTCAAGACGGCGGTTTAAGTGAGGGCTAATGGCATATGACGGAATATCAACTATTACAGGTTAAACCGCCCTTAGGTGAAAGGGCCAGAGCTGAAAATCTACTAAGCATTGCAGAAACAAGTTTTACAAGATGGTGATATTGTTTTGGATCTACCGTGGTTCATTGAGGAAAATTTTCTGAGCCCTACAATGGCGCTAAGAGGAACAGACAAAGTCCAAATGCAGTTTTTTCTAGGAACAGCAAGATGCTATTAGGTGATGCACTAAAGTTACGGATCTAGCAGCAAAAGAAACAATCAGGCATAAGCAAGATTCAGTAAAGAAGCTAAGGGAAAGCGGATAAGCGCTGATGAACGTCGATGAACAGGGAAGAACATGAAGCCCTAAATCCCTAATGGAGATCTAGGGTTATAGGAAGAAAGCTTACCGGATTCTCAGGAGCAGTGGAGGAGAGTTGCGGATCTCTCGAAACGTTCAGGTTGATGCTGTTGCCGAGATGAGGCGAGCCGAGGTCGACGGCGGCGGCGATGCTTGAGTTCCTTGGGTCGCGAGGAGGAAGACAATGTGCAGAGGCAAGGGGGAAAAATGGAAGGAGCCCCGGTCTTATTTATAAAGAAAGGGGGATAAAACGGCAGGCGCGAGAATCAAGGGGCCTGAAGCGGCAAAAGGGGGCGTAGCTGTCGCCTAGATCTTCGGGAATTAATTAAGTGAAGGGAATCTTTACTATCTTTTTATATAAAGATGACGTCATGACGATTCCCTGCAGCGTTCAGAGGATCACGTCATGGCGGTTTACCAAAATTCACAGGGAGAAGACAATATGGCGGTTTACGAGAATCGTTAGAAGATATTCACGGAGCTTTCCTAAGTATTGAAGATTGACATGAACAGGTTCAAATCAATCTGGGGCCTAATGTTGAGGATATAACTACTGAGGGTAAACCGCCAGGAGGGGCCGGTTCACGCTCAACTATACTGAAGCTTAGGAAGACAAACAAGATGGTGCTTTACTGATAAGGCTAGAGGCCCAGAGCCCAGAGGCGGATTAGGGCCCATAGCGGTAAACCGCCATATTTGTATAACTTGTATTGTAAGTTAGGGGAAGGAAGAGACCGAGCCGGACACTTGTATGAGCCGGCCTCGGGACTCTTTAAACCGGCCGGGCGTCACCATGTGTATATAAAGGGACGACCCGGCGGCGGTTCAGGCATAGACAACAACTCGAGATCCAGGCTAGCGTATTTGCTCCCTGATCATCGAAACCCCAATAATCCCATCACAAACTAGACGTAGGCTTTTACCTTCATCGAAGGGGCCGAACTAGTATAAACTCCCGTGTCCCTTGTCCGGTTTAACCCCTTCAAGCTAATCCGTAGCGATGGCTCCACGACTAAGTCCTTTCATGAGGACATCTGCCGTGACAAAACCACGACAAGCCCCTTTAAGTTTCCGGCCTTTATCAATGCCTTGTTATTTATATGCCACACCTCGGGTTTGAAGTTGTTCCCGGGAGGTAGTGTCCTCTTGCGTCCGAGCTCTAACGCCGGACTGCATTCGAGGTATCTTTTGCAGTCGAGCACCAATGTCGGACTGCTTCCGAGCTCCAACGCCGAAATGTATCCGAGCTCCAACGCTGGACTGTGTCTTGGATATAGTCCGGCGCTGGAGCTTGGACACAGTCCGAGCTCCAACGCCGGACTGTGTCCAAGCTCCAGCGCCGGACTATATCCAAGATGTCATAGATCATCTTGGTTCAAAAGAGTTGAAGGAGTTTAGCCAAGCTTAATGCCGGAAATGCCTTCTATGGAGCTAGCCGCTAGCGCCCGAGCTTGATGCCAGACTGCTTCAAAGGTGGTGCACCACTCCGACCGCGAGCTGATTTTTTGTGAATATTTTTAACTGGTGCAGTTTATTCTCTGCCGATGTATATCCAGTAGCCCTCAAGGTGTGTATCAGTCTAAAACCCGAGATGCACCTGAAGGCAAGCATAAAACCGTTGTTCCCAATAGCCCCTGATACTCAGGTCGATGCGTGAAATCGGCCTGAGGATCAACTCCTAACTCGGCAGCATACATAGGAATAAAAACGCAGTGTAATATATTAAAGATAATAGTGATCGGCGAATGGGACCCTGAGAGAGGGTCGTGAGAAGTTGCCGTGATATATAGCTTGATGCCAGATAGGTCCAGATGGTACTTATTACTGTCCGAAGACGCGCTTTCCCATAGTTCGATCAAGCCGAACACTGAGCCCTTTGAATTTTCTGCGTTGAATAGGCAATGCAGTAGCCCCCGAGGCACTGGTCGGGTGGCAACACCAGATCAGGGGATCGATGTGCCCCTTTAATATTTGTAAATAATGAGCGCAAAGCCCAGTAGCCCCCGAGCCTTAATGTGGGCACGGTGGCCGAATTAAGGATCGATATCCAGAGTAAAATCATAGATTATGTGTAATGATTCTATGTTTCCAAGTACTTTACATCATTATTTTGACTCCATTGTGACCGTTTATCAGTTGAAAGTGGCCCATCGTCGGCTTCTACCCCTTCGTAGATACTACGCAGGGTGTTTCCACAATAACAAAGCAACCCTTAGCCGACGTCTCGGTGCCCGAAGGCGGTTGTGTTAGCGGAAACGAGGCAATCAGATATGCGGGCTTTAAAACTTTCGCTTAGTCATAGGAGCTTTTAAACTGGGGAAGCTAGCTATGAGCCCTCGATTACTATTCGGCGACATCCGAGGTCAAGCCGTAAACACTTCGGCCAATGTTATGAACGGCCCGTCATTTAACATAGTCATCGGATCACTGACCAGTTTACGCCTATTGTGACGATCGGTTTCGGCTTTCTCCACTGAGGTGCTTGACCATGCGAGCTGGAAGCACAATTGCAGTGGTTCTCCTTTTGCACACCTAGCCGAACAAAGCGGAACGTTGGAGGCAATCACAGGAGCCGGACAACCCAACTATTGACCGAAGACACAATTCGAAACCGATGCATATATAGCAATTCCGAGAATGTTTTTGCCGAATCCCTAAAGGTGTCCGGCGTTGCACTACGAGACTAATGCTGGAAACGCACAAATAGTTTAAAAGTGCCATAGGCTCGAAAAGCCAAAAAACTTATTCAAAATTTTAATGTTCGAACTAGACCAAGTGTTCGGTGCCAATCCGAAAATTGGACTTTATAAAAAAGTGCTTCTGCCGTGCTTTAACATGACACATCCTATCTCAAGACTTCAAGTGGGCCAGCCTACGGCTTTAACCTCCTATCCCAAAGGCAGAGTACTTCTCATTAGGCCTGTTGGGGATATAACTATTTGTGTAAGCCACCCAGGAGGGGCCGGGTTACGTAAAGAGTTACCAGACAGAAGCCCAAGTCCAAGCATGAAGATGGCGACTCAACAAGGAGCCTAAGGCCCACAGGAGACTTAAGGCCCGTTGTAGTAAACCGCCATAATGGCATGACTTATATCATAAGGTAGACTTAACTAGTCACCGAGCCTGACACTGTTTATGAGCGGGGACTCATGTAAGCCCTTGAGGCGTCAACCCGTGTATATAAGGGGACGACCACTGGGCGGCTTAGGGCGTGTAACAACCCTTAGAGAACCGGGCATAGCGTATCTCGCCTCGGTCATCGAAACCTCAAGCAATTCCAACACAACTAGGCGTAGGCTTACCTTCACCGTAAGGAGCCGAACTAGTATAAACCCTCTCGTGTCCTTTGTCCCGATTAACCCTTTAAGCTTCCTAGTTGCGATGGCTCCACGATTAAGTCCTTGCAAGAGGACATCCGCCATGACAATTCCACTACGGTTGGCGCCCACCATGGGGCCAGCAGACGGGGATTTGAGTTCTTGAAGGGCAGCTTCAAAGGGCTCAAGGGATACGCTGTGATGGGCGGATGACCAAGAGTCGTCGCGGCAAGATCTACATCGACAATGAAGGCTGGGGCCCCGACGCCGACTCAATTGAGTACGGGTACCGGGTCCCCTTTGGCGGAATCCACGTCTTCATCAGCCGGATTGGTGAGCCGGGCCCAGAGCCGGACAGCTGCACCGACCTCATTGAGACGGCTCAGCATGTGGGACCCGCTCAGATTCAACCTGTGATGAAGCGTGCCTTTGTGGGTTGTGTTCATGGAGAGGCACTTTCGGAAGGACCTAAAGACGGCGAAGAGACGGCCGTCCCATCAGATGATGATTCGTCCTCCGGTTCAACAGATTCTCTGTATCAGGTCCAAGAAGCCATGCTAGGGGGCTGTTCGGACGACTCTAGCGTTCGAGATTGCTATGAACTGCCAAGCTGGGCAGGAATCTTCATGGCTGGTACCCAACCCGGTCAAAACTCGACGGCTGCGACAACAATCACGTCCGGGTTAGGAGCGTCCGGGGCAGGAGGCCCCACGCGCCCAATGGCTCAGGTGCTGATAGATCTTATGGACAAGTTAACGGCCTTGTTAACCTCCACGGTTATTCCTACAAATCCAGATGAACATAACGCGGAGGTGGCAAAGGTACGTGGGAGATAGCCCAGGCCAAGGAGGCCTTGGCGGCTGCGGACACCAGGCTAGCTGCGGAACGGGCGGCTTTAGATGCACGGGCGCAGCGACTCGATCGAGGCTTTCCGACTTAACATGAATCTGAATGCATCCAATGAGGTGATGAGAAGGAGACATCGAAAACCCAGTCCGTCTGCCTCCGGCCACGATCCTCGGAATCTTTTCACGACACCCGGAGCCGGCCCTAGCAATCCGCCCGAAGCCAATCAATTTATGACACCCGGAGCAGGAGGGCCGGTTCAGCTTCGAGAGATGGCACCTCTTCACGGGAGCATGGCCCCGCCCCGATACATACCAACACCTCCGGGCCACTTTTCCAATCCCATGGAGAACCTGATAGCAAAGATCGGTAGCGTCTGGGCGGCTCTTCCAATGGATGGTGACGACCCGACGGCGGTGGAAACCCGGAGGGTTCGGGAGCTTCTTCAGGCGGCCTTGGCACAACAAGAGGCCTATTATTACAGCAGGGACATGATTCATTCCACTCCTCAGCCTTGGGTAGCACCTCGACCAAACCGGAGTCCGAGTTACAGCAGACACATGGAGTCAGAGGCTTTATCAAATAATGCCCGGCATTGCAACCAACCCGACGGCTATAACCCGGTGCAGGATCGATTGCGTTAGGAGGATGAACGGGCGGCTCAATTAGCGGCTCAGCAGACGGCGTATGATGGTTTCCCAGAGTATCCAATGACTTCTGTTGGAGCCGGGGTGGCCACAAGAACCGGCGGTGTCCCTTGTCTGGTGCTGGCTCTTTGAGATGTGCGTATGCCCAAGGATTTCAAGGGTCCTCGAAAGGTGCCGAATTACACGGCCGACTTACAACCGGGGCGTGGATTGAAAGTTACGAGATGGCCATGGAATTATTGGAAGTCAGCGACGCGGGCGATGGCTAAGTATTTCACCATGATGTTAGATGGAGCGACCGAACTTGGTTGAAAAGCTTGCCTCCCAATTCCATCATTTCTTGGGCAGAGTTAAAGTCCCGGTTTATCCAGAACTTTAAGGATACTTGCAAGCAATCTATGTCCATTGTGGACTTGACCAATTGTAAGCAGGAGGAGGGTGAGTCCACAACTCATTGGGTGCGCCGGGTCAAAGAAATAATACATTCATCTGATAAGATGGATGCCGTCTCTGCGGTACTTATGCTCCATCAGAATTGTCGTTTTGTGCCGCTGAAGCAGAAGCTGGGGCACCTTAAGCGTGATTGCAATGACATGGGTGGCGGCTTTGGTTAAATATGCCGATTCTGATACTATCAAGATCCCGTATGCGAGGAGGAAAAGACAGGAAGGGAAAGAAGAACGGCAGCGAAAGGGTCGATAGCAACAACCCGGCAAGTCAAGGTGGTAACAAGCGTAAGCCGGACGGTAACCCGGCGTTTGTGGCTAATGCTAATGCTCAAGGTAATAACAAGAAGCACAAGGGGAGAGGGCCTCCTCGATCTGGTGGCTCAGGTCCATCTCTTGACCAGCTTCTGAATGAGCCTTGTCCAAGACACGGTACTCGAGAAAATCCTGCCACCCACTTATGGAAGGACTGCGCGATCATGAATGCTTTCAAGAATTCAAACATGTTTGATGGCAATCACGGGTCAGCGGCGGTTCAGAGGCGGTGGTTTCCATGGCCCGGTGGCGGCTCAAGTTCCGGTTTTCAAGGTGGTCAAGGTGGCTATAATCGGCAGCAGATCCGGTCAAGGAGGACAGCGAAGAAGAAGCAGCCAAAGCTATCGAGCCATCCAAAACAGTTAAACGGTGGGCAATACCATGTGTTTACCACTAACTTGTGTAGACGTGACCAGAAGGTTCATAAAAGGGCTATGAATTCGGTTGAATCGGCGGTTCCCCGTTATCTGAGGTGGTCAGAACAGCCTATCATTTGGAGTAGAGAAGATCACCCCGGGTTGATAACCCGGCCGATTAGCCTTGGTGGTGGCCCCTCGGGTTGGTGGATATAAATTCACTAAGGTGCTCATGGACGGCGGAAGCAGCATCAATATTCTCTATTATGAGACCTTTCGCCCGTATGGGTCCGACCGATAAGGACTTGAGGACGCCCAACACTGTTTTCCATGGGGTGGTACCCGGTAAGTCAGCGTATCCTGTTGGAAAGATTGAGCTGGAAGTGGCTTTTGGAGACGAATACAATTCCAGGGCTGAGAAGCTGACGTTTGAGCTCAAGATGCCGGGTTACAAGGGCACTGTCACTGTGCATGGGAGTGGAAAGGTGGCCTTGGAGTGCGAGGAAGGAGATGCGGCTTATGCTAAATCCGTTTGTGCTGAAGAGGAGCTGAAGTTTTATCAAACTAATGTTGACCCGGCAGATATGACCTCTTTGAAGAAGCCAACCACAGAGCAAGACTCGGCTTTGAAATTTAAGTCATCCGCCGAGACAAAACCGGTTGACTTCACTCCAGGTGACTCTTCCAAGCAGTTCAGCATCAGTACTAATTTGGATCCCAAATAGGAAAGCACGCTCATCGAGTTCATCCGTGAGAACCGGGACATCTTTGCATGGAAACCTTCTGACATGCCGGGTGTCCCGAGAGAACTTGCTGAGCACACTCTTAATATTGATCCAAAGTATAAGTCGGTCAGGCAGTTTCTCCGGTGATTCAATGAGAAAAGACGAAAGGCTATAGGGGAAGAGGTCGCTCGGCTCTTAGCGGCAGGGTTCATCGTGGAAGTTTTTCACCCGGAGTGGTTGGCTAACCCGGTGCTTGTGCTCAAGAAAAACGGCACTTGGCGGATGTGTGTCGATTACACGGACCTAAATAAAGCTTGTCCGGCTGATCCCTTTGCTCTGCCCCGCATTGATCAAATCATCGATGCCACTGCGGGTTGCGAGCGATTGAGTTTTTTGGATGCTTACTCTGGTTATCATCAGATCAAGATGGCAGTTAAGGACCAGGAGAAGACGGCTTTCATTACTCCATTTGGAGCCTTCTGCTATATGTCTATGCCATTTGGGCTCAAGAGTGCCCAGGCGACTTATCAGCGGTGTGTGCAAAATTGTCTCCACAATCAGATTGGGCGCAATGTTCATGCTTATGTGGATGACATTGTGGTGAAGTCCAGAGAGAAGGAAACCTTGATCTCTTATTTAAAGGAAACCTTTGATAATCTCCGGGTCTACAAGATGATGCTTAACCCGGATAAGTGCGTATTTGGTGTACCTGCAGGCAAACTTTTGGGATTCCTGGTCTCAAACAGGGGCATTGAAGCTAATCCGGAGAAGATCAAGGCGATTACCTCTCTGGCTAAGCTGGCGTGCATCAATGATGTTCAGCGACTGGCGGGTCGCGTTGCAGCTTTAAGCCGATTCATAAGCCGGCTAGGGGAGAAGGCTTTACCGTTGTATCAGATGATGAAGAAAGCAGACACCTTTGTCTGGAGTGAGGCTCCTGATGCTGCTTTTGAAGATTTAAAGAGACAATTGGCTGAGCCGCCGGTTCTCGCAGCTCCAATTGATAAAGAGCCATTGCTATTGTATGTTGCTGCTAACTCACGTCTTTGTTAGTGTGGCTATTGTGGTGGAAGCGTAAGGAGGCGGCAAGGAGCATCCGGTTCAAAGCCGGTTTATGACATCAGTGAGGTGCTCATAGAGTCCAAGCAAAGGTATCCGCATTGGCAGAAACTGGTTTATGGGGTGTTCATGGCGAGCCGGAAGCAAAAACAGTACTTCCTGGGTCATCCTATAACTGTGGTAAGTTCAGCCCCCTTGGGAGACATCATCCAGAATAGGGAAGCCATAGGACGAGTGGCCAAGTGGGCCATCGAGCTTGGGCCTCACGGTTTGAAGTATATGCCGCGCATAGCTATCAAGTCTCAAGCCCTAGTGGACTTTTATTAATGATTGGACGGAGTTGCAGGCACCAGAGGAGAAGCCGGATAACACGTATTGGACTATCACTTTGATGGGTCCAGACAGTTGGAAGGCTCGGGGGCTGGAGTTGTTTTAACTTCCCCTCGAGGTGACAAATTTTGTTATGTGCTCCGGCTTATGTTTCCCTGTACTAATAATGCAGCTGAATATGAGGCCTTACTCCATGGCCTCCGGTTGGCCAATGAGATGAATTTAAGCCGGGTAAGATGCTTGGGCGATTCAGACCTTGTTGCTCAACAGGTGTCAGGCACGCGGGATTCTAAGGATCCCCTTATGGCGGCTTATCGTCGTGAAGTTGATGCGGTGGCTGGGCACTTCAAGGGTTATCAAGTAGAGCACATTGATCGAAGGAAGAACAAGGCGGCTGATGCTTTAAGCCGGCTGGGGTCTCAGCGTAAGCCGGTGCCACCTAATACTTTCCTTGACGTTTTGCATAACCCTTACAGCCGAGTGCCTACAGAGGAAGAGCTTGCGATGCACCCGGAGGCGCAGCTGGTGGCGGCTCTCCATGCCATCCCGGACTGGACGGTTCCATACTTAGCCTATATGACCCGGGGAGAGTTGTCTGAGGACGAGACCTTGGCAAGACAAATCATCAGGCGGTCCAAATCTATGACAATTGTTCATGGCGAGTTGCATCACCGCAACGTCACTGGGCCGTTTCAACGTTGTGTATCACCTACGGAGGGTCAGGAGATACTTCGTGAGATTCATGAAGGTGATTGCGGTCATCATGCCAGTTCAAAGTCTCTGGTGGCCAAGGCTTTTTGTCACGGTTTTTATTGGCTGACGGCTCATGCTGATGCGGAGGATCTGGTCAGCAAGTGTGAGGGATGTGAAAAATTCTCAAGACGAGCTCATGTGCTGGCTCAAGAATTGAGGATGATTCCAATTACTTGGCCGTTTGCAGTCTGGGGGCTTGATATGGTTGGACCTTTCAAAAGGTCTAAAGATAAGAAGACACACCTGTTGGTGGCAGTGGATAAATTCACCAAGTGGGTTGAAGCGAGCCGGTCAAGAAGTGTGATGTAGCCACGGCGGTTCAGTTCATCAAAAAGGTGATCTTTCGTTTCGGTTTTCCACACAGTATTATAACTGATAATGGCACTAATCTCTCCAAGGGTGCCATGGAAGAGTTCTGTCAACAAGAGCACATCCGGCTCGATGTTTCGGCTGTTGCTCATCCCCAGTCTAATGGCCAGGCAGAAAGAGCTAATCAAGAGATCTTGAAAGGTATCAAACCCCGGCTCTTAGTTCCTTTACAGCGAACTCCGGGTTGTTAGGTGGAGGAATTACCTTCTGTGCTATGGAGCATCAACACAACGCCCAACAGGTCTACTGGTTATACACCTTTTTTCATGGTGTACGGAGCAGAGGCGGTTCTGCCAAGTGATATCCGGCATGATTCACCCCGGGTGGCGGCTTACGTTGAGGCTGATAACAAATAAGCTCGTCAGGATGCACTTGACTTGTTGGATGAAGAGCGAGACTTGGCTATAGCCCGCTCGGCGATTTACAAGAAGACTGCGCCGTTATCACAAATTACCGGGTTAGAAGCGTAACTTTCGGGAAGGTGATTTAGTGCTCCGGCTCATTCAGGATCAAATCGATATGCACAAGCTGTCCCTCCTTGGGAAGGACCTTTCGTGGTCAAGAAGAATCTCAACAACGGGTCATATTTCCTCATCGATGTTCGAGAGCACAAAGACTCACGTAAGTCGGAGGAGGAGACCCGCCGCCGTGGAACATAAGCGCATCTCCGCCCTACTATACTTAAGCCTGGCTTTCAGAGTATATTTATCTTTTCTTTTTTAGCAATGTATATATATTATATAAGGCAATAAAGCAGGACCTCTTTCTTTTCCATCCTACAAGGTTTATGTGTCTTCTTTACCAGGTGATGGAAACGACTAACAGGGAACGGATCATATCTGAATCCGGTTTTCCCTTTGGTCCGGCTTATTATCATATCTGAATCAAGCCATGGTCACTTGGGGGCTTCCTGTTCAAACATAGGTCGTATTGAACCAAAGAGAACATAGCTGTCGATACCCAATTGATTGGCACACTGCCGAACCCACTTGGGGGCTTCTTGATCATATTTGAATCATAGTTTAACCTCTTTGGGCCTGACGTGGATCGTATTCGAATCAACGTCACTAAACAACTCTCATGATCACTTGGGGGCTTCCTGTTCAAACATAGGTCGTATTCAAACCAAAGAGAACATAGCTGTCGATACCCATTTGATCGGCATCACCAAAGCCATTGGGGGCTATATGATCGTATCCGAATCTTAGCTTAAACCCCTCTAGAACGGTTCTACTGATCGTATTCGAATCAGAGGCATTTGAAAATCAGGTTTACTTTATTCTATAAGAGTAAATAATACTAAGGGCCAGGTAAACATTATATGTGCCAATTTTCAGAAGTTAAGTATAACTGCGCTTTTTGGGATCAAGTAAGCCGGTAAGGTACGCCTTAAACCGGCTGATACTTATGATGTTTTGGTTCCTACTCCGGATTAACGTCATCTTACATGACCCCGGATGTGGTGAGATGCCAAAGGAAGTTTTTTTTTTATACGTAATAAAGCGTAAAGCTTTTGGATGATTCAAGCAAACCGGCGGTGCATATTCTTTGGCATTGTTAAGCACCGCAAAAAACATGTGAAGGCATGACAGAGTTAAGGAGTTTTCTATCCTATTACAAGACTCCCGAGTCTAAAGTAAGTGAAGCATTGTTTTGTAAAATTCCTAACACATCTGGCGGCTCATTCCTCCGGCTGTCTTGATGACTCTGTGATATCCTTCCCCGCCTCCTTGGTTGTTTTGTCTGGAAGGTTGACGAGGTCCAGTCAATGCCGCTTAAGGCTTCAAATTCAGCCTCATCATCTATTAAACTGGCCGGGTCAAAGCAAAGGTATGCTTACGAGTTGGAGGGATCAGGCTGACATCATCATAATGCGGAGTTGGAATCCTCTGGTTCTCGTTGTCATAACCCGGCTGGTACTTCGTAAGATCAATATCGTTGCCGATGATGGTGGCCACAGGACGTACGACTCTCACACAGGTGGTGAATTCTGATTGACTGAATGCAGAGCCGTCCTCCTTTAAGCTGGGATATCCAAGAGCAGCATCGTTTAAGTCTAGCTCTGGAGCCAATGCTTTGGCCCGGCTTAAGGCAGCTATGGCCCCGGCTCTACCAGATGCTCGCCTTAACTCTTGAATCCATTGAGGTAACACGGCAAGCCGCTTGAGTACATCTTGCAGGAGATAAGGAGCATCATTTGATAAAGCCACAACGGCTAAAGCACGTTGTGACCCGGTGCATAGTTGTTCCACCAGAGTGTACACCGCCTTAAGCTTGACCAGCATATTCTGCTTAAGGTTCATGCTCCTGGGGCCTGTGTTTATACATATAAGGTGAGCCAGAGTTAACAATTAAAATAGACATCAAAGGAACCATTGTGATATTCAGAGTTATACATCGTAACTTACCAAAGATTGCTGAGACCATTTGAGATATTTGGCGCTTTAAGCCGGACAGCTCGGTGGTTGCCTCGGCAAGAGATGCCTCTGCTGTTTAAGCGCGAGTCACCAGTGAAGCCCTCTCTTCAACCCAAGTTTTCTTCTCCGATTCAAAATTTTTCTTCAGTTTCTCTTGTTCGGAGACACTGAATTCAAACTTGGAGTTGGCTTTCTGAGTTTCAAGCTCTTGGGTTTTCAAGCTGACTCTTCAGATCAGCAATCTCCGCCTCAAATTGACTTATGGCGGCCTGCATCGACATCAGGTTATGGTAAGAATCACGGTAAGATTACAATCAAGTCCCAAACACTTTACAAGTAAAGATACTTGGCACTTGGGGGCTAATGTATGCTTAAAGAGTTCTTAATGTATTTTACCGGGTCATGTATATTAAGTCTCAAGCACTTTACAAGTAAAGGCACTTGACACTTGGGGCTAATGTGTTACCCAAATTCAAAGTTTCATGCTATCACCGAGTTAAATATATTCAATTTAAGCGGATAAAACTAGCGATAAGTAGATTTCTAAGTCTCTGACATATTCATTCATAAGCAATAGACTTGGGGGCTGATACAGTAAGTAAGGTTAAAGGTATACCTCAGATTTATGTTGTATTTGCTTCACCATGTCAATTTCCAAGTCACGGCTATTGTGCACTTGGTTCAAATAGCCCGAGACTATATCACCAATGCTTAGGTGAGTATAATCAGTGATGTCCTGTTTGGTTTTCCGATGTTGGGCAAACTCCTCCTTGGCAGTGCATCGAGCAAGGATAGTAGGCTGGCCTGGTTCAACATATTGGCTTTTCAGAAATGCAACTTCTGGTTCACCGTCTGACCGGTTAGGAATTTCCGCTTATCGTAATCACGGACAACGTCTTCGCAGCGTGGTCGAGGTTGATACCGGAATGTCAAAAGCCGGTTCAGGCGGTGGCTGATGAGTGGAGCTATCAGGAACGGATGAGTCAATTGCCGGTTCAGTGATCACCGGGTCTCGGGACAAATTATTCTTTCTGGCCTTCTTGCTAGGCTTTACTTGCAGGCTGTCAGTCAAAGTGGAAGGATGAGTACCAACGAATAAGTATGGAAAAACTTAAAGTAAGAAAGGTGGCTTTACTCGGGAGCTGTTTTAAAAGCCGGCATGTTTGATTGAATCGACTCGCCGGAAGACGGAGAGGTATACTGATAATTGGAGTCAGATGAATTGAGGGTCGATTTAAATAAACCTGCCAAAGGATAAACAGAACGCAAAGCGGAGATGACCTCAGTTTGACGCTTCCTGGTTATGTCGGGTAAGCCGGAGGAGAGTTCTGCGTCTTGAGTGGCCCGAGTTTGCCTCCGGTTCTCAAGTTGTTGTTGCTTCAAAAGAAATTGAGGATCTTGGTAAGCTAGAGGGTGTGAAAACCTTACTTTCCGGTCACTCTTGGATTTTTGTGTTGGCAAAGGCTCGAGTCGGAGGAAATTATAGTTACCTCTTCGCCAGCTGCTTGACTGTTTCCAGTATCCTCCTGAAAGGATCAAATATCAGTAAAAGTAATTGCAAAGGAGTTAAAGAAAATTGAAAAAGATTACCTCTTCCTCATCCGAAGAAGAGTCATCCAATTTAAACATATCGGAGGCGCTGGGTTTCTTCTTCTTAGAGGTTCTCGTCCTGGCGGTTTTTCTTTCAGTCTTCTTGGCATACGGCCTGTTTAGCAACCTCATGGTCATACTTGACCTTCCGAAATCATCGCCCGGCTGTGGAAACAGATAAAGAATCATAAGTATAAGAAGGTAACATATAAAAGAGTATTTATGAAGACTAGTAACTTCATCATTGGAGCCGGGTTCTTCTTGCGAAGGGAAGTAAGTCAAGGCATTATCGTTCTGATGCCTTCCTTCAACAGAGATTGGACTGTAGCATCTACCGCATCGTCGGATAAATCATCAGAGCTATGACGCATCAAGTCATCCTTTTCGCATGTATAAGTACACATTAAGCCGGAGCGGTGGGTTAATGGTAGTATCCGCCAGGTGACCCAGACTCGAACCAGATCGATGCCATTTAAACCGTTCCCTAGAAGAGCTTTGATCTTCTTGATGGTGGGGTTGAGAGGCGAAGCGTTCAACACCGGATAACTTATCTGCCCGGCGGATGATTGGATACGAGGCCTTGAGGCGCGAAAAGCCGCCCGTGGCTTCTCATCGCCAGTGATGTATCTTGGCAAGAGAACCACGTCTGGTTCCGATCTTCGGGTGACTTGGCAGCTCGGCATAAGCGAAAAGACAATCTCTTCGCCATTGGATGGAGATGCCGCCAAGTTCAAGACTAGGCTTGTTGGCACGTTCGTTTTGCGGTTCAAATAAAAATTTCTCACGAACAAGAGCAGATTTGGTTCTACTCCCAGTTACACTTCGCAGAAAACTTGAAAATTGCAGAGATTTGACACGGAATTGGGCCCGATGTCTTGAGGTCTAAGGTCAAAGAAATTCAGAACTTCTCTGAATATTTTTGAGCCGGGAGGGGCAAATCCCCGGTTCATGTGATCCGTGAAAGCTATCACTTCCCCGTCTTTTGGTTGAGGCTTTTCTTCGGATGGGTCAGGAACACGATAAGACATGACCTCCTTTTTTGGCAGATGGCCAGACTTCAAAAATTCGGCCAGTTTACTCTTAGTGACTGTGGATGGGACCCAGTTGCAGGTTACATGAGCTTTGGTCGACTTAGGCGCCATGACAACAAGTTGGCCTATTGCAAAATAAGAAATTCCGGCTTAACTTTTAACCCGGAAGAAAATATTCAAATTGCTGAAGATAGCGGCTTAAAGGGGCCTAATGATATAAGGGTGATTGTTCAACAATATTTAAGCCGCTACCAACATCAAGAGCGATTCAAAATTCCTAAAGCCATGAGAAGACGGCAAGGATTACATCTCAGTATCATTTATTTAAACCAGACAACTGGACAGTTGTGTTTAAGGGCATTTACCAGAAGAAGCTTTCCAGGTGATAGAAACAGGTTTCACAGATGGCAGCTATTATTTTGGATCAAATTATTGTTCTGAAAGAAATTTGTTCTAGACCTAAAATAGAGCAGAGAAGTTCATGCACTCGAAGAAAGTTCCCAAGCAAGGGAGATGAGATCTGTTTTTGTGCAAGATCAACACAAACAATTACCGCAGCAGTTCTGCATAGTTTTTACGACCTAAACAGGTTGGGGAGGTGCAAGCTGGCAAGGTTTGCGTCGGGCGGTGATGAACGCTGACGAACTCAGGAAAGTTCTGATGCAGATCTAAAGAAAGGAAAGGAGAGGAACTCATGGATGAACTCGAGCTGCGGAGGTTCGCCGTCGATTTCTGGTCTGAGCCAGGCGGATGCAGCGGCCTGAGTCAGTGAAGACGAAGGGTTCGACGGCGGCGGCGGCGGATCTTGAGTGACAGAGAAGATAGGAAGAAGACGACTGGAAGGAGAAGAATGAAAGACCTGAAGTCGCGCCTATTTATAGGGAGAAGCATAACTGAGACGGTGCGGGAAATGAGGAGATAAGAATTATTATCCAGCGGCCCCGACGCCTCGATTCTCGGAATGGGCAATAAAGACAAAGATCCGTTGAGCCGATTCGGTGGGATAAAAGGAAAGATGACGTCATGACGGGTTAACACGGATCCAAAGAGTGACGTCACGCCGGGTTAAAAAAGTCTTTTTGCACAATCCGAAGACTAAAGATTTATGTTTTAAGTTATTTTAAGATTGACATGAGCAGGTTCAAATCAATCTGGGGCCTAATGTTGGGGATATAACTATTTGTGTAAGCCGCCCAGGAGGGGCCGGGTTACGTAAAGAGTTACCAGACAGAAGCCCAAGTCCAAGCATGAAGATGGCGACTCAACAAGGAGCCTATGGCCCACAGGCGACTTAAGGCCCATTGTAGTAAACTGCCATAATGGCATGACTTGTATCATAAGGTAGACTTAACTAGTCACCGAGCCAGACGCTGTTTATGAGCCGGCCGGGACTCTATAAGCCGCAGGGCGTCAACCTATGTATATAAGGGGAAGACCCGCCGACGACTTAGGGCAGGAAACAACCCTTCGAGAACCGGGCATAGCGTATCTCGCTCCTTGGTCATCGAAACCTCAAGCAATTCCAACCCAACTAGACGTAGGCTTACCTTCACCGTAAGGAGCTAAACTAATATAAACCCTCTCGTGTCCTTTGTCCCGATTAACCCCTTTAAGCTTCCTAGTTGCGATGGCTCCACGATTAAGTCCTTGCAAGAGGACATCTGCCGTGACAATTCCACGACAAGGCCAGTTTAGCAAACTAAACTCTAGCGGTTTTGAGAGAGAAATTAGGCTCCTCAGCTAGTGACCACATACTTGTGTCGAAAAAAGGAATGATAAATAATAACAATAATAATAATAAAAACTTTGCAACAACTAAGAAGAAAAACAACTTATTATAAAACGGCTCAAATAACCTTAAGAGCCCCCAAGTGACTTGGGTAAAAGAATGATTGTATGTACCGAAGTACTTATATCATATCTATGTTCACCCGAACTTTAAACGCGTCTTAACTGACCGTCGGCTTCTCCCTCTTCGGTCAAGGACGAAAAGTGTTATGTACTCCACATTCGCCGAGAATATCGGCGGTGTTTCCAATAACTAGGCAATCAGGCCATAAGGTCAGAATGCATAAAAGCGCTCAGGGAACTTATGCTATATTCTTGACGAAGTGTAAGAAGCATCTTGAAGAAAATAGTACCCCCTCCGATACCTTTCTTTGGTGCTCATTGTTACTATGAGACTTGTGCAATAGATTTTTTGTACTCATGAGTTCCGTTGTGTGCCGATCATCATTGAAAACAATAAGAGCGCTAGCTTTCAGCTTCACCAAGTCTGAGGTACGACTCGGATGACCCGATCGTGACAATCGCAGAGGTGCTCCCTTTACTCCCTAGCCGAACAATCGGGAACATAGGGGTAAACACAGGAGCGAGGCAACCCAGCATGCAAATCGCTTAAGTCAATATGGTGCATATTGTGGCGTAATACACGAACAGGGAACGAAGCCATACAAGTATAATCATATGCAAGAGAAAAGCTTTATAAAGAAAGCCCCCAAGTAAACGGGGTATTTGAATTTGTGTGTCACAATCAAAGTTATGACAAGGAAATTTTTTTACAAGCAACGTTTTTCCAAAAAAGTATAATGCTTGGTCGAACCGAACACAAGTTAAAAATTTAAAACTTTGAGCATGAAGGCAACTTAGCTGGTTAATGTGTTCGGTATTGATGACGCGGTCCGAGCTTGAAGCGGGACAAGGTTCCATCCCCCAAGCCGGTCCTGAGGTGGCGGAGAAAAGATCTCGGCACTCCGAAGTGGTCATATAGCACGGTCGATGCAGGCCGGCAGAGTGATGCCGAAGTCCCCGGCATGGGGTAATGAAGTGTTGATGAAGCCCCCCGTCCAGCCGAGGTGACGTGGTATGTTAGTACGCCGAGTTGACGATACTGCCCAACCCGGATCATTTTCCTGCGCACAAAAAATAGTGCAAACCGGAGATAATAGTAATAATAATTTAAAAAATCGTTGCATAATAAATAATTTATGCAAAGTGAGTAATAAAAAAAAACTATGGCCAGGCCCGAAGTCAATGTCGATGCAGGGTGTCGGCGTGATGCGGTAAATGTGTGGTGAAGCCTGAATTCCTAGGTCGGTCCGATTTCTGGATGCAGCGTTCGCCGGACTATGTACGGAAACTGACCGAACCACCATGCGACCGTCGTTTAATGAGGCCGCCATTTGCTAGACCTGCGTACATATGATGGACAAACTAGAGTAATAATTCCTTGAAAAGAATGAACCCAAACAAGCAAGAAATACTAGGATTAATAGCACCTGGTTTATTTGTTGTAGCAATGCGAAGAAAGGTGATTCCAAAAATTGGGACTCGATCCGCACACCCATTGCCTGATGGGCGATAAAGCGATGGCATGGCGATGCTGGCAATGTTTGGCTTGCCGAGGCAAAGCCCTCGGTCCAGCTAACGTGACGGAGTTGGTCGGCTAGTGACTCCGAAGTCTCCAGAGTAGGTTGATGGCGAAGCCCCCGGTCCAGCCGAGATGTCGAAGCCTCGATGTCAACCGATGAGTTGAAGTAGGTCGGCGTGATGGACACGGGCTTGAAGAAGCAACAGTGCGGCCCTGCCGATGCAGGTCGTGACGTGGTCAATGTCGGCTTGATTAAGTGACCGTGCGGTGATGCCGGTGTGCCCGCTCCGTGTAATCCGTGGGGCGGTGATGTTGGTGATGATTTATCCTTCGCGATGCCGAACTTTTGTTCGGCTTGTCGAGATGATGATCCGAAGAAGTTGAGCTCAGCTCAACAAAGCGACGACGTGTCTAGCGCAGGTCGGCAGCCTTGGAGCAATATTGCCGGACTGGTTTGACACCAGCATGATGATGAAGATGACCTCAGGGGAGGCTTAAAATTTTACGGGCACGTGTTTAAAAACGACGCACAATACCCTAGAAAAGAATTCCTCTAAAAAGGTTGTCCAATATCACGTTCATAAAGAAACATGAATTCGGGTCGGATCTGTATTCGCGCAGAAAACAGATCCAAAAATTGGCCCACTCATCGGAAGGTTCCCAGAGTTTGAATCATCGGATCGAGCTGAAATTTGGAGGGGTGGTAGATATGGGAATTCCTCAGTAGATGAACGGTTGGATCTTCCAAAGGACCTCCGACATGGGCTCTGGAGACCACGCCCTAAACTCGTCCAGATTTGACAGGGCTCCGGTATATCGGAGATTGTCGGAGATTCCTCCATCGGAACTCAACAAAATTTTGCATGGCTGTTGTAGACGTAATTCCGCACTATTCCACCAAAGCGATCGTCAAACCGATGCTCGAGGAGGCGGTGACAATTGATACAAGTTCGCTGTCCAGAAAAACAGCACGACCGCCCGAGGGCAATGTTGACGTTGAGCCCTCGAGCTCCATGGATGATTCCTGTATGATCATGATAGAGATCGGAGTTGATGTTGATGAAGGCCCACGTCCGAACATGACGATCGGAGATGGAGTGCGGTCCTCGGTCGAGCCAAGGTGACCAGTCGAGCCAGCAACAAAGATGCCGGCGTCGCAGTTGACCTGCGGGCGAGCCATTGATCCTTTTGCCAATCACACAGCGGAACTCTCAATGAAAGCACCAATATCAGTGTCAAAACCAGCGGATCTCGGGTAGGGGGTCCCGAACTGTGTGTCTAGGATCGATGGTAACAGGAGACGGGGGACACGATGTTTACCTAGGTTCGGGCCCTCTCTATGGAGGTAATACCCTACTTCCTGCTTGATTGATCTTGATGATATGAGTATTACAAGAGTTGATCTACCACGAGATCGTAGAGGCTAAACCCTAGAAGCTAGCCTATGGTATGATTTTTGTATATCTCTATCGAATAGCCTCGCCCTAGTTTATATAATGCACCAGAGGCCTAGGATAACAAGAGTCCTAGCCGAATACGTCGGTGGGGGAGGAGTCATTGTCTTGATCACCAAGTCTTGTGGAATCTTCCTTGTATGCGGCAGCTGTCTGGACTGGCCCATGAGTATATGGCCATGGGGGTCCTCAGCCCAATCCAACTGATCGGGAGACGACGTGATGAGTACCCCCTAGTCCAGGACACCGTCACTCCCACTTTCAATATGTATCCAGATTGAGACTTAGAGTCATCTGGATCAGTGTCAAAAACTTGCATCGACATAACCCTTTACGATGAACCTTTTGTCACCTCCATAATCGAGAAACATATCCTTATTCCTACTAAGGATAATTTTGACCGCTGTCAAGTGATCTACTACTAGATTACTATTGTACTCCCTTGCCAAACTAAGTGGTAGGGTATACAATAGATCTGGTACACACCATGGCATACTTTGCAGAACCTATGGTTGAGGCATAGGGAATGACTTTCATTCTCTTTCTATCTTCTGCCGTGGTCGGGCTTTGAGTCTTACTAAATTTCACACCTTGTAACACATGCAAGAACTCTTTCTTTGACTGTTCCATTTTGAGCTACTTCAAAATCTTGTCAAGGTATGCACTCATTGAAAAAACTTATCAAGCGTCTTGATCTATCTCTATAGATCTTGATGCTCAATATGTAAGCAGCTTCACCGAGGTCTTTCTTTGAAAAACTCCTTTATGCTTTGCAGAATAATTCTACATTATTTCCAATCAACAATATGTCATTCACATATACTTATTAGAAATGGTGTAGTGCTCCCACTCACTTTCTTGTACAGGCTTCACCGCAAGTCTGTATAAAACTATATGCTTTGATCAACTCATCAAAGCGTATATTTGAACTCTGAGATGCTTGCACCAGTCCATAGATGGATCGCTGGAGCTTGCACATTTTGTTAACACCTTTAGGGTCGACAAAACCTTCTAGTTGCATCATATACAACTCTTCTTTAATAAATCCATTAAGGAATGCAATTTTGTTTATCCATTTGCCAGATTTCATAAAATGCGGCAATTGCTAACATCATTCGGATAGACTTAAGCATAGATACGAGTGAGAAACTCTCATCGTAGTCAACACTTTGAACTTGTCAAAAACCTTTTGTGACAATTCTATCTTTGTAGATAGTAACACTACTATCAACGTCCGTCTTCCTCTTGAAGATCCATTTAATCTCAATGGCTCGCCGATCATTGGACAAGTCAATCAAAGTCCATACTTTGTTCTCATACATGGATCCCATCTCAGATTTCATGGCCTCAAACCATTTCGCAGAATCTGGGCTCATCATCGCTTCCTCATAGTTCGTAGGTTCGTCATGGTCAAGTAATATGACCTCCAGAATAGGATTACCGTACCACTCTGGTGTGGATCTCACTCTGGTTGACCTACGAGGTTTGGTAGTAACTTGATCTGAAGTTACATGATCATCATCATTAGCTTCCTCACTAATTGGTGTAGGAGTCACAGGAACAGATTTACGTGATGAACTACTTTCCAATAAGGGAGCATGTACAATTACCTCATCAAGTTCTACTTTCCTCCCACTCACTTCTTTCGAGAGAAACTCCTTCTCTAGAAAGGATCCATTCTTAGCAACGAATATCTTGCCTTCGGATCTGTGATAGAAGGTGTACCCAACAGAACTTTTGGGTATCCTATGAAGACACATTTCTCCAATTTGGGTTCAAGCTTATCATGTTGAAACTTTTTCACATAAGCATCACAACCCCAAACTTTAAGAAACGACAACTTTGGTTTCTTGCCAAACCACAGTTCATAAGGTGTCATCTCAACGGATTTAGATGGTGCCCTTTTTAATGTGAATGCAGCTGTCTCTAATGCATAACCCCAAAACGATAGTGGTAGATTGGTAAGAAACATCATAGATCATACCATATCTAATAAAGTACGGTTATGACGTCCGGACACACCATTACGCTGTGGTGTTCCAGGTGGCGTGAGTTGCGAAACTATTCCGCATTGTTTCAAATGAAGACCAAACTCGTAACTCAAATATTCTCCTCCACCATCAGATCGTAGAAACTTTATTTTCTTGTTACGATGATTTTCTACTTCACTCTGAAATTATATGAACTTTTCGAATGTTTCAGACTTTATGTTTCATCAAGTAGATATACCCATATCTGCTCAAATCATCTGTGAAGGTCTGAAAATAACGATACCTGCCGCGAGCCTTAATATTCATCGGACCACATACACCAATATGTATGATTTCCAACAAATCTTTTGCTCGCTCCATTGTTCCGGAGAACGAGGTTTTAGTCATCTTGCCCAAGAGGCATGGTTCGCAAGCATCAAGTGATTCGTAATCAAGTGATTCCAAAAACCCATCAGCATGGAGTTTCTTCATGCGCTTTACACCAATATGACCTAAACGGCAGTGCCACAAATAAGTTGCACTATCATTATTAACTTTGCATCTTTTGGCTTCAATATTATGAATATGTGTATCACTACGATCGAGATCCAACGAACCATTTTCATTGGGTGTGTAACTCTATAAGGTTTTATTCATGAAAACAGAACAACAATTATTCTCTAACTTAAATGAATAACCTTATTGCAATAAACATGGTCAAATCATATTCATGCTCAACGCACACCAAATAACACTTATTTAGGTTCAACACTAATCCCGAAAGTATAGGGAGTGTGCGATGATGATCATATCAATCTTGGAACTACTTCCAACACACATCGTCACTTCACCCTTAACTAGTTTCTGTTCATTATGCAACTACCGTTTCGAGTTACTACTCTTAGCAACTGAACCAGTATCAAATACCGAGGGGTTGCTACGAACACTAGTAAAATACACAACAATAATCTGTATATCAAATATACCTTTGTTCACTTTGCCATCCTTCTTATCCGCCAAATACTTGGGGTAGTTCCGCTTCCAGTGACCAGTTCCTTTGCAGTAGAAGCACTTAGTCTTAGGCTTAGGTCTAGACTTGGGTTTCTTCACTTGATCAGCAACTTGCTTGTCGTTCTTCTTGAAGTTCCCCTTCTTCCCTTTGCCCTTTTCTTGAATCTAGTGATCTTGTCAACCATCAACACTTGATGCTTTTCTTGATTTATACCTTCGTTGATTTCAGCATCGCGAAGAGCTTGGGAGTCGTTTCCGTTATCCCGTGCAAATTATAGTTAAAAATGAAGTTATACAAACATGGTGTTGGTGACAAGAGAAATATTTAAAACACAATTTTATATTGAAGATTAACTCCCACTTGATTCACGATTGTAGTACCCGGACAATCGAGCACATGCTCACGGCTTGAGCTATTCTCCTCCATCTTTTAGCAAGAGAACTTGTTGGAGACTTCATATCTCTCAACTCGGGTATTTGCTTGAAATATTAACTTCAACTCCTGGAACATCTCATATGGTCCATGACGTTCAAAACGTCTTGGAAGTCCCGATTCTAAGCCGTTAAGCATGGTGCACTAGACTATCAAGTAGTCATCATATTGAGCTAGCCGAACGTTCATAACGTCTGCATCTGCTCCTGCAATAGGTCTGTCACCTAGCGGTGCATCAAGGACATAATTCTTCTGTGCAGCGATGAGGATAATCCTCAGATCACGGATCCAATCCGCATCATTGCTACTAACATCTTTCAACATAGTTTTTCTATAGGAACATATCAGAATAAACATAGGGAAGCAACAATGCGAGCTATTGATCTACAACATAATTTGCAAAATACTATCAGGACTAAGTTCATGATAAATTTAAGTTCAATTAATCATATTACTTAAGAACTCCCACTTAGATAGACATCCCTCTAATCCTCTAAGTGATCATGTGATCCATATCAACTAAACCATAACCGATCATCACGTGAAATGGAGTAGCTTTCAATGGTGAACATCATTATGTTGATCATATCTACTATATGATTAATGCTCGACCTTTCGGTCTCAGTGTTCCGAGGCCATATCTGCATATGCTAGGCTCGTCAAGTTTAACATGAGTATTCTGCGTGTGCAAAACTGGCTTGCACCCGTTATAGATGGACGTAGAGCTTATCACACCCGATCATCACGTGGTGTCTGGGCACGCATTTAACTTTGGCAACGGTGCATACTCGTGGGAGAACACTTTTATCTTGAAATTTAGTGAGAGATCATCTTATAATGCTACCATCAATCAAAGCAAGATAAGATGCATAAAAGATAAACATCACATGCAATCAATATAAGTGATATGATATGGCCATCATCATCTTGTGCTTGTGATCTCCATCTCCGAAGCACCGTCATGATCACCATCGTCACCGGCGCGACATCTTGATCTCCATCGTAGCATCGTTGTCGTCTCGCCAATCTTATGCTTCTACAACTATCGCTATCGCTTAGTGATAAAGTAAAGCATTACAGGGCGATTGCATTGCATACAATAAAGCGACAACCATATGGCTCCGCCGATTGCCGATAACTTCGGTTACAAAACATGATCATCTCATACAATAAAATTTAGCATCATGCTTTGACCATATCACATCACAACATGCCCTGCAAAAACAAGTTAGACGTCCTCTACTTTGTTGTTGCAAGTTTTACATGGCTGCTACGGGCTGAGCAAGAACCGTTCTTACCTACGCATCAAAACCACAATGATACTTTGTCAAGTTGGGGCTGTTTTAACCTTCGCAAGGACCGGGCGTAGCCACACTCGGTTCAACTAAAGTTGGAGAAACCGACACCGCCAGCCACACGTGTGCAAAGCACGTCGGTAGAACCAGTCTCGCGTAAGCGCATTTCGTAATGTCGTCATCCGGGCCGCTTCATCCAACAATACCGCCCGAACCAAAGTATGACATCTTTGGTAAGCAAGATGACTTATATCGCCCACAACTCACTTGTGTTCTACTCGTGCATATGACATCTACGCATAAAACCAGGCTCGGATGCCACTGTTGGGGAACGTAGTAATTTCAAAAAAAATCCTACGCACACGCAAGATCATGGTGATGCATAGCAACGAGAGGGGAGAGTGTAGTCCACGTACCCTCCTAGACCGAAAGCAGAAGCGTTAGAACACGGTTGATGTAGTCGTACGTCTTCACGATCCGACCGATCAAGTACTGAACGCACGGCACCTCCGAGTTCAGCACACGTTCAGCCCGATGACGTCCCTCGAACTCCGATCCAGCCGAATGTTGAGGGAGAGTTTTGTCAGCATGACGGCATGGTGATGATGATGATGTTCTACCGATGCAGGGCTTCGCCTAAGCACTGCTACTGTATTATCGAGGTGGACTATGGTGGAGGGGGGCACTGCACATGGCTAAAAGATCAAACGATCAATTGTTGTGTCTATGGGGTGCCCCCTGTCCCCGTATATAAAGGAGCAAGGGGGAGTGCAGCCGGCCTAGAGAGGGGGCGCGCCAGGAGGAGTCCTACTCCCACCAGGAGTAGGACTCCCCCCTTTCCCTAGTTGGATTAGGACATGGGAGGGGGAAAGAGGTGGAGGAGAAGAAGGAAGGGGGGCGCCGCCCCCCTCTCCTTGTCCTATTCGGACTAGGGGGGAGGGGCGCGCGGCCCTTGTCCTCTCTACTACAAGGCCCACTAAGGCCCATTAAGTCCTCGGGGGGTTCCGGTAACCTCCCGGTACTCCGGTAAAATCCCGATTTCACCCGAAACACTTCTGATATCCAAACATAGGCTTCAAATATATCAATCTTCATGTCTCAACCATTTCGAGACTCCTCGTCATGTCCGTGATCACATCCGGGACTCCAAATAACCTTCGGTACATCAAAACATATAAACTCATAATATAAATTTCATCGAAACATTAAGCGTGCAGACCCTACGGGTTCGAGAACTATGTAGACATGACCGAGACACGTCTCCGGTCAATAACCAATAGCAGAACCTGGATGCTCATATTGGCTGCCACATATTCTACGAAGATCTTTATCGGTCAGACCGCATAACAACATACGTTGTTCCCTTTGTCATCGGTTTGTTACTTGCCCGAGATTCGATCATCGGTATCTCAATACCTAGTTCAATCTCGTTACTGGCAAGTCTCTTTACTCATTCCGTAATACATCATCTTGCAACTAACCCATTAGTCACAATGCTTGCAAGGCTTACAGTCATGTGCATTACCGAGAGGGCCCAGAGATACCTCTCCGACATTCGGAGTGACAAATCCTAATCTCGAAATACGCCAACCCAACAAGTGCCTTCGGAGACACCTGTAGAGCACCTTTATAATCACCCAGTTACGTTGTGACGTTTGATAGCACACAAAGTGTACCTCGGTAAACGGGAGTTGCATAATCTCATAGTCATAGGAACATGTATATGTCATGAAGAAAGCAATAGCAACATACTAAACGATTAAATGCTAAGCTAACGGAATGGGTCAAGTCAATCACATCATTCTCCTAATTATGTGACCCCGTTAATCAAATGACAACTCATGTCTATGGCTAGGAAACATAACCATCTTTGATCAATGAGCTAGTCAAGTAGAGGCATACTAGCGACACTCTGTTTGTCTTTGTACTCACACATGTATTATGTTTCCGGTTAATACAATTCTAGCATGAATAATAAACATTTATCATGAAATAAGGAAATAAATAATAACTTTATTATTGCCTCTGGGGCATATTTCCTTCAGGCTGAGGCCGCCACCCTGAAGAAACCTGCGGAGGCCGAAGCCGCCGACGCGGCGAAGAAGCAGGCTGAAGAAGCCGCGCACCGCCAATCGGTGATTTTTGTCACTCCCCTGAACTCCGCGCCGCCAACTTCGGAGTTCGTGGCGCAGACTGGGGAGGCCGGCGACGAGCACCCGGTCATGGAGAGGGACGGCGGCGACATCGCTATGCCGGACGTGATTGTGCCCACCGCCGCCATCTGGGAACGCGCAAGGCGAGCAGCCGGTGGACCCGCCGGTGCCACCGGCCGGAAACGAGGTGGCGACGGGCCTGACTCCTGAGGTCGGCACGCCGACGTGTCGCCGTCTTGCAAAGGCGGCTTCGGCACCATGCCCGCTGGAGACTGGCGCCGCGAGCTCCTCGATCCCGGACATCGAGGCGACCAGCGCCCCGCCCACTGGGTGGGTGCGGGTTGGCGGGACGGGCTCTCTGAACAACGCGATGCTGGATGTTCAAGCCAAACTCCACGCTGAAGCCGACGCCATCAAGAACTGCAACAAGGCGCATCTGGCATCGCGAGAGGCCATCCGGGTATGCTTCTTGCTTCTTCGTTTTTAACTCTTGTATTGCCTCATGGGGGCGCGTTAGCGCACCCACTGGGTGTAGTTCCCGAGTTCCGGGCCGGCTGCTGAGCAGGCGGCGCGGAACTTTAACTAGCAGGCTCTGAGAACTGATATCCTTGCTGCAAGATTATCATAACCTTTGTGATGCCGCCTACAACTCCAAGGTCCTGGAGCTGGATCAACGTGTTGCCGACTTGTCAGAGAGCCGGAGTAAGTCTTCTTCCCTTTCCGCGGGGCGCGCTGGCGCACCCGCGGGTTGTAGTCCCCGAGATTCGGGCCGACTGTTGAGCAGTCGGGCCGGATCTCCCCGGCGACTATTCTTCTTTCTGTTGATGACTCCTTTCTCCGCGGGGGCGCGCTGGCGCACCCGCGGGCTGTAATTCCCGAGATTCGGTCCGACTGCTGAGCAATCGGGATGGATCTCCTAGGAAACTATTCTTCTTTGTTGGCAACTGACGCCTTCCTTTCTTCTTTTCTTCCGCAGAGGCCAACGCCACCTTGCAGCAGCAGCTGGGCGAAGCCAACACTGCGCTGCACGCTAAGGAGGAGGAGCGCAGCAAGCTGGCTGAAGAGCGCGACCGGCTTGTCGCGCAACTGGCGGAACAGAAGGAGCTCCTCAAGAAGGCCCAGAAGGAGACGGAGGACAAGGAGACCAGCCTCCTTGCTGAGTTTGCGATCGAACGCTCCGCCTGGACCTACAAGGAGGCTATGCTGACTTCTGACTTTCACGAGATCGAGGACATAGTCGATGGTGAGCTTCCCTCTTTATCCTTCTTTGAGATGCCGGCTGTTGGTCGAGCCGACTTCTCGTCTTTACCTTTGGCTCTTTGCTTTCTATCTTGGCAGACTTCTTCCCTGGTCACTCGGACGCCGCCCACCAGGCCATTGAAGCTGATCGCGAAGGACGGAGGGCAGGCGGTGCGCAGATCACCGCCGACGCCCCCCAAACCCTTAACGAGCAGATCCTGAGCATCGAGGCCCGTCTTTGGCCGGCTCACCGGATGTTGCGCCAAGCTTCAACAGGTCGGCAACCAAAGCGATCGCCTGTGGGTTTAACATTCCCAAGACCACACACTCCCAAATGGATCGCCGGATCGGCCGGAGGTGGTGGCCGGCCGTCTTGAGGCCTGGAAGGGCTCCTCGACCCGGGCTGGAGCGCGCCGGGCCTTGGAGTTCGTCAAGGCATGGTACCCTGGGCTGAGTCTAGCCCAGCTAGCCACATTACAGCTGGAGGCTCAGGAGGAATTGTCGGTCGTGGAAGATGATCTCGTCAAGCGCGCGACATCAATCGCCGAATACACCGACACCAGCATCTTCGTCCCGGAGCGGGTTGAGAATGGCACCGAGGCGCCGCCAGAATGGTTCGGGCTGAACCCGGAAGACGGCGAGGACTCGGCGGAGGTGATCGACTCCAGCGATGAGGAAGAAGGCGAGGCGGAGGAGGAAGGCAAAGAGGAGGCGCCAAAGGTCGGAGCGGACGGCCAGCCTCAGCACGACCGCGCCTCCAGCTACGAGACACGCCCAACCGAGCCGGCTACCGCTGGAAGCGACCAAGCGGAGACTGACCAGCCGGCCGCTCCACCAACTGTCGCTGCCAATTCCTCCGATCCATCGAACCCGTCTGCCGCTTCCTAGGCCGCCAGTTTATCTTTTGCTTTATATATCTATCAGTCTCGACAAACTTTGTTAATTTCGTACAATTCCACCCGTGGGGTGTATCTTAAACTTGTGTTTGAAGATCGGCCAAGGGCCTTTGTTATGTAAATATTTTTCCGAGTTCTATTTTTGCTTGCTTGCTGCTCTTTGGCTTTTTCCTTTGCCGCCTTCCCTTAGTTGTCGTCTTGCCAGCCGAACAGCCGCTCTGCGGACTGTGGCTGGGTCAGGTACTTAGCTACTTCCCGGAAGGCAAGTACTTAGCCGTTTTTAGAACATTCTAGCAAGTTAAGTAGAAGCCGGCAGGCCGGCTGCTCATCAGTCGGTCGTAGAAGGTGGGAAGCCGACTTGAACTATGCACGTGCTTTGTGTCCTTAGCCATTTTTCATGTGGACACCCTTTCTGCCTTCCTCCCGCCCCATCGGACAAGCTCTCATGAGCTGCGGCTTCTGGCAGGAGACGGCTTAAGTGCCAACACATTACTTGTCCGGCTGCAGGAAGCATTTCATAGTACAAGGCGACAAGTCCCCGGGCCGACTAGTCGGACCCGGTGCCAAGAGGCATAAAGAAAATGACATACTCATAGGCATAATTCTTATCGTATAGATAAAAGAGGGCAGTCCCCGAGCTCTTCTCGGGGGACCCGGAGTCTTCATACTTTAATACAAAAGGTAGCGTGGTAGATACTGCATCAACTGTAAAATCTTCGGAGGAGATTTGCATTTCATGGCCGCTCCGTCTCCTTGCCGGAGTCATCTCTCTTGCGCGCTCGAGGCTTCTGAGCGTCGACCAGGTAGTAGGAGTCGTTGGCCAATACTTTGCTGATGATGAAGGGACCCTCCCAAGGCGCTGAGACCTTGTGCTGGCCGGCTGTTCGCTAGATCAGCCGGAGCACAAGGTCTCCTTCTTTGAAAGATCTCGGCTTAACCTTCCGGTTGTAGTATCGGCGCAGGCTCTGCTGGTAGATGCTGGACCGACTGAGTGCCAACAGCCGACCCTCTTCCAGCAGATCGACGCTGTCTTGACGTGCTTCTTCTGCCTCCTCTTCGGTGTACATGGTGACTCGAGGGGAGTCGAATTCTATGTTCGTTGGGATGACGGCTTCAGCACCGTAGATGAGCAAGGCATGAAGCCGGTTGACTTGTTCAGAGTTGTGCGCAGGCTCCAGAGGACGACTGGCAGCTCGTCGAGCCAGCAGCCGGCCGAACGCTCCAGAGGCTCGACCAGTCGGGGCTTGATGGCGGACAAAATGAGGCCGTTTGCTCGCTCCACTTGGCCATTTGATCATGGATGGGCAACGGACGCTAAGTCGGTCGGATGCCCTGCGCCACGCAGAACGGGCCAAGGCGCCTTTTGGCAAAGTTTGTGCCATTGTCGATGATGATGTCGCGGTATGCCATACCGGACGGTGATGTCGGACATGAAAGTCACAGCTGTCGGACCATTCAGCTTCTTGATTGGTTTTGCTTCTATCCACTTGGTGAACTTGTCCACCGCAACAAGCATATGCGTCATGCCACCTCACGCTGTTTTGAATGGTCCCACCATGTCCAGGCCCCAGACGGCAAAGGGCCAGGCAATGGGAATAGTCTTGAGTGCAGAAGCCGGCTGATGTGGCTTAGAACGGAACTTCTGGCACCCTTTGCATTTCTGGACCAGGTCTTTGCGTCTTCTAGAGCAGTCGGCCAGAAAAAACCATGGAGGAAAGCTTTGGCGACAAGTGCTCTTGAAGCTGCATGGTGGCCACATTCGCCTTGATGGATGTCTTTGAGGATTGCTTGGCCTTGCTCCGGCTCGACGCAGCGCTGGTAGACACCGGTGACACTGCACCTCACAAGCTCTATGTTGACTATGGTGTATGCTGCTGCCCGGCGTTGCACTTGCCGGGCTGAGATCTCATCAGTCGGTAGCTCTTTGTTTACCAGGAAGTTGAGGATGGGCTGGGCCCATGAAGGTGCTACGAGTTCTTCGACTGCCAGGACTGCAACTTTGACAAGGGCGGTTGGGCCGGGAGGCGGCGGGTTGGAGTTGGCTGCCGCTTGCTGGGTCTATGAAGTCCCCGGGCCGACTGCCACAGTCCCCGGGACGGGCTCTGAAGTCTCTGGGTTGGCCGCTGCAGTCCCCGGGCCGGGTTATGAAGTCTTGGGGCTGGGTGCGACTGCCACGGCCCCCGGGCCGCCTGCCGGAATTCCCGTGCCAGCTGCTGGAGCTCTCAAGTCAGATCCGACTGCTTTAGGAGGAGCCGGCACGAAGATACAATCCGACTCTGGCGATGGCTTGACAGACGGCTTGAGGAGGCGTTGTAGGGCGACGCCGATCAATATTGCTTGACGGGTCGAGCCGATTCGTGCCAAGGCGTCTGCTTGCTCATTGTTGTTTCTTGGCACATGGAGAAACTCGCACCGTTCAAAATATCCACTGAGTTGCTGCACGAGGAAGCGATAGCTCGCCATGTTTGCATCCTTGGCGTCCCAGTCGCCTTACGACTGCTGGACCACCAAGTCAGAGTCACCATAGCACAGGATCTGGTGAATGCCGAGCTCTTTGGCAAGCCGGAGCCTGTGAATGAGTGCCTCGTATTCAGCAACGTTATTGGAGGTGGCAAAATAGATTTGCAGCACATATCTGACCTTCTCGCCTTTGGGAGAGGTGAGGACGATGCCGACTCCCAAACCGGTGCGCATCTTAGAACCATCAAAGTGCATCCACCAATAGGTGGAGTCCGGCGCCGGTGGCAGGTACTGGGTCTCGGCCCAGTCGATGAGGAAGTCGGCCAGCGCCTGTGACTTGATGGAGGTGCGAGGCTGGTAGTAGATGGTGTAAGGGGCCAAATCTATGGCCCATTTGGCCACTCGGCCGGAGGCATCTCGGCTTCCAATGATCTCGGCGAGCGGAGCAGTGCAGACAACAGTGATTGGGTGCTCTTGAAAGTACGGCTTCAACTTCTTGGCGGCAAAGTGCACGCCGTAGCACATCTTCTGATAGTGGGGGTAGTTTTGCTTGGAGGCTGACAGCACTTCACTTAGGTAATACACCGGTCTCTAGACTGGTAGCGCCTTTCCTTCCTCCTTGCGTTCTACCACTATGACTATGCTGACCACTCGGCTGGTGGCAGCGATGTAGAGGAGCATGGGCTCTTTAGGAGTCGGAGCTGCCAGGACAGGCGGAGTAGTCAACATCTTCTTGAGCTGGAGAAAAGCTTCATCCGCCTTGTCATTCCACTCGAAAAAAGTGGTCTTCTTCATGAGCTGGTACAGGGGAAGTGCCTTCTCTCCCATCTCGATCGCTAAACGGTGATGGATGCCAAACACCGGTGAACTTCGCACATCCAAAGTCGGGTGGGTACTTCCATCCTCTTGATGGCCTTGATCTTCACAGGTTTGCACTCTATGCCACGCTCTGAGACCAGGAATCCAAGAAGCTGGCCGGCTGGTACTCCGAAGACGCATTTCTCCGGGTTGAGCTTGATTTGAAACCGGCGTAGGTTCTCAAAGGTCTCTTTGAGGTCTTCTAGCAGCATTCCATGCTTCTCCGTCTGCACAACGACATCGTAGACGTAAACATGGGTGTTTCTGCCGAGTTGTTTGAGGAGGCACTTCTGCATGCAACGTTGAAATGTGGTACCGGCATTCCTCAAGCCGAACGTCATGGTCAAGTAGCAGAAGGCTCCAAATGGGGTGATGAAGGCGGTCTTCAGTCTATCGGACGGGTTCAGCTTGATCTGGTGATACCCTGAATATGCATCCAAGAAACTCAACAGCTCGCATCCGGCTGTGGAGTCTATCACATGGTCGATTCTCGACAAAGCAAACGGGTCTTTGGGGCAGGCTTTGTTGAGGCTGGTGTAATCAATACAAATGCGCTACTGCTTGTTTTCTTCAACACAAGGACTGGGTTGGCCAGCCACTCTCGAAAGAACACTTCCATGATGAAGTCGGCTGCCAGCAGCCGGGCTATCTCTTCTCCAACGACTCTTCTCTTCTCTTCTAACAAGCGGTGCAAGGGTTGCCTGACTAGCTTGGCATCAGACCGGACATGTAACTTGTGCTCAGCGAAATCCGTCGGAACACCCAGCATGTCTTTGGGGGACCATGCAAAGATGTCCCGATTCTCACGGAGGAAATCGACGAGCTCGCCTTCCTATTTGCTATCAAGGCTTGCACCTATGACAGCGTTCCTCTCCGGGGGCTCCGGATCCAAGGGTATCTTCTTTGTTTCTTTGGCCGGCTTGAACGAGCCGTCGGCTTCTGACTCCTTGGGGTCGGGCGACATCTCCGGCCGCTTGCCTGCCGTCGCCACAACCCCGGTCAAGGAGCCACTTCTTGGCCGCGATCACGAGGGACTCGGCCAACCGACTGCTCTCAGCTGCGCAGGCGGATAACTTCTAGTAGTCGCTGGCTATGGTCAGAATTCCCTTGGAACTCGACATCTTCATATTGAGGTAGGCATAGTGGGGGAAGGCCATGAACTTGGCCAAAGCAGGCCGGCCAAGTAGTGCATGGTAGGGGCTCTCAAGGTCCACCACCTCAAACCAGACTGGCTCTCGGCGGAAGTGATCCTTGTCTCCAAAGAGGACGTCTATCTGGATCTTGCTGATTGGTGAGCAGGAAAGGCCAGAAACTATGCCATGGAATACAGTCCGGCTGGACTGAAGCTGCCTTTGTTTGATTCCTAACTTCTCCATGGCATCTTTATACAGGATGTTGATGTTGCTGCCGTCATCTATCAGAACTCGGGAGAAGTGAGCAGCTCGCCTATCAGTGGCAAAGGTGGCATCTAGAACCAGGGCGTAGAAGCCGGGATTGGGCATCACTTCCGGGTGGTCGGCTTTGCTCCAGCTGATGGGCTTCTCGGACCAATGCATGAACTCGGGGGTCTCTGATGCTACCGCATTCACTTCTTGTTATTGCAGCCGCATGCTACGTCGGTCATCGGCCACACTGGTGAACACGACATAAGCTCCGTGCTCTTCTGGATAATCGTCTTGTATGGCTCCGACTGGTCGAACCGCCGGCTGCTGGGGGGAGGAGGCGGCTGCCCAGCAGGCGGAGGAGGCAGAATGCCGTCTCTCTTGGCGATCCTGGTGAGCCAATGGCATTTCCGAGTGGTATGGTTGGACGGCTTCGCACCACTGTGGAACTTGCAGGGTGCGTCAAGAGTCTGCTCATATGAGAAAGCCGGTAGCCAATTGGGCTTGCCGCCTTCCGCGCTTGGACGGAGGCTGCCCTTCCGGCTGCTGGTCTTCGACTGTCGCCACCTGCCGGCTTGTGGAAGCCGGCTGCATGGCCTTGCGCTTGTTGTCGCTTGGTTGCTGGTGCCGACTAGTGTTGCCAGCCGGGACTCGAGGAGCCTGAGGGGCGACCTTGCCAGACGCATCAACTTGGATTTCTGCCTTCATGGAGGAGTCGGCCGTGGCATATTTATCTGCTATGATCAGCAGCTCGTCGAGGGTCGCCGGCTCGTCGCAGAGGAGTCGATGCTGGAGGAGGGTGCCCTCTCAGCACCCAGCGGTGAAGTACTCGATGGCCTGCACCTCGTGCACGCCTTCGCAAGAGTTGTGGAGCTCGGCCCGGCGCGTGAGGTAGTCGCGAGTCGACTCGTTGGGGCCTTGTACGCACAAGGAGAGCTGGCGAGGTTTGGGCGGCCGCTTGTACGTGCTGGTGAAGTTGCGGATGAAGGCTTCGGTGAAGTCAACCCAGCTGTTGATGCTGCGGGGCTTCAGACTGTTCAGCCATGTCCGGGCTGTGCCCTAGAGCATGAGCGAACGCATTTCACAAAGAACGCGCTTTTTGCCGCTTTGCTATGGCCGACGGTGGAGTAGTCGACCAGCCAGTCCTCCGGCTTCACAGAGCTGGTGTATTTGGGCGTGTCTCTTGGGAGCATGAACCCTTTGGGGAAGGGCTCGTCTTGAATGCGGGGGCCGAAACAAGGCGGACCCAACTCATCTTCCTCCTCTAGCGCCAGGGACCGGTGGAGACGGTCAATCCGATGGTGGGCATCGTTTTCTCCGACTCCCTCTCGGTAGCCAAGGCGGTCGCCGAGTGTCGGTTGATCAACAGGCGGCGGGGAGACGCGCCTTTCCCTGCGAGGGGGAGGAGGCGGATAGTCATCCCGTCGTTCCACTGCTCTCGGGCGGCCGTCTTGGTCGTGCTCAATGGTGATGCGAGTCCGGCTATGGCTCGCAGCGGGCTCCTTGTCTCTTCTTTCGCGGACGCCACCAGTCGGCGTCCGAGATGTCGCGCCTTGATCTCGGGCGGGAGGCGGATCGTAATTTTGCCGGTGGGCGCCTCGGTGGCAACCGCCTCGTGCTACTCAGCGGCTGCGTCGAGGAGCCGCCGCTGGGCGCTTCCGTCATCCGGGCGACGTTCTTCGCCTCAAACTTGTCCAACTTCTTCGCCGCCACCTGGGCAGCTCGGATATTTTCCGCGGGCGTGGCGTAGACGGGGCGATCCGCCCCGAACAGGTTGGCGATGGCCACACCACACTGTTGGACCGTGCCAAGGCGGCTGGGCCCAGCGGGAGCCGGCGTGCCGCCCACAACGCGGGCCATCTCGCGCTGGTAGGCTTCCGACAGGCGTCTCCTGCTGGCCAGCTTCTTGGCGCCCTCGACGAGCTGGACGCGGCGTGCTTCCAGCATCTCGGCATCGGTGTCTTCTGGGATGGGCGTCGTCAGGTCTTGCAGTGCCGCGTCGAGCGGGTCATGAGCGCCTCCGCCGGAGTGCTCGCTGTGGCCGATGACAAGCACCTCCGTGACGGCGCTTTCGCCGCTCTCCGTGCAAGGAGGCGGCTCGTCGTAGACCACCATGTTGGTGGGGAACGCGTCAAGCGACGCAGTGTCGGAGTCGACAAGCATCGGGTCGATGGAGCCAACCAAGTCCGCAGCAGGCTCGCTGGTGACGTGGAGCTTATCGAGGAGGCTGACGAGGCGGCTCTCAGGGCCATCTGTGCCCGCACAGACGCGGGTTCGTCAGAGAGGCGAACCTCGCCAACAAGGTCGGCGAGGCAGCTCGCCGCGCAGGTGTTCTCCGCGTCGTGCATCGCGTTGATGCAGACTCCGTCTGGCGTGCCGGGCTGGCTGCGTTCGCCAGGGAGGAAAAAGGTTCCCATCCAGAACAGGTCTCTGGACGACGGTGCACCTCGCCCCATAGTGGGCGCCAAATGTCGGGGGTTGGGTGCGACATATGCCAATCGATGGCTTATCATGGTGGGAGCGAGTAGAACGTCGCCGGTGCCCGGAAGCATGATGAGGCATAGACACGAACGCCGGCGATTTTTACCTGTGTTCGGGCTCTCCTAGGAGATAGCACCCCTAGTCCTGCTCTGAGGGGTCTTCGCATGATCACTAAGGCACAAGTGACTGCAATGGTGCTCCTCGAGCTGTATGCGGGAGGCAGGAGAAGGCAAGGCTAGCTCTCTCCTTCCTCTATGGGCTGGTCTAGTTCTAACAGGTTGGGAACCCTTTGCATGGGTGCCTGGGGTTTATAGGCCTACTTCTGTGGGTACAATGGTAATCCGGCCAGTGTAGGACCTGGCTGTCGATCTCTCGTCGCTGGCCGCCGGGGCCCCGCTGGTGGGCCCCGCCGACTGGTCTGGTACGGGGCCGACAGGCCGCCCCCGCCACTCACGGGTCCTGTCGGCTGCCGATCACTATAGCCGTGATGCTGATGACGCGGGCTTGGTCAAGGGGGCGTGGCTACAACTCCGCCGCCGGGCGGGCGATTTCTGTAGCCACTGTGTGTCTCGTCTGGTTAATGGCACGTAGGTCCCGAGGAAGGGGCGGGCCGACTGCTGGGGGCCGTCCTCCCTCGTGTCCGACTTGTGGGACTGTTGCCGTCTTCTGGGCTCTGGCTGATCGGTGAGGCCCGCTGTCCTTGGGCCGTACCGACAGGCCGTCGTGGGAGCAGGACTCCGCCTGCTTGTGGTGACGTCAGGGGTGGAGTGGCAACAGTGCCGCGCCGGGCGGAGATCTCCTCCGGTACGGTGCACTGTGGCCAAACCCGTCCCTGGATGGGGGGGATGGGCTATACTATAGACATTCTCTGTCTTGTCCTTCTTGATGAGGGCGCAGGCTTCGTTGGCGCCATGGGCCGACTGCTAGGGGCCGGCTTCTCTAGAAGCCGCCAGCTAGGAGTTGGCTTGTCTTGACGTCGCCTCCGGGACCCGGCCGTCTACGGGCAGCCGGTTGTTCCTCCAGCCAGCTTCTAGAAGGCGGCACTTCATCGCGGCGCTTTGTGGGGCGCAGCTAGCCAGCCCATTACTCCGACAACTACCTAGAGTTGACTCTCTTCCAAACCCACTTTATCAATGTAATCATCATAAATAGGAGGCATGCTATCATCAAAATAATTTTGATCAATCAAAGTAGGGGGACTAAAAAGATCATCTTCATTAAACATAGCCTCCCCAAGCTTGGGACAAACATTAATTGCAGCAAATAAATTCTCAAACATGTCATTCTCATCAAACATAGCATCCCCAAGCTTGTGGCTTGGCATATCATAAGCATAATCATTCTCATCATTAATATTATGAATGGAACCAATGGTATAACAATTGCTATCATCATAATTTCCCAAGTTGGTGCCAAAAAGATTTCCAATATTATAAGAAGTATCATCATCTTCCCAATCATAATCATCACAACAAGCAATAGGCATAACAAAATCATCATCAAGTGTATCATCTTCCAAAATTATTTTTGATTCGTTTTCATGAGGCACAACAATAATAGGAGCAACATTATTTGGGAGAGATACATTTTTACCTCTCTTCTTTCTTCTTTTCTTCTTCTTCACCACATCATGTGTGGGTTTAATTAATCTTTTCAAGCTTCTTATTTATGAGATTGGTTGGGTAGGAAGCTCCTCCTCGTTACCTCATTCATCATAATAAACACTAGGAGGGTTTTTAGAAACATTTTCCCTTTCATTAGTACTCTCTTCATAGTCTATTTGTTCTCTTGACTTTAGATACTTGGCAATATAAGGATTCTCAATGCAATTTATCAAGACAAAACATATAAATTTCTTCTAGATCAAAATCAAGAATTCTCTCAAGATTAAATTTTGGAATACCCTTAGTTATACGTTTCATTTCTTCATACCCCAAAAGAAGACTAAGCTCTTTATGATGCTCAAGGGTAATCAAGTTATCACAATTTTTGGACACAGTTTGATCATGAAAGAATTTGCATTGGAGGTTTAAATGATCATGTTCATTGCAAAGTTCACAAGGATGGCGAAAAAATTAAATCTTTCAGCACAATCATCTAGCCTCTCTTGCAACTTTCTTGTTTCTAAACATTTATGCTTCTTGCAAAATCTATCTTCCCTTTTCGTGTGCAAAGGCACTCCCAATTCACTCCGCAAAAGTGACATGCTTATAAGAAACTTTTTTGTCATGATTTGTGCAATCATCATTAGCATTTAGGATATTCAAAGAATTCATACTAACAACATTGCAATCATGCTCATCATTCAAATATTTTGTGCCAGGCATTTTATTGACTTCTTCTTCTAACAATTGAGCATAATTTTCCGAACCATTATTTTCAAGAAAGATATTATAAAGATGATCAATAATATGATGCAACCTAAATTCCATTTTTTGTAGTTTTCTTTTATAAACCAAACTAGTGATAAAACAAGAAACTAAAAGATTCAATTGCAAGATCTAAAGATATATCTTCAAGCACCCACCTCCCAAGAACGGCGCTTTAAAAGAGCTTGATGTCTACTACGCAACTTTATTCTTGTAGACACGTGTTGGGCCTCCAAGCGCAGAGTTTTGTAGGACAGTAGCAATTTTCCCTCAAGTGGATGACCGGAGGTTTATCAATCCGTGAGAGGTGTAGTATGAAGATGGTCTCTCTCAAACGACCCTGCAACCAAATACAAGAAATCTCTAGTGTTCCCAACACACCCAATACAATGGCAAATTGTATAGGTGCAGTAGTTCGGCAAAGAGATGGTGATAAAAGTGTAATATTGATGGTATAAATATATTTTTATAAAATGGAAAAGGTAGCAAATAGTAAACATGCACAAAAACGGTGTTGCAATGCTTGAAAACAAGGCCCAGGGTCCGTACTTTCGCAAGTGCAATCTCTCAACAATGCTACCATAGTAGGATCATATGATTATCCCTCAAAGTATAACGAAGAATCACTCGCGAGTTCCTATTAGCGGAGAACAAAAGATAGGAACTGTTTGTAGGGTACGAAGCCACCTCAAAGCTATTCTTTCCGTTCAATCTATTCAAGAGTTCGTACTAAAATAACACAAAGCTATTGTTTCCGTTTGATCTATCCTAGAGTTCGTACTAGAATAACACCAAAGCAAGTTCATATTCATAATACTCAATCCACACAAAGAACTATAAAGAGGCCCCAAAGTTTTCGTCGGAGAAAAACGTGCATCAACCCCTAAGCATAGATTAGCCCAATATCACCGCGGGAATCCGCGAGTTGAATGCCATCACATATATCAAGTGAATCAATAAGATACCCCAATTGTCACCTCAAGTATTCATACCGCAAGACATATATCATGTGTTCTCATCTCTGAATATTCAGTCCGACATGACAAAACTTCAAAGGGTAAAGATTCAATTCATCAAAACAAGAGTATAGAGAGGAGAAACATCATACGATCTGACTATATTAACAAAGCCCATGACATAGATCACACGAGAGAGAGAGAGATAAAACACATAGCTACTGGTACAAACCCTCAGCCCCGAGGGTGGACTACTCTTCCTCATCGTGATGGCCACCGGGATGATGAAGATGGCCACTGGAGATGATTCCCCCCTTCGGCAGGGTGCCGGAACGGGTCTAGATTGGTTTTCGGTGGCTATGGAGCCCTTTCTGATCTAGGTTATCCCCGAATGGTTTTGGAATATTTGGGAATTTAAAGTGCAAAGAGGGGGTGCGGGAGGCCACCGAGGTGGGCACAACGTACATGGGCGCCAGGCTCAAGGCTACCGGTGGGTTGTGCCCCTGGGCACCCCCTGTGCAGGTCTGGCCCAATGGATGTCTTTTGGCCCGGAAAAATCCCGTGGAGTTTCGTTGCGTTTGGACTTTGTTTGGTATTGATTTCCTGCAATGTAAAAAACAAGCAAAAAATAGCAACTGGCACTGGGCACTGGGTCAATAGGTTAGTCCCAAAAATTGTTATAAAGTTGCTATAAAATGATTGTAAAACACCCAAGAATGATAAAATAACAGCATGAATACTTCAAAAATTATAGAAACGTTGGAGACGTATCAGGGTTCACCCCTCGGTGGCTCATGGGAGCGACGTGAGTTTTTTGCCTACTTTCTTGGCTCATTCTTTGCATGTTTACATCGTGCTCGGTGGGAATTTATCAAATTACTTTTGTAGATCATCGATCCATCTCATGTACATCATCCAGTGGCAAAGTCGTCATTGGCCGTGTGAAAGGAAGAAGAATGAAGAAGAACATGAAGATAGGATTCTATGTGGAGTTGAATTGGTTTGGAGATTAAGTTTAGGGGATCTACTAGATGAAAAAAGTTTAATCCCTTAAAAATTATAAGGAAATGGGATAATGGATAATTTTGGGGCTCTTTGGATGCACACACCAATAAATAAAAACACAGATCCAGCTAGAAATAGTTTCAAATTCAAATCTTGCCTTAAATGGTACTTTCGGCTACTACAATCATGACTAATCTTTTTGTGTTTTGTGTTGTCATGTGTGATTTGCTTCAAACAAGTCTCACGTCTTCTTGACAGAGACATATCACGTCTTGGGGGCACAATAGCTAGTTTGTGCTGGTGTAGAGGTAGACAATTTCAAATGTGTACTCAAGAGAGTGTACTCACCACATGTGAAAAATACTTATTTCAATGTCAATCATTTAGAAAGATACATGTAATGTTCAAGTAACTTGTGTGTTTCACCGCAAATAAGTAACTTGCGTGTTTATAGATTTTCATATTTTAAAGATCAATATATTATGTATCCCGTGCAAAAAAGCACAAGATGGAAATCGTGGTGTTCAGTTTTACACACATGTGCACGTTTTCAGCAAGGTTTTAGCTGGTGGGATTTACAGATTTATGAGTGGATTCCAGTGTGTATGGTGGTGTTTGTGCATGTGCATGTCTTTTGGTCTTTTTATTTTGCCTCTGGAACCATAGAACGATATTTATATGGCAATTTTCTACTAAATAAAGCTATGTCCAAAGTATATATAAAATAAAATAAAGTAAAAATTGGGTGGCAGCATGATGTTTATCTCTGATTGTTATTACTTTGAAACCCTCTTTGATCATGTAAATCCAACCTTGAAGGCGTGGAGCAACATTACGAAAAATCTTGTCAGTTCTTTGAGACCAAATGGCCCAACATTCGGCATTGATATATCCACGACAATGTTATTTGGATGATCTTTAATTTTCAAGAGAGGCTCATCATGGAAAGAGATACCCCTCAGCTTGTGAGGCGCAGTTTTCAACCAACAATTCTGAGCAAAAGTGCAATTTACAAAATAGATGAAGTAGAGTTTTTTTAATCTTCATTACATAGCACAAATTTGTAGCTTTGGACGTGAAATTTTTTCCTATGCAAAAGGTGCCTTGTATTGATTTTGCCACGAAGCAATAAATGGTAAAAGATCTTATATCTGAGAATGATATCACATTTCCATCATTGAGTAAAAAAGGTATGAGCAATGACTTCTCCTCTCAAGAGCTTGTACATTTCTATCAGCAGAGTAGAATGATCCCCGTGGGTAGCTCCATGTATCCTCTCGATCCATGTTTTATCTAGATATCATAGTGTTCTCAAAGTTTAATGTATTGTTGATGACCTTGATAGAAAGTGTTCTATGGAAAGAGTCCTCAAGGCTTATTGGTGTCATCATATGCTTAGGATATATGTTACCCTGCATCACAAAAGAAGGAAGTTCTGGTAATATGATTATCAAGCTACCATCCAACTAGTTTTCTTCCCAGAAAATGACAAAGTTCCCAATGCACGACACGCATTTAGTCACTTGGTTGAATAGAGGTACATGTTTTAGAATTGATTTCCACCAAAATGAGCTTATCATTCTTCCATTGGGGGGGGGGTGCATTGGAGTAATAAGATTCTCAAATAATCTTCACCTAGGGATATCTTCATTGTTTAGTGAAAGCACAAGTGCTCCCTAGGTGGTTTTGGTAATTAATGTCAACATATCTCTTATTGGACTAACACTTTTATCTAGTATGTTTTAGATAAGTTCAACAATGGAGTGGCATGGACTAAAGGATGTGGGAACCCCTTCAAGATGCTAAGGACAAAGGATTGGCTCAAGCTTAAAGCTCAAGACTCTTCATTTTATATTTTAGTGATCCAAGATCACATTGAGTCTATAGGAAAATCCAATACTATCAAGAAGGGATGATGTGTTGCTTAATGAGTTTCTTGCTTCATAGTGCTTAGTGATATGCTCCAAAACCCTCAACTACTTTCCCACTTCCACACATATGACCTAAACCCAAAGTCAAACTCGGCCCCACCAATTCTTTCTATCCAGCACCACCGAGTTCAAATGTCATAGCCACTGCCACAAACCCTAGGCAAATCGGTTTCACCGATAGGGATCTCGGTCTCACCGAGATGGAATTGTAATCTCTCTGTGTATGTCCATTACCAAAATCGGTCTCACCGAAGTCTCGAGTAATCGGTACTACCGAGATTACAATGCAAACTCTCTCGTTAACTTATTACCAAAATCGGTCCCACCGAAGTTTGAGTAATCGGTCCCACCGAGTTTGCCTGACCAACTCTCTGGTTAGCTAATTACCAAAATCGGTCTCACCGAGTTTGTGTAATCGGTCTCACCAAGATTACGTTATGCCCTAACCCTAACCATATCGGTCCCACCGAGTTGCATATCGGTCCCACCGAAAACCCTAACGGTCACTAGGTTTACTAAATCGGTCTGACCGAGTTTGTTGATTCGGCCCCACCGAGTTTGGTAAATTGTGTGTAACGGTTACATTTTGTGTGGAGGCTATATATACCCCTCCACCTCCTCTTCATTCGTGGAGAGAGCCATCGAACAAACCTACACTTCCAACTTACCAGCCTCGAGAGAGAACCACCTACTCATGTGTTGAGGCCAAGATATTCCATTCCAACCACATGAATCTTGATCTCTAGCCTTTCCGAAGTTGCTTTCCACTCAAATCTTCTTTCTACCAAATCCAAATCCTATGAGAGAGAGTTGAGTGTTGGGGAGACTATCATTTGAAGCACAAGAGCAAGGAGTTCATCATCAACACACCATTTGTTACTTCTTGGAGAGTGGTGTCTCCTAGATTGGCTAGGTGTCACTTGGGAGCCTCCGACAAGATTGTGGAGTTGAACCAAGGAGTTTGTAAGGGCAAGGAGATCACCTACTTCGTGAAGATCTACCGGTAGTGAGGCAAGTCCTTTGTGGGCGACGGCCATGGTGGGATAGACAAGGTTGCTTCTTCGTGGACCCTTCATGGGTGGAGCCCTCTGTGGACTCACGCAACCGTTACCCTTCGTGGGTTGAAGTCTCCATCAACGTGGATGTACGACAGCACCACCTATCGGAACCACAACAAAAACATCCGTGTCTCCAATTGCGTTTGAATCCTCCAAACCCTTCCCTTTACTTTCTTGCAAGTTGCATGCTTTACTTTCCGCTGCTCATATACTCTTTGCATGCTTGCTTGTTATGTATTGTGAATGTTAAACTTGTGCCTAAACTCCACTTAAACCTAAAGAAGTTAAAAACTGCAACTATGGTACTTAGTGTCTAACCCCCCCCCCTATAGACACCTCTTCTCAAGATCCTACAAGTGGTATCAGAGCATTGGTCTCCATTGCCTTGGTTTAATCACCATTGGAGGAAGATGGATGAGTCTACTTTGGGGAGTCTTAGACATAGAGTGCCTATTCTTGATGGAGAGTATTTTCATGAGTGGAAAAATGATATGCTTGTAATTTTCAATCAATATCATTTGAATAAGTACATTGCTAGCCCTTGTGCACCTCATGTTGATCCTATGCATCCTACCCTTGATGAATCAATTGACATGATTAGGAATCTTAGAACTATTAATCTTATCACTAGAGGCTTGCCTAGAAACTTAATTAGAAACTTGCCTACTCTTGAGTGTGCCTACACTATATGGAAATTTCTTGAGGAACGCTTTCCAAATTATTCCTTGAAAAATCTAGATGATATTCTCCATAAGTATATTGCCTTGAGTAAGATGAATACTAGTGATCCTATGTTTGGTGATCGTCTATTCGAACTTACAAACCTTATACGTGCCAAAGGAGATGTTGGAATTATTGGTGATATTATTTACGAAGCTATAAGAATTCATAAGCAAGATCATTGTCAAACTCACTCTAACGAATTACCATCTCTAGGACTTGATCCACCACATGACGATGTTGAACATGGATACTATGATGAGGATGATGATAGTAACTTCGATCTTGACGATGCAATGAGACATTTTGGTCTTATTGCAAAACTTCGGGGATATATGTCAGGAGGAAAGGAATGGGTTCTTGATAGTGGATGTACCGATCACATGACCGGAGATAAAGACATGTTTCGTGAGCTTGCTGAAAACGATGGTCCTCGAAAGTATGGCACTTTCGGTGACAACTCAAAGGGTAAGGTGGTTGGCCTCGGTAAGGTGGCCATCTCACATGATAGCTCCATTCAGAATGCTCGTTGAATCTCTTGGCTACAACTTACTTTCAGTATCTAGACTTGCTGATGTCGGTTTCAATGTCCTATTTACTGAAGTAGATTGCCAAGTGTTTCGTCGAGACAACCATAAAATGGTATTTACCGGTATACGTAGAGGTGATCTTTATATTGTTGATTTCTCTAAAAAGGCACAATCTAAAACTTGCTTCATTGCTAAATCCTCAAAAGGTTGGTTATGGCATAGACGACTAGGCCATGTTGGCATGCGAAACCTTGACAAGCTCATTAAAGGAAATCATATCCTTGGAGTTAACGATGTCATATTTGATAAGGATAAACTTTGCAGCGCTTGTCAGGCAGGTAAACAGGTTGGAGGAAGGCATCCCGTGAGGAACATCATGACCACAAGGAGGCCACTCGAGCTACTTCATATGGATCTCTTTGGTCCCAACGCTTACAAAAGTCTCAGTGGAAATTCTTTTGGTCTAGTTGTAGTTGATGATTTTTCAAGATTTACGTGGGTATTCTTTCTCAATGATAAATTGCAGGTCCAAAAGATCTTCAAAAACTTCGCTAGGAAGGCCCAAAATCAGTTTGAAGTGAAGATCAAGAAAGTTCGCAGTGACAACGGAACGGAGTTCAAGAACGCAAATGTGGACACCATTCTTGACGAAGAAGGGATTTCACACGAGTTCTCGGCTACGTACACACCTCAACAAAATGGAGTTGTTGAGAGGAAGAACCGGACGCTCATCGAAATGGCGAGAACGATGCTTGATGAGTACAAGACGTCAAGCATTTTTGGGCAGAAGCGGTTGAGACAGCTTGTCATGCAACGAATCGCTTGTATCTTCATAAGCTACTCGGCAAGACGGCATACGAGCTCCTCACCGGTAACAAACCCCAAGTTGGATACTTTCGAGTATTCGGCTCAAGGTGCTACATTCTCGATAAGCATCGTCGTTCTAAATTTGCTCCTAAGTCACATGAAGGTTTCCTACTAGGTTATGGCTCAAACTCTCACACTTACCGTGTCTACAACAATTTCACCCGAAAGGTTGAAGAGACGGTAGATGTGAAGTTTGATGAATCTAACGGCTCGCGAGTAGAGAAATTTCCAATTGATGTAGGAGACAAAGATCCTTCGGAAGCAATCCAAGACTTGTCTATTGGCAAGGTCCGTCCAACGGAGGTGAAGGAGAGTACCTCGTCCGTCCAGGTGGAAGCTTCTACTTCACGACAAGGTGAACCAAGAGTTGATACAGAAGCATCCACAAGTGGGACACACCAAGATGAAGAAAACGAGGAAGTGCATCAAGATGAACGTAAACAACCTCCTTCTCCACCACGACAAGAGAACGACAACGCCAACAATGAAGAAGGCCAAGAAGAAGAACAAGATGAAGAAGGAGTTCAACCAAGAACCAAGCAAAAGCTTTCACGAGTTCGAGCAAGAATTGCTAAAGAACATCCCGTTGAGAAAATCTACAATGATATTCAAACCGGGAGAATCACTCGCTCTAAAACTCGTTTAGCTAACTTTTGTGAAAAGTATTCTTTCATCTCTAGCATTGAACCTATGAAGGTCGAAGAAGCATTGGAAGATCCAGATTGGATAAATGCTATGCATGAAGAGCTACACAACTTTGAGAGGAACCAAGTTTGGACATTGGTTGAGAAGCCCGACAACAACCACAACATCATAGGTACCAAGTGGGTGTTTCGCAACAAGCAAGATGAAGATGGACAAGTAGTTCGCAACAAAGCACGTCTCGTCGCCCAAGGCTACACACAAGTCGAAGGTATGGACTATGGTGAGACTTACGTGCCCGTTGCTAGACTTGAGTCCATTCACATCTTACTTGCCTATGCTAATCACCATGATATCACCTTGTACCAAATGGACATTAAAAGTGCTTTTCTAAATGGTGAAATAGAGGAGGAAGTTTATGTTAAACAACCTCCTGGCTTTGTCAATCCGAAGAAACCAAATCATGTTTACAAACTTCACAAAGATCTTTATGGTCTTAAACAAGCTCCTAGAGCTTGGTATAAATGCTTGACCAAGTTCCTTATTGGAAAAGGCTTTGAAATTGGGAAAATTGATTTCACACTTTTTTACTAAAAGGGTTAATGGAGAACTCTTTGTGTGCCAAATCTATGTTGATGATATCATATTTGGATCAACTAACCCTCATTTTAGTGAGAAGTTTGGAAAGCTAATGTCGGAGAAGTTTGAGATGTCAATGATGAGTGAGCTCAAATTCTTTCTTGGGTTGCAAATCAAGCAAACTAAGGAAGCTACTTTTGTCTCTCAAACGAAGTACACTAAGGACTTATTCAAGAAGTTCAATATGCAAGAGTGCAAAAGTATGTCTACACCCATGCCTACTAGTGGACATCTTGATTTGACCAAAGATTGTGAACCAGTTGATCAAAAGGTTTATCACTCTATGATTGGATCATCGTTATATCTATGTGCTTCACGCCCCGGTATCATGCTAAGTGTGTGCATGTGTGCACGATATCAAGCTGCTCCTAAAGAATGTCATCTTAAGGCCGTGAAAAGGATAGTGAGGTACTTAATCCATACACCAAATTTTGGCATTTGGTATCCTAAGAGGGCCTCTTTCGATCTTGTTGGCTACTCCGACTCGGACTATGCCGGAGACAAGGTTGATAGAAAGTCCACTTTGGGTACTTGTAAATTTCTTGGTAGATCTCTTGTGTCTTGGTCCTCCAAGAAACAAAAGTTGGTATCCTTATCTACCGCCGAAGCGGAGTACATTGCCGCCGGTTCATGTTGTGCTCAATTACTTTGGATGACCCAAACTCTTAAGGATTTTGGGATATATGCGAAACATGTTCCATTGCTTTGTGATAATGAAAGTGCTATCAAAATTGGTCACAATCCCGTACAACATTCTCGAACTAAGCATATTGAAGTTCGTCATCATTTCATTCGAGATCATGTTGCTAAGGGTGACATTAATCTTAAGCACGTTCGCACCAAAAAGCAATTAGCGGATATATTCACTAAGCCTCTTGATGAGAAAGTGTTTTGCAGGTTGAGAGGAGAATTGAACATCATTGATGCTTCAAACTTGGAGTAGAAACTCCATTGGATACATGCAAGACATGAGCTTATGACTAATCCATGATATCTCTCTTATGATCAAAATCTTATGTCTTGGAAATATTTGCATCTTGCATGTTATCTAACCCTCGTAGGTACTTGGTTGAATCAAATTCCATGAGATTGTGATCTACTCACATCTTGAGCAATCTCTACATCACCAAGTCGCTACACTATGGTGGTTGAAGAAAAGGAAGCACGGAATCATTCAAACATATCATTTGACAAATTCTATGTTGAGCTTCATGATTGTCATTTTTGGATACACAAGTGCTCTTCCTTGCAAGAACTAACCCATGTAGGTAGATGGACTCAAATTCCGAGTGGTGATCCTAACTCTTGATGAGCTACATCAACCTTGAGCAACCCACACAAGTTCAACTACATGGTCAACACCACCAACCAAGGTATGTTATTCCATCATATAGAAGCTTTACTCCGAGTCATGGGCTAAAGCAACTCAACAAGGTGTGAATACATCAAGATGCTATGGCAACCCCATTTTAAGCTTAAACGATGAGTATGACCTATGATCAAGTGATCTCACTTGACTCCTATGTCAATATACTCTAACATAGGTGACTTTGTCGCCGACCATCTCTAGATGAAGTTCTCACGTGTTCTTTTCTGTGCTTTTGCATTTGTCTCATGCATATTTGTTTCCCCTTTCAAAAAAAACTTCATCTAGCTTTCTTTCTTTTCCTTTCAGTTTGCTCTGCATTTTCTGCATCTAATTCATTGCATATCATTCAATACATTCCTTGCAAATCTTTGTGAGATCTTACTAGTCTAGTGAGCTAAGGTGACCAGTGTTTTCTCTGTGATGAACTCGGTTTTACCGATTTGTGGTTTTCGGTTCAACCGAATCCTTTCGGTACAACCGAAGCATACCACTCGGTGCCACCGATTTCACAACAGGAAAAACAGTTTGCCACTTATTCTGTGTTTCTTCTGATCCAGCTCCAGTCAATGAATCTTTTCCTCTACAAGCATCACATTTTTATTCAGTGCTTTGTGTTGTGACTCAAGGACCAAACCCATTCACAACAAATTCCAGAAGGCCCTTCTTGGAAATTGATGTCAAAGGGGGAGAAAGAGATCACATCAAAGCTTATCACTTAGAGAGATCACATCAGAGAGAGAGAGGAATCTCCAGGGGGAGAGAATACTCAAGGATCCCAGATGCTTGATGTTCAAGAGGAGAGATGCCACATGTCTTCTTGAGGGGAAAAGACATATTCATATGTGCTTAGTTGCATTTGCTCTGTTCTTTATATCTTTCAGCCCTGATTTTCCATTCCCTATCTTCTCCCAGTATCCCATGCTAGATTCAGGGGGAGAAAGACATCTAAGGGAAATAAATCATTTAAAATTCATTGCATATATTTACTCTTGGGGACATGTCTAATCCAATGTGGTACTCAGTACTCATTCTCTACATGTCATCCCAGTCTTGGTATTCTTGTGGTTTCTTCTGTTTGCTCTGGCTAGTAGATGTACATGTGTTATCTAACCTTGTTTGCGCAGGTTCATTCCATCCTAAGCCAACTCAGGACTACAAGGTAAGTATATGCATCACAATCATGTGTATGAGGAATTCTTGCTGATGTACATACTGTTCGCAAGAAGGACTCATGAGCATGAAGGTATTTTCTTTAATATTCTTTGCTCTGATGCATATGGCCAAGATACATGTAACACAATGTCTACTCTATCATGGTTATGCTCTCACATGCTTCTATATTCCATATTCACATGATTGCATACATGTAGGGGGAGCCTATGCTTGTTACATGTCTTTCCAAGGATTTACTTGCTACTCTTTATATCTTTATCTAAAGCTTTGATGTATGTTGTCATCAATTACCAAAAAGGGAGATTGAAAGCACAAGTGCTCCCTAGGTGGTTTTGGTAATTAATGTCAACATATCTCTTGTTGGACTAACACTTTTATCTAGTATGTTTCAGATAAGTTCAACAATGGAGTGGCATGGACTAAAGGATGTGGGAACCTCTTCAAGATGCTAAGGACAAAGGATTGGCTCAAGCTTAAAGCTCAAGACTCTTCATTTTATATTTTAGTGATCCAAGATCACATTGAGTCTATAGGAAAAGCCAATACTATCAAGAAGGGATGAGGTGTTGCTTAATGAGTTTCTTGCTTCACAGTGCTTAGTGATATGTCTCAAAACCCTCAACTACTTTCCCACTTCCACACAGATGACCTAAACCCAAAGTCAAACTCGGTCCCACCGATTCTTTCTATCCGGCGCCACCGAGTTCAACTGTCATAGCCACTGCCACAAACCCTAGGCAAATCGGTTTCACCGATAGGGATCTCGGTCTCACCGAGATGGGATTGTAATCTCTGTGTGTATGTCCATTACCAAAATCGGTCTCACCGAGTCTGAGTAATCGGTACTACCAAGATTACAATGCAAACTCTCTGGTTAACTTATTACCAAAATCGGTCCCACCGAGTTTGAGTAATCGGTCCCACCGAGTTTGCCTGACCAACTCTCTGGTTAGCTAATTACCAAAATCGGTCTCACCGAGTTTGTGTAACCGGTCTCACCGAGATTACGTTATGCCCTAACCCTAACCATATCGGTCCCACCAAGTTGCATATCGGTCCCACCGAAAACCCTAACGGTCACTAGGTTTACTAAATCGGTCCGACCGTGTTTGTTGATTCGGTCCCACCAAGTTTGGTAAATTGTGTGTAATGATTAGATTTTGTGTGGAGGCTATATATACCCCTCCACCTCCTGTTCATTCGTGGAGAGAGCCATCAGAACAAACCTACACTTCCAACTTACCAGTTCTGATAGAGAACCACCTACTCATGTGTTGAGGCAAAGATATTCCATTCCAACCACATGAATCTTGATCTCTAGCCTTTCCCAAGTTGATTTCCACTCAAATCTTCTTTCCACCAAATCCAAATCCTATGAGAGAGAGTTGAGTGTTGGGGAGACTATCATTTGAAGCACAAGAGCAAGGAGTTCATCATCAACACACCATTTGTTACTTCTTGGAGAGTGGTGTCTCCTAGATTGGCTAGGTGTCACTTGGGAGCCTCCGACAAGATTGTGGAGTTGAACCAAGGAGTTTGTAAGGGCAAGGAGATTGCCTACTTCGTGAAGATCTACCGCTAGTGAGGTAAGTCCTTCGTGGGCAACGGCCATGGTGGGATATACAAGGTTGCTTCTTTGTGGACCCTTCGTGGGTGGAGCCCTCTATCGACTCGCGCAACCGTTAACCTTCGTGGGTTGAAGTCTCCATCAACGTGGATGTATGATAGCACCACCTATCGGAACCACGACAAAAACATCCGTGTCTCCAATTGCGTTTGAATCCTGCAAACCCTTCCCTTTACTTTCTTGCAAGTTGCATGCTTTACTTTCCGCTGCTCATATACTCTTTCCATGCTTGCTTGTTATGTATTGTGAATGTTAAACTTGTGCCTAAACTCCACTTAAACCTAAAGAAGTTAAAAACTATAACTTTGGTACTTAGTGTCTAATCCCCCCCCCCTCTAGACACCTCTTCTCAAGATCCTACATTTAGGAATTTGTGCAAGTCCTTCATAAGTGATGCTTTGTTGTGGACAGAGATATCAAGGAACCCAACACCACCTTGCTCTTTTAGTTTACATACTTTGTTCCATGAAATGAGAGTGTAACATGTGTGTTCCATGCAATATTTCCTCCAAAAGAAGTATTTTGGATAATTATTAGTCCCGCAAACATGGCGAACATATGGCCATTAAATATTGAATCTCAAATTAGTGCCTCCATCATTATCCCTTGTGAGGGTCTTCTAGGCGTAGTGGGCTGCATAACTAAGAAGTCCTTAGGCACCCGGTTAGGTGATATTGTCCGGGTAAACCCATATAGAATCCTCCTTCAAGTGGGTACCCCAAAGGTATTTCACCCCGACAGTTGATCATGACTCCCAAAGGTATATCGTCCCATATGTATGAAACGAAGCTGCAAATTATGAGGAATTAGATTGCGTTGGTTGATTCGATTGCATTATTTTAGGCCATAAAAATCAAACGTAAAAACATAGTAAAACAATACTTTCTATCCATATTTCCAAAATAATTATGATTAGTTTTTGATACTTTTCATTATTTGCTTCTAAGCCTCTTCTTTCTAGTTTTGTCATTTCATATGTTGAGTGGGCTAAAACAATTACTAAAACTATCCAAAAATCTGCTAGACCAATTATAGGAGCCTAATTGATATGCGTTGTCTCTTATAGGTCTGGTTTGTACCATGGCAATGTTGTAAAGTGAAACCAAAGAACCAGAGACGAAAAACAGGGCTTGTCATTTCTTCCCAAACCTTTCTATCTCTTGCCTTTCTTTGATAGTTTACTGAAGCCTCCTAGTCCATCTCCTTCACCCTGTGGTGTCACCTCCAATGGGTGAAGGGTTGGGGGAGGCGGCTAGGCCATCCATGTAGATATTAAGTCTAGGTCTAGTTTAGGATTGCATGTAGGGCGATTGGCGTTTATGCAAGCTAGAGAAGATAATCGGTGCATGCGAGCAACATCGGTAGGTGGCTGGCTGGTTATTCCATGTGTCGCCCTAGTGGACATGGAGTAGAAAGAGGAATATGACGTCCTCTCCCTCAATAATCTCAAGGTATGCCCTGATCTACAGGAGGCTGCTCTGGGCCTACTTTCGGTTCTTGAAGTTACCATTGTGGTGGACAAGCAGAAGAGGGGGGGGGGGGGTTAGAGATCTGAAGCTTGCATATTGGGGTGAAGCTCACCAATATAGGGATGCTCGGTAGAGCTACGACAACACATTCACTGGCCAGTCTTCACGGCCACGCAACTGCTTCTTGTGGACAAAATGCAGCTTACCTTATTCTCCCGGCCTGAATGCCAAAGAAGAGGTAAGTTTAACTTCTATACACAGGCCATGCAATGGAGGTTCTGCGCCTATGGAAGTCTTGGCTTCCCTAGTGGTTCTCCCTTGCGACAACGAGATTGAATCCATGTTGATGTTCCATTGTATATTTCTACAAAAATTCAACGGAACCTTTCATCATGTCTCTTGATTGAAGCAGGATTTTTGGATCACTTGTCATATCAGAATTGGATTGTAAACCATTGAAAGTGAAGTAGTTTCAAGAATGAAGTCAAATGTGGATGACCAATAAATACTTTTGCTTAGAATTTTCGTTAAACATATTTTCCTGAGAAAGAAAATTTCCATTCAATATATCAAGGGGATACAACCTCGAAGAGCGAATTCCCTTTCTCTGCATAATAAGATGTGCACTGTAAATACATCGAAGAGAAAAAAATGTAATACATGAAAAAGAAAAGCTACAAGCTAGGATGGGGGAGGTACTATTCGGATATTTTATCGACATACATGATGAGAGAAAACCTCTCTGGTCGTATGCACCTATCGGTAGATGCCATCGTAAAAACTATTTGTCTTCTTTCATGTGCATGATAGACCAAACGAAGAAAACACACACATGCATGAATAACCTACAGAGAGGTGATGACACATTTTTATTTATGCTAAAACCCTCATTGTTCCAAGAGGCGGCCGCCTCACTGAATATGTTCTTTTGAAAGATCCAGCTAATGTTGGCGTTCATTTCATAATTAGAGAGAGAGAGCGGAAAACAGTTGATGATCAAGTGATCGGTGGAAGAAAAGAGATGTTACAGGCCAGCCTAGGATGATCCTATGCTGGCAAAAATGCTCCTATATAAGATCTCTCACGGCACATCCCCAAATGGGTGCTCCATGCATTTCGCTCCGGTGATCCTCCATTGCTCCATGTCCTGCCGGCAGGCTTCAGTGATGCTTCACTCGCTTGCCATCTTTCCTCTGAAAGTGCATGCATTGCGCTCAAGCCATTTCTGCCAGGCGACTAGAGCGAGCAGAGATTGAGTCCCTTTCATGGCACCTGGCGCTCACCCGTTGTCTTCCCTATGCTCCAGCTTGTCGCTTTTGTATACCTGCATCCCCACCGGGTGGCCACCTTATTCCTCTCCTGGATGGCGAGAGGGCACTGCTTGAAGAGGTGTGAAGACGTCGCGAGGTTCCTCATGCACAGCTGACAGAAGTAGTTGTTGGTCCAACCTCGGTGTTGCATCCGGTTGTTACAGCATAGTCTATCCAGGTGCGGTAGCCAGAGGAACATTTTGATCTTGTCGGGTGCCCAAACCTTCCAAGTTGATCCTCTGAAGTTGATTGTTGATGTTGTTGTGCTGTCGTGTAACTGCATGTCATAGGCAGAACGTGCAGAGTACCGCCCGGAGCTGCTCAAAGTCCATCTTATCACATCCTCCGTCCCGTCTTCCATCATGATCCCGGCGTTTAGAATCTCCCTTGCCAATTGGAGCACCATGGGCACAGTGTTTTTGTGGTTGCCATGGTGAAGATCAAGGATCCACCAGTCTTTGTGCAGCGCTTCCCAAACCGATATGTTCTTCTTAATGGATTGCGCAAAAACCTCCGGATAGGCCAGGCAAAGCTGCCTGCCCCCAGCCATGACGAGAACGAAAATGAGGCCGTGGCGCCGTTAGCGATGGTAACCACCGTGCAGGCCGCGAACAAGGCACGGTCTTCGTCCATGTAGGGAGTGCCCGTGCCAACCCATGGGCGTCCTGGCTGCATCCAGGATAACCAGAGCCACCGCAGGTGTGGCACCCTTGCGAAATTTTCTAGGTCTTGGATGCCCAGCCCGCCGGTGCGTTCCGGTGTGGTGACCAACTTCCAGCGCACCTTGCATTTCCCTCCAATGACCTCCTCATCTTGCACCCAGAGGAACCGCCGTCTTGCCTTGTCGACATCCTTGAAGAACTTCTTCAGTGCCCGCAGGGCCGTGATGGCGAAGTTGGGCATGGCCGAGAGGACACACCACACTAACACCCTCCTGCCTGCGATGTGCATCAGTCTCCCCTTCCATCCTACGAGCCTTGCACGGATCCTATCTAAGATCAATTGAAGGTGGACTAGCCTAATTTTGCCGATGGTGATTGGAAGACCTAGGTATCTAATGGGCAGCACCACTATCATCCCTCCAAAGTTGATCAGGACCGCGGCGAGGTCTACGTCAGAAAGGTGCGATCGGAATGGCCGAGGATTTTCCAAGTTCACACGCAAAACCAATAGCCTCGCCGAAATGATGAAGGATGGTCAAGAGCTCATCGATCTCCCTCCTAACTGGGTTGATGAAGATAACCGCGTCATCGGCGTACAAGCCGGTGCGCATGCGTGCGGCCTTGCCAAGGAGTGCGGACAGGTACCCCGCGCTAGTTGCCTCCTAGAGCAGAAGGTGTAGAGGATCAAAACTCAAGATGAACAGTAGAGGGGAGAGGGGGTCACCCTGCCTCAGTCCACGGCGGTGCTTGAAGGTGTCGCCCGGGATGCCATTTAGCAGACATGCTGACAAGGATGTGGAGAGGAGGAGGGCCACCCAAATTCCCTCCAACACGCCAGAAATCCCATTTTATGGAGGAACTCGAAGAGATATTCCCAGGAAATTCTATCGAAGGACTTTGTTGTCTAATTTCAGGAGGAGAGTGGGCGTCTTGCGGCGATGCAGAGCATGCAGGCTATTCTGGACGTATAGGAAGCTGTCATGAACGCATTTGGCCCTCTAAAAGCTGATTGTGCAGGGGAGATTATCGTTCCCATTATCGTGGCTAAGCTCATCGACAGAACCTTGGCGAATAACTTTGCGATCAAGTGAATGAGGTTGTTTGGTCTGAAATCGCCCATGCAGGTTGCATCATCCTTCTTTGGCAGCAGGGCAATCATGGTCGTGATGAGGTCTGAGAAATTCCCCCTGCAAGCTAGTACAAGTGATCAAAAACTGCCATGGTGTCATGCTTGACAATGCTCCAGCAGGCTCAGAAGAAAGCGCCTGAGAAACCGTCTAGGCCTGGTGCTTTATCCGCTGGAGAAGTAGCAACAACAACCCAAACTTCATACTCAGAGAACGGGTTCTCTAGGCCTTCAGTTGGCACAGACGACAGCTCGGTCGCATCCAGTTTAAGGAGCATCCATGGTCCCATTTTGTGCCCAACAGGTTCACAAAGTGATCATGAACAATGGCTGCTTTATCGTCATACGAAGTGGTCGTCCTCGAATCTGTGTGCAGGGAGTGGATTAAGTTCTTCCTCCTTCTAGAATTGATTTTCGTCTGAAAGAAAGCAGTCTTGGCGTCCCCGGCCTTCAGCCAAGTAATTCTCGATGCCTGCCTGTTGCGTGCGGGTTCAACCACGGCCAGGCCCATTATCCTCTATTTGAGCTGCTTGTGTAGATTAAATTTCGCGGTCGTGAGCCGGCGCTTTTCTTGGGAAAATGTCGAGTCTAAGCACGACCTCTGCTGGCATATGTAACTAAACCTTGGTATCGCTGAACAGAGACCTTGCCCAGATCTTCAGATCGAAAGATGTTCACTTCATATTCACCTTTATTCTGGCAATGGGGCAGCTGGCGCCAACCGGGCGTTGCCAGGCCCTTTCCACTGTCTCCTTGAAATGCGGGAAGCACGGCCAGATAGATTCAAATCTAAATGAAGCTTTCTGTGGAGACATAGCTGTGTCTGCCAGGAGCAGAGGACAGTGGTCGGAGTAGGCAGTCGAGGCGGCCATCGGCATGTAGGAAGGGAAAAGTTCATCCCACTCCAAGTTGCAGAAGACCTTGTTGATGCTCACCATCGCCGGGTTTTCCCTTTCATTTGTCTAAGTGAAGTGTCTGTTGTTGCATTTGATTTCCTTCAGGCCTTCCATGTCGATCCCCCTTCTGAACTGACCCATGATTCTCCTATTAAGGTTGAGGTTGCTCTTGTCGCGGGCTTCGTAGATGATGTTGAAATCACCCGTGATCAGCCATGGTTCTCCCGGGGGGCGCATTAACCAGCTCAGCCAGTAAGGAGTCCTTCCGTGCATCGTCGACAAGGCCATACACAGTCGTCAGCTAAAATGCTAAGCTGCTCTGAGTGACTGAAACTTTGGCCGTGATCGAGAAACAACAAAAAAGTGTGTGTCCAGATCCATCAGTCACTTGTTCCATAGGATCGCCGCGCCTCCTCGGGTGCCCATGGTCGGCAGGATCGCAAGAGCCCTCCAGCGTGCATCCTCCCAGCTAAGGCATCGTGTCTGCAGACCATGTTTCCAGCTTTGTTTCTTGCAGGAAGAGGATTGATGCTCTGTGGGACTCGGCGAGCTCGTGCACAATAAATCTTCTCACTTGTGAATTTAGTCCCCTCATGTTCCAGCTCATTATAGAAATGGGCGTGCTACTCATTAGACACAATCAGATTCTCCAGCAGCAACAAATTTCTATTGATGCAAATCAAACACGAGTAGACTTCCAGCATAACAAGGGCACACCAGAGACCACCAATAGGCCCCAAGAAAATCTGATGCCAAACTAACCAGCAGAACCTAACACAAGGGCTACGGAAGACTAACATTGATCCTAACTTGAATTGGCTTAAGGCCAATCGCTGCCGGAGACTAATACTAATACATTGACGACCTATCATGACTAATCAGCTGCGTTGGCAGCAGCAGCATTGGGGCCGCCCATGCAGCCAGCAGTGTGCAGCGCCTCTGGGTCGAGGCAGGTGAGCTTGGCGATGACGGCGATGCCGTCGTCAGTGAGAGGCTCATCGAAGTGCTTGATGAGGGCCTCTGCCACCTTGGCTATCATGATCTCCTTTGGCCCGAGTAGGCCGAGCTTCTTGATGACCAGCACGGAGGCGCGCTACACCACCGGTACCTTGGAGCTGATGCCAACCTGCCTCGCGCTCTGCCTGGTCCTGGTAGCGCAAACACGAGCCTAGGGAGCGCCGAAGTGCAACAGGCCGGTGGAATGCAGATGACCGGAGCCGGAGTGTCAGTGAAGAGGTCATTGCTCATCCTTGCGTGGTCGTCACCGCCCAGCTGCAACTGCACCACCTGCTGGGTAATCGTCGACTTGAACTCTGGTGGAGGCTGTCGATGGAGAGGCTTGGCATGCAACAGTGGTGGTGCCGGGCGGGAACTCGAGAGGGGCAACAAGCGCATTAATGATGGCCTCGTCGATCTCCTGTATACTATGGTTCTTGTCAACGTATGGAGGAGGAGGAGGAACGCGGCCCAACCAGTCAAAAAAGGATGTGATTGTGTCAGCTGGCTCCACCGGCATGCCCCTCCCCCCAGCAGGCGTCTCTAGAGCCACGAGCTCTACCTGACCGGAGAGCAGGGACAGGGGCCGCGTGGCCTTGAAACTACTGTTGTTGCCGCGGGAGTTGTGATGGCCCCTCTTGTCCTGGTGTCGCCTGATCATCGTCCAGCTCCGTTGGCGAGAGGAGACCCTGGTGCTCTTCGTGGGCGGCTGCTCCCTCCCGCCTTGTCGGCACCCCAAGAGGGTGTCCTTCCACAATCTACGTCCCTGCTCGCTGTAAGTGCATCTAGTGCCCCTTAGTGATTTTGGTGTATTGAAGACTTATAGGTTAAGGGACTAATGTGTTTATGAGTGTACACAGGTCTATAAGTCTATGAGGAGTTTGATATTTACAGAGAAAGTCGACCCTTAAAATGAAGTTCTTCGATCAAGACTTTGATATTCGAAGACTTTCTGAAGACTTTGAAAGTGAAGAAATTGGTGTGACCTTGAAGACTTGGTATTCATTTGAGGAATATGAAGCATGAAGACTTTTGTTTTCGTAGTTTCGTTTTCTCTTTCTTGAGTCATAGGAAACACCGTACTGTTAAAGGGGGTCGAGGAAATACTAAGGAAAAATTTCCATGTGATGCTCAACTCAAAATCCTACACCTACCAATCCCTTCGAGTGAAGCCTTTGGAAATCTCATACAGCTCAGTAAATTTCTTCAAAGGATGTAGACGAAGTTCTTTTGGTCACGAGGAATTTATTCTCGACCGAGGAGTTAGGAATTCGCCAAAGTGTGGATTGCCTACACGTGAGGAACATGATAGCCCTAAGGAATTTGAGAGTCAAATTTCCGATCGTTGTTGTCTTACATGAGCTGTCCCAAAATATCTTATCCACCTAATGGTCATATCATTGAAGGGCATTTATGTCTTATCATGTCGGGCTGCTCCCTAGGCTATAAATAGCCGCCACCTACAACCACTAGCTGGTTGGCTGCTCCGAGAGAACTTGACACTTGTCATTTGAGAGCAACCCATTCTCCGAGGACTTTGAGCGAAAATCATCGAGTGAGGAAAAACCCAAAAACCAAACCCCTACAAACCCAAAGTGATTGAGCATCACAGAAGAGATTGATCCTGCGTGGATCCTACGCTTGTTACCTTTGAAGACTGTGCTTCTTCCAGACGGTTAGGCGTCATGGTCTAGAGCATCCAAGAGGAATTGTGGATCGCTGAGTGACCAAGTCTGTGAAGGTCTGGAAGTCGCTCAAGACTTACCACGAGTGATTGGACGAGGTCTGTGACCTTAGTTCAAGGATAATACGGTGAGGACTTGGTGTCCCGAGCTGCATGCTCAGTGGACTGGGTGTCCGGACTGTGTGTCCTCGAGTTTAAATACCCAGCCGCCCAACCCAGACGCATAACCGAGACAGCAGTTGTAACTGGTCTACCAAATCATTGTATTCACCAACCTAACTGGTTCTATTTCCTCAACTCTTTCATTTCCTCATTACTGTGTTGAGTGTTCGTTCATATCTGTGTTTGAAGACTTTGACTGAAGACTTTCTCAAGTTCCTCAGTTCAATTCTTCAATCTGTTTGTCTTCATCTTGTGCTATCCTATGTTTACGCTTTCTGTACTCTTTGATTGTCTTCATTTCATCATGATGACCATGCCCGCATTCTCTTGAGTACTTATTCCGCTGCAAGTAGTTCTGCACTTAGGAATTTCCTCAACGGAAAATTCCTCATTGAAGAATTCATAAAAATCGCCTATTCACCCCCTCTAGTCGATATAACGCACTTTCAATTGGTATCGAGCGAGGTACTCCCTTGTTACGTGTGATTTTGGTTTAACCACCGGAGTTTTAGTTATGTCGACCACGTATGAAGAAAGTGACATGCCCTATCTTCGACGGTCATGATTATCCCAAGTGGAAGGCCATGATGAGGAAGCGCCTCATGGCAATGGACAAGCCGTGGACCGTCAACGAAATTGGTCTTCTTGATCCACGCAAGACGGCGAACGCAGATGATATTCGCAAGTACACTCGACTTGACATCATGGCGAAGGATATCATACATTCCTCGCCTATCTAGAGATGAATTCAAGCGCATTATGCATCTTTGCAATGCGAAGCTTATCTGGGACCGAATCTCCGACGTCTATGAAGGTCATCGAACCCGTCATGATCCTTGGTTTGAGGACTTCAAGGAATCTCTCAAAACGATGACTCTCGAACCAGAATCATCATCTTCTGCAGCATGTCTCATGGCAAAGGGTGACAAGGTAACCGAATGTTCCTCATCCGAGTTTAGTGATGATGAATCTGATGATGATGGATCTGATGATGATATTGAACCTAGCTATACCAAGCTTGTTTGTATTGCCACCAAACAACAACATGCCTTGGAAAAGGTTCAAAACATGTTAGGTAAAAGTGATGATATGTTGGGTGAAGAAATGGATCGCACTAAAGCCCTGACTGAAAATCTTCAGAGACTTTAGTCTAGGTTTGACAACCTTCAAGGTCATCATAACACTCTCTTGTCTGATCATGAGAAACTTTCTTATGAATTTCTTCAAAGAAAGAAATATCTTGAGAAGCTAAGAGTGAGTTATGAAGATCTTCAGAAGGAGCACGATTCATGGCTAGCTCAACAAATCAGCACTTCTCAGGAAGAATTTGTTCCTCCATGCTTAAAGTGCATTGAACGTGAATCTGCTAATTCTTCACCTGAATGTTCAAATGCTTCAACTGTTACAAATTCTTCACCTGCTCATGCTATCACTAATTCCTCATCTGAGGACATTGCTAGTATCATTGATGATGTAGGGCTGAAGGAATTGTACATGACAGGCATGTACAAAAGCCTCAAAGGGCATCAGACTCTTTGTGATGTGTTTAAAAAGCAGATTCTCAACAGGAACCCTAGGAAAGAGGGTATTGCCGTTGAGAGGAAACTCAATGCTGATGGAACATATTGGAAGCCTGAGCAGTACCCCAAAACCTCACGGGTTGCTGCAAAGGGACCTCCAGTTGATCCATCTAACTTATCTGGCTTTACAAGTGAATCTCCTCATTCTTCTGATGAGTCATTTGACTCCAACTATAAACTGTTCAAAAATCAGAATGGTGAAGTATTTGCTAGATATGTTGGCACTAACTGCAGGAACGGTTCCCCTATGAAGAAAATCTAGGTTCCCAAGAAGTGCCTTGAAAGTCTTCAGGTGAATGTCCTCATGACACCACCTGTGAAGAATAGGAACCCCAGATCAAACTCTTCATATGGACAAAATTCTTCATATGGATCCAAGTCCTCATACGGACCAAATTCCTCACATGGATCAAAGTCCTCATATGATTATCATCGTGCTAACAACTCTGCTTCACTGTGGTAGAGCTAAGGGCTATGAATATGTGCATTATTCTTCAAACCAATATGTTCATAAGTCCTCAAAGAATTTCTCCGCTTATTCATATGCTTACCGAGGAGTCCTCGACTAGGGGGTGTCCGGATAGCGAACTATCATCTTTGGCCGGACTCCTAGACTATGAAGATACAAGATTGAAGACTTCGTCCCGTAATGGATGGGACTTTCCTTGGCGTGGAAGGCAAGCTTGGCGATACGGATATGTAGATCTCCTACCATTGTAACCGACTGCGGTAACCCTAACCCTATTCGGTGTCTATATAAACCGGAGGGTTTTAGTCCGTAGGGACTAACAACAATCATACCATAGGCTAGCTTCTAGGGTTTAGCCTCTCGATCTCGTGGTAGATCTACTCTTGTACTACCCATATCATCAATATTAATCAAGCAGTGAGTAGGGTATTACCTCCATCGAGAGGGCCCGAACCTGGGTAAAACATCGTGTCCCTTGTCTCGTGTTACCATCCGCATAGACGCACAGCTCGGGACCCCTACCCGAGATCCGCCGGTTTTGACAATCGACATTGGTGCTTTCATTGAGAGTTCCTCCGTGTCGCCTCCTATAGGCCCGATGGCTCCTTCGATCATCAACAACGACGCGATCCGTGGTGAGACTTCTCCCCGGACAGATCTTCGTATTCGGCGGCTTTGCACTGCGGGCCAATTCACTTGGCCATTTGGAGTAGATCGAAAGCTACGCCCGTGGCCATCAGGTCAGATTTGGAAGCCTGAACTATACGACCGATGTCCCCGGAGACTTGATCTTCGACGGATTCGAGCCACAGCCAAGTGCGCCGCACTGTCTCGATGGGCACGATCTAGCTCTGCCGCCGAACAGTGTCCTGGAGGCCGCATCACGTCCGCCCGACCCTTAGCTCGGACCCGACTCCCCCGATCGAGGACGAGTGGTTGGACACCGCCTCGGGGGCTACGATCTCAACGGCGATTGAGCCGAACTCCATCCCTGTCCTTTGCAAAGACTGTGACTCCAAGGTGCCGGACTCCTCTCCGACTCCAAACCTCCGCGCCCGCCAATCGAATCCGATTGGGCGCCGGTCATGGAGTTCACCGCCAGGACATCTTTTCAAAGACTCGCCTTTGGCGACATCTTAAATTCACTAAAGTCTCTCTCTTTATCAGGAGAGCCCTGGTCGGACTATGGTCAGGAAGGTTGGGATGCAGACGACGAAGAAATTCAACGCCCACCCACCACCCACTTTGTAGCCACTGTCGATGATTTAACCGACATGCTCGACTTCGACCAAGACATCGACGGTATGGACGACGATGCCGGAGATTTACCAAGACCCAAATACGCTGTGGCACCTGGAAGGCCACCTCGTCATATGACATATACATGGTGGACATCCCAAAAGATGGGAATGGCGATGGAACGGCGGAGGATGACCCCTCCAAGAAACAACCCAAGCGCCGACGTTAGCAGCGCCATTCTAAATCCCGCTATAGTAAAAACGGTGATTCCGGCACGGGAGACAATAATACCCCGGACAAGGTTGAAGATTTCCACCCTCCAGCAGGACTCAGCAGGAGGAGGGAGGAGCAAGTCCGCACAACAAAGGCGGGCAGAAAGAGAGGTAGAGGACGATAATTACGTGCCTCCCTCCGAAGATGAGGCAAGCCTCGATTTACTTTTAATTTGTCGTGGCTCGAGGATCCCGCCGAATAGGAGTTGCTTAAACTGTCGGTGTACTAGAGTAGGGGTACCCTAGTATCCCGAACTTGTGCACGGGCAGTTGCAGCCCTCTCATGGGCAAGGCTTGCCGGGTGACCGCCAAGGTCCTCCGTGGTTCCTTTGGAGCCATTCAAGAACAAAGTATTTAAGCCAAGGAGACAAGGCCCGGCAAGAGGAGCTTGCCGGGAAGGCCACCCAAGGCACCTAGACGACAAGGCCCCGGCAAGAGGAGCTTGCCGGGAAGGCCACCCAAGGCACCTACAAGACAAGGCCCCGGCAAGAGGAGCTTGCCGGGAAGGCCCGGTGAGCGACAAGCTTCCGGACGCGACAAGACAACAACCGCAGCAAGGCGCTTGCCGCGGCAGACCACCACTGTTCCTCAAGGCTTCCAAAGACATCCACTAACGTGTCGCCTCAGGACCTTTCCAGCGCCAAGGTGGCAAGAGGCTGTGTGGCCAGCGGAGCGCGGTGGCAAGCGGCGCTGACAAGATTGCCATCGTGGCAAGCGGTGGCGCCCCTGACGGTCCCTCGCTTGTAATCGTTAGGGCGACGTGAGACGGGCATTTAATGCCTTTGTCCCCTGCCGTCAGGGTTAGGTATGATACACTGTACAAGTAGCTGTACCAACCACTCCTTTTCCATTTTTACCCTTGTCTACGTTGCCACCTGTCGCAGACCCCTTGAGCATATAAAAGGAGGCCCATGCGCAACATAGAGGGGGGGTTGGAGGGGTTCGAAAGGTTCGAGGCCATAGAACACTCACGCTCGGTCTCGTTAGCAGCTCGTGTGTACTGTAGCACTCAAGCGCTCCCGAGCAAGAACTCAATACACTCAGACATGCAGCAGTAGGAGTGTTATCCCTCCGGAGAGCTCCGAAGCTGGGTAAATTGCTCGTGGTGCCGCCTCGATCCGCTCTTCAGGCGACCTCCGCCCCGGCCCGAACCGAAGGGGCTCGGTCCGCCGGCCCCATAGGTGTTCGTGGGTCAGATCAGCCTCCCCGACATCTTTGGCGTGCCAGGTAGGGGTCGTCGAGATTGTGTGAACCTGATCCGGCGTCCACACGAGCTAGATCTTCATCATCTTCATCGACATGCCACCGAAGAAGAAGGCTTCGGCGGCAGACGTTCCGTCCGCGTCGAACCCACCACCACCGGAGGAAACAGGTGGTGGGGTAGACGCCGGCGGAAGAATGGACGTCGACGGGGGAGCCCACGGTGCTGCCAAGTCCAAGAACAAGGCTGCGCAGACCTCGGTGTCCGTACATGCACCGCGCCCGTCTCAGGAGGCGCGGGACCGACAGCCGCCATGGTATTCACAACGCCATACGCTCGTTGGACCAAGATCGAAGCTGGTGGATCTCGGGATGCTAAAGACCGGCATCCACGCCAACATGCCGGCGCGAAGCGAGGCACGGTCGCCGGACGGGATCCTCGCCTTCTAACATAGTAAGAAGTCCGAGCATATCCCGCTCCTCGCGCCGCTCGCCATCGCCACCCACCACTCCAGCAGAAGCTTTGGCGAGAGCTCAATCGCTCTGGATTGCCCTCCAACAGCCGACAAGGTCGATGAATGGAGGGCCACCATTCAGAGTCTCATCGGCTTTGCCAACGGCGACGCTCTGCGGCAGCCGAGTGCATAGCTGCCGCGGCAGGACTGCCAAGCACGAGCCGGTGGCGATGAAACAGGTGGGGGTGCAACCACCATGCATTCTTCGCCCCGAAGGCCAAGATCGCCGACTCGCCGGATCCAACTTGACAGCGACTCCACCGCATCATCGGATCCACGAGCTCGTTGCGATCAGCGCCAAGTTCTTCACGAACGACAGCAAGAAGATGCTCGAACTCGCATCGAGCGCCGAAGAGAAGCGCGGCGTCAATCCGACCAGCGCGTTGGGCCCTCTGTCGACATGCATGCGCCAAGGGAACCAGGCGACTTTCCGTACGCGGTAGGTTGCCCTGCGTTTACTCGTGAGCTGCGGCAAGTCCAGTGGCCCAGCAAGAAGAACTTCAAGCCAGACGTACCAGAGAAGTACGACGGCAAGATGCATCCGTCGGAGTTCCTCAGCATCTACACCATCGCAGTGCAAGCTGCCGGGGGGCGAGATGACAAGATCCTGGCCAACTACTTCCCGCTGGTGCTCAAGCCCAATGTCAGATCCTGGCTCATGCACTTGCCGGACAACTCCATATCCTCTTGGGCAGATCTATGCCATCAGTTTGTCGGCGCCTTTACAGCGCCACAAGCCCCATGGCCAAGAAAGCGACCTTCATCTGCTCGCCTGTAAGGAAGGAGAGCCCCGTGCAAGTACATTCAGAGATTCAGCCACAGACAAAGACAACATCCCAGATGTCCACCCTGCCGCGGTAATCAGCGCATTCCATCAGAACGTGCGGAACTGCAGGATGCGGGAGGAGATGGCGATGTGCAAGATCAGAGACGTCAGTGAGCTATATGCCTGGCCGACAAGTGTGCACGTGCTGAGGAAGGGAGGACACTCCCCGGAGAGAATATCAAGCAGTGAGGATCTTATAGTGAGGAGACCGCCCCGGCAAAGAAAAACCGGCGGCGGAACAACAGGAAGAAGAAAGGCAAAGATGTGCTAGTTGTTGAGCAGTCCGGCAATGGAGGTGGCGCCGAGAAATCCAAAGCTGGTAGCTCCGGCAAGGAGGTTGCCATCGCACCAATCGCCAGTTGGCGGTCGCCGACAAGCAGGACGGCTCCAACAAACAGTACTGCAAGATCCACCGCACCAAAGGTCATGACCTCCAGAGCTGCAAGAAGGTCGAGCAGCTTGTCGAGCAGCAGAAGGCTGAATACGAGCGACGCGACAAGGAGAAGGCCCAGGAAGGTGCTGGAGGAGCTAGCAAGAAACGCCTGGCCGGGAGGACGCCGCAAGGCCAAGCAGCGGCAAGGAGACAGACCTCCGCGTCGCGATAAGGATGAAGATGACGACGATTTATGAAGATATAGAAGATGACGAAACCGATGAGCAGGAGTTCCAGAAGACACAGAGGTCTTGTGCGTTGACGGCGGTGCTTACGCATACTTCACACCGCCACGGCTCAAGCAAGTGGATGCGGAAGTCAATGCGGCGTAACCATCCATCGAGTCACGCAAGCCTCTGAAATGGTCCAAAGACGCCTATCATCTTTGATATTGTGGACCACCCCGATCGCATAATCTGCGGTCGGGTGCTTGCCGATGTTGGTTTCACAAACTATCCGCAACTCAAGGTCAAGAAGATGCTAGTGGACGGCGGGCCGACTTGAACCTGATCTCCTCCGCGGTGCTCCGAAACTCCAGATCCTCGATGGCGAAGCTCAAGAGACCGCACATTCCAAGGAATCAATCCGGGAAGGAGCAAGTCAAGGGAAAGATCATGTTGCCAGTGACATTTGGCAATGAAGTTGAACTTCAGATCGAGAGGGTCACTTTTGACGTTATCGACTTTCCATTGCCTTACAATGGGATACTTGGTCGCCCAAAGACTCGCCAAATTCATGGCAGCCTCTCACTATGCATACAACATGTCGAAGATGCCAGCCCGATAAGTGTCATCTCTGTCCCTGGCGACAAGAAGGATGCTCTTATCTGCGCCAACAAGATCTACCGGGAAGCAGCAGATGCAACAGATTGCAAGCCACTTGCCGCTGAAGTTCCCGGGGCGAAGAAGAAGACCAAGTCCGGCAAGAGCTCGACAAGACTGCAAGCGCACCTCTTCGGAGTGCTGCGCTACCGTCGAGGACGCACCATCGAGCTCCACCGGAAAGTGTAAGAAGACGATGGCAGCTCCACCAGAGACCAAGAAGGTGTCCGCCGAGGAGGACGGCACTGGTGGTACCTTCACCATCGCTGCCACTCGCCCTAAATAGGAAGGCGCTCGTTGCTTTCCTGCGAGCGAAACGCCAACGTGTTTGCATGGCAACCGCCCCGACATCCCGGTGTTCCCGGAAAGTAATTGAGCACCATCTTGCCGCCTGTCCTCGCGCGCGCCCGTCAGCGTAAAGTCGAAGGTGCGGTGGAGCGCCAAGAATTCATCGCAGAAGAAATCAAGAAGTTGGAAGCAGCAGGCCTTGTCAGAGGAGTGCTCCATCCTACGTGGTTGGCCAATCCTGTAGTCGTGCGCAAGCAAACGGGAAATGGAGGCTTTGTATCGATTTTACCGATGTTAATAAAGCTTGTCCCAAAGACCCATTTCCCTTGCCGCGCATCGAAAGCGCATTGTTGACTCCACGGCCGGATGTGATTTGCTTTCATTTCGGATGCATACACAGGATATCATCAGATCTTCATGGCGAAGAGGATGAGGAGAAGACCGCATTCATCACCCCATGTGGCACATACTGTTTTGTACGGATGCCCTTCGGTTAAAGAATGCTGGTTCAACATTTGCAAGCGTAGTCCATGACGCTTTTGAGCCGCAAATGCATGTAAATGTGGAAGCCTACATGGATGACATAGTGGTCAAGAGCAAGGACAAGGCTACTCTGATTCAAGATTTAGACGAAACCTTTGCAAATCTGCACAAGATCAACCTCAAGCTCAACCCCGAGAAGTGCGTGTTTGGAGTCCCCTCCGGCAAGCTTCTCGGGTTCTTCGTGTCTCAGCGGGGAATTGAAGCCAATCCCGACAAGATCAAGACATTTGAGCAGATTGAAGCACCAAAGCGCGTCAAGGATGTACGAAGGCTTGCCGGTTGCGTAGCTGCTCTCAGCAGGTTTATCTCTAGGTCTGCTGAGCGCACCCTGCCATTTTTCAAAATTTTGAAAAAGGCAGGTCCAATGAAATGGACTCCTGAAGCGGAGGCTGCGCCGCAAGACTTGAAGAAATACCTGTCCTCCACTCCAACACTTGTCGCACCTAAGCCACAAGAGAAGTTGCTGCTATATATAGCGGCAACCAATCAAGTGGTTAGTGCTGCGTTAGTAGCGGAGAGGAGGCGGATGATGAGCTAGCAACCATGGCAGATGCATCCGTGACAAGCGTGGGGCTTCACCGACAAGCTTCCGGGTCCCGACAAGGATCGATCTGCGCAGACGCATGAGAAGTTGCAGAAAAGAATGGTGCAAAGGCCCGGTTTACTTTGTCGGTTCCCTTCTGCAGGGTCTAGGTCAAGGTATTACGGTGTGCAGAAATTGCTTTCGGCCTCCTCATGGCCTCGAGAAAGCTGCACCATTACTTCCGTGCACATGAGATCACGATCGTCACTCGTTTTCCGGCTGAAGAGGATAATGCAAAATCCAGAGGCAACAGCAGGATTGTCGAGTGGGCATCGGAACTGCCAAGCTTTGGCCTCAAGTTTGATAGCACTTATAATTTCCAATGCAGAGCATTGGCTGAGTTCATAGCAGATTGGACGCCATCACAAGATGAAGAAATTCCAAACGAGCATCCCGTCAAGGAAGCAAGCAAAGAGTGGCTGATGTACTTTGATGGTGCCTTCTCGCTGCAAGGCGCCGGTCTTGAGGCGTGCTACTGGTTGCACCTAATCGGAGAGCACCTCAAGTACATAGTCCAGATGCACTTTCCCAAGGAGCAAGCAACAAACAATACTGCAGAGTATGAAGGTTTGCTTGCCGGTCTCAGGATCGCAGTAGACCTTGGGATTAAGAAGCTCATTGTCAGGGGTAACTCACAGCTTGTCATCCGCCAAGTGAACAAGAGTTATCATAGTCCGTTGATGGAAGCTTATGTTGATGAAGTGAGAAAGCTAGAAGAGCACTTTGACGGCCTACAGATGGAATATATTCCAAGAGCTGAAAACGACAATGATGATGGCTCGTCAAGTGCGCCAAGACTTAAGTTACACGTGGAACCAGGGATCTTTGTGCTCAAGCTGACTCAACCGTCTGTAACGCCATCAACTCGGACAGAGCAAGAAGAGGAAGTTGATTTCGGTGACTATTTTCCCGCAGAGCTCCAAGCCGCTGCCAAGAAGGTCCTCAAGATCAACACCAAGGGTTCTGAGGAGCAGTCTGCTCCGGAAATCCATAGGGTTTTGTCCGTTGAACCAGACGCTCCCGACAAGTTTTGCTCCGGCAAGCTTGCCGGGGAACGTCAAGCTCCGGCTGAGCCGCAGGTTCTCGCCGTGGAAGCAGATGTTCCCGCAGCAGCAGATGTGCCTTTAGTCCTTATTGTCGAGCCGCAAGCTCCAGCATGGGCACAGCAGATTGTCCGTTTCCTTCAGACAGGAGAACTTCCCGAAGAGCAAGAAGAAGCGGAAAGAGTAGCCCGGCAGTCAAGTATGTACTAGTTTGTCGACAACACACTGTACAGAAGAAGACTCAACGGTGTGAAATCGAAGTGTATTCACCGGGAAGACGGACAAAAGCTGTTGGCAGAGATACATGGAGGCATAAGGGGTCACCACATTGGCGCCAGAGCACTTGCCGGCAAAGCGTTCCGGCAAGGTTTCTTTGGCCGACAGCCCTCCAGGATGCAACTGCACAAGTAACCAAGTGTTAAGCGTGCCTGTTCCATTCCAAGCAGATACACCAGCCAACTCAAGCTCTCCAGACGGTCCCTTTGTCCTGGCCATTTTCGGTCTGGGGGCTCGACATCCTCGGCCCCTTTCCCCGAGCTGTCGGGGGCTTTGAGTACTTATGCGCTGTAATCGACAAGTTCACAAAGTGGCCGGAAGTGGAAGCAGTGAGGAAGGTGATAGCACAGTCAGTAGTCAAGTTCTTTAGGTCGATTGTTTGCCGTTTCGGAATCCCTAACAGGATCATCACCGACAACGGCACGCAATTCACGAGCCGCACATTCATGCAGTACGTCCAAGATCTTGGCGCCAAGGTCTCCTTCGCTTCTGTTGCTCATCCGAGAAGCAACGGTCAAGCGGAGAGGGCAAATGCTGAAGTGCTGCGCGGTCTCAAGACCAGAACTTTCGATAGGCTGCACAAGTGCGGAAAGAACTAGATTGAGGAGCTGCCGGTGGTTCTTTGGTCGATCAGGACGACGCTAAATTGAGCCACTGGCCAGACACCTTTCGCTCTAGTCTATGGAGCAGAGGCAGTTCTCCCCACGGAACTCGTATACGGATCACCTCGAGTGCTCGCTTATGATGAGCTTGAGCAAGAGCAGTTGCGACAAGATGACGCGTTGCTCCTTGAGGAGGATCGTCTTCAGTTGCTGTCAGACGAGCTGCTCGATACCAGCAAGCTTTGCGCCGCTACCATAGCCGCAGTTAATGCCAGAAGTCTCGAGGAAGGCGACCTTGTTCTTCGGGCGTGTTCAGTCCGCCAAGAATTCCAACAAGTTGACGCTTGAAGTGGGAAGGCCCTTACCGGGTGAAACGAGTCACTAGGCTCGGCGCTGTCCGCTTTGAGACCAAAGATGGCATTCCGTGAGCAACTCCTGGAACATTGAGCATCTTCGTAAGTTTTACTCAGAGGGCGCGGTTGACGGAACCTGTTCCGGCAACCACCTTTATACAAGTCTTGCCGATGTTGCATGTAATCCTTTGTACAAAGCCGGTATGCAGACCCGTGCATAAGTAAAGTTTAGTGTGCTTCGCACATCTTGTCAATTTCATGCTTTATACTTCTATTTTGCATGCGTTATCTGACACTTTGTGCAGCACCTACCCCGGTAAGCAATAACGAGCCATAAGGCTCCATATCTTTATTTTCTCTTCTTTCTCTTTCTCAAAGAAAGGAAGGTTCCCTCGCCCACAAGTTTGCCGGGGGGAAAGGAGAAGATAATGGTGTGGACCAAGCGTCGCTCAAGGAAGTCTAGTCTTACCGGGAAGCAAACGACAGAAAAGCTAAGTTGCTAAAGTTTGAGCAATCAGTTTTAAAATTTTTTAGTTATCTTCCTCGAACGACCGTACTTTGTATGGAAAACCTGTGTGCAGAGGAACCAACTCGTAGCTAGTTGCGCCCTTACTTTGTTTCGAGTCCGCTCAACAACTTAAGTGAGCTGCGACTAGTTGCGACAAGGTTTCTTGTCGGTAGCAGCACCACCAAAGAAGTCGACGTCTCAAGACTCGGCGCACCCGTGTGCTCATACGACAAGTTCCCTAAAAGCGAGGGGCAAAACGTACAAAGGAAGGAATCAAGTAAAGGAAATAACATAGCAATTGCTACCCAAATAGAGTTATATTACAAGATAGCTTGTCGCAGCTCTAATAGATTGTTCTCATAACATGACCAGCAGCGGCAAGAAAAGAGAAAGCGGGCGGCCTAATCCACGCGATCGCCCTCAACCCTCTTGATACCGCTCACCCTGTCCACGATGGGTGCGACAAGGGTCTTGAGCGCCTCCACATCAGCATCCGCGGCAAGGACTTGAGGACGTTGGTGAGGTTGAGGCCTGGATTATGGAAGGCCACCTTCATCAAGACTTTTGAAGAGCTCCCAGCAGATCTCGCGCGACTCCTCGGCCAGCTGCTTTGGGACTTCTTCCCGAGTCGCTGGAGGGCCGCCACCACGCCTATGAAGAACAAGCTGAGCTTGGCGCTGGGTTGGAGGTGATCATCGGAGGAATATCCAAGATCACCCATCCCCACCGCACCAGCCTCCCGTCAATGGCTAAAGAACATCCACGAGACCCTCGGTCCGGTGCTCCACATTTTCCCTAAAGGTATTCTGGCGGCAGCAAGACTTCGCCACAGCGCCTCGTCGGCCTTGATCTTCTCCTTCAAGGCCACCTCCTGCCTCCTGGCGCCTGCAGCGTCTGGGGTCAAGGTGGTCGGCTTCAACTCAAGATCTGCATTGGAGTCCTTGGCGCGCCGAGCTCCTTGCTCCTCTCGGCGAGACGACCCTGCAGCTCGCCAAGAGTGTAGGCGTCCTTCTCGCGCTCATGCTTGAGTGCAGCAAGCTCCTCGCCGCTCTCCTTGAGATTGGCCTCCAACTGCGCCACCTTTGTCTCCAGCTCTTTCTTGGCGGCCTCGGCAGCTGCGGCAGCATCCTTTGCTTCCTTGAGAGGCCCGCCAAATGTTTGCTCGCGCGTGGCTAGATCCTCCTCATGGCTGTCAAGATTAACCTTCCTCTGCGCCAACTCGCCTTCCTATGCAGATAGCCTCTCGGCGGCAAGCCGCTGTTGCTCCTCAGCTTCAGCCTTCTCGAGGAGGAAGGCTTTGCGCTCCTCGGCGAGCCGCTCCCACTCCTCTGCCAAGGACCGGAGAGCTTCCTGGTTGAGGCCCCGGAGCTCCTCCGCGCGCTTCTCGATGTCTGCTCCCGCCTTCGCGACAAGCGCTTCCAGTGATTCCAGCTTGGCTTGTCGGGCGCGGTAGAGCGACAAAGAGCTTCGCAGCACTGCTCCTCCTCAGACTTCGCCACGCACTGCTTGGCGGCGTCGACCAGCGGCCCAACGGAGGCGCAGCAACTCTTCATCAAAAGTTTTTCCTTCGCCGGGCGCCTGGAGCTCGACGCCCATGGGAGCTTGATGAAGACGCCATCGCCGGCCTTCAAATAGGCGTCGGGTCAGCTCTTGAACTCGACACAGCAGCCGGGCGGAGGGATCGGCGGTCGGCGAAGCGCCTGGCGCTCCTGCGGCCTCGTGGCCGCTGGGCGATCGCGGACCTCGCCACCTGCGGTGGCAGCTTTGGCGGCCTCTTCACCGGCGGGCTCACAAGACCAAATTCTTCTTCGATGGCAAAGGCGTTGCCAAGATTGCAGCAAGGCCCTTCCTCGCCGCGGCCTCGGTCTCCATTGGCTCGGTGGGCGGATGGATCTGACGACCGGAAAATGAAGAAAAATCAAGCAAACATTCAAAAGAAAATCAGAAGAAGAAGAACACAAGGGAAGTTTTCAAGCAAGAGGGTTACTGTCTGGGTCTGCAGTCATGGTCTCCGCCACTGGGATCGCTGGTCTTGTCCCCTTGCCGGAGAGCTGTCCCTTGCCGGAGAACTGCCTTGCCGGAGAAGTCTCCTTGCCGGAGAACGCTCCCTTGCCGGGAATCCTCCTTGGCGGTGTAGTCAAGCAGAAGGCATGTCAGAGCGGCTTGTGGCACTCCTGGTAAGGCTGCTCTGCTCCTACAGAAATCAGCAGTCAGATATCAACAAAGAAAGAGCACCCATGCACGCCTAACAGCAGGAAGTAAACCATATACTTACGCTGGGGGCTGCGTTGGGGGCTGCTTTGAGGAAGAGTTGCCGCGTCCAGCAAGGTGGTCTCGGACGCGCCTCCGGCTGTCGCGGTGGGTTCATCCTCGATGACAATCACTGGGGCCTTGGCTCTCTTCGACGCTCTCTGGGCGGCATTCACGAAAAGGAATGGGTTCAGAGTGAAGCAAATCGAGATACAAGACAAAGCAACAAGTCAAGAACTACAAATGCTGCAAAGAATCTTACTCTTCTTCTTCCTCGCCGGAGCTGAGCGGAGAGATCAAATTCTGGCTTGCCTCAAAGACGACGAGGCGGAGGAGTAGGTTCCCTTGGCCGCTTGGCGGGAGCGAAGCGGTGGTCTGCGAAGGCCCGCTCCGGTTGCCGCAGCGGGCGTGAGGTGCTCCAGCGGCAATAGTGCTTGTCATGTGGTGGAAGGCGCGCGCTTGGGCGGTTGCTGACCTGCCTCTGCCGCCTTCGCCACGCCTCCGCCTTGGAGACGCCTTCTTGGTGGAGCTGGGAGATCCGCTCGCGGCAAGCTGTTCAAGGAGGGAGGAGGCGCCCTCGGCGGCTCGCCGACTCGACTTCAGGCCCGACAAGCTCTTCCTCACCGGCAAACTCCCTCGCCGACAAGGCTTGCCGCCTCTGCTGCCTCTGCCTCCTCCATGGTGAATCCGAACTTCGCCACAGCGGCTGCCGCCGCCTCTTCCAGCCTGGTGGCGTGCGCGCATCTCATCATCGGTGGTGTCGCGGGTGAGGCTCTTCTGCTCATCGTATGGACCGGCACTTCTACCAGTTGTCAAAGAACTCCCGTGACGACGCCGTCTGCAGGCTCTTGCCAAGTGGGGACAATTCCATGCGAATCGCATACGCATCATTGCACGGATGCGGTCGAGCGAGGAGTTGTTGCACAGCGGAACGACATTTTTCGGCAACCTGAACGCTCCGGGATGCTCAGGATCGTGCTTGAACAGCTCCAAGAGCATCGCGTCCAGTTCCAAGACGGTGAAGTTGAAGTTGAGGCCCGGGCGCAGCCTCATGATATCCGCCGCATTCTGGAACTCCCAGGCGGGTCTCCTCCTCTCCTGCAGGGGGGCGATGCGGCGACGAAGGAAATCTGCGCCAACGGTGCCTACAGTGAGTCCGGCAAGCCTAAGGCGTAGGATCTGGATGACGGCAATCTTCAGCCTAGCGTCTTCCGGGGCCAGACTGCTCCAATCATTGCCGCGCGCTACTAGGGTTTGGTATTTGGGCGATGGCAGCTACGGGTTCTCCTCGACAATCCAAAGACTACCGCTCTCCACTCATCCCATTTGCCGCGGAGCTCTCCTGCAGATAAGCTTCCTTCTTGCCGGTCCTCGAGATCCAGGCGATCCCGCCGGAAAGAGGCTCCTCTCTCAACTCGGGGCATAAAGAAGTGGCGGAAAAGGGCTACGCTTGGATGGACTCCGACAAAGTTTTCGCAGATGTGCGAAAACTGCCATGGTCAGAACGGCATTGGGGGTGAAGTCAAGGAGGCGGAACCCGTAGGTGTTCATGATATTGCAGAAAAATTCAGAGAAAGGCGGGCAGAGCCCGCAGTAGAAGAACAGCGCGAAGAAAGGGTACCCATTCGGAGCCAGTTCCGAAGCAGCAGCTGGGAGTACCTTCGTGCGCGGATGCGCTCGCGTCTCCATCGACCAGAAGAGGTAGTAGTACTCCCTCAGCTCCCTCGCGGCGAGCTAGGGGGGGGGGGCGGTGGGGAGATTGCCCGCTCCTTCCGCAGCGCCGCAAGCCGCTGCGCCTCGGCCGACTTCACGGCCTTCCCCTTGTCGGCTTTCGGAGCCATGGCAGAGGTGGTGAGGGAGGTCGACGGCGTTGGTGATGCTGGTGGCGATGGGGGGGCGGAGCGCTGCTCTCTATTCAGCCTTGGGAAGAAGGGGGGAGCAGCAGAGGTTTTTCGAGATTGGACAGCAACTGGCGAGATGGGCGGACTGCCCTGCTTTCCCCGCTTATAAAGAGGGAGGGGCGGACGTCTGCCTTCCTAATAAAGAAACCACCCACGATCTCTCCCACGACGCTCCATTCGACGCTGCGCTGCCTGTGGAGGGCGTGGTGGGTCCGAGGTGAGTTACGGCATAACCCAGCCGCGTGTGCCTGCAGCCTGCTTTTGGGCCCGGCCCAACAGCGGCAAGACTGCAGTGTGGCCCAGCCCGGGGCTCTGCCGGTGTACTAGAGTAGGGGTACCCTAGTATCCCGAACTTGTGCACGGCGATTGCAGCCCTCCGCAAGGCTTGCCGGGTGACCGCCAAGGTCCTCCGTGGTTCCTTTGGAGCCATTCAAGAACAAAGTATTTAAGCCAAGGAGACAAGGCCCCGGCAAGAGGAGCTTGCCGGGAAGGCCACCCAAGGCACCTAGAAGACAAGGCCCCGGCAAGAGGAGCTTGCCGGGAAGGCCAGCCAAGGCACCTAGAAGACAAGGCCCCGGCAAGAGGAGCTTGCCGGGAAGGCCCGGTGAGCGACAAGCTTCCGGACGCGACAAGACAACAACCGCGGCAAGGCGCTTGCATGCGGACCACCACTCTGTTCCTGCGCTCCAGCACATCCACTAACGTGTCGCCTACAGGACCTTTCCAGCGCTGTGGCAAGAGGTCGCGGCGGCTGCCGTGAGCTGGTGTGGCAAGCGGCGCCGACAAGATTGCCATCGTGGCAAGCGGTGGCGCCCCGACGGTCCCTGTTTGCACCGTTAGGGCGACGTAGACGGGCATTTAATGCCTTTGTCCCCTGCCGTCAGGGTTAGGTATGATACACTGTACAAGTAGCTGTACCAACCACTCCTTTTCCATTTTTACCCTTGTTTACGTTGCCACCTGTCGCAGACCCCTTGAGCATATAAAAGGAGGCCCATGCGCAACGTAGAGGGGGGGTTGGAGGGGTTCGAAAGGTTCGAGGCCATATAACACTCATGCTCGGTCTCGTTAGCAGCTCGTGTGTACTGTAGCACTCAAGCGCTCCCGAGCAAGAACTCAATACACTCAGACATGCAGCAGTAGGAGTGTTATCTCTCCGGAGAGCTCCGAAGCTGGGTAAATTGCTCGTGTGCTTCGTCTCGATCCGCTCTTCGTGCGACCTCCGCCCCCCCGCCGAACCGAAAGGGGCTCGGTCCGCTGATCCCATAGGTGTTCGTGGGTCGGATCAGCCTCCTCGACACAAACGCAGGCTTATGGCCACGGCAAGCAGCCTCAAGAAAAAGCAGCAGCAGCTTAGAGGTGACCAAGACTTGCTAGCTGACAAATGGACTGAAGTCCTTGCCGCCGAAGAGTATGAACTCGAACGCCCCTCCAAGAGATACCCCAAACGCAGGCTGCTACCTCAATTAGAGGAAGCAACACCCAAACCTACATCACCAGCGCATGAAGCGGCCGACCGACCACCTCGTGGTCGCGACAGAGAGGCCTCTAGACCCTCCATTCAAGCCGCACTCCTGCGTCGCTCGAAAAGTACCAAGGCACGGGGAAACGCGCCAGACCTGCGAGGCATATTGGAGGACAAGGCAAGGCAAACAAGGTCGATCTACGGATTACGTGGGCGCTCCATGACACGTGATGATAACCTTCACGCTGGATACAGCAACTCCGGCCGGGCCGAACACAGTAGACAAAGCTCATATGAGCTACGTCGTGATATAGCCCAATACAGAGGCGCCGCACACCCACTATGCTTCACAGATGAAGTAATGGATCATCAAATCCCTGAGGGCTTCAAACCCGTAAACGTCGAATCATACGATGGTACCACAGATCCTCCGGTCTGGATCAAGGACTATCTACTCCATATCCACATGGCGCGCGGTGGTGATCTACATGCCATCAAATACCTCCCACTCAAGCTTAAAGGACCAGCTCGGCATTGGCTCAACAGCTTGCCAGCAGAATCAATTGGTTGTTGGGAGGACCTGGAAGCCACATTCCTTGATAACTTCCAGGGCACATATGTGCGACCACCAGACGCCGATGACCTCAGCCACATAATTCAGCAGCCAGAAGAATCGGCCAGACAATTCTGGACACGGTTCCTAAGCAAGAAAAATCAAATCGTTGACCGTCCGGATGCAGAGGCCCTTGCTGCCTTCAAACATAACATCTGCGACGAGTGGCTAGCCCGGCACCTAGGACAGGAAAAGCCGAAATCCATGGCAGCCCTCACCGCACTCATGACCCTCTTTTGCGCGGGAGAAGACAGCTGGCTAGCTCGTAGTAACAACTTGACCAAAAACCCTGGTAGTTCGGATACCAAGGACATCAATGGCAGGTCGCGTCGCAACAAGAACAAGCGCCGCATTAACGGCGATAATGATGAAGATACTGCAGTCAATGCCAGATTCAGAGGCTCTAAACCCGGTCAACGGAAGAAGCCATTCAAAAGAAATACCCAGGGCCCGTCCAACTTGGACCGAATACTCGATCGCATGTGCCAGATACATGGCACCCCTGAAAAACCAGCCAACCACACCAACAGGGATTGTTGGGTGTTCAAGCAAGCAGGCAAGTTAAGTGCTGAACTCAATGACAAGGGGCTGCATAGCGATGACGAGGAAGAGCCCCGGACGCTGAACAATAGAGGACAGAAGGGCTTTCCCCCACAAGTGCGGACGGTGAACATGATATACGCAACCCACATACCCAAAAGGGAGCGGAAGCGTGCACTAAGGGACGTATACGCGATGGAGCCAGTCGCCCCGAAGTTCAACCATGGTCTTCCTGCCCGATCACCTTTGATCGAAGGGACCACCCCACTAGCATCCATCACGGCGGATTCGCCGCATTGGTTCTTGACCCAATTATTGACGGATTTCACCTCACTAGAGTCCTGATGGACGGCGGTAGCAGCCTGAACCTTCTTTATCAGGATACAAGGCGCCAAAATGGGCGAGACCCTCAAGGATTAAACCCACAAAGACGACCTTTAAAGGTGTAATACCAGTGTAGAGGCCAATTGTACAGGCTCGTTACACTCGAAGTGGTCTTGGATCCCGGATTACTTCCGAAGCGTAGAGTTAATCTTTGACATAGTGCCGTTCCGCAGCGGATATCACGCCTTTACTTTCGGACGAACCGCATCTGCAAAGTTCAATGCGGTGCCGCACCACGCATACCTCAAGCTCAAGATGCCAGGCCCTCGAGGAGTAATCACGGTCAATGGAAACACCGAACGCCTCTCTCCGAACGGAGGAGCACACGGCTGCCCTCGCGCGGAGGTGCAAAGCAGACTCACAGCAATTCTCGAGTCCGGCCACTAAACGTCCGGACACCGCTGCGCCGCCGGAGTAACCTACAACAAGACCGCTGGCACGATTCAAGAACGCCAGAGCAATCTGGCCCCAACCCCAACCCTCGCGAAATTGCGTAGCGATTACGCTGCGTACATAACTACGCCCGGAAATACCATGGGCATAAGGGGAGGGCACGACCACGGCACGCCAGAATGCGGCTCAACCGCACTGTGGGGCTCCCGATTGTGTCATTCTTTTTTTTCTTTTTTTCTTACTTTCAGGACTCTGTTCTCCAGAAGCCCTGTCCGGCATTCGCGCCGAACTCACAATGCAACAGCCAGGGAAACACAAAGCTACGTCGAGTGTCCAGGTGGTCTCTACTATGAGCATTATACCTATTTTACATACCATCCCGCAGCTTACCCCTGGAGGGGGACATGTTAAATAGTCCCATCCCTTGCTTATCGCACAATTTGTATCATTCTGCTTTTATTTGCAGTTTCTTTTTAATAACCAATATATAGCTCTTGCCTATTATTGCATTCTTTCCCATTATATATGTTCATTTATGACATTGCAAGCAACTGCATACAATTTGGTACGGCCAATACACCAGGGGCTTAAGTACCCCAAAATTATGGTGTGATAAGTCCGAACACTTTCACAAGTGCGGCACCCCGAACTTATTGCATTATATGCATCGGCTCCGAATCATGTCTTGGGTCAATAGTTCGGTTTGCCCGGCTCCCATGTTTTGGTACCTTACATTCCGTTATATCGGCTAAGGTAGCACTGGGAGAACCACTGCGATTGTGCCCCAGTTGAGCTGGGTTGAGCACCTCAGTGGAGAAAGCTAAAACTGACGGCCATGATAAGGCGAGAGCCGGTCGCTGTTCGAGAGGTTTTTTCGGGTCCCTAAAGACTTATGCCGCTTAGAGCGAGGAACCGGCATTGTCCGGCCAAGGCGTGGATAGCGCCCCGAACTCGGTCTTCCGAATACTAGGGGCTTCACCAAAATTAAAATTATAGAATTCTATGGCTAAGTGAGAGTGTTCAAGCACTATAAGTCCGGTTGCCTTGTTCGCTATGTTGAGCGCCTCCTCGATGGACCCAAGAATGGGAACAAGAGCGCTCAAGTTTATCCCGAACACCCCAAAGACTTCGTGGCATGGGGCTGAAGCCAACGACTTGCCATCTCTCAAATTTGATAAACGGCCGCATAGAAGGTAATATTTTAAATTAACAAGCGTTGCTTAGCGCATATGATCAAGTTTTCAGCGTACAGGATAACAAATGCGAGTCTATTCAAAAATTACATCTTTGGAGCACTCATCCGCTATCTGGCGGGCACCCTTCAGACTCCTCATAGTACATTTCAGGCTTGCGATGATCTCTGCCTTCGGTGGGTCTGGGTCTGGTCACAAGCTTCTCCGCATCCAGCTTGCCCCAATGCACTTTAGCACGGACAAGGGCCCGACGGGCACCTTCAATGCAGACGGAGCACTTGATGACTTCAATCCATGGACAGGCGTCCACCAGCCGCTGCACTAACCCGAAATAGCTCCCAGGCATGGCTTCCAATGGCCACAGCCGAACTATGAGGCCCTTCATGGCCTGTTAGGCAATCTTGTGGAGCTCGACTAGCTGCTTCAGCTGGTCGCTCAGGGGCACCGGACGGTCGGCCTCAGCATACTAAGACCAGAACACCTTCTCCGTCGAGCTCCCCTCCTTGGCACGGTAGAGCGCGGCAGCATCAGACACACTACGGGGCAGATCTGCGAACGCTCCTGGAGAGCTCCGGATTCGGGTAAGTACTAGATTATTGACTTTTACATTCTTGCTCTGCATAAAGAATGCCTTACCCGCCACGATCTTCTGTATTGCCTGAATCTCCTGGAGGGCATTTTGGGCCTCGGCCTTAGCAGCTTTGGCACTCTCAAGAGCCAAGGCAAGCTCGGACTCGCGGGTCTTCGAGTCACGCTCCAAACCCTCGTGTTTTTTCACGAGAGCCTGGAGCTCTTGCCGCACCTCCGCAAGATGCGCCTCCCCCTTCTCTCGCTCGGTGCGCTCATGATCGCTTTGTTTTCGCGGACACCGCCTCCTTCAGTGGTCGCCACCTCGCTCGTGGCCCCTGCAGTACCCATGTTATTCCTGTTATTTTTTGCAACCAAACCCTTTCTATAAGGTATTTCTTTAATAAGGTATTACTTACCTTCCTTGTCCTCGAGCTGCTTCTTGGCAAGGCCGAGCTCGTTCTCGAACCGCTCGAGACTCTTCTTCAATGCATTGACGTTCGCAGTCAGTGCGGCAGAGGTCAGCAGCGCAGCCTGCATTCGCATATTGACATACTTATGTTAGTGTAAGTGCATCTAGTGCCCCTTAGTGATTTTGGTGTTTTGAAGACTTATAGGTTAAGTAACTAATGCTTTTGTTAGTGTACACAGGTCTATAAGTCTATGAGGAGTTTGATATTTACAGAGAAAGTCGACCCTAAAATGAATTTCTTCAATCAAGAATTTGATATTCAAGACTTTCTCAAGACTTTGAAAGTGAAGAAATTGGTGTGATCCTCAAGACTTGGTATTCGCTTGAGGAACATGAAGCGTGAAGACTTTTGTTTTCGTAGTTTCATTTTCTCTTTCTTGAGTCATAGGAAACACCGCTTTGTTAAAGGGGGTCGAGGAAATACTAAGGAAAAATTTCCATTTGATGCTCAACTCAAAATCCTCACCTACCAATCCTTCGAGTGAAGCCTTTGAAATCTCATACAGTTCAGTCAATTTCTTCAAAGGATGTAGACGAAGCTCTTCCGGTCACCGAGGAATTTGTTCTGACCGAGGAGTTAGGAATTCGCCATGAATTGCCTACCTGATGAGGAACATGATAGCCCCAAGAATTTGATATTCCAAATTCCGACCCGTTCTTGTCTTCTTGGCATGACTGTCCCCAAAATATCTCCACCTAACGGTCATATCATTGAAGGGCATTTATGTCTTATCATGTCGGGCTGCTCGAGGCTATAAATAGCCGCCCCTACAACCACTAGTTGGTTGGCTGCTCCGAGAGAACTTGACACTTGTCATTTGAGAGCAACCCATCCTCACGAGGACTTTGAGCGAAAATCATCAAGTGAGGAAAACCCAAAAGTGAGGAAAACCCAAAAGTGAGGAAAAACCCAAAACCAAACCCCAACAAACCCAAAGTGATTGAGCATCATCAAGAAATTGATCCTGCGTGGATCCGACGCTTTTACCTTTGAAGACTGTGCTTCTTCCAGACGGTTAGGCGTCCACGGTCTAGAGCATCCAAGAGGAATTGTGGATTGCCGAGTGACCAAGTATGTGAAGGTTTGGAAGTCGCTCAAGACTTACCACGAGTGATTGGACGAGGTCTGTGTGACCTTAGTTCAAGGAGAATACGGTGAGGACTTGGTGTCTGAGCTGCGTGCTCAAGGATCGGGTGTCCGGACTGTGTGTCCTCGAGTTTAAATACTCACCGCTCCAACCAGACGCATAACCGAGACAGCAGTTGGAACTGGTCTACCAAATCATTGTCTTCACCAACCTAATCGGTTCTATTTCCTCAACCCTTTCATTTCCTCATAACTGTGTTGAGTGTTTGTCATATCTGTGTTTGAAGACTTTGATCAAGACTTTCTCAATTTCCTCAGTTCAATTTCTTCACCGCTTGTCTTCATCTTGTGTTATCCTGTGATTACGTTTTACGTACTCTGTGATTGTCTTCATTTCATCATGATGACTTTGCTTGTAACCTGTTATGCTTACTTGAGTACTTATTCCGCTGCATGTATTTCTTCGCTAAGGAATTTCCTCACCAAAGAAATTCCTCGATGAAGAATTTGTAAAATTCTATAAAATCGCCTATTCACCCCCTCTAGTCGATATAACGCACTTTCAATTGGTATCGAGAGCAAGGTACTCCCTTGTTACGTGTGATTTTGGTTTAACCACCGGAGTTTTAGTTATGTCGACCGCAGGTATGATCAAGGTCTCAGCAGGTGTCCTACCTTCGATGGGACGGACTACCCCTCTTGGAAGAACAAAATGCGAATGCATCTTGAAGCAATTGACAACGATCTACGGTATGTTGTGACAAAAGGTGTTTCCTCACCACACTTTCTCCGAATGACGCTGATGTGAAGAGATTCAAGCAACTCGATTCTCAAGCGAAGAATATCATATGTGGCCATCCGAGCAAAGGTCAATATGGAAGAGTGAGTGCTTTGGAATCGCCAAACTAACTGGGACCGGCTGTCCAAAGTAAATGAAGGTGTTTCAACTCAGCGTGACTCTCGAGTTGATGTTCTTCGGAATCTCTTCAACCGCTTCAAAAAGACTCGACAACGAAAATGTTCAACAAACCTTCGATCGCCTCACTGACATCTCAAATGAGCTTCAAGCACTGGGTGCCACTGACATCACCGACCATGAGGTGGTGAAGAAATTGCTAAGATCGCTTGATTCCTCATTTGACACTCGCAATCGATGATACAAGAACGAGCTGACTACAAGTCTCTTGATCCTGCTGATATCCTCGAAAGGCTAAATACTCACGAAGTTCCAACTTGTCAAAAGAGAGATCTCTATGGTTACGGCTATGGAAGAACACGTGCTCAAGGCCAAGGCTGAAACTGAATCGAGAGTGAAGAATCTGGTAGTAGCCTTGGAGATCCTGAAGAATTTGGCCAGGAGCTAGCACTGCCGTGAAGAAATTCCAGAAATTCTCAAGACGTGGTCGCTGGAAAATCCTCAAGAAGCGGTGATTCCTCATCTAGTGACTATAAGCGAAGACTTTGCCACAAATGCAAGAAACCTGGTCACTATATCCAAGATTGTCCTCGGTGGGAAAAGGAATTAAGAAAGAAGAAACACAAGGATTACAGTTACGATGACGTGAAGAAGAAGAAGAAATCATCAAAATCTTCATCATCAAAATCTTCATCATCAAAATCCTCAAAACCTTCTTCTCACAAGAAGAGCAGCTCCAAAAGGGCTCGGGCATTCATTGGCAAGGAAATGGACTCGAAGCTGAATCTGAGGAAAATGAGGAAGAGGAGGAGTCCAAGAATCTGAACTGTGTGGCGAGTCTAGCTCTTGCTACGCCTATGTTAGCAAGTCCATCTTCAACGCTGAAGAAACCGACTCCGGCAAACCCGATGAGGAAAACGATGACTACGCCCCACCTATTGCTTCATGGCAAAAGGTGCCAAGGTACTCAATTTCACCTCCTCCGAATCCGGTGAAAATGAATCGATGAGGATCTCAAGCCCAGCTATTCTAAACTTGCTAAGATTGCTATAAAACAACAAAGGGCTTTTGAAAAGGTTCAAAACATGCTAGATAAGAGTGATGATATGTTAGGTGAAGAAATGGATCGCACTCAAGCCCTCGATCGAAAATCTTGAGACTTCAGTCTAAGCTTGATAACCTTCAAGGTCATCATAACACTCTCTTATCTCGATCATGAGAAACTTTCTTATGAATTTCTTCAAAGAAAGCAAGATCTTGAGAAGCTAAGAGCGAGTTATGAAGATCTTGAAGGAGCGCGATTCATTACTTGCTCAACAAATCAGCGCTTCACAAGAAGAATTTGTTCCTCCATGCTTAAAGTGCATTGAACGTGAATCGCTAATTCTTCACCCGAATGTTCAAATGCTTCAACTGTTACAAATTCTTCACCTGCCTCTGCTATCACTAATTCCTCATCTCGAGGACATTGCTAGTATCACCGACGATGCAGATTGAAGGAATTGTACATGACAGCATGTACAAAAGCCTCAAAGGGCATCAGACTCTTTGTGATGTGCTTAAAAAGCAGATCCTCAATGTAAACCCTAGGAAAGAGGGTATCGCATTTGAGAGGAAATTAAATGCCGATGGAACATACTTTGGAAGCCCGAGCAAAGACCTCAAAACCTCATGGGTTGCTTTGCAAAGGGACCTCCAGTTGATCCATCTACCTTATCCGCTTTACATGTGAATTTCCTCATTCGATGATGAGTCATTTGACTCAAACTATAAACTGTTCAAAATCAGAATGGTGAAGTATTTGCTAGATATGTTGGCACTAATCATAGAACGGTCCCCTATGAAGAAAATCTGGGTTCCCAAGAAATGTCTTGAAAGTCTTCGTGAATGTCCTCATGACACCACCGTGGAAGAAAAGGAACCCCAGATCAAATTCTTCATATGGACAAAATTCTTCATATGGATCCAAGTCCTCATACGGACAAAATTCCTCACGTGGATCAAATTCCTCAAAAGGATCAAAGTCCTCATATGATTATCATCGTGCTAATAACTCTGCTTTCGCAGGTAGAGCTAAGGGCTATGAATATGTGCATTATTCTTCAAACCAATATGTTCATAAGTCCTCAAGAATTTCTCTCGCTTATTAATATACTTACCCTAACCACTCTTATGTGAAACGAAATGGTTTGGCCTCTATGCCACCATTCTCATATGGTGCTCGCAGAATGATGAACTCTTTGCCACCCCTTCAGATGTGGGTGGTGAAGAAAAAGAACTAATCTCTTCTGCAGGGTCAGGTCTCCAGACGTGCCTCAACGTCTGAAGAATTTCTTTGGGGCACGACAAATTGCACGAAAGGGACGCAGGCTAATCATGATGAAATGAACTTTCATTTCACACGTCCTCATACTGCTTATCTGAATTCTGACTGATGAAATTCATCTGATGAAATTGATATCATATTCTTCACTGATGAAGTATATGAGATCGTAAGTAGTACTAATTCATCTGCAGGATGATCAACCCAAAGCCACTGAGTGGGTTCTCGATAGTGGATGTACAAATCACATGACCGGGTGACAAGAATCTATTGATGGATGCTCCCTTAACACCGTCACATCTCAAGCATATCATCTTTGGTCGACAAAGGCAAAAGTCGTATTGGGACTTGGTAAGGTTGCTATCTCTAAGGACATGCACATGGACAAAGTCATGCTTGTTGAGTCTTTAGGATATAACCTCATGTCGATCTCAATGCTTTGTGATCTTGATATGGTTGTTATCTTTGGCAAGTATCGTTGTGTTGTGATTATGGAAGTTGACAAATCCAAAGTCTTCGAAGGCTTTAGGAGAGGAGACTTGTATATTGTTGATTTTTCCACAGGACCACAACCAGCCGTGTGTCTACTTGCAAAAGCTTCAGAAGGATGGCTATGGCATCGACGACTTGGTCACGCAGGCATGAGGAATTTGCACATGCTTGCGAAGAAGAAGCATGTCATTGGCATTGAGAATGTCAAATTCCTCAAGGATCACTTGTGCGGAGCCTGTGAAGCTGGAAAAATGACCAAGGCCAAGCATCCAAATAAGACTATCATGACCACTACTCGTCCCTTGAATTGCTTCACATGGACCTCTTTGGTCCCAATCATTACTCAAATTGTCGTTAATGAAGCATCACTATATGGCTTTGTTATTGTTGATGATTACTCTCGTTACACTTGGGTACACATTGTTGCTTACAAAAATCAAGTGCGTGAAATCTTCAAACGATTTTCCTCGAGGGCTTCAACCAACTTTGGTGTGAAAATCAAGCACATCAGAGTGACAATGGAACTGAGTTCAAGAATTCGGTCTTGATGATTATCTTGATGAACTTGGTATTACTCATGAGTTATTCGCTCCCTACACTCCGCATGACAAAATGGCGTCGTGGAGCGCAAGAATGTAACTCTTGTTGAGATGGCTCGCACTATGCTTGATGAATACAAAACGCCTAGTCGCTTCGGATTGAAGCAATTGACACTGCGTGCCACATCATCAACAGTATATCTTCACAAATTCTTCAAAAAGACTGCCTATGAACTCCTCACGCATAAGAAACCCAATGTAAGTTATTTCAAAGTCTTCGGTGCTAAATGCTGGATTAGAGATCCTCACCACACCTCTAAATTTGCACCGAAAGCACATGAGGGTTTTATGCTTGGTTACGGAAAGGACTCGCACACCTACAAAGTCTTCAACATCGCCCTTCACAAGGTTGTTGAAACTGTAGATGTGCGGTTCGATGAAACTAATGGCTCGCAAAGAGAGCACCTACCTTCTGTGTTAGACGAACCAAAGACCGAGGATTCTATCGTGTTCAAGGCAACCGAGGATGTCATTCCCATCAAGAAAGCTGTCAAGAATTCATTCCTCAGACTTGAAGAACGCCGAAATGATGCACTCAAGATAATGTCAAGAAAATGGTGCCGAGGAAAATGATCAAATTCCTCGACGACAACCAGCTCATCCTCGCGTAAAAAGAAGTGCAAGTTGACAAGATCATCGATGACATTGAAGCGCCAGTCCTCTCACACGCTCAAAAGCTTCACATTTATCTAACTTTTGTGGGCACTATGCTTTTGTCTCTATCACAGAGCCCACTAAGGTAGATGAAGCATTCTCGAGCCGGAGTGGATTCAGGCCATGCAAGAGGAATTACATCAGTTCGAGCTCAACAACGTCTGGGAACAGGTCAAACGACCAGATCCTCGCAAGCATAATATCATTGGCACAAAGTGGATCTATCACAAAAATCAAGATGAAAATGGTCTTTTGGTGAGGAATAAGGCACGACTAGTAGCTCAAGGCTACACGCAGTTGAAGGAATTGATTTCGATGAAACTTTTGCACTGTTGCTAGACTTGAGTCTATTCGCATATTACTCGCCTATGCTAACCATCACAATATCACTTTATATCAAATGGATGTGAAAAGTGCATTCCTCAATGGTAAGCTTGAGGAAGAAGTATATGTTGCTCAACCCCTGTGTTTTGAAGATCCAAAGAATCCTCGACAAAGTCTTCAGACTAAATAAGGCTCTCTATGGCCTCAAGCAAGCCCCTCGGGCGTGGTATGATACATTGAAGGAATTCTTCGTGAAGAATGGCTTCACACCTGGTTCACTCGATCCTACTCTCTTTACTAAATCTTATGATGGTGAACTTTTGTGTGCCAAATATATGTTGATGATATTATCTTTGGCTGCATTGACCAACGTTATAGTGATGAATTTGCCTATATGATGAGTGAAGAATATCAAATGTCTATGATGGGAGAGTTGAAATTCTTCTTAGGTCTTCAAATTAATCCAACAACCCAATGGCATATTCATATCTCGTGAGAAATACCTCAAAGATGTCTGAAGAAATTCGCATGCAAGATTGCAAAGGTGTCAAAATTCCTATGCCCACAAATGGCCATCTATGCAATCGATGAAAATGGTATTGACTTGATCACAAGGTATACCGCTCCATGATTGGTTCCTTATTGTACTTATGTGCATCTAGGCCAGATATAATGCTTAGTGTTTGCATGTGTGCCCGATTTCAAGCTACACCAAGGAATCACACCATAAGGTGTGAAGCATATTCTTCGATATCTAGCTCACACACCAACACTAGGATTATGGTACCCCAAGGGCTCTACTTTTGATCTCATTGGATATTCGACTCGACTATGCTGGTGATCGTGTGGACCGCAAGTCAACATCTGGTACTTGTCATTTCCTCGGACGATCTTTGGTGCATTGGTCCTCGAAGAAACAGAATCACAGATCACTATCCATCGCGGAAGCTGAATACATTGCTGCTGGCTCGTGTTGTGCTCAATTACTATGGATGAAGCAAACCCTCAAGGACTACGGCATCAACGTGAAGAATGTGCCTCTCATTGTGACAATGAGAGTGCCATCAAGATTGCTCACAACCCAGTTCAGCACTCAAGACAAAGCACATTCAAATTCGTCATCATTTTCTTCGTGATCATGTGTTGAAGGCGACATCTCCATCGAGCACGTGAAGATCAAGAACAGCTAGCTGATATCTTCACTAAGCCCTTGGATGAGAAGAGATTTAGCAATTTGCGGTGTGAGCTAAAAATCTTAGAATCTTCGAATGTTCTTTGAAAAGGACACACATCCTAACACTTATGCAAATTGGATGACTTAGATGTGCAACACATGAAGAAACGTTTTTCTTCAATCAATGAAGAATAACACTCTAAGTGTGAAGAAATTAATGAAGAATTTGATTCTCAGAACCCTACGACAATTGTACGCGGTGTCTGAAATCATCATTCTTATTCGGTGGGTCACGCCACCATCAAAGTTGAAAATCTTCAGTTTTTCAAATTCTTCAACTTTGCAAAATCTTCACTATTTCCGTCGTCTTTCTTCATTGGCTATATGGATTTATGTCCTCTACAGCATTCACTTATGGCTATTTCTTCAAGTCGCTTTTTCTGCTAAGTGAATGTGATCGGACCCTTCCCCTCTATGCTATACTCAACCCAATCCATTCACAAATTCTTCATGTGCGTTCTACTTTGAAACTCGCTCAAAATCTTCACCGTGTCCTTGATACCGAAGAAATTGCGAACGGAACTTTAAAACGAATCTTTTTCAAACCTTCGCTTTTACCGCTCAAACCGTTCCGCATCCCACGATCGCACACACGATCTCCACTACACAGTACGTGTGTGACACATGTCGTGAGAAGGGAAGCGGTCAGGGGCACGCTCGTCCTAAATCTTCGGACGATCCGTTTTTCACCGTGGCTATAAATACCCCTCTCTCCCTTCCTCACTCTTTTACTTCGCTCGACTCCTCTCTCCCGCCGAGCTCCTCGAAACCCTAAGCGCCGCCGCTTATTCCATCGTCGCCGGTGAGGAAAAGCTTCACCGCCTTGACCTCTTCGCCGACGTACTCGCGCCGACCGTGGAATTTCTTCACTCCGCCGTCGCCGTAGCTGATTTCCTCTGCCAAGTTAGGGCGGAGAAGATCTGAACGGACGAACTTCTAAACTGTTCATCTCAGTTCGTCGTGTTCTTCACTTCGGGTAAATTAAAAGTTACTTTTATTTACTCGCTTTGATTCTCAAATTTTCTTCAAATTCTTCAAAGGTGTTTATTTCAAACTCTTCACACATATGAACACCTCAAATCTCTTGACTCATTTCTCTAAGCAATGATTTTCTTCAAGATTCCTCAATTGTGTGGATCTTGATCTATACAACTCGAACCTAAGATAAAGAACGCTTATTGAAATTCTTCAAGGCTCATCTGGTCAAAATCCTCAAACTTGTTCTTTTGAAAAACCTTCCGAGAACGCATATGACCTCTCCAAATTCCTCGCACCTATACTCTGCTCACAGGTACAAATGTCCGCTTTGAATCCCTAGGTTCTCATCAACTTAACTCATTTGCAGCGTTCCTCGAAGAAAAACTGCACACTTCTTCGTAAAACTCATTTGTTCAATTTCCTCAATCAAGAAAATGGCAGATGGTAAGAAGCCGCAGAAGGGAGGAAAGAAACCAGAGGTTATGACAGCGTTTGAAATCCCCGAGGATATTTATGCCGACTCATCGCACACCAGATGAAGAAAGTAAAAATCAACGCAAGGTGCGTATTCGTAAGATTGAACGGAGATGGGCACGGGAATGGAGGAATATAGATATGTAACTCCTAAGTACATGAAGAAATTCGCTTTAAATCCTCCATGCCCAAGAGCTCCTTTGGCACCTGGCCAAATAGCTGATCCCACAAGCGCCAAACGCGTGAGGACTTTCCTAAGGAATGGGCTAAACGCCAAGCAAAATTGGCTAAGCAAGCAAAGGAAGCAAGTGATGAAATTCAATGAGGATTACGCCATTGCCATCGCCATTGCAGGTCTCGGTCAAACCGAGGAAATCAATGCAAAAGAAGCCCGCTTATAAGCCAAGTGCTTCATCATCCGTGCCCTCACGGCCAAGTTCCTCAAAGACAGCACCTTCCAAGCAAATTCCTCAAACCGCTGCTGCCCCACCAAAGTCCTCAATCGCTCCGTCAAAACCTTCAGTTCCTCGTGCACCTAGCTACATGTCAACGGACTGCTGGTTTTTCAATTGCCTCGAGCATCTCTGCAAGTTCCTCAGCTGCTCCCATTTCTTCAACTGGTCCGACTCAGCTGAAGACCAAAGCAACAGCTGGTCGAGGTCCTCGGCCTAGCCCGACGAAGAAATTGGTTGCATTCCATGTGCCATCTGAGGATGAGGCATCTGATGAAGAACTCGCAGAAATCATCGAGACCGACAAGCAAGGGCCGCTAGAGCCAAAGGTACATACTGTGCTATCGCTATTGGACCCAAGATAGTCCTCGACTTTATTGATCTACGCACGATGATCCCAATACCCCTCTGCCTGATCTTCACTTGACACCTGGTCAAAGTCATATGTTGACTCACTTCATAGCTGAAGAAAAATGGAAGTATGAAAAGGCGAGGGAAATCAAAAAGGCTCAATACAGGAAGGAGAAGTTCCTGAAGAAAAACATTGTCAAGATGACACCTGAGGAGCTTCTCCAAGTCCAGACTGAAATCCAAAACCTCAGCAAAAACTTCGATTAATTCAATGCGGATTGGCAAGGAGCGAAGGACAGATTCGTCTAACTGACGAAGAATCTCACAAGTGTTGCTACACCTGCAACGTGAAAATCCTCAGTTGAAGCATCAGTTCAACCCTCATCAAGAAAATGTTGATTCGGGCTGATGAAGAAATTCCAAATTACCGAAGAAATCGACAGGGCACCCACTAGTGGTGCGCCTGAAGAAATTGCTCTAGACAGGGGAACTGCATCAGTTACTCCTGAAGAAAATGAACCAAATTCCTCAGCTCCTCCTGCACCAACTCCAACTCCAATTCTTCCATCTGCTTTTGAATTGAAGAAAACCAAGGCTGCAGAACGAGCTGCTGTGAAGAAAAGAAAAGCATCACCAAGGCAGATTCTTCGGTCACAAGAAAATGAAGCCAATGACCAGCTCTGTTGAAAACCCGATTGATGCTATTCCTATTTCCTCCATACCTTCAAAGGAAGTGGTTCCTTTTGGAGAAGAATATGTAGTGCCAACCGGATCTGATGAAGAACATCAATCTCCTGCTCTGTCTGAGAAAATTGACGAGGAAATTGAAGTGGATGCCATCCCTTCAACCCCAGTTGTTCCCTCACCAGACTATGAAATTCCTCAGGCTGGTGCTGAGGAAATTGAAGATGAAGATGTGGATATCGGATGCACCACACCAGTGTTCAATGATGATTTTTGGGAAAATCAGCATCCCAATACTCCTCTCTTCACTCCGCTCCAACAAGTTCCTCACTCTTCTGCACAAACTGTCCAAGTAGACACTGAAGAAAATCAACCCACTGGTTCTGTGCATGAAGAAATTCCAGCCACTAGTGCTGAAGAAGCTGCTGCCGATATTCCTCGATCGCACAAGTTGAGGAGCAAGTAATTCCTCGGGCTGAAGAAATTGAACTTGTGATTCCTGAGGTGGTGATGCAAATCACTGACACCCCTCTGCCCAAGCAGAAGAACCCGTTCTCAACCAAGCAAAAGTTCAAGGCTGAAGATTTCTTCGCCGAGCACGTGTTCTTCATCGAATATAATCCTTATGATTCTGCCGAATTAGGAAGAGGCGCTCGACTGCCAGTCAAGCCAACTTCTATTCCTCGGTGCTTTTCAACAAGGATAAAATCTTCGATCATGCTCATATTCCTCATGTGGATATGGAGACACCGCCAGGCTTTGAGCCACCCTCCGTGTTCTTCACGACGCAGGACTTCTAAGCTTCTGACCGATATTTGTGGATCGAACGAAGAGCTAATTCTTCAGTTCTATGCAACCTCGCATATCACCGGAGATGTCAAGATATCAATTCATGGGTCTTAGATTGGATGACCGAAAACACTCACTACAAGGCTCCTCGCAATTGAATTGCTTCGTGCCCTTCCTCTCGGTCCTCCGATTGATGGAGCTCGTCGCATCTATGAAGAAAAGGAACTTTCAAATCACTATATGCAAGTGCCGATGAAGCCATTGAAGCCAAGGCAGGCACTAAGAACCAAATTCCTCGTCAAGGAATTATTATATGTGCCTCGGACCGTCTATCGAATCTTGACGAAGACTATGAGTCCTATCAAAGGCCACGACTCGAACGATGAAGAAGTCGTTGGCATCATGAAGAATATGCTTTTCAACATCATCCATGGCGTTCACGTCAATTTCCATGATTTCTTCATGAGGACTCGCTAACATTGCCATGTCACCTTTTGAGCTGAAGCCTTATGCGCCTTTGGATTATGAGATTCATCGGGACAAGGTCTTCACTGAATTACAAAGCTGATACTTTGAACCACCGCAGCTACACGCCTCGATTGAAGTCCTCAAACGGCCAATTGCCTCGGTGATGAAAAGGGCAAGGCTATCGCTGTGATAGATGAAGGTATTCGTCCATTGGATGGACAGCCAAGAATAAGCAGCATCTTACTCCACCAATGATGACTCGCCACACATGACTCAAAGACAAATACCTCAAAGAAAGCAAAATCCTCAAGGAGCGCACCTGTGGTGATGATCGATCGTGAATTACTCCTCGGTCTTCATCGGAAGATTGATCGCAATCATAAGTGGGTCAAACGTCGCTTTGGTACTCTTCTTTACAATATGACGTCTACTCACAATGCAGTGAAGAAAAACCACTACTACCTTCATGAAACCTTCAAGCGCCCCCGGGCTGTTACGTCACATGTCTACAATGAAGAAGAACTGAAATCAATGGGACTCAAGGAAGAATTTGACCGGTCTGCACCTCCTCCAAGAAATTCAAGAAGGTCAAAGTTCCTTCCTTGGTGGCCAGCTCATATTCTTCATCTCGCGACAATCGATGAAAATGAAGATTTGGAAGACACCGCTGCTGGTCCTACTTCAACGAACAACCCGACAATCTTTGGCGCCCGTCTTCAACTTGATGTTCCTCAAGAGCGTTAGTCCTCGGTTCGATCCTTTTGGTCATTCGATGACAAAGGGGAGAACTTTGAGTTAGTCTTCAAGCGGGTCTCGTTTTTTTGTCTATATACTATATTTTATTAAGTTACAACTCTCGTTCTTCTGAAACCTTTTTATTGGATCGAGTTGTAATCTTAAACCCGATGGTGCTTTGATACTTTTACACTATGCTTCATAGCAAATCTACTTGTGCTCTGATTACAGTGGTATTGATATGCTTTGATCCTTGTTATGCTCTGATCCTCATGAGCTCGATGAAGAGTTTCAAATTCCTCATACGCATTGGGCTCGATACTCTTTATGCATTATTTTGCATGCTCGCATATCATCAAGCACCATATTTCATCATGCATTTCAAATTCTTCATACTATATGTTAAATGCGTATGAATTACAAGATATAGGGGAGATCTCCATGATTCAATTCTTCAAATGTGCATTGCCTCAAAAGCAAATTCCTCACTATGCACATCTTCAGGGGGAGTTCTTCTATATCTTGCAATCAAAATCCTCATTATCAGTATTTACACTTCATATATTTATCCCCGTTGAAAACTTAACCTATGTTGTCATCAATCACCAAAAAGGAGGAGATTGTAAGTGCATCTAGTGCCCCTTAGTGATTTTGGTGTTTTGAAGACTTATAGGTTAAGTAACTAATGCTTTGTTAGTGTACATGTGTCTATAAGTCTATGAGGAGTTTGATATTTACAGAGAAAGTCGACCCTAAAAATGAATTTCTTCAACTGAAGAATTTGATATTACGAAGACTTTACGAAGACTTTGAAAGTGAAGAAATTGGTGTGATCCTGAAGACTTGGTATTCGCTTGAGGAACATGAAGCGTGAAGACTTTTGTTTTCGTAGTTTCATTTTCTCTTTCTTGAGTCATAGGAAACACTGTACTGTTAAAGGGGGTCGAGGAAATACTAAGGAAAAATTTCCATTTGATGCTCAACTCAAAATCCTCACCTACCAATCCTTCGAGTGAAGCCTTTGGAAATCTCATACAGTTCAGTCAATTTCTTCATGATGAGACGAAGCTCTTACAGTCACTGAGGAATTTGTTCTGATCGAGGAGTTAGGAATTCGCCAAAGGCGAATTGCCTACACAAATGAGGAACATGATAGCCTCAAGAATTTGATATTCCAAATTCGACCGTTGTCTTCTTGCGCCACTGTCCCCAAAATATCTCCACCTAACGGTCATATCATTGAAGGGCATTTATGTCTTATCATGTCGGGCTGCTCCCGAGGCTATAAATAGCCGCCCCCTACAACCACTAGTTGGTTGGCTGCTCCGAGAGAACTTGACACTTGTCATTTGAGAGCAACCCATCCTCTGAAGACTTCGAGCGAAAATCATCAAGTGAGGAAAAACCCAAAAGTGAGGAAAAACCCAAAGTGAGGAAAATCCCAAAAACCAAACCCCCAACAAACCCAAAGTGATTGAGCATCACTGAAGAAATTGATCCCGCGTGGATCCGACGCTTTTACCTTTGAAGACTGTGCTTCTTCCAGACGGTTAGGCGCCACGGTCTAGAGCATCCAAGAGGAATTGTGGATTGCCGAGTGACCAAGTATGTGAAGGTTTGGAAGTCGCTCAAGACTTACCACGAGTGATTGGACGAGGTCTGTGTGACCTTAGTTCAAGGAGAATACGGTGAGGACTTGGTGTCCCGAGCTGCGTGCTCAAGGATCGGGTGTCCGGACTGTGTGTCCTCGAGTTTAAATACTCACCGCTCCAACCAGACGCATAACCGAGACAGCAGTTGGAACCGGTCTACCAAATCATTGTCTTCACCAACCTAATCGGTTCTATTTCCTCAACCCTTTCATTTCCTCATAACTGTGTGTTGAGTGTTTGTCATATCTCGTGTTTGAAGACTTTGATCAAGACTTTCTCAATTTCCTCAGTTCAATTTCTTCACCGCTTTGTCTTCATCTTGTGTTATCCTCGTGATTACGTTTTCTCAGACTGTGATTGTCTTCATTTCATCATGATGACTTTGCTTGTAACCTGTTATGCTTACTTCGAAAGTACTTATTCCGCTGCATGTATTTCTTCGCTAAGGAATTTCCTCACCAGCAAATTCCTCAGTGAAGAATTTGTAAAATTCTATAAAAATCGCCTATTCACCCCCCCTCTAGTCGATATAACGCACTTTCAGTTAGACTCCTGCGTATATCTTTTTAGATCCTTAGTCCGGCTTTTCTTTCCGAACACCAAACTAAACATCAGGGGCTACTGTCTATGCGGTAATATTTGTACATATTCTAAACTTACCTCAAAGCGTGTTAGAAGGTTGGTACAGGCTTCAGTCAGCCCGCTCTTGGCGGACTGAACTTTCTGGATCACCACACTCATAACAGTGCGGTGCTCCTACTTGATGGAGGCGCTGTTAAGCGCCTCCAGTAAGCTATCCGGTGCCTCCGGCTGGACGGAGGACACCGGCATCTTACCCTTCCTATGAAGGGACCGCTTGCCGGACTTCGGAACCGCTGAAGGTTCCGGTATGGAGTCCGGACGAGGGTCGGGCTTAGAGCCCCTGGGGGTCTCGCCCCCCACGCGCCTGGAGTCTGGGAGGTTGCCTTGCGGCGCCTCCTGTGCCACCTCCTCTTGACCAGGCCCCCCTTTGGGCCCCACCTCAGCGTCGTCCGGAGCGTGAGGTGAGGAGGCGGCCGGAAGTGAAGTACTCTCCATTTCCGACGAACTCAGGGACCCGCTCGACGAAGCGACGAACTCGTCCTTGGGCGGGCTGCATGATTGTTCGGCATTAGAGAACACTATGCAATGAAAAAAAGCCATGGGTATCCGGACACTTACGATCTCGCCAGGGGCTTGGCCCTTGTTGGCCACTCCTCCTCGTCGTTATCGGCGTTGGTGGAGAAGTCCGGATGAAGGGTCCTTCCCTTCTTAGACCCTCCAGCCTCCCCAGTTGGGGCGGCCTTCCTTTTCTTCTCTCCTCCCGCTGGGAGAGAGGCTTATTTTTCCTCCTCCTCTTCCTCAGAGGAGGATTCCGCCTCAGGGTTGTCGGGCGATGAGTCCGACAGCCCCTGGCGTCGGGAGCTCCTTCGAGTTCCCGTGGCCTCCTTCTTGGCCTTCTTCTTCGGCACCACATGAGGTACCGGAGCCAGCAGACCCGTCAATCGGGCGTCCGCTGGGTCCTCTAGCAAAGGGGTTGGACAGTTAATCTGTCCGGACGTCTTCAGCCAGTCCTGTCAAAGGTTAGGGAGTTTTAGACCCCGCATAGAGTCAAACTATGAGAAAAGAGTCCCATAAAGGGTAAAAAATCTTACCTCGCTGGCTTGATGCTGCGAGCTGAATCCGCGATCTTCGGTAGCGGATGTGGGAGCATCGGCGCCCTTGAACAGCACCTTCCAGGCATCTTCGTACGTAGTGTCGCAGAGCCTTTTCAGAGTTGGGTGTTGTTCCAGATCGAACTCCCACAATTTGAAGGCCCGTTGTTGGCATGGGAGAATCCGGCGGATGAGCATCACTTGGATTACGTTGACAAACCTGAGATTCTTGTCCACCAGGTTTCGGACGCATGTTCGGAGTCCGGATAGCTCGTACGAATTCCCCACGCCAGCCTGTCTCTTTCCATGATGAGAGCCGTGTGGGGAAGCGGATCGAATTCGGGGCCGCCGCCCATTGAGAGTCGCGCGGCTCGGTGATGTAGAACCACCCCGATTGCCACCCCTTTATGGTCTCCACAAAGGAGCCCTCGAACCATAGGACTTTGGCCATCTTGCCAACCATGGCGCCTCCGCATTCCGCTTGGCATCGAAGATCTCCAGCCATAAGCCGAAGTGGGGCTGGATGTAGAGGAAGTCCTCGCACACGACGATGAACGCCGAGATGTTGAGGATGAAATTCGGGGCCAGGTCGTGGAAGTCCAGGCCGTAGTAGAACATGAGCCCCTGGACAAATGGGTGAAGTGGAAAACCTAGTCCGCGGAGGAAGTGGGGGAGAAACACCACCCTCTCATGGGGCCTGGGGGTTGGAATGAGCTGCCCCTCGTCGGATAGCCGGTGCGCCGGCGTTGCTGGACAAGTATCCGGCCTCCCGCAGCTTTCGATGTGCCCCTCCGTGACGGAGCAGGCCATCCACCTGCCTCCCGCTCCGGACATAGTTGGAGAAGGTTGAGGTGGGATGTGCGGACTTGGGCGCTGGAGCTCGAGTGCGCGGAAATGGATGAGCAAAGGAGGAAAAAGGCGTAGATGGAAACCGGACAAAGCTATGCATCCCCCGCCAGCCTGGTAAAACTCGCTTATCTCCCAAGCGCCGTAATCAATGGCGCGGATGGGTTACCCACGTCCATATTGATGAGAAACCCGGAATAAGGGGGCACGATCTCCGCTTTGATAAGACGTGCCAAGGAAACCGCCTCGCTAAACGCTACCGAGGTGGGACGGTAAAAAACGATTCAGATAAAAGCTTGGCTGGTGTGATGTCACGCGCGGAATACGCCAGCAGATCTGTGCAAAAATTATCCTCTCTACGGTGGTATGTGGAACTTGTTTTGCAGAGCCGGACACTATCCTTGTGTTCAAAACCTTCTATGAAGTATTCAGAGGAGGAACCCGCCTTGCAATGCCGAAGAAAATATGCGCGCCGGACTCATCGTCATTGAAGCCTGGTTTAGGGGCTACTGGGGGAGTCCTGGACTAGGGGGTGTCCGGATAGCCGAACTATCAGCTTTGGCCGGACTCCTAGACTATGAAGATACAAGATTGAAGACTTCGTCTCGTGTCCGAATGGGACTTTCCTTGGCGTGGAAGGCAAGCTTGGCGATACGGATATGTAGATCTCCTACCATTGTAACCGACTGTGTAACCCTAACCCTATCCGTGTCTATATAAACCGGAGGGTTTTAGTCCGTAGGGACGAACAACAATCATACCATAGGCTAGCTTCTAGGGTTTAGCCTCTCGATCTCGTGGTAGATCTACTCTTGTACTACCCATATCATCAATATTAATCAAGAAGGAGTAGGGTATTACCTCCATCGAGAGGGCCCGAACCTGGGTAAAAACATCGTGTCCCTTGTCTCCTGTTACCATTCGCCTAGACGCACAGTCCGGGACCCCCTACCCGAGATCCACCGGTTTTGGCACCGACACTTACCCTAACCTCTCCTATGTGAAACGAAATGGATTGGCCTCTATGCCACCATTCTCATATGGAGCTTGTAGAGTGATGAACTCTTTGCCACCCCTTCAGATGTGGGTGGTGAAGAAAAGGAACTAATCTCTTCTTCAGGGTCAGGTGTCCAGACGTGCTTTAACGTCTGATGAATTTGCTGGGGACCTGACAAAAATGCCTGAAAGGACGCAGGCTAATCATGAAGAAATGAACTTTCATTTCACACGTCCTCATACTTCTATATCCGTTATACTGCCTGATGAAATTCATCTGATGAAATTGATATCATATTCTTCACTGATGAAGTATATGAGATCGTAAGTTGCACTAATTCATCTGCAGGATGATCAACTCAAAGCCAATGAGTGGGTCCTCGATAGTGGATGTACAAATCACATGACTGGTGACAAGAATGTATTGATGGATGCTCCCTTATCACCGTCACATCTGAAGCATATCATCTTTGCTGACAAAGGCAAAAGTCAGTATTGGGTCTTGGTAAGGTTGCGATCTCTAAGGACATACACATGGACAAAGTCATGCTTGTTGAGTCCTTAGGATACAACCTCATGTCAGTCTCAATGCTTTGTGATCTTGATATGGTTGTTGTCTTTGGCAAGAATCATTGTGTTGTGATCATGGAAGCTGACAATTCCAAAGTCTTCGAAGGCTTTAGGAGAGGAGACTTGTATATTGTTGATTTCTCTACAGGACCACAACCAGCCGTGTGTCTACTTGCAAAAGCTTCAGAAGGCTGGCTATGGCATCGACGACTTGGTCACGCAGGCATGAGGAATTTGCACACGCCTGCGAAGAAGAAGCATGTCATTGGCATTGAGAATGTCAAATTCCTCAAGGATCACTTGTGTGGAGCACTGTGAAGCTGGAAAAATGACCAAGGCCAAGCATCCAAAGAAAGACTATCATGACCACTACTCGTCCATTCGAATTGCTTCACATGGACCTCTTTAGTCCTAATCATTACTCAGCAGTCACTAATGATGCATCTCTATATGGCTTTGTTATTGTTGATGATTACTCTCGTTACACATAGGTACACATTGTTACTTCCAAACATGAAGTGCAGGAAGTCTTCAAACGATTTTCCTTGAGGGCTTCAACCAACTTTAGTGTGAAGATCAGGCACATCAGGAGTGACAATGGAACTGAGTTCAAGAATTCCGGTCTTGATGACTATCTTGATGAACTTGGTATTACTCATGAGTTATATGCTCCCTATACTCCTCAAAGAAAATGGCGTCGTGGAGCGCAAGAACAGAACTCTTGTTGAGATGGCTCGCACTATGCTTGATGAATACAAAACACCTCATCGTTTTTGGATTGATGCAATTGATACCACGTGCCACATCATCAACAGAGTATATCTTCACAAATTCTTCAAGAAGACTGCCTATGAACTCCTCACTGACAAGAAACCCAATGTGAGTTATTTCAAAGTCTTGATTGCTAAATGCTGGATTAGAGATCCTCATCACAATGCTAAATTTGCACCGAAAGCACATGAAGGTTTTATGCTTGGTTACGGAAAGGACTCGCACACCTACAGAGTCTTCAACATCGCTCTTCACAAGATTGTTGAAACTATAGATGTTCAGTTCAATGAAACTAATGGCTCGCAAAGAGAGCACCTATCTTCTGTGATAAATGAACCAGCACCAGAGGAATCTATCAAGTTCAAGGCTACTGAGGATGTAATTCCTACTGAAGAATCTGCTGAAGAATTCATTCCAGAACGCGAAGAACGTCGAGCTGATGCACCTGAAGAAAATGGTGCTGAAGAAAATGCTGATCAAATTCCTCGACGACAACCAGCTCATCCTCGCGTTGCAAAAGAAGTTCAAATTGACAAGATCATCGATGACATTGAAGCACTAGGTCCTCTCACATGCTCAAAAGCTTCACATTTATCTAACTTTTGTGGGCACTATGCTTTTGTCTCTATCACAGAGCCCACTAAGGTAGATGAAGCATTTCTGGAGCCTGAGTGGATTCAGGCAATGCAAGAAGAATTACATCAGTTCGAGCTCAACAATGTCCGGAACCGGTAAACGTCGAGATCCTCGCAAGCATAATATCATTGGCACAAAGTGGATCTACCGCAACAAGCTAGATGAAAATGGCCTTGTGGTGAGGAATAAGGCACGACTTGTAGCTCAAGGCTACACACAGGTTGAAGGAATTGATTTCGATGAAACTTTTGCACTGTTGCTAGACTTGAGGCTATTCACATATTACTTGCTTATGCTAACCATCATAATATCACTTTATATCAAATGGATGTGAAAAGTGCATTCCTCAATGGTAAGCTTGAGGAAGAAGTATATGTTGCTCAACCCTGTGTTTTGAAGATCCAAAGAATCCCGACAAAGTCTTCAGACTCAACAAGGCCCTCTATGGCCTCAAACAGGCCTCTACCAGGCGTGGTATGATACATTGAAGGAATTCTTCGTGAAGAATGGCTTCACACCCGTTCACTCGACCCTACTCTCTTTACTAAATCATATGATGGTGAACTGTTGTGTGCCAAATATATGTTGATGATATTATCTTTGGCTGTCTTGACCAATGTTATAGTGATGAATTTGCCTATATGATGAGTGAAGAATATCAAATGTCTATGATGGGAGAATTGAAATTCTTCTTAGATCTTCAAATTAAATCAACAACACAATGGCATATTCATATCTCAGGAGAAATACCTCAAAGATGTTACGAAGAAATTCGGCATGCAAGATTGCAAAGGCATCAAAATTCCTATGCCCACAAATGGCCATCTATGCAATCGATGAAAATGGTATTGACTTGATCACAAGGTATACCGCTCCATGATTGGTTCTCTATTGTACTTATGTGCATCTAGGCCAGATATAATGCTTAGTGTTTGCATGTGTGCCCGATTTCAGGCTACACCGAAGGAATCACACCATAAGGCTGTGAAGCATATTCTTTGATATGTAGCTCGCACACCAACACTAGGATTATGGTACCCCAAGGGCTCTACGTTTGATCTCATTTGATATTCTAACTCTGACTATGCTGGTGATCGTGTGGACCGCAAGTCAACATCTGGTATTTGTCATTTCCTCGGACGATCTTTGGTCTGTTGGTCCTCGAAGAAACAGAACTGTGTATCACTGTCTACTGCGGAAGCTGAGTACATTGCTTCGGGCTCTTGCGGTGCTCAATTGCTGTGGATGAAGCAAACTCTCAAGGACTACGGCATCAACGTGTAGAATGTGCCTCTCATCTGTGACAATGAGAGTGCCATCAAGATTGCTCACAACCCAGTTCAGCACTCGAAGACAAAGCACATTCAGATTCGTCATCATTTTCTTCGTGATCATGTGTTGAAGGGCGACATGTCCATCGAGCATGTGAAGACTGAAGAACACCCAGCTGATATCTTCACAAAGCCCTTGGATGAGAAGAGATTTATCAAGTCGCGGTGTGAGCTAAATATCTTAGAATCTTCGAATGTTCTTTGAAAAGGACACACATCCTGACACTTGTGCAAAATTGATGACTTATATGTGCAACACTTGAAGAAACGTTTTTCTTCAATCAATGAAGAATAACACTCTAAGTGTGAAGAAAGTAATGAAGAATTTGATTCTCAGAACCCTACGACAATTGTATGTGGTGTCTGAAATCATCATTCTTATACGGTGGGACACGCCACCACCAAAATTGAAAATCTTCAATTTGAGTTTTTCCTCAATTTTGAAATTCTTCAGTTTTTCAAATTCTTCAACTTTGCAAAATCTTCACTGTTTCCGTTGTCTTTCTTCATTGACTATATATATATATATATATATATATATATATATATATATATATATATATATATATATATATATATGGGTTTATGTCCTCTACAGCATTCACTTATGGCTATTTCTTCAAGTTGCTTTTTTCTGCTAAGTGAATGTGATCGGACCCTTCCCCCTCTATGCTATACTCAACCCAAGCTATTCACAAATTCTTCATGTGCGTTCTATTTGAAACTCGTTCAAAATCTTCACTTTGTGTCCTTGCCACCAAGAAATTGCGAACGAAACTTTTAACTTATCTTATCCTAATATTCGGCTTTGCCGCTCAAACCGTTCCGCATCCCACGATAAACTTATCTATTCACCCACGATCTAACACGATCTCCACTTTTCAGTACGTGGGTGACACATGTCGTTTAATGAGAAGGGCCAGGGGCACGTTCGTCCAAAATCTTTGGGCGAACGGTTTTTCACCGTGGCTATATATACCCCCTCTCCCCTTCCTCACTTCCTTTACTCCGCTTGACCGCTCTCTCTCTCTTGCTCGAGCTTCTCAAACCCTAGCGCCACCGCTACTCCATCGTCGCTGGTGAGGAAGAGCTTCACTGCCTCGACCACGTCGCCGTCGTACTCGCGCCGACCACGGATATCTTCACTCCGCCGCCGCCGTAGCTGTCTTCCTCCGCCGAGTTAGGGGGTGGGAGATCTGAACTGACGAACTTCTAATCAACACTTCTCAGTTCGTCGTGTTCTTCAGTTCGGGTAATTAAAAGTTACTTTTATTACTCGCTTTGATTCTCAAACCTTCATGAAAATCTTCAAAGGTGTTTATGCTTCAAATCTTCACACATATGAACACCTCAAACGAAATATGCTCTTGCTTCGCTTTCTATAAGCAATGATTTTTCTTCAAGATTCCTCAATTGTGTGGATCCTCGATCTATACAACTCGAACCTAAGACAAAGATCGCTTAGTGAAATTCTTCAAGGCTCATCTGGTCAAATTCCTCAAACTAGTTCTTTTTGAAAAACCTTACGAGAACGCATAGGACCTCTCCAAATTCCTCGCAACTATACTCTGTTCACGGTACTCATGTCCGCTTTGAATCACTAGGTTCTCATCAACTTAACTCATTTGCAGCGTTCCTCGAAGAAAAGTTGCATACTTCTTCAAAGAATTCGATTGTTCAAATTCCTCAGCTGAAGAATATGGCAGAAGGAAAGAAGCCACAGAAAGGAGGAAAGAGGCCTGAGGTCATGACTGCTTTTGAGATACCCGAGGACATATCTGGCTGACTATTGCACACTGATGAAGCCAAGTTTGGCAAGGAAAACAAAAATCAGCGCAAGGTGCGCATTCAGAGGATTGAAAGGAGATGGGCAAGGGAATGGAGGAGTATGATATGTTACTCCAAAGTACATGAAGAAATTCAGACTTGAATCCTCCATGCCCAAGAGCTCCATTGGCACTGGCCAAGAAGTGACCCCACCAAAGATCAAGCCCGGTGAGGACTTTCTGAAGAATGGGCCAAGCGCCAAGCCAAGTTGGCGAGACAAGCCAAAGAAGCGGTGAGGAAATTCAATGAAGACTCTGCAACTGCTGCTACCACTGAGGCCCCTGTTCATCCCAGAAAATCAATGGCAAAGAAGCCAGCACACAAGCCAAGTGCTTCACCAGCAATGCCCTCACGGCCAGAATCTTCAATGCCCTCACAGCCAGTTCCTCATGCTGCTCCTGCTCCTCCCAAATCCTCAGCTCCTACAAAGTCCTCAGCAGCTCCTCCAAAGTCCTTAGCACCTGTGCATCTGGCCATGTGCCAAAGGACTGCAGGAATCTCTATTGCCTCTGGTGTCTCAGAAAGTTCCTCAGCTGCACCAAATTCTTCATCAGGCCCCACTCTGCTGAAGAAAAAGGCAAGCTTGGACGAGGTCCTCGGCCAAGTCCGAAGAAAAACAGGTCTCCTTCCAAGTGCCATCCGATGATGAAGGCGATAATGACGAACTTGCGTAAATCATCGAGACCGACAAGAAAGGGCCGCTAGAGCCAAAGGCACACATGTGCCACTGCTTTTGGATCCAAGGGTGATCCTCGAGTACATTGATCTCTGGCACAAGGATCCAGAGACACCTATGCCTGATTTTCATCTGACACCTGGACAAAGTCACATGCTGGCCCATTTCATCTCTGAAGAGAAATGGAAATTTGAGAAGGCAAGGCAGATCAAGAAGGCTCAATTCAGGAAAGAGAAGTTCCTGAGGAAAAACGTTGTCAGAATGACAACTGAGGAACTCCTCAAGATCCAGACTGAAATCCAAACCCTCAGCTAAAACTTTGATGCCTATTATGCTGATTGGCAAGGAGCCAAAGTCAGATTTGTCAATCTAACAAAGAAGTTCACAAATGTTGCAGCCCCAACGCAACAAGAAATTCCTCAAGCTGGAGCCTCTGCTCAGCCTGCTGAAGAACATGCCAAGACCGGCGATGATTTTCAGCCCGCTTGAAGACAATGCTAGTTCCAGTGGCTGATGACTCCATTCCAAATTACCGAAGAAATTGCCAGGGCATCCACTAGTGGTGCGCTGAAGAAATCGAAGAAGTCAGGCAACTGCATCGATTCGCTTTGAGGAAATTCAACCAGATTCCTCAGCTCTTCCCGCGCCTACTCCAACTCCAGTCCTTCCATCTGCATCTAATGTGAAGAAGACCAAGGTTGCAGAGCGAGCTGCAGTGAAGAAAAGGAAAGCATCAGCTGCTTCAAATTCTTCAGCCCCGAAGAAAATGAAGCCTATGACAAGCTCTTTTGAAAATCCAATCGATGCTGTTCCAATTTCCTCCATTCCATCAAAGGACCTTGTTCCTTTTGGTGAAGAGTATGAGATCCCAAGCGGATCTGATGAAGAAAATCATTCTGCTCCTTCGTTAGAGCAGATTGATGAAGAAATTGAAGTGGATGCAATCCCTTCAACACCAATCATTTCCTCGCCTATGCCTCAGTTCACAGCTGAAGAGGCTGGTGTTGAGGAAATTGAAGACGAAGACATGGATATTGGATGCACCACTTTGTGATGAATGATGACTTTTGGGAAAGTCAGCATCCCAATTCTCCACTCTTCACCCCAATTCAACAGATTCCTCAGTCCCCTGCACCAACGGTTCAAATGGGCTCTGAAGAAACTCATCCCAACTCATCCGTGCATGAATAAATTCCAGCCACTAGTCTTTGAAGAACCTCTTCGCTGATCTTATGAACACGCAGACTGCATATGAAGAGGAACCAGAAATTCCTCAGCCTGAAGAACCTGAGATTGCGATTCTTGAGGTCGTGATGCAACTCACTAACACTCCACTGCTAAAGCCAAAGAAACCATTCTCAACGAAGCAAAAGTTCAAGGCTGAAGATTTCTTCGGCGAGCATGTATTCTTCACTGACTACAACCCATATGACTCTGCTCGCATAAGGAAGAGGCGTTTCTGGACTGCTAGTCAAGCCAACTTCTATTCCTCTGTGCTATTCAACAAAGACAAAGTCTTCGAGCACATATTCCTCATGTGGACATGGAATCTCTGACAGGCTTCGAGCTAGTCCTCAATGTTCTTCATGATGCAGGATTGCTGAATTTCTGCACTGACATCTGTGATTGGAATGAAGAACTTATTCTTCAATTCTATGTGACGCTGCACATCACCGGAGATTCTGAAGATGTGAACTCATGGGTATTGGACTGGCTGACAGAAAATACTCACTACAAGGCACCAGCAACTGAATTGCTTCGTGCCCTCCCACTCAGTCCTCCCCTTGATGGGTTATCGTTGCATCTACAACGAACCTGAGCTTTTAAATCATTACATGCAAGTGCTGATGAAGCCTTTGAAGCCAGGACAGGCACCTCGAACCAAATTCTTCATCAAGGAATTACTGTATGTGCCTCGGACTGTCTATCACATTCTGACGAAGACAATGAGTCCTATCAAAGGCCACGACCCAAATGATGAAGAAGTCGTTGGCATCATGAAGAATATGCTTTTCAATATCATTCATGGCGTTCCCGTCAACTTCCATGATTTCTTCATGAGGACTCGGCAAATATTGCTATGTCACCTTTTGAGCTGAAGCCTTATGCACCATGGATTATGAGGTTCATCGGGACAAGGTCTTCACTCAATTACAAGGCTGATACTACGAATCACTGCAGCTACTTGCCTCCAATTGAAGTCCTCAAACGGACATTTTCCTCAGCTGATGACAAGGGCAAGGCAACTGCTGTGATAGATGAAGGCATTCGTCCATTGGATGGTCAATTTCGCAAAGCTGCATCCTACTCAACCAATGATGACTCTACCGCCAATACCTCAGCCAAGCAAAATCCTCAAGCCACAGCACCCAGGGTGATGACTGATCGTGAGTTACTCCTCAGTCCTCATCAGAAGGTTGATCACAATCATAAATGGGTCAAGCGTCAGTTTGGTTCAATTCTTCACAACATGACCTCAACACACAATGCAGTGAAGAAAAACCAATACTACCTCCATGAAACCTTCAACCGCACTGGGCTGTTTCTTTCTAATGTCTACATCACGTAAGAATCAAGACAATGGGTCTCAAGGAAGAATTTGACTGGTCTGCACCTCCACCGAAGAAATTCAAGAAGGTCAAGGTTCCTTCCTTGGTGGCCAGCTCCTATTCTTCATTGCGCGACACTGATGAAAATGAATACTTGGACGACACTGCGGCAGGCCCTACTACGACAACCGACCCCGACAACACTGTCGCTCCTTCATCAACTTGAAATTCTTCAGGGGCGTTAGTCCTCAGTTTCAATCCTTTTGGTCATTTGATGACAAAGGGGGAGAAATGTGAGTTAGTCTTCAAGCGAGTCTACTATATGGGTGTTTTTTTTCTAAGTTACAACTCTCGTTCTTCTGAAACTTTATTGGATCGAGTTGTAATCTTAAACCCGATGGTGCTCTGATACTTTTGATGTGTTCCTATGCATGCTTATTCCTCATTATATGTTAATATACGCATGCTGAACTACATCAGTCACCATATTTCATCATGCATTTCAAATTCTTCATATTATATGTCAAATGCGTGTATGAATTACAAGATATAGGGGGAGATCTCCACGATTCAACTCTTCAAATGTGCAATGCCTCAAAAGCAAAATTCCTCACTATGCACATCTTTAGGGGGAGTTCTTCTATATCTTGCAATCAAATTCCTCAAGATCAGTATGTACACTTCCGATGTTGATCCCGGTTGAAAACTTAACCTATATTGTCATCAGTCACCAAAAAGGGGAGATTGTAAGTGCATCTAGTGCCCCTTAGTGATTTTGGTGTATTGAAGACTTATAGATTAAGGGACTAATGTGTTTATGAGTGTACACAGGTCTATAAGTCTATGAGGAGTTTGATATTTAAAAAGAAAGTCAACCCCTAAAAATGAAGTTCTTCGACTGAAGACTTTGATATTCTGAAGACTTTTTGAAGACTTTGAAAGTGCAGAAATTGGTATGACCTTGAAGACTTGGTATTCATTTGAGGAACATGAAGCATGAAGATTTTTGTTTTCGTAGTTTCGTTTTCTCTTTCTTGAGTCATAGGGAACACCGTACTGTTAAAGGGGGTCGAGGAAATACTAAGGAAAAATTTCCATGTGATGCTCAACTCAAAATCCTACACCTACCAATCCCTTCGAGTGAAGCCTTTGGAAATCTCATACAGCTCAGTCAATTTCTTGATGGATGAGACGAAGTTCTTCCGGTCACGAGAATTTGTTACGACCGAGGAGTTAGGAATTCACTGTGCGGATTGCCTACAGTGAGGAACATGATAGCCCCGAGGAATTTGAGAGTCAAATTTCCGACCGTTCTTGTCTTGGCGCCAGCTGTCCCAAAATATCTTATCCACCTAACGGTCATATCATTGAAGGGCATTTATGTCTTATCATGTCGGGCTGCTCCCTAGGCTATAAATAGCCGCCCACTACAACCACTAGCTGGTTGGCTGCTCCGAGAGAACTTGACACTTGTCATTTGAGGGCAACCCATCCTCCGAGGACTTTGAGCGAAAATCATCGAGTGAGGAAAAACCCAAAACCCAAACCCCTACAAACCCAAAGTGATTGAGCATCACTGAAGAGATTGATCCTGCGTGGATCCGACGCTTGTTACCTTTGAAGACTGTGCTTCTTCCAGATGGTTAGGCGTCATGGTCTAGAGCATCCAAGAGGAATTGTGGATCGCCGAGTGACCAAGTCTGTGAAGGTTTGGAAGTCGCTCAAGACTTACCATGAGTGATGGGACGAGGTGCATGTGACCTTAGTTCAAGGAGAATACGGTGAGGACATGGTGTCACGAGCTGCGTGCTTTCGACCGGGTGTCCGGACTGTGTGTCCTCGAGTTTAAATACTCGGCCGCTCCAACCAAACGCATAACCGAGACAACAGTTGGAACTGGTCTACCAAATCATTGTCTTCACCGACCTAACTGGTTCTATTTACTCAACTCTTTCATTTCCTCATTACTGTGTTGAGTGTTCATTCATATCTGTGTTTGAAGACTTTGACTGAAGACTTTCTCAAGTTCCTCAGTTCAATTCTTCAATCTGTTTGTCTTCATCTTGTGTTATCCTGTGTTTACACTTTCTGTACTCTTTGATTGTCTTCATTTCATCATGATGACCATGCCCGCATTCTCTTATGCTTACTTCTGAGTACTTATTCCGCTGCAAGTAGTTCTTCACTTAGGAATTTCCTCACCGGAAAATTCCTCATTGAAGAATTCATAAAAATCGCCTATTCACCCCCCCTCTAGTCGATATAACGCACTTTCACTCGCCATCGTGGTCGTCGCGGTCGCGGTGCATGCAGAGCTGCAGGTCGCTGCACCCAGCAGCACGAGACAACTGCCGGGTAGCGCCTGCTCTGTCCTTGCTCGTCCTCGAGGTGCATCGCCCATGTCCCCGACCATACCATCGGGAACGGGAAGTCTTCATCGGAGCTAGAGGAGGGCATGCCGCTCTGAGCAGAGTGGGAGGAGCGCAGCGACAGAGGCAACCAGTCCTCCACGCAGTCGACGTGGATGAGAATCTCATGCTGCTTGACTCGGGCAGGCGGCGCGACCTCCCGGCTAGGGGGGAGGGGGAGTAGCCCAGCATGGCATCGACGCGGTCGACGCCGCGCACCGCCCTCCAGATGGTATGCTTGGTGGGGATGAAGGTGACATCGCACATCCACACCCAGGAGGCGATAGTGTGCGTGTGGCCACGCTTGTGCGTGCGACTATCAAGGCGATCAATGATGCATTTGGAGGCGAGCACCTTTGTCTCCCCTAGACGGACCACATCTGCATGGGCATCTTCTCGATGATGACGCGCACGTGGAACAGGAAGTCCTGGTGCATGGCGTGGTCATCCTCGTGCCATTGCTTAATGTTGAAGACGACGTCGTTAACGTTGATGGAGCCGAGGCGGACGGTGTTGTCCCGGTGCGCCAAAACCTTGAAAAGTACCAGGAAATCCTCTAGGTTGTGGCTTGTGACCCGCAGCAGATGGGCTGGCATGCGAAGCATGGTGTTGAAGGCGCAACCCATCGACATTGGGCTTGTCGCGTGTCGCTCGACTGTCGAGGTCAAGAGGACAGCATGGCGGCGGAGGTGGAAGATCTGGTGCTCCATCGTTGGCGTCTCGATCACCACCTGGTGGCTGCTCCTCTAGCGTCTGGATGGGTCGGTGTGGCGACTGCGCTCCCTGGCTGGCGCGGGCAGAGGCGGCATGGGGAAATGGAGGCGAGCCCGAGCCGGTCACGCCCAACAGCCGGCTTAAGCCCTGCCCTTGCAGGTCTCTTGCCTCTATGGTTGCGAGAGTCTAGGTGACAGTCTTTGGCGATCTAGCCAGGCAGCTTGCACTGGATGCAGTGGATCGGACCTCTACAGTCTACACGACGGTGTTCAGACCTTAGGCACCAGAAACAAAGCCCCTTGAAGCGCCTTAAGAAGGCCTCTCGCCGAACAACCACATTGAAGGAGGGCCGCTGGCCTTGCGCTGACGCTGGCGGCCAGAGAAGGCATGGGCATGCTTGTTGGCGTGGCGCGTGTTATGGGACTGGACCTCAGTCCATCCATCGCCATGGCCCAAAGCGGAATGGTTGGTGCAGGGGGATGGGCAAACCACTATGGACTTAAGGCGTGGCCGCCTAGCTTGGCGATCCACAGCAATATACGGGGTGGAGAAGGCAGTGCCGGTCATGGAGCACTCCCCTCGGAGCAGAATTCGCGGCGGAGGGCCTGGAGGAGCCGTTGACAGGCCAGGGGCTATGGAGGGACCGGATCCGCTAACGGACCGCTTGGCAAAGGCGGATCTGGGACGGACGTTGGCCGCCCCATCCCTCACTATCCCGCGAGCTGGAGCGGACGGATCTAACAGAGCGCACCAAGCGGGCACGACCCATGGATGCAAACGGGATGGCGCCACTGGACGAGCGGCCAGAGACGGGGAGAGGGTGGCCGTCGCGGCCGGTGGCCGTCTACACGAGCGAGAGGGCAGGGACTTCTCTGCGCAATACCTATTCTTTTCAGTGGTCCATGGGATATCTCCCAGAATATGTGAAGACTTGTTACCAATACCTTTCAACTAATTTTCTTACATGTTGCCTAGATGGTGGATTTAGTCTTACTGTTGTATGACTTTATAAAGTCTTGTGTGAATAATTAATAAAGTGGCCGCATCCATCGCCCAGATGCAGAGGCTGGAGGTCATCCTCCTTTTATAAAAAAAACACGTAATGAGGAAAAGTTTTGAAACTACATGTGTGATAGATTATACCACAGAATCAAACTTGTCAAGGCTACAAAGACCCACACTTTACTACCCTGCTAATTACAACGCCTCTAGTAAAAAATCACACCTCTGTGTAAAAACAAATAAAAAATCTTAAGTTCCAGAAGTATTTAGAGCTTCCAGCATGGAACGATCAATGAGATTCTCGTCGCATACTCCCTCTGTCCGGGAAAAGTTGTCACCAAAGACAGTTCAATTGTAATTTTGCCAAAAGACCTTATCATTTTAAATCTGATGCTAATCTTCCTTCTTCCTCCCCGACGCCCACGGTCATGCGCCCAGCCTTCGTCTCCCCGTCACCGGGCGGGCACCGCGTCTTAAGCTCAAGCCGTTAGGATCAGCCGGCGACGAAGTCTCACTTGCGCCGCCGCCCACTTGCCCCGCTGCTGGAAACTTGCGGCTCCCCTGCTTACCTGCGCACACGGAGGCGAGCTTCACCGCCGCCCGCCTGCTCCACTCTGGCGACAACTCGATGGGCGGCGGCTCCACGGCTAATGGGCGGCATCTCCTCGTCGTCTTGCTCGCGTCCCTAGCACCGCCGCGCACCTGCGCAGCTGCCACAGAGGTGACCACCGCCGCCTGCCAGTGCCGCTCGCAGGGCCTGGGTCGTCCACTTCGGCCGCCGGCACGCTGCCTTCTGCCACTCCGGCCTCTTCTACTGTTGCCATCTTCCACCACCTCTGCTGCTTCTGCTAGTGGTGGTGTAGCTCCTGATCTTCGTCCAGGCCGCCCTCAAATTATTGTCATATGGACAAATTGGTGTGAGATTGTCTGGGTAGCATCATGGGAGCATCATTGTAGATAAGATTGATGTGAACTTGATGAGGATTAGAGGACCAGTGGATCATCCAGTTGGACCCTGAATCAACACATTCACGACCTCCTCTACATTGTCCCCTTCTTGACTGAATTACGAGCAAGATTTCTCTGGTTGCGTAGAAAACACTCACAATTTCACCTGCAGCAAGCTTTGGTTGATGAGTCATCTGTGTACCTAGGCTCAACATGCATGGGTACCACAGCCTAGGAAGAATAGAACGGTGAACAAGTCATTATTAACGATAATATCACAGCAGGGTCAGCAAATTCAGAGAGACAAACTTAACAAGGGTAATTTCCATAAAAAAAATTGGAACTATTCATTTTTATTTTGAACTTGCAAAAATAGGCAACTGTTGTTTTGAACTCTTAACTACAGTAAGATCTTAGACTCAGTCCTTACTAAAATATCATCTCCCTCCTTGCTGCCTTTTTCCTTTTCTTGTGCATCCATTAAGTGTTCTACAGGTCATGTTGAGCGCCACATGCTGCAACAGAGGGCCAAAGACCAAACCTTGAATTACAGAATGTTTTAACAAAACTTTAGATGTAATACAGGTCATGTACGACTCCCAGGTTCTAACAAAAAAATTCAGACAACTTCCAGGAGTACATGACCTGAATTTAAAGGACCACAGAAATCCCATCAGTCCGGCCCATGGCCAACAGGCCGGACGCCCGAGGACCCCTTAGTCCAGGACTCCCTCAGCGGGTATCGTTATTTTCTGACCTTCACAGATGATTGGAGTAGATATGGGTATATCTACTTGATGAAACATAAGTCTGAAACATTCGAAAAGTTTAAAGAATTTCAGAATGAAGTGGAAAATCATCGTAACAAGAAAAATAAAATTTCTACGATCTGATCGTGGAGGTCAATATTTGAGTTATGAGTTTGGTCTTCATTTTAAACAATGTAGAATAGTTTCACAACTCACGCCACCTGGAATACCACACCGTAATGGTGTGTCCGAACATCATAACCGTACTATATTAGATATGGTGCGATCTATGATGTCTCTTACCGATTTATCACTATCATTTTGGGCTTAGGCATTAGTGACAGCTGCATTCACGTAAAATAGGGCACCATCTAAATCCGTTGAGACGACACCGTATGAACTATGGTTTGGCAAGAAACCTAAGCTGTCGTTTCTTAAAAGTTTGGGCTTGCGATGCTTATGTGAAAAAGCGTCAGCATGATAATCTCGAACCCAGATCTGAGAAGTGCGTCTTCATATAGGATACCAAAAGAAACTGTTGGGTACACCTTCTATCACAGATCCGAAGGCAAGATCTTTCTTGCTATGAATGGATCCTTTTTAGAGAAGGAGTTTCTCTCGAAAGAAGTGAGTGGGAGGAAAGTAGAGATTGATGAGGTAATTGTACCTTCTCTCGAATTGGAAAGTAGCTCATCACAGAAAACCATTCTCATGATGCCTTCACCAACAAAAGAGGAAGCTAATGATAAATGATCATGAAACTTCAGATCAAGTTACTACCAAACCTCGTAGGTCAACCAGAGCACGTTCCGCACCAGAGTGGTACGGTAATCCTGTTCTAGAAGTCATGTTACCAGACCATGATGAACCTACGCTATGAGGAAGCGATGATGAGCCCAGATTCCGCAAAATGGCTTGAGGCCATGAAATCTGAGATAGGATCCATGTATGAGAACAAAGTATATATGGACTTCAAGAGGAAGACGGACGCTGATAGTAGTGTTACTATCTACAAAGCTAGACTTGTCAAAAAAGGTTTTTGACAAATTCAAGGTGTTGACTACGATGAGATTTTCTCACTCGTAGAGATGCTTAAGTCTGTCCAAATCATGTTAGCAATTGCCACATTTTATGAAATCTGGCAAATGGATGTCAAAACTGCATTCCTTGATGGATTTCTTAAAGAAGAGTTGTATATGATGCAGCCAGAAGGTTTTGTCGATCGTAAAGGTGCTAACAAAGTGTGCAAACTCCAGCGATCCATCTATGGACTGGTGCAAGCATCTCGGAGTTGGAATATACGCTTAGATAAGGTGATCAAAGCATATGATTTTATACAGACTTATGGTGAAGCCTGTATTTACAAAAAGTGAGTGGGAGCACTATAGCCTTTCTTTAAGTATATGTGAATGACATATTGTTGATCGGAAATGATGTAGAATTTTCTAGAAAGCATAAAGGAGTGTTTGAAAGGAGATTTTCAAAGAAAGACCTCGATTAAGCTGCTTACATATTGAGCATCATGATCTATAGAGATAGATCAAGACGCTTGATAAGTTTTTTCAGTGAGTACATACCTTGACAAGATTTTGAAGTAGTTCAAAATGGAACAGTCAAAGAAGGAGTTCTTGCCTGTGTTGCAAGGTGTGAATTTGAGTAAAGACTCAAAACCCGACTACGGCAGAAAATAGAAAGAGAATGACATTCCCTATGCCTCAGTCATATGTTCTATAAAGTATGCTATGCTGTGTACCAGACATATTGTGTACCTCACCATGAGTTTTGGCTAGAGGGTACAATAGTGATCTAGGAGTGGATCACTGGACAACGGTCAAAATTATCCTTAGTGGAATAATGATATGTTTCTCGGTTATGGAGGTGACAAAAAGGTTCATCGTAAAGAGTTACGTCGATGCAAGCTTTGACACCGATCTAGATGACTTTGAGTCTCAATCTGGATACATATTGAAAGTAGGAGCAATTAGATAGAGTAGCTCCATGCAGAGCATTGTAGACATAGAAATTTGCAAAATACATACATATCTGAATATGACAGACCCATTGACTAAACTTCTCTCACAAGCAAAACATGATCACACCTTAGCACACTTTGGGTGTTAATCACATGGCGATGTGAACTAGATTACTGACTCTAGTAAAATCTTTGGGTATTGGTCACATGGCGATGTGGACTATAGAGTGTTAAATCACATGACGATGTAAACTATTGGTGTTAAATCACATGGCGATGTGAACTAGATTATTGACTCTAGTGCAAGTGGGAGACTGAAGGAAATATGCCCTAGAGGCAATAATGAAGTTGTTATTTATATTTCCTTATATCATGATAAATGTTTATTAGTCATGCTAGAATTGTATTAACCGGAAACTTAGTACATGTGTGAATACATAGACAAAATAGAGTGTCCCTAGTATGCCTCTGCTTGACTAGCTCGTTAATCAAAGATGGTTATGTTTCCTGACCATAGACATGTGTTGTCATTTGATGAATGGGATCACATCATTAGAGAATGATGTGATGGACAAGACCCATCCGTTAGCTTAGCATAATGATCGTTTAGTTTTATTGCTATTGTTTTCTTCATGACTTATACATGTTCCTCTGACTATGAGATTATGCAACCCCCAGATACGAGAGGAACACCTTGTGTGCTATCAAAGGTCACAACATAACTGGGTGACTATAAAGATGCTCTACAGGTGTCTCCGAAGGTGTTTGTTGAGTTGGCATAGATCAAGATTAGGATTTGTCACTCCGTGTATCGGAGAGGTATCTCTGGGCCCTCTCGGTAATGCACATCAATATAAGCCTTGCAAGCATTGTCGCTAATGAGTTAGTTGCAGGATGATGCATTACGGAACGAGTAAAGAGACTTGCCGATAATGACATTGAATTAGGTATGATGATACCGACGATCAAATCTCGGGCAAGTAACATACTGATGACAAAGGGAAGAACGTATGTTGTTATGCGGTTTGACTGATAAAGATCTTCGTAGACTATGTAGGAGCCAATATGATCATCCAGGTTCCGCTATTGGTTATTGACCGGAGATGTGTCTCTGTCATGTCTACATAGTTCTCGAACCCGTAGGGTCCGCACGCTTAACATTCGAGACGATTTGTATTATGAGTTATGTGATTTGATGACCGAATTTTGTTAGGAGTCCCGGATGAGATCACGGACATGACGAGGAGTCTCGAAATGGTCGAGAGGTAAAGATTTATATATTGGAAGGAAATATTCGAACATCGAAAAGATTCCGAGTGATTCGGGTATTTTTCGGAATACAGGGGAGTTGCGTGAATTCACCGGGAGAAGTAATGTGCCTTCTTGGGCCATACGGGAAAAGAGGAGGCAAGCCAAAGGGGAGGTGCCCCCCATGGGTCCGAATTGGACTAGGGGAAGGGGCGGCTCCCCCCTTGCCCTTTCCTACTCCCTCTCTCTTTCCATCTTTCCTTCTCTCCTACTCCGAAAAGGAAAGGGATTCCTACTAGAACTTACTCTTGGCGCGCCTGAGGGAGTTCCGGACTAGGGGGTGTCCGGATAGCCGAACTATCATCATCGGCCGGACTCCAAGACTATGAAGATACAAGATTTAAGACTCCGTCCCGTGTCCGGATGGGACTTTCCTTGGCGTGGAAGGCAAGCTTGGCGATACGGATATGTAGATCTCCTACCATTGTAACCGACTCTGTAACCCTAACCCTATCCGGTGTCTATATAAACCGGAGGGTTTTAGTCCAGAGGGACTAACAACAATCATACCATAGGCTAGCTTCTAGGGTTTAGCCTCTTTGATCTCGTGGTAGATCCACTCTTGTAACACACATCATCAATATTAATCTAGCAGGACGTAGGGTTTTACCTCCATCAAGAGGGCCCGAACCTGGGTAAAACATCGTGTCCCTTGTTTCCTGTTACCATCCACCTAGACGCACAGTTCGGGACCCCCTACCCGAGATCCGCCGGTTTTGGCAGCGACATTGGTGCTTTCATTGAGAGTTCCTCTGTATCGTCACTGATAGGCCTGATGGCTCCTTCAATCATCAACAACAACGACGCGGTCCAGGGTGAGACTTTTCTCCCCGGACAGATCTTTGTGTTCGGCGGCTTTGCACTGCGGACCAATTCACTTGGCCATCTGGAGCAGATCGAAAGCTACGCCCCTGGCCGTCAGGTCAGATTTGGAAGTTTAAACTATACGGCCGATATCCGCGGAGACTTGATCTTCGACAGATTCGAGCTACAGCCAAACGCGCCGCACTATCTCGATGGGCATGATCTAGCTCGCAGTAACAAAGGCTCGGAGGCCGCACCAGTATCCGCTCCGACCTTAAATCCGGAGCCGGATTCCCCGACCGAGGACGAGTGGTTGGACACCGCCTCGGGGGCTACAATCTCTACGGCGATCGAGCCGAACTCTATCCCTGTCCTTTGCGAAGACCTCGACTCCAGGGTGCCGGACTCCTCTCCGGACTCCGAACCCTCCGCGCCCTTGCCAATCGAATTCGATTGGGCGCCCATTATGGAGTTCACGGCCGCGGACGTCTTTCAGCACTCACCCTTTGGCGACATCCTGAATTCACTAAAGTCTCTCTCTTTATCCGGAGAGCCCTGGCCGGACTGCCGTCAGGACGGTTGGGATGCGGACGACGAAGAAATTCAAAGCCCACCCACCACCCACTTCATAGCCACTGTCGAAAGCTTACACGACATGCTCGATTTTGACTCCGAGGACATTGACGGTATGGACGACGATGTAGGAGACAACAATGAACCAGCACCTATAGGATGCTGGACAACCTCATCTCATGATGTATACATGGTGGATACACCTAAAGGAAATGAAGACGAGGAACAACGGGACGCTATGAAGGATAAATCCCTCGAAAAGCAGTCAAAACGGCAACGTAAACGCCGAACAAAGTCCCGCCTCAACAAAGACACAGCCATAGAGCAGGGCGAACAGGCGGACAACGAACAAGCTATCGAGCAATCGTCCGAACAAGACAATTTGGATAAACAATCTGTCCCCAGAGAAGACAACAGTCCGGACGACCTCACGCCGGACAAACCATTGGAGCAAAATAACCTCCAGAAAAGGCTCGTCGCCACCGCGCGTAGCCTGAAAAAGCAGAAGCGGAAGCTCAAAACAGCGGAAGATGCACTCAGGATCAGATGGAGCAAAGTATTCAGCGCCGCAGACAAGTACGGCGACAGTCGCCGAACAAAGAGCTACCCGAAAAGAAAGCTACTGCCCGAATTCGACGAGGAGGCCTTAGAGCCCCAACAATTAAAAAGTAAGAAGGCCACCCGGTTGGATGGACGACCTCATGGCAAAAAGAGAGCGGCGAATGGCGCCGCACACAAGCCAATATGCGATCCACATAAGGATTCACATCAAGAGGATGGCCCAGTTAGGTCCATCTATGGGCCAAGAAAGCAGGCTCACAAAGCAATGCAATACGCCAAAATTCAAGATCACGGCACACCCAAATATAGGGCGCCAGACACCCCTATGTTTCACCGATGAGGTGCTGGATCATGAATTTCCAAATGGATTCAAACCCGTAAACATAGAGGCATACGACGGAACAATGCACTTTGAGTCTGGATCGAGGATTACATCCTCCACATACACATGGCTAGAGGAGACGATCTCCACGCCATAAAATATTTACCCCTTAAACTCAAAGGGCCAGCTCGGCATTGGCCTAAAAGCCTCCCCGAAAATACCATTGGAAGCTGGGGAGAGCTCGAGGATGCATTTCGGGCAAATTTTCAGGGGACTTATGTCCGCCCTCCGGATGCAAACGATCTAAGTCACATAACTCAACAGCTCGGAGAGTCAGCCCAAAAATTCTGGAACAGGTTCCTTACTAAAAAGAACCAAATAGTCGACTGTCCGGACGACGAAGCCTTAGCAGCTTTCAAACACAACGTCCGAGACGAATGGCTCGCCAGACACCTCGGCCAAGAAAAGCCAAGAACAATGGCCGCATTAACAAGCCTCATGACCCACTTTTGCGCGGGAGAGGATAGCTGGCTGGCAAGATGCAAAGACCAATGACCGAGTACATCCGAAATCAGGGATGGAAATGGAAATCACGACGCCGAAAAGATCAGCGCCGGAATAAGGAAAATGGCCCAAATAGTACGGCGGTCAACGCCGGATTCAAAAGCTCTCGGCCAAACAACAAAACACTGCCCCTAAAGGATAACAGTGACGAGTCCGGCGCCAACTAGCGGCATACCCCCATACAAGGGGCTGCATGCATGTATAACAAGAGACAATAAAGCTCAAATTTTATTCACTTCTTCGAACCGTACTTTGTTTATTTAAATATTAAGTACATCTTTCGCACGATCCTTTTTCTTTTAAAACTAAGTTCCTCTCTTTTACAGATGAACAACGTGCTACACCCGTCCAGGATACGGCACAACGGAGACACAGGCGCAGACGTGCAGTAGGGACCCGTTGCTAGGATTCTTTTCAGATTAAGACCCTGCGTAAACCTTTTTTACTGTCTCTTGTTGATACACACCCCCGGTTCCTTCATATAACCGAGGAGGAGGCTGGTGCTTTGGCATTGGCCGCACTGAATTTTTGCACGCATACCTAGACACTGTGGGGTTTTGGGCATTATTCTGCCCATTTTCATAAAGACCGAATACCTTAGGGAGTATTCGGCGTCTCGAGTTAGGCCTTATATGCATCAGCTCCGAATCATGTCTTTGGTCAAATGTTGGGTTGCTCGGCTCCTGTGTTTTGCTGCCTTACGTTCCATTTTCACGGCTAATGCGGCACTGTGGAGAACTATCGCGATTGTGCCCCGTTCGCCGGGCGAGCACCTCAAGAGAGAAAGCCGAAAACCGATCATCATGATATAGCGAGAGACTGGTCAACCACTCGATGACTCACAGGAATGTTTAGAATTCCTCCGCATTAACGAAGGACCGGTTTTCGATCGTACATACGCACTCGAATTCGGGAGAGTGCGGTGCCCTGTGGGCTATATAGTAGCCCCACCTCGAACTCCTATGGCTAAGTGAAAGTGATAAAGCATTATAGTCCGGTTGTTCGGTTTGTTACGCTTATCACCTCCTTAACAGGACCAAGACGTTGGATTAAGAGTGAAAACGCCGCTTCTTTTGCGAACACCCCGCACTATGTGTTTGGGGGCTGAAGCCAAGGACTGCCATCTTTCAAAGTTATATACACATATACATAAACGGCCGCACATGGAGTAGTTTACTACTTGAACGCACAAGTATAAAAGCACTCATATTACATTGAAACATTGTTTTCACAAATCATACATGTCATTCCAACATAATATCCTTCAAGCATCGCGTCTCTATTAAACGAGCGCCCGGCGTGACTTCTTCAAAGTAGTGCTCGGCAGGTACTCGGCTTCTGTCTGAGTCTTGGGATGCAACGTCGGTGGCCTTCATCTCTTCCCAGTATGTCTTGACACGGGCAAGAGCCATCCGCGCTCCCTCAATACACGCCGATCGCTTCATTGCGTCGATATGCGACACCGCACCAAGAAACTGATGTACTACACCAAAATAGCTCTTCGGCTGGGGTCCATCCGGCCACAAGTGAGTCAAGACATGCTTCATGGCCAATCCGGACAATCGATTTAGCTCGGCCCATTCGGCCAACCGATCGGTCGGCGGCAGAGGACGCTCCGGACTATGGAATTGCGACCAATATAGCTCTTCCCTTCAGGCCCCTTCGCCCCGAAGTGCTCAATCAAGGCCCACAGCGCTCGCCGCCAAGTCCAGATAAGCATCCTCTGAACTCCATAATTTATCCAACGGCGCATACTTTGGATCTGTATATTTCCTCCGCAGCAGAAACGGTTTCCAGCCGCAATTGCCCTGGCCTAACTCAGCTCCTCCTTGGCAGCTCTCAAAGCTGATTGGGCGTTCTTGGATTCAGTGGCGTCCTTCTTTAGGCCCTCTTGTTCCGCTTGACGCTCTTTTTCAAGAACCTCGCAGCGATCGGCAGCATTCCTTAACTTTTTGGCCATCTCGGCCATCTCCTCTTTGCTTTGGCAGTGAGCAGCCCGTTCAGCTTCTAGCTCTTCGGCCGCCTTTAAAACGGCCGCATTATCGCTCTGGCTTGCTCTTTCGCCGGGCAAGTTCTGCCGCAGCTCCTCAACGACAGCGGCACCATCTGCATTAAGCATACACACAGTAAGACATGGGCGTCAACCTCCCTTACCAGGTGTCTGCATAGAAGTCGCATACCTTGTGACTCGTCAAACCGTTTATTGACCAGCGCGATTTCCGCGTCTGCCTCGTCAAGTTGCCGCTTTAGTTCAGCATATTCATCAGTCCGGCTGGCCTCCGGACGCTCCGCCACCTGTTTAGAAGCGGCGATATGTTAAAATCGAAATTTGATCCTCGGCACGTTGTCAATTTTGACAACATACCGAGTCTCGTGGGCTACTATCTATACAGGCGCATTTTATATGCATAACCGCCGAAGGTACATCATTTTTGCGTACCTCAAATCCTCGCCAAGAACCTTCGACGGCTTCATGCAATCCGCTCTCCGCGGATGCAATTCTTTCAATCACCGTACCCATTAGAGCACGGTGATCTTCTGAGATAGCCGCTCGCCCGAGCAGATCCTTCAAATCCTCCGACCGCACACCACTTGGCGCCGGACCTTCCGCCTCACGGGACTAGGGGAACCTCCGCAACGACACCTCCGGGTCAGTCCGCTTCACATGAGGGTGCGACAGGTGGAGGCGTTCGCTCTCCATCATCTCCGGAAGAAGATCCTCAAGACGAGCTCACGAGAAGGGCTGAGGTCCGAACTACAAGGTACAATTTCGGTTATCTTCAAATAAATACAGAGGATGTTCCTTATTTACAAGACCCCTTCGCTTTTACTTACGGCTCATTGGAGGGCTGATCCCCTTGGGGAAATAGTGCGGCTGGATTACTTCCCAGCGCCGGACTCTCCGACGAAGATTCCCTTCCTTTCTTTGAGGCCTTGACCTCCGGATCTTCTGATGCGGTCCTCTTCTCTCCTCGGAAGGTGGGACTCTTAATCCCTCCTTCCTTGATAGCCTCCTTCGCAGAGGCAGTTGCTCCCCCACTCCTCCCTTCGCCTTCTTCAAAAGGCGCGACCTTCAACATCTTGGTCAACATGGGATCCGGCGTGGTCTCTGGGAGGGGAGCCGGACACCTTATCAACTTTGCCTTGGCAATCCACTCCTATTCAAAAAACGGCTCCTTTAAAGGGAATATATATAAAATAAATGAATGAACGGCTTGTCCGGTTACAGGACTACTTACTTGAGTATCTGGGCGATTGCAGCTTAGTCCTGCGTCCTCGGTCAAGTCCAGACACTTCTCTTGTGATCCGAAGAATAGTTTATACATCTCCATGGGCGTCGTGCCCATAAAATTTCGGAGAGGTCGTGGTCCCTCCGGATTGAATTCCCACAGGCGGAGGGGGCGACGTTTGCAGGGCTGAAGACGCCGAATCACCATAACCTGCGCCACTGCAACCAGATTGATCCCTCTTTCCTCGAGGTCTCGAATACGGCCCTGCAGCAGGGGAACGTCCTTGGAAGACCCCCAGTCGAGCCCCTTGTTGACCCATGACGCCAACCCCTGTGGTGGACCTGAGCGGAAGGCAGGGAGCGCCGCCCATTTGGTGCCCCTGAGAGCGGTGATATAAAACCACTCCCGTTGCCACGAACCAAGCTCCTCTTGAAAAGAGCCCTCGGGCCACGGAGCATCGGCACATTTGCTTATGACTGCCCCTCCGCACTCTGTTTGCTGCCCCTTGATCGCTTTTGGCCCCACCTCGAAGGTCTTGAGCCACAATCCAAAGTGAGGGGTAATATGGAGGAAGGCCTCACATACAACAATGAATGACGAGATATGGAGGATGGACTCCGGATTCAAGTCATGGAAATCAAGCCCATAATAAAACATGAGCCCCCGCACAAAGGGGTCCGTCGGGAAGCCTAAACCCCGACGGAAGTGAGACACGAACACCACGTTCTCGCCGGGCTCAGGAGTGGGAATGACCTGCCCTGGAGCAGGCAGCCTATGCGAGATCTCGCCGGTTAGATACCTGGCGTCTCGCAGATTTAGCACGTCTTCTTCTGTAACGGAGGAAGACACCCATCGCCCATGCTGGTCGGAGCCGGACATCGTCAAAAGTCCGAAGCGCCCGAATCTGAAGCTTTTGGGTGTTGGAACTCGAAGCGCGAGGCGAACTCGATAGAGGGTGTAAAAAGGAGAGGGCCTTGGTCTTGTTATAAAGAGGTTGAATACCAAGAGCCCACCCCGTGTTCGATTAGGACTCGCCTTTGATAGAAAAGGCAGGCCGACGGGCACGGTTGGGTTACCCACGTCCGTATTGATGAGAATCTCGGAATAAGGGGCACGATCTACGCTTTGATAAGACGTGCCAAGGAAACCGCCTCGCTAAACACGCTGAGGTGGAACAATAAAAAACGGTTCATATGAAGGCCTGGCCGTGGTGTGATGTCACGCCGCGGAATACGTCAGCAGATCTGTGCAAAAACTATTCTCTTTATGGTGTTATGTGGAACTTGTTTTGCAGAGCCGGACACTATCCTGGTGTTCACAATCTTCTATAAATTATTCGGATGAAGAACCCGCCTTGCAATGCCGAAGACAATATGCGCGCCGGACTCGCCGTCATTGAAGCCTGGTTCAGGGGCTACTGAGGGAGTTCCGGACTAGGGGGTGTCCGGATAGCTGAACTATCATCATCGGCCGGACTCCAAGACTATGAAGATACAAGATTGAAGACTTCGTCCCGTGTCCGGATGGAACTTTCCTTGGCGTGGAAGGCAAGCTTGGCGATACGGATATGTAGATCTCCTACCATTGTAACCGACTCTGTGTAACCCTAACCCTATTCGTGTCTATATAAACCGGAGGGTTTTAGTCCGTAGGGACGAACAACAATCATACCATAGGCTAGCTTCTAGGGTTTAGCCTCTTTGATCTCGTGGTAGATCCACTCTTGTAACACACATAATCAATATTAATCTAGCAGGACGTAGGGTTTTACCTCCATCAAGAGGGCCCGAACCTTGTTTCCTGTTACCATCCGCCTAGACGCACAGTTCGGGACCCCCTACCCGAGATCCACCGGTTTTGACACCGACAGCGCCCCTTGGGGGCCGGCCTCTCTCCCTCTCTCCTTTATATACGTGGGTAGGGGGCACCCCAAAGGCACACCAAGTCTTCTCTTAGCCGTGTGCGGTGCCCCCCTCCACAGTTACACACCACGGTCATATTGTCGTAGTGCTTAGGCGAAGCCCTGCACTGGTAACCTCATCATCACCGTCGCCACGCCGTCGTGCTGACGGAACTCTCCCTCATCTTCAACTGGATCAAGAGTTCGAGGGACGTCATCGAGCTAAACGTGTGATGTACACGGAGGTGCCGTACGTTCGGTACTTGGATCGGTTGGTGTTGGCGTCAAAACCGGCGGATCTCGGGTAGGGGGTCCCGAACTGTGCGTCTAAGGTCGATGGTAACAGGAGACATGGGACACGATGTTTACCCAGGTTCGGGCCCTCTCTATGGAGGTAATACCCTACTTCCTGCTTGATTGATCTTGATGAATATGAGTATTACAAGAGTTGATCTACCTCGAGATCGTGATGGCTAAACCCTAGAAGTCTAGCCTGTATGACTATGGTAATGAATATCCCCTTGCCGGACTAAGTCCTCCGGTTTATATAGACACCGGGGGGATCTAGGGTTACATAGGTTCGGTTACATAGAAAGGAATCTTCATAGTTGATCGCCAAGCTTGCCTTCCACGCCAAGGAGAGTCCTATCTGGACACGGGATAGTCTTCGGCCTTAGTGTCTTCACAACCCATCCGTCCGACCCATGGATAATAGGCCGGATTCCCGAGGACTCCTTAGTCTAGGACTCCCTCAATAGCCCATGAACCTTGCTTCAATGACGAGGAGATCAGCATGCAAATTGTCTTCGGCATTGCAAGGCGGGTTCTCCCTTTTCCGAACTCCAGGATTGTCTTCGGACGCGACAATAGTATCCGGACCTGTAACACGTTCCACACACAGAGAGAATATAATACTTCCACGTCTCCAATCCGCTAATAGCTTTTTACAACATGACATCACGTCTGTCTGTTCATAATTTCGACCCGTTTTTCATCGGCCGCTCCATGTTTCGAGACGCGGTTGCCATTGGCACGTCTTGTCGAAGCAGAGATTGTGTCCCCTTATTGCGGGATTCTCATCAATACGGGCATGGGTAACCAACCGTGTAGTTTATATAGGCCTTGGGAATAGGCGAGTTTCGAGGCAAATGGGGAGGCATTCGATATTCACTGCCTTTATAAGGGGATAAGGATTCCCTTCTTCTCCCACGCCTTCCCTCTTTCTCCGCTCTTCCAATCTTAAGCTCCAGCACCCAAGTTCTATCTCCTTTCCACTCGAGCTAGCACTTCAACCATGTCCGGATCCAAAGGTCAGGGCAAGTGGATGGTCTCCTCCGTTAAGGAGAAGGATATTATTGAGCTTCGGGCGGCCGGGTACTTGGCGAAGGAAATCGCCCACCGCCTTCCAGCCCAGGGACAAATCGTCCCCATGCCGAAGCCCAACGAGAGGGTGGTATTCATCCCTCATTTTGTCCGCGGGCTAGGATTTCCTCTCCACCCTTTCGTCCGCGGGCTGATGTACTATTACGGGATAGACTTCCATGATCTATCTCCGAACTCTTTCCTCAACATCTCGGCGTTCATCGTCATGTGTGAGGCCTTCCTCCGCATCCAACCCCACTTCGGGCTGTGGCTCAAGGTATTCAACATGAAGCCGAAGGTGGTGGTTGGCCAGCACGCGGAGTGCGGAGGGGCCATGGTGAGTAAGCTGTCCAATGTCTCCTGGCCGAAAGGCACTTTCGTGGATACTGTCAAGGAATGGCAGAAACAATGGTTCTACATTACAAAACCCCGCGGCACCAACTGGGCCGCAGCTGCTGAATTCAACCCCGGTTCCCCAATGCGGTTCACCTCCTGGGTCGAGAAGAGCCCGAACTGGTGTTCGCCAGACGAGCTGATAGCGCTGCAGACGCGCGTTAAAAGCATGGTGGACAAGGATGTCAAACTTGTCGATGTGATCCAGGTGATGTTAGTTCGCCGGATCTCCCGTGCCAAAGCCGAAGCCGCCCTCTATGGAAGTTCAATCCGAAGAAGCACCATACCCTGGAGAGGCTCTTTGAGACCACTCACGAAGGTGCCTGGAAGTTGCTCTTTAAGGGCAACGAGAAACCGCCGGCCACAAATTCAGACCGTGGGCACGACATTAACCATCTCGCCAGCGAGGTATGTTATTTTTAACGCATCCCCTACTTGCTTGTTTCGAGGATGATGTCTGAGCTTTTATCATTGCTTCTTCAGGACTGGATGGAGAGGGCGAAGCAGATCCAGTGTCCGGCTCCGCTTCCTGAAGAACCGGTCATCCCGCGTCTAGCGAAGATGCTGGTGCCGGCACCCTATAAGGTGCCGGAGAAGAAGGCCAAGAAGAAGGTCAAGGGGGCCAAAAGTGGCCCCCGTCGCAAGGGCGCTCCGGACGTGACGTTCGAAGACGAGGAAACCCATTCCTCCATTCCTAAGGACGACGATGAGGAAGAGGAGGAGGAGGAGGAGGAGAACAACCCTCCCCCTAAGGGGGGAAAGAAGAAGAGGGCGGCTTCCACGAATCTGGAGGCGGAAACACCCAAGAAGGGGAAGGGCGCCCTTGCGGTCAACACCGCGTGGGATGTCGACAGCAGTCCGGAGCGATGGCCCCGCACTAAGCCCCGGGCCGCATCGTAAGTACTATGACTCACACGTACCTGTATATCCGGCCTCTCCTCTTTATCATTTTGACATGGTTAATTATGCTATTGCAGTCCGGCCCATGATAGCATCCAGTGATCCTCTTCTGGAGGTTCGTTAGATCCGGCGGAAATGGCCAGCGTGTCACCGCCGACCGCTCATTCCCCCGAGGCCAAGGACGATGCCGAAGTGTTGTCCCGGAGGACCGCTCTGAGCCGGGGAGGTGCCCAGGACGCTCTCCAGGAGGCGCCACAAGGCGAGACCTCCGCTGCCAGACACATGGGGGAGCATATCCCCATGGAGACTGGTGAGGAGGGACGTATTCAGTTCGGCCCTCAGCCGGATACGATTCTGGAGACTCATACGGCTTCGGAATCAGGCCAGCACCCTCCTTCGAAGGAGGGAGGTGTGCCAATTCCACCGGTGGCCCCTGTCCAACCAGGGGCACCGGATAACCTCATGGATGTGCTACGAGGCGCCACCATTGTGGACGAGCACCGTGCTCTTATGGGTGCGGTGATCGAGAAGGTTTGGTCCGCCAAGAGCGAACTAAACAAGGCATGCAGCAACCTGTTGACAGGTTTTGAGGTAAGCTGCGTAGAAAGAGAACAACCCCATGCAGATAGTAGCCCCTAAGACACTGTCCGGTGTTCGGGAAGAAAGACCGGACAGAGGATCAATCCTTTGTTGTAGGAGACTAACTTGATATGTATGAATAAGCAGGCGTCGCTGTTGGCCGCGACCTCGCATACTGCCGAAGTCTCTGAACTGAAGCAGAGGCTGGAGCAGGCCGAGAACGAGCTCGGCGAGGTGAAGACTCAGCTCCAGGAGAAGCAAGGTGTGTAACGACTTGCTGTGTATTCGGAAGGAATAAGTGGTGTGTATTAACCGGTGTGTCATAATATGTGTAGGAGCGGCGACGGAGGTCGAGGCCCTGAAAAAGGCCCTGGCCGAAGCCGAGGAGAAGGCTGTCCAGCAGCAAGCCGCCCGTAAGAAGCTCAAGGCCCGGGTCAACGTGGTCCAGAAGAAGCTCCAGGACGCGGTGAAGAAGTGCGAGGCCTTGGAGCGCGATGCGTCGGTCCAAGAGATCGAACTCGCCAAGGCTCATCAGAGTGCGGAGGCCGCACAGAATGAGGCCCAGGATGCCCTCAAAGAGATCCAGGAGGCCAAGAAGGCCGCAGCGGGTAAGGCATTTAACATGCAAAGCAAGTATGCAGAGAGGAAGTACCTTTTCCTAACCCAGATTCGTAGTGGCCCAGGGGCTTTTGTGGATCTACCACGCAGCGTGTCCGATGCGGCGGAGTTCTTCTGAGCCAAAGAAGGGAGCTCCACGGAGAAGCTGTTCTGGACGCAGTATGCTACGCCAGAACATTCGGTGCCCTTTACCGATCAGCTGAAACAGTTGGTCGAGCTGCACAGGGTGGCCGAACTGGCCATGAAGGATTTAATAATCCGGCTGTGGCCAGCCGAAGCGATACTCGCGGTTATTTTGTCCTCGTGAAGCGGGTGGTGGAGGCTTGTCCTCGGCTAGACATCGTCAAGCGATCAGTCTGCATCGAAGGTGCACGCATGGCCTTCACCCGTCACAAGATGTGGTGGGTGAAGATGGACACCGTCGAGGTGACCAGGGGGCCGCCAGAGGGCAAGGAGCACCGCACGCCCGAGCAATATTTTGCGGATGTCTTGGAGGGGTCTCGCATTGCGGCGATGCAGTGCGGGCAGGACATTATTTTCGAATGAATACATTCGTGTTGTCCTTGCCTTGTATGATGAAAACAAAGTCGGTTTGTAATATAATGCTTGTTATGTTTTAATTTTTTCCTCCTATGCGGTCGTTTAGTGTGGAAACTGAAGGTTGGCTAGTCGTCGGCTTCTGCCCTCACGTAGGTAGTACGGAGGTGTTCGGGATGGAATTTAAACAATCTTGATCCAATTATATGGTCCTTGAAGGAGTTGTTTAGCGCAATGAACCAGGCAATCAGACTATGCGGCCTAAACGCCCTCACTTAGCCATAGGACTTTTATAATAAAACATGGGCGCAACCCCTGGTATCCGGACTAGAGTGCTATGAGTCGTCTGATCGGGAAGTACCGATCCTTCGCGTAATGCGGAAAAAATCTCCAGCGATTTGCAACCTCTCGAATAGCTGACCGGCTCTCGCCGCATCATGACAGTCAGTTTTCTGCTTTCTCTACTGAGGTGCTCATCCGGGTGAACCAGGGCACAATCGCAGTAGTTCGCCCTTTACTACCCTAGCCGATGTAGCGGAACATAGGGTAGCAAGCACAGGAGCCGGGCAACCCAACTATTGACCAAGGACATGATTCTGAGCCAATGCATATAATGCTAAATTTGGGGTGCCGAACTTATCTATAAGAAGTGTTCGGACTTTGTAGCCGTACTATGGGGCGGTGAGGAGCCCCTGGCAAATATGAAACGTACCAAAGTGTACGGATGCTAGAAGATAAGTGAAAAAAGGAAAACAGAAAGAGAGCATGGGTAGTATCTGGGGCCCTTGAACTTGGGCCATGAACTGTTTCCATTATAACTGGATTAATGCGTCAAAGCGCATTGATACAAATAGTGCGCTAAGAAACCAGCTATTTAACATGCCACAACCAAAGGCGAGCTGCGTGTGGGTCCTAAAAACAGGTAGAGTAATCGTTGAATTGACCTCTAGAACTTCCCCTGTACGCTTGTGCTTCTTGCCATTCTGGTGTACTTATCCTTTGACAGGACCAGTAATCAGGCCGTCGAAGGAGGCCTGTATAAAAGAAACCTGAAAAAAGGGAAAAGAAAATAGTGAAGTTATATGTGAGCCTGGGATCAGTCTAGCCAAACTGTGGATCACAAGCTAGTTGTGCCTCCGTCGATGCCCATGGAATTTTGAGTGTGTAATTATGTACGCATGGTACGAATGCCACTACCTCATCGGGACTGGGACGGAGGCCGAATTGCTAATCGAGCTCTTGACGAGCCGAGCTGTCCTGTTGCAGTGTAGTCCGGACCCTCTTAATAATGTCCAGGGGCTCGACAACCGGATTATGTTTCTGCTTGAGAAGGCCGCTCTGTACCTCTGCTGCTAGGGCGGCGGTGTGCTCTTCTATACGGAGGGAGCGTTTCGTATTTCCATTGTCTGTTATGACGTCGCGTGGACCGGGCATCTTGAGCTTGAGATAAGCATAGTGTGGCACCGCATTGAATCTAGCGAACGCGGTTCGTCCGAGCAGTGCGTGGTAGCCGCTGCGGAAGGGGACGATATCGAAGATTAGCTCTTTGCTTTGGAAGTTGTCCGGGGAACCGAAGACAACCTCCAGTGTGATTGATCCCGTACAGCGGGCCTCTACACCTGGTATGACTCCTTTAAAGGTATTCTTTGTGGGCTTGATCCGTGAGGGATTAATGCCCATTTTGCGCACTGTATCCTGATAGAGCAGGTTGAGGCTGCTACCACCGTCCATTAGGACTCGTGTCAGGTGAAATCCATTGATGATTGGGTCAAGGACTAGTGCGGCTGAACCGCCATGACGGATACTTGTTGGATGATCTCGACGATCAAAGGTGATCGGGAATGACGACCATGGATTGAATTTTGGGGCGACTGGCTCTACCGCATAGACGTCCCTGAGTGCGCGCTTGCGCTCCCTTTCGGGAATGTGTGTAGCATATATCATGTTCACTGTTTTGACTTGAGGGGGAAACTTCTTCTGCCCCCAGTGTTCAGCTGCCGGGGCTCTTCGTCATCGTCCTCACTTTGTGATCCCTTTTCTTTGTTCTCGGCATTTAACTTGCCAGCCTGTTTAAAACCCCAACAATCTCTGTTGGTATGATTGGCTTGTTTGTCTGGGGTGCCATGTATCTGGCACGGATGGTCTAGTATGCGGTCCATGCTGGATGGTCCCTCACTGTTCCTTTTATAGGGATTCTTCCATTGGCCGGACTTGGAGCCACTGAATCCGGAGTTAACTTTAGTGTCATCGGTGTTATCGCCATTGGTTCGTCGTTTGTGTCTGTTGCGCTGGAGCTTGCCAGTGCTGTTTTTGGCCTCGGCGGGGCCTGCCCCATTTGCTGTGTTTTTACTGCGAGCCAGCCAACTATCCTCACCCGCACAAAAGCGGGTCATGAGCGCCGTGAGGGCTGCCATGGATTTCGGCTTTTCTTGGCCGAGGTGGCGGGCGAGCCATTCGTCACGGATGCTGTGTTTAAAGGCTGTTAGGGCTTCGGCATCCGGACAGTCAACAATCTGGTTCTTTTTGGTTAGGAACCTAGTCCAGAATTTTCTGGCTGGTTCTCCAGGTTGTTGAACTATATGACTTAAGTCGTCGGCGTCTGGTGGCCAGACATATGTACCTTGGAAGTTGTCGAGGAAGGCTTCTTCCAAGTCCTCACAACTTCTGATAGAATTTTCAGGCAGGCTATTTAACCAGTGTCGGGCTAGCCCTTTTAGCTTTAGTGGGAGGTATTTGTCGGCGTTCTGGGAACGGGGGTCCCCAGACTTGCCTGCCTGCGGCCTGCGGCGTGACTCAAGGGAGGCCCAGGACGGCCCATCTTCATCAACGCAAGCTCAAGACCCTCGCGAGGGGCCAAGCCTCGCGGGGCGGACGACCAAGAGCTTCCTCAGGCGCGGCCTCGTCAGGCTGGCTCATGAGGAGGCGGAGAGTTCGAGGCAGGGTACATCGCGAGGTGCCCGTGATGCAAGCCATGACGACAAAGGGCGCCAGTCGGGCGCCAGCCGCGCAGCGTCCTCCTTTCCTCTTTGGTGCAAAGGGAGCAAGCGCAGGCGAGAGCATCAAGCAAAGGCATCCGCTTCGGTGCAACAAGACCAAGACCAGCCCCAACGGCTGGAAGGGAGTCATCGTGGAGCCCAAGCAAAGGCGTCATCACCAGAGCCTTTGGCAGGCAAGGACCAACTTTAGTCAGGATAAGTGTACCCGCTGTTCCCCTTCAAAATGGCCAATTGTTGGCGCCCTTCCCGCTCAATATTTGGGAAGAGGCCCAGGGCCTTCGCCTATAAATAGGAGTTTCCCCATCCAGAGAAGGGGATCCGGCATTTGGAATCCAGAGAGAGAGATAGAGACCCGATCCTCAAGCTAGAGCGACGGGACACCACTTAGCAGTTCATCACACCCACCAAGAACAGACCCTCGCGAGGCTATTCTTCCCTGTACTGTTCTTCATCAGCCCAAGAGGCAATCCACCACACCACAAACTAGAGTAGGGTATTACACCACAACGGTGGCCCGAACTAGTATAAATCTCGTGTCTCTTGTGCTGTTCTTGCTAGTAGTTTAGGTCCCTGCGATTCGGCGAGGTACGAGACGGTGGAGGGTTGGATCTCCGCGCGCACCCCAGAGTTCAAACCTCAAGGGTCTGCCGGAACCCGAAATCCGACATTTGGCGCGCCAGGTAGGGGTGCGCCGGAATCTGCCTTTCGTCGCCTCGTTCTTCCCCGACCACCGCAATCATGTCAGACGCCCGTCGGGCCCGCGCCGGGCGCCGAGCCGCCCTCGCTTCCTATGTCGCCCAGACAGCTCCCGTCGGCGGGCGCCCTCGACGTTCCCCGTCGCCTGCCGTCAACACCGCCACCGGCCAGGCGGGGGACGGGCAGCAAGCATCGTCCCTGCGCTCCTCGGCGGCCTCAGGGGAGAGGTCGCGCGGCTCCCTGGTCACCCGCTACCTCGCGCCGGCTCCCCCACTCGTCGCGTCCCTCCTCGGCGGCTCGCAGGCGCCGCCTTCCAGCCGCCATGTCAAGACATTCGTCCGCCGGGTCGGCGCCGCCTCCACGCGGCAGGGGGCTCCCTTGGGCCGGACGGAGTCGTTGGCCGGGCTGACCTTCGACTCTCAAGACCACCCCACCAACTCGGCCGGCTCGGGTGCGCTCCCCATGCTCTGCACACCCACCATCTGCCAGGTTGCCGTCACCGGGACCTTCATTGACGGCGGCGCCGGCCTCAACGCATTCTCGATCGAGGCCTTCAACCTCCTCTCAGATACCTGTGAGCGGCTGCAGCCCAGCCGGCCTTTTTCGGGCGTGGAGGAGGGTCATCCAGCTCCTTGGGGCAAATCCGCTTCCGGTGACCTTCGGCACCACGACAGCTTCAAGACGAACTGGTCGACTTCGACATCGCCCCCATCGGCCTCCCTACAATGCCATCCTTGGCTATCCAGCGTGGCCAAATTCATGGCCGCAACTCCACCTGTGGTACAACCTCATGAAGATGCTCGAGCAGCGGGCGTCCTCACCGTGCCGGGATACCGAGGTCTTGACTGCGGCGCCAGGCTCACCCTCAAGACGGCGGCTGCCCGAGCTAAGGAAAGACCGAATCAGAAGGAACTAGCAGAAGCCAGCATCGCAATGGAAGAAGATCAGTCGTCACAGCAGAGCGCACCAAGGGCGGGGGTGGCCTCCCATCCAAGTACCCAACTTCCGGAGGCGTCGTCGCCTCGGGAGGCACCACAGCTTCCAGAAGACGCCGCTAGCACCGACGCCCCTAACCTCGTCGAGCACCCGGTGTACTTCGTCAGCACCCTGTTACGGGATGCGAGGGCACGGTACCCCATGCCGCAGAAGCTCCTCCTCGCGCTGTTGGTGGCTTCACGCAAGCTGCGGCACTACTTCCAGGGTCATCCGATCAAGGTTGTCTCGGCATACCCCCTGGAGAGGGTGCTCAGGAGCCCCAACTTGGCCGGAAGGGTCGCTGAGTGGAACATTGAGCTGCAAGCATTCCAGCTCGAGTTCAGCACAACCAGAGTCATCAAGGGAGCCGCGCTGGCAGATTTCGTGGCTGAATGGACAGAAGCACCGGGCCTCGGGGCCGGCGAGGATCGGTCCCTCTCCCCAGGGAGCGAAGCGCCAGAAGGCTGGGTCATGTACTTCGATGGAGCATTCTCCAGGCAGGGCGCTGGGGCAGGGGCAGTGCTCATATCCCCCGCCCAGGACAAGCTTTACTACGCCGTGCAACTCTGTTTCCAGCATGGCGAGAAGGTCTCCAACAATATAGCGAAATACGAGGGGCTGATAGCGGGTCTGAAGGCTGTCGCTGCCCTGGGGGTGAAGCGCCTTACCATCAAGGGCGGTTCGCAGCTCGTCGTCAATTTCTCCAACAAGGTGTACGAGCCAAGAGATGAACACATGGAGGCCTACCTTATGGAGGTCCTGGATGGAGAAACAGTTCTGGGGTTGGAGCTGCAAGACGTGCCTGCGGGACCAATCAAGAGGCCGACGACATCGCCAAACGAGCCTCCAAGAGGTTACCCCAGGAGCCGGGTGTCTTTGAGGAAGGACTCTTCATGCCCTCAGCCCTGCCGCCGTTATCAAGCACAGCACAGCCTCGGGAGGAGCTCCCTCAGCCGCCTGCCTCGGGAGCCCTAGCCCTAGCCCGCTGGGGCTGGGGCAGTGCTCATATCCCCCGCCCAGGACAACCTTTACTACGCCGTGCAACTCTGTTTCCAGCATGGCGAGAAGGTCTCCAACAATATAGCGGAATACGAGGGGCTGATAGCGGGTCTGAAGGCTGCCGCTGCCCTGGGGGTGAAGCGCCTTACCATCAAGGGTGATTCGCAGCTCCTCGTCAATTTCTCCAACAAGGTGTACGAGCCAAGAGATGAACACATGGAGGCCTACCTTGCGGAGGTCCGCAGGATGGAGAAACAGTTCTGGGGGTTGGAGCTGCAGCACGTGCCCTGCGGGACCAATCAAGAGGCCGACGACATCGCCAAACGAGCCTCCAGGAGGTTACCCCAGGAGCCGGGTGTCTTTGAGGAACGACTCTTCATGCCCTCAGCCCTGCCGCCGTTATCAAGCACAGCACAGCCTCGGGAGGAGCTCCCTCAGCCGCCTGCCTCGGGAGCCCTAGCCTGTGGCCCGGCCTCAGGAGCACGCCTGCTTCTAACAATGGAACCTCAAGAGGAGTGCTGGATCACGGAGCTCAAGAGTTACTTAACGCGTGGGACTTTGCCGGAGAAGGAGGAGGAGGCAGAGCGTGTGGCGCGGCAAGCCACGGCATACAACATCATGGATGGAGAACTCTACCGGAAACGACCGAACGACGTATCCCTGCGCTGCATCACCAGGGAACAGGGGAAGGAATTGCTGGCAGATATACATGGCGGAGATTGTGGGCACCATTCATCATCACGGACCCTTGTCGGCAAGGCGTTCCGCAGCGGTTTCTATTGGCCCACCGCGCTCAATGACGCCATCGAACTCGTGAAGGCTTGCGAGGCTTGCCAATTCTATGCCAAGCAGGTCCACCAGCCAGTAGGAGGTCTGCAGACCATCCCCCTCACTTGGCCATTCGCGGTCTGGGGGCTGGACATTCTGGGCCCCTTTCCTCGGGCGCCAGGGGGCTATCGCTACCTCTACGTCGCCACGGACAAATTCACCAAGTGGGCCGAAGCGAGGCCGTCCGCGCCATCCCCGCTGGTTCTGCAGTCAAGTTCATCAAGGGCATCGTGAGCCGGTTCGGAGTGCCGAACCGCATCATCACCGAAAACGGTTCGCAGTTCACTAGTAACCTTTTTAAAACGTACTGCACTAACCTTGGGACGCAGATATGCTACGCTTCGGTGGCGCACCCCCGCAGCAATGGACAGGCCGAGCGGGCCAATGCAGAGGTCCTGAGAGGCCTCAAGACCAGGACGTTCAAGAAGAAACTGGAAGCCTGCGGCAGAGGCTGGTACGACGAGCTTCCATCCGTGTTGTGGTCCATCCGCACAACCGCGACCAAGCCAACTGGAGAGACCCCCTTCTTCCTGGTCTACGGAGCCGAAGCGGTCCTCCCTCACGAGGTCAAGTTGCCGATCCGCAAGGGTCTGGCGTTCGATGAAACGCTGCAGGACGCCATGCGGGGACGGCTCTTGTCTTTGCCGGGGAGGAGCGTTGCCGAGAAGTTGCTGAGCGGCAAGGTACCAGCAGGCACTCCGGCGATACCACTGCCGCAACATCCGCCCCAGATCTCTCGAGGTAGGAGACCTCGTGCTCTGACGGTTCCTCTCCAGGGAGGGACTGCATAAGCTCTCTCCCATGTGGGAGGGCCCATTCAAGGTTGTTCATGTTTCCAGGCCTGGCTCTGTGTGCTTGGAGACTCAAGAGGGAGTACCTATACAGAACGCGTGGAACATCCAGCACCTCCGGAGGTTTTACCCCTAAAAGGCCCAGAGCCTGTGAAGAAGGCGAACGCCTGTGAAGTTATCTTTTTGGAAAAGGCCCTGAGCCTGTGAAGAAGGCGAATGCGTGTGAAGTTCATCTTTTTGGAAAAGGCCCTAAGCCTGTGAAGAAGGCGAATGCCTGTGAAGCTCACCTCCTGGGAAAAGGCCCAGAGCCTGTGAAGAAGGCGAACGCCTGTGAAGTTCATCTTTTTGGAAAAGGCCCTGAGCCTGTGAAGAAGGCGAACGCCTGTGAAGCTGTCGCGTTCTAGAAAGGCCCGGAGCCTGTGAAGAGGGCAAACGCCCGTGAAGCTTGCTTCCTAGAAGAAAGGCCCGGAGCCTGTGAAGAAGGCGAACGCCTGTGAAGCTCGCCGCCCGTGACACTCTCACGTAATAATGAGTTGGGGCTGTACACACCCCGGAGTCTCAGGAGTGCCGGCCTCAGTCCACAGGGCTCCCTCCCACGCTTGGCAGCACTTAGCTGCGCTACCGGTGAGAAGACGTCGAAGACTAGACTAGGTGCCGCGCAGCTTTTTCATTTGCTTTCGTAGTTGACTGGTTATTCCCATTTGAAGTTTTTATCGAACTATCGCCTTTTTGGTCCGTGGTTCTTCGATCTTTTTCACCCCATCGCCTCGATTTCTCTTGCGAGGGACTCGTGAGGCGGAAGCCTCGGAGCCCTCATGCCAGCTCCTACCCCTATCGCTCAAGTTTTCACGGCCCTGGTCCACACCGGAGCACCCTCCGCACCATGCCTCACGGGCAGCACAACGCGAACACGGGCCAGGGTCGGTCGCCATGCCACGGCCAGTGGTTCACTTGCGAATGGGCGACTGGCAGAAGGGAACGATGTCGTGGATAACAAAAGCAGTACAATACTAATTACTTGGCTAAACGCGCTTCACGGGCCACACATTGTTCCCTTTTACGCAGGAGAAAAGGAAGGAAAAGGATGAAGCAGGTGAAGCACGCCTGCCGGGCTCTCTTGAAGACCCGAGCCGCCTCCGGAGCTCAGTCGGACTCCATCTCGCACTTCACCGGGGCGTGGCGGCGAGCGGACCCACTGCCACCCCCAAGCAGGTGCGGCGGCGTGGGGGCTGGCCGCAGCCGCTGCTGGAAGAATCGCCACCCGAAGAAGAGCTGGTGAAGCGTGAGGAGTCGCGGGCATCGCCACCGCCTGCTGCCCTCTCCGCCTGCCACGGCCGGCTGAGTCCTCGGCCGCGGTCGTCTGCTCGTGGCAGCACCCCATGCGGCGGCCGTCTTTCCCCAACACCCTCACGTAGAGGGTGGCGCCGCCATCATACTTGAAGTGCAGGGAGCACTAGCGGCGGGGACCACGCAGCGCAGCGAACGGCTCCGCCAACCAAGGGCTGTGAACAGGTTCCTGCAGCAGAGACCTTGAGAAGCCCACGGCCCGGCTGCAGCAGCCATCCGCCTGGAGCCAGAGGCCACCTGTGGCGCCATATGGGAGCTCACCCAGGAGGAAGCACGGGAGCAAGCCGGACGCGGAAGGCTCCTCCGCCTCACCATGAACTCCAGCGCTTCAAAGAGCATGAAGGCGCGGCCTCGGGGGCCAGCGGTGAGCCGCCCTCCGACCATGGCCAGCCGCTTCGTCACCATGCCGAGAGCCTCCCCACGACCGCTGGGACCGGCCAGGAGGCCACGGGTGCTTGCGAGGCGACCTCGACCGGCTTAGGCAGAGGGAGAGGAGGATTCAACTGGCGGCCCTTCCCTTCTCTCAAGGGCCGAGAACTTCCTTGGTGGAGCCATGGAGAAGAAGGAGAGACAAGAAGGATAGACTGGAAGGGCACACGCCGTTCCATACTTATAGCCGGCGAAGGCCAACCGCCGGCCTCCACGATCACCAGTAATCATGACTGACCATGCATGTGGGACTTGTCGAGTCCGGGCGGTTACCGAGGCATCGTGGGGATGCGGTGCGACACGTCCAATCAACCGCCATGCGTCGCCCAAGGTCAAGAGGCTGTTAGGGCCCGCGATGCCGCGACTTGCCCTTTCGCCTCTCTGCACGGCCAAGTTCGGGCGCGTCGTGGGCCCGGGGGCTACTGTCGGCGTTCTGGGAACGGGGGTCCCTCGAATTGCCTACCTGCGGCCTGCGGCGTGACTCAAGGGAGGCCCAGGACGGCCCATCTTCATCAACGCAAGCTCAAGACCCTCGCGAGGGGCCAGATTGCGGGCGGACGACCAGGAGCTTCCTCAGCGCCGCCTCGTCGGGGCTGGCTCATGAGGAGGCGGAGAGTTCAAGCAGGGTACCTCGCGAGGTGCCCGTGGACGCAAGCCATGATGACCAAGGGCGCCCGTCGGGCGCCAGGCCGTCTGGCGATCCTCCTTTCCTCTTTGGTGCAAAGGGAGCAAGCGCAGCGAGAGCATCAAGCAAAGGCATCCACTTCGGTGCAACAAGACCAAGACCAGCCCCAACGGCTGGAAGGGAGTCATCATGGAGCCCAAGCAGGCGTCATCACCAGAGCCTTTGGCAGGCAAGGACCAACTTTAGTCAGGATAAGTGTACCCGCTGTTCCCCTTCAAAATGGCCAATTGTTGGCGCCCTTCCCGCTCAATATTTGGGAAGAGGCCCAGGGCCTTCGCCTATAAATAGGAGTTGCCACATCCAGAGAAGGGGATCCGGCATTTGGAATCCATAGAGAGGGATAGAGACCCGATCCTCAAGCTAGAGCGACGGAACACCACTTAGCAGTTCATCACACCCACCAAGAACAGACCCTCGCGAGGCTGTTCTTCCCTATCTTATTCTTCATCAGCCCAAGAGGCAATCCACCACACCACACACTAGAGTAGGGTATTACACCCCAACGGTGGCCCGAACTAGTATAAATCGCGTGTCTCTTGTGCTGTTCTTGCTAGTAGTTTAGGTCCCTGCGATTCGGCGAGGTACGAGACGGTGGAGGGTTGGATCTCCGCGCGCACCCCAGAGTTCGAACCTCAAGGGTCTACCGGAACCCGAAATCCAACAGTATTTGGTGGCGTGGAGGTCGTCTCCACGTGCCATATGGATGTGGAGAATAAAATCCTCGATCCATACTGCAGGATCGGTTGTTCCGTCGTATGATTCAATATTGACGGGTTTGAACCCTTTGGGGAATTCGTGATCCATTATTTCATCGATGAAGCAAAGAGGGTGTGCGGCGCCTCTACATCGAGCCGCGGCACGGCGCACCTCCGATGGAGTCCGCCTGCGGTTATCGGCCCGGGCGTGACTAGGTTTGCCACGTCCGAATAGGTAGCCATCATCGCGCGTCGAAGAACGTCCTCGTGATCCATAGATCGATTTGGTGTGTCCTGCTCTACTGTCCAGGTCCTGCCGAAGCTCGTATGTATGATCTTGAGCTGTTTTGCCTCTGTTTTTACGTGGTGGTGGGGCGGGCTGTTGTTCGGCCTGAGTTGTCGCTTTATGCCGACTGCGGGGTGGTCGGTCCGCCGCACTGTCCCGACCGCATGGTGGTCGCTCCGCATTGCGCGAGGGAGGTATGGGCTCCGGCGCCTCCTCATCAAACTGAGGTAGAAGTCTATGTTTCGGGTAGCTCTTGGCTGGGCGCTTCAGGCCGTATTCTTCGGCTGCCAGGACATCAGTCCACCTGTCAATGAGCAGGTCTTGATCAGCTTGGAGCTGCTGCTACTTCTTCTTCAGGCTTCTTGCAGTGGCTATTAGCTGGCGCTTGAAGCACTCCTGCTCGAGGGGTGCCTCAGGCACGATGAAATTCTCGTTGTCGAGGCTCTCCTCATCCTCGGAGGGTGGACGATAACTATCGTCCTCCGAGTCATTGGGAAGGGCCTGTTCGTCGGGCTGGCTTGCCCATTTTCTTGTCCCTCCTGTTCGGATGTTGCTCCAACAGGGTCTTCATTGTTTTCGGCATCGTCCGGAGTATCATTTTCTCTAGTGCCAGTGTTGCTGTCTTTGGAGTGACGTGACTTAGAACGGCGTTTAGGGCGCCGGCGCTTGGACTGTGTCTCAGGAGGTTTATTCTCGACTGGATCTCCTTTGTCATCATCGTTAACTTCTTTAGGTGTATCAACCATGTACACATCGTACGAAGAGGTGGTCATCCAACGTCCAGTGAATGGCGGGTCCTGGCCTTGCTCCTTGTCGACATCGTCGTCCGTACCGTCGATGTCTTCAGAGCCATAATCAAGCACGTTTGCTAAGTCTTCGACAGTGGCTATGAAGTGGGTGGCGGTGGGAAGCAAAATTCTCCATCCTCAGCCCCTAGTTTGAACCGGACATAGTTCGGCTGTGAGTCCTCCGCCAAGGACAGGTTCTTTAATGAGTTGAGCACATCGCCCAAGGGCGAGTGGTGGAAGAGTTCTGCGGCACGGAACTTGAAAATCGATAACCGATCAAGCTCGGTGTCCGCATGCGTACGTGGTTCGGAATTTATAGCTGGAGACAAGTCCGGAGTTCCCGTAACGCAGGTATTGCGTGAGGTTGAGTCCGTGTGCGGCTCCAGCGCCGTGGACTCCATGGCCTCGGATGGAACGATCCGCTCCGGATCTAAGGCCAGAGAAGTATCAGGAACCATCTCCTGATTGTGGTCCGATGACATATTTAAGTCATGTTCATCGGAGCGAGGGGGAGCGATCGCCGCGGTCTCAAATCCGTCGATGATCAAGTCTCCACGGATGTCCGCGACGTAATTCAAGATTCCGAATCTGACCTGGTGGCCAGGGGAGTAGCTATCGATCTCCTCCAGATGGCCAAGCGAGTTGGCCCGCAGTACGAAGCCACCGAACACAAAGACCTCTCCGGGAAGGAAGGTTTCCCTTTGGACACCGTCACTATCGACGATTGAAGGGGCCATCGAACCTTTTGTCGACGGCACAGTGGAACTCCCAATGAAAGCACCAATGTCGGTGTCAAAACCGGCGGATCTCGGGTAGGGGTCCTGAACTGCATCTAAGGTCGATGGTAACAGGAGACAGGGGACACGATGTTTACCTGTGTTCGGGCCCTCTCTATGGAGGTAATACCCTACTTCCTGCTTGATTGATCTTGATGAATATGAGTATTACAAGAGTTGATCTACCTCGAGATCGTGATGGCTAAACCCTAGAAGTCTAGCCTGTATGACTATGGTAATGTATATCCCCTTGCCGGACTAAGTCCTCTGGTTTATATAGACACCGGGGGGATCTAGGGTTACATAGGGTCGGTTACATAGAAAGGAATATTCATAATTGATCGCCAAGCTTGCCTTCCACGCCAAGGAGAGTCCTACCCGGACACGGGTATAATATTCGGCCTTCGTGTCTTCACAGCCTAACAGTCCGACCCATGGATAATAGGCCGGACGCCCGAGGACCCCTTAGTCCAGGACTCTCTCAGTTGGATCGTGAAGACGTTCGACTACATCAACCGCATTACTAAACGCTTCCACTTTCGATCTACGAGGGTACGTGGACACACTCTCCCCGCTCGTTGATATGCTTCTCCTAGATAGATCTTGCGTGATCATAGGATTTTTTTTTGAAATACTACATTCCCTAACAGTGGCATCCGAGCCAGGTCTATGTGCAGATGTTATATGCACGAGTAGAACACAAAGAATTGTGGGCGATAATAGTCATACTGCTTACCACCAACGTCTTATTTTGATTCGACGTTATTGTTGGTGAAGCGTCCCGGACCTACATTACGTGACCGCGTCCATGAGACTTGTTCTACCAACGTGCTTCGCACACAGGTGGCTAGCGGGTGTCAGTTTCTCCAACTTTAGTTGAATCGAGTTTGACTACGACCGGTCCTTGTTCAAGGTTAAAATAGCACAATTGACGAAAGATCATTGTGGTTTCGATGCATAGGTAAGAACGGTTCTTGCTAGAAGCCCGTAGCAGCCACGTAAAACTTGCAACAACAAAGTAGAGGACGTCTAACTTGTTTTTGCAGGGCATGTTGTGATGTGATATGGTCAAGATGTGATGAGATATAAATTGTTGTATGAGATGGTCATGTTTTGCAAAAGTTATCGGCAACTGGCAGGAGCCTTATGGTTGTCTCTTTATTGTATGTGTGACGCCCCCGATTCAATCGTACACTAATCATGCACGCAAACGTGTACGATCAAGATCAGGGAGTCACGGGAAGATATCACAACACAACTCTAAAAATAAAATAAGTCATACAAGCATCATATTACAAGCCAGGGGCCTCGAGGGATCGAATACAAGAGCTCAATCATAGACGAGTCAGCGGAAGCAACAATATCTAAGTACAGACATAAGTTAAACAAGTTGCCATAAGATGGCTAGCACAAACTGGGATACAGATCGAAAGAGGCGCAGGCCTCCTGCCTGGGATCCTCCTAAACTACTCCTGGTCGTCGGCGGCGGCCTGCACATAGTAGTAGGAACCCGCGGTGTAGTAGGAGTCGTCATCGACGGTGGCGTCTGGCTCCTGGGCTCCGGCATCTGGATGCGATAAACGAGAAGAAAGGAAAGGGGGAAAAGGGGGAGCAAAGCAACCGTGAGTACTCATCCAAAGTTCACATAAACTCGACGCCCCCTACCTGGAGCTTCTGCCACCGAAGCCTTCTTCTTCGGTGGCATGTTGATGAAGATGATGAAGATCTAGCTCGCGTGGACGCCGGATCAGGTTCACATAACCTCGACGCCCCCTACCTGGCGCGCCAAAGATGTCGGGGCAGGCTGATCTGGCCCACGAACACCTATGGGACCGGTGGACCGAGCCCCTTTCGGTTCGGCAGGGAGCGGAGGTCGCACGAAGAGCAGATCGAGGCGAAGCACACGAGAGGTTTTACCCAGCTTCGGAGCTCTCCGGAGAGATAACACTCCTCTTGCTGCATGTCTCAGTATGTATTGTATTCTTGCTCAGAGCGCTGAGTGCTACAAAGACAATACACGTAGCTGCTAACGAGACTGAGCGTGAGTGTTCGAACCCCCCTCTATGTTGCGCATGGGCCTCCTTTTATATGCTCAACGGGTCTCCGACAGGTGGCAACGTAGACACGGGTACAAATGGAAAAGTAGTGGTTGGTACACCTACTTGTACAAAGGTATGTACCATACCTAACCACGACGGCAGGGACAAAGGCATTAAATGCCCGTCTCACGCCGCCTCTAACAAAGTGCAAACAGGGACCATCGGGGTGCCACCGCTTGCCACGATGGCAATCTTGTCGGCGTCGCTTGCCACCTGCACCGCGGGCTGCACACCTTTTTCGCCACGCTGGCGCTGGAAAGGTCGGCGACACATTAGTGGATGCGCTGGAGCGTAGGTACAGAGAGGTGGTCTGCCTCGGCAAGCGCCTTGCCGCGGTTGTTGTCTTGTCGCGCCCGGAAGCTTGTCGCTCATCGGGCCTTCCTGGCAAGCTCCTCTTGCCGGGGCCTTGTCTTGTAGGTGCCTTGAGTGGCCTCCCCGGCAAGCTCCTCTTGCCGGGGCCTTGCCTCCCAAGCGCTTTGGGTGGCCTTCCCGGCAAGCTCCTCTTGCCGGGGTCTTGTCTCCTTGGCTTGAATACTTTGTTCTTGAATGGCTCCAAAGGAACCACGGAGGACCTTGGCGGTCACCCGGTAAGCCTTGCCGCGGAGGGCTGCAACTGCCCGTGCACAAGTTCGGGATACTAGGATACCCCTACTCTAGTACACCGACAGGAGCCCCCGGGCCTGGGCCACACACGGTGCCGAGCGCTGTTGGGCCAGGCCCAAAACAGGGCACGGGCACACGCGGCCTGGTCACGCCAGAATCTCACCCCGGACCCACCACGCCCCCACTTAACGGCACGCATCGAAAAGCGGCGTGTGAGAGATCGTGGGCGAGATCGTGGGGGTTTCTTTATTCGGAATAACGAAACGTCCGCCCCCTCCCTCTTTATAAGCAGGGGAAACAGGGGCAGGTCGCTCACCAAATGTAGCCCTTTTCCGCCACTTCTTTTTACCCCGGGTTGAGAGAGGGGAGCCTCTTGCCGGAGGGATTGCTTGGGTCTCCAGGTTCGGCAACAAGGAAGCCTATCTGGAGGGAGAGCTCCGTAGCAAATGGGAGGAGTGGAGGGCTGATTGGTGCTGGATTGTCGAGGAGAACCAGCAGCCATTTACCGCCCAGCGCCAAACCCCAGTGGTGCGCGGCAACTATTGGAGCAATCTGGCCCCGGAGGACGCTAGGCTGAAGATCGCAGTCACCCGAATCCTTCGCCTCAGACTTGCCGGACTCATCAGAGGCCTTTGTTGGCGCAGACTTTCTTCGCCGCCAGACGCCCCTGCGCAGAGAGGAGGAGACCTGCCTGGGAGTTTCAGAACGCGGCAGAAATCATGAGGCTGCGCCCAGGCCTCAACTTCAACTTCACTGTCTTGGAGCTTGATGCGATGCTCTTAGAGCTGTTCAAGCCCGATCCTAATCATCCAGAGATGTTTAGGTTGCCGAGGGGCGTCGTTCCGCTGTGCAACAACTCCTCGCTTGACCGCATCCGTGCAATGATGCCGTTGTGCGATTCGCATGGAATTGTCCCCACTTGGCAAGAGCCTGCAGATGACGTCGTGCAGCAGTTCTTTGATAGTCTGGTAGAAGTGCCGATCCGCCCCGACGAGCAGAGGGGCCTCACCCGCGACACCACCGATGACGAGATGCAGCGCATCGCCACCAGGCTGGAAGAGGCGGCAGAAGGCTACCGTCATGGGCGTAGTTTGGCTTCACCGTGGAGGAGGCAGAGGCAGCAGAGGCGGCAAGCCTTGTCAAGCGAAAGGAGTTTGCCGGGCGAGGAAGAGCTTGCCGAGCCGAAGCCGAAGTCGAGCGAGCCCGCCGAGGGCGCGTCCTCCCCACCTTCAAGCAGCTTGCTTGCGAGCGGAGCCCAGCTCCACCAAGACGGGCGTCTTCGCAAGGCGGAGACGAGCGGGCGGCAGACGGGCCAGACGCGGCGCTTGACGCTCCACCGCTGGCAAGCACTGCTGCCGCTGGAGCTCTCACGCGCTGCTGCGGCAACCGAGCGGGTCTTCGCAGACCACCGGTTCCGCTCCCGCCAAGCGTCCAAGGGAACCCACTCCTCCGCCTCGTCGTACCGAAGGCGGGCCAGAATTTGACCTCTCCGCGCTCAGCTCCGACGAGGAAGAAGAAGAGTAAGATTCCTTGTTGTACTTGTAATTCTTCGATTCGATTTGTTGCTTTGTCTTGTATCTGATCTGCTTCATTCTGAACCCATTCCTTTTCAGGACGCTGGCTCAGAGAATGTCGAAGAGAGCCAAGACCCCGGTGATTGTCGTCGAGGACGAACCCACTGCGACGATAGAGGGTGCGTCCGAGACCACCTTGCCGGATGCGGAAACTCTTCTTCAAAGCAACCCCAGCGCAGCCCCCAGTGTAAGTATATGGTCTACTTCTTGCTGTTCAGCGTGCATGGGTGCTCTTTTCTTTGCTGATATTTGACTATTGACTTGTGTAGGAGTAGAGCAGCCTCCTTCTGCTTCGACTACACCGCCAAGGGAGGATTCCCCGGCAAGGGAGCGCCTCCCAAGACGAGAGACTTCTCCAAAGAAGGGCAGCTCTCCGCAAGGGACGGCACCAGCTGACCCCTTGGTGGCGGAGACCATGACCGCAGACTCCGGCACAGGTAATCTTCTCGCCTGAAAACTTCCCTTGTGTTCTTCTTCTTCTGATTTTTGAATATTTGCTTCACTTTTCTTCATCCATCCGCCACAGAGCCAATGGAGACCGAGGTCGCCGGCGAGGAGGACGCCAAGGGCAACATTGACGACGCCGCCGCCATCAAGAAGAAGCCAGTGCCGACGAGCCCGCCATGAAGAGGCCAACCTCGCCGCCGCAGAAGCTGGCGAGGGGTCCGGCGATCGACCGACGCACGAGGCCGCTAGAGCGCCAGCGCCACGCCGACCGCCGATCCCTCCGCCGCTGCTGCAGCGTCAGGCCCCGAAGAGCCCCAGCCCGGCGCCTATTTGAAGGTCGGCGATGGGGTCTTCATCAAGCTCCCATGGGCGTCGAGCTCCAGGGCGCCGGCTGAGGGTGAAACTTTTGATGAAGAGCTGCTCGCCTCCGCTAGACTGACGCTGGTCGACGCGCCAAACAGCAGCGGCGAGCCTGAGGAGGAGCAGCTTCTGCGGAAACTGCTGTTGCTCTACCGCGCCCGGCAAGCCAAGCTGGAATCCCGGGAAGCGCTTGTCGCGAAGGCGGGAGAGGACATCGAGAAGCGCGCGGAGGAGTTCCGGGGCCTTAACCAGGAAGCTCTCCGGTCCTTGGCGGCGGAGCGGGAGCAGCTCGCCGAAGAGCGCAAAGCCTTCCTTCTCGAGAAAGCCGAGGCTGAAGAGCAACAACGGCTTGCTGCGAGGAGGAAGGCGAGCTGTCGCAGAGGAAAGTTAACCTCGACAGCCACGAGGAGGATCTAGCCACGCGCGAGCAGACAATTGGCGGGGCTCTCAAGGAGGCAAGGGATGCTGCCGCAGCTGCCGAGGCCGCCAAGAAGGAGCTGGAGACGAAGGTGGCACAGTTGGAGGCCAGTCTCAAGGAGAGCGGCGAGGAGCTTGCTGCACTCAAGCACGAGCATGAGAAGGACGCCTACACTCTTGGCGAGCTGCAGGGCCGTCTCGCCGAGAGGAGCAAGGTGCTCAGCGCCGCCAAGGACTCCAATGCAGATCTTGAGTTGAAGCTAACTACTTTGACTCGGAGCTGGACGGCGCCAGGAGCAGAAGGTGGCCTTGAAGGAGAAGATCAAGGCCGACGAGGCGCTGGCGAAGTCTGTTGCCGCCCAGAGTGCCTTGAGGGAGAATGTGGAGCACTGGACCGAGGGTCTGGTGAATGTTGCTGCAGCCATCGACGAGGAGCTGGCGTAGCTGGGGATGGTGGATCTTGGATATTCCTCCGACGAGCATCTCCAACCCAGCGCCAAGCTTAGCCTGTTCTTCAAGGGCATGGTGACGGCCCTCCAGCGACTCCGGGAAGAAGTCCCAAAACAGCTGGCCGAGGAGTCGCGCCAGATCTGCGCGGGGGCTCTTCAGAAGGTGCTGATGAAGGTGGCCTTCCGCAATCCAGGCCTCAACCTCACCAACGTCCTCAAGTCCCTGCCGCCGGATGCTGATGTGGAGGCGTTCAAAGCCCTTGTCGCACCCATCGTGGACAGGGTGAGCGGAATCAAGAGGGTTGAGGGTGATCGCGTAGATTAGGCCGCCCGCTTTCTCTTTCTCTTGCCGCCGCTGGTCGTGTCATAGGAACAATCCATTAGAGCTGCGGCAAGCTATCTTGTAATATAACTCTATTTTGGGTATCAATTGCTATGTTATTTCCTTTACTTGATTCCTTCCTTTGTATGCTTTTGCCCTACGCTTTTAGGGAACTTGTCGTAGCTGGCACTGAGTCATGAAGCTGAAAAGGGAGACGTCGAGCTTTGGCGGTGCCGCTTCCGACAAGCAACCTTGCCGCAACTAGTCGCAGCTCACTTAAGTTGTTGAGCGGACTCGAAACAAAGTAAGGGCGCGACTAGCTACGAGTTGGTTCCTCTGCGCACAGGTTTTCCATACAAAGTACAGTCGTTCGAGGAAGATAACTCAAGAAATTTTAAAACTGATTGCTCAAACTTTGGCAACTTAGCTTTTCTGTCGTTTGCTTCCCGGTAAGGCTAGACTTCCTTGAGCGACGCTTGGTCCACACCATTATCTTCTCCTTCCCCCCGGCAAACTTGTGTGCGAGGGAACCTTTCCTTCATTGAGAGAGAAGAAAGAAGAGAAAATAAATATATGGAGCCTTATGGCTCGTTATTGCTTACCGGGGTAGGTGCTGCACAAAGTGTCAGATAACGCATGCAAATAGAAGTAAAAAGCATGAAATTGACTAGATATGTGAAGCACGCTAGCTTTACTTATCCACGGGGTCTGCGCCCGGCTTTGTACAAAGGATTACATGCAACAGCGTCAAGACTTGTACAAAAGGTGGTTGCCGGAACAGGTTCCGGCAACCGCGCTTCTGAGTAAAACTTACGAAGATGCTCAATGTTCCGTGAGTTGCTCACGGAATGCCATCTTCGGTCTCAAGGCGGAGAGCGCCAGGCCTAGTGACTCGTTTCACCCGGTAAGGGCCTTCCCACTTCAAGGCCAACTTGTTGGAATTCTTGGCGGACTGAACACGCCCGAGAACAAGGTCGCCTTCCTCGAGACTTCTGGCATTAACTTTGCGGCTATGGTAGCGGCGCAAAGCTTCTTTGGTATCGAGCAGCTCGCATAAAGCAGCCTCAAGACGATCCTCCTCAAGGAGCAGCGTCATCTTGTCGCAGCTGCTGTTGCTCAAGCTCATCATAAGCGAGTACTCGAGGCGATCCAGTTATCTGAAGTTCCGTGGGGAGAACTGCCTCTGCTCCATAGACTAGAGCGAAAGGTGTCCGCCGGTGGCTCGATTTGGCGTCGTCTGATCGACCAAAGAACCACCGGCAGCTCCTCGATCCAGCTTTCTTCCGCACTTGTGCAGCTTTCGAAAAGTTCGGTCTTGAGTCCGCGCAGCACTTCAGCATTCGCCCTCTCCGCTTGACCGTTGCTTCTCGGATGAGCAACAGAAGCGAAGCAGCCCTTGGCGCCAAGATCTTGGACGTACTGCATGAAGGTGCGGCTCGTGAATTGCATGCCATTGTCGGTGATGATCCTGTTAGGGATTCCGAAACGGCAAACAATCGACCTGAAGAACTTGACTGCCGATCTTTGTCACCTTCCTCACTGCTTCCACTTCCGGCCACTTTGTGAACTTGTCGATTACAGCATTACAAGTACTCAAAGCCCCAACAGCTCGGGAAAGGGGCCGAGGATGTCGAGCCCCGGACCGAAAATGGCGGGATAAAGGGATCGTCTGGAGAGCTTGAGCTGGCTAGTGTATCTGCTTGGAATGGAACTGCACGCTTCACACTTGGTTACTTGTGCAGTTGCATCACGGAGGCTGTCGGCCAAAGAAACCTTCTTGGAGAACGCTTTGCCGGCAAGTGCTCTGGCGCCAATGTGGTGTCCACATATGCCTCCATGTATCTTCGCCAACAGTTTTGTCCTTCTTCGGTGAATACACTTCAATTTCACACCGTTGAGTCTTCTTACATGCAGGTGTCTGTCGACAAACTGGTACATACTTGACCGCCGGGCTACTCTTTCCGCTTCTTCTTGTTCTTCGGAAGTTCTCTGTCTGAAGGAAATGGACAATCTGTTGTGCCCATCTTTGGAGCTTGCGGCTCGACAACAAGGACTAAAGGCACATTCTGCTTGTGGGAACGCCCGCTTCTACGGCGAGAACTTGCGGCTCAGCCGAGCTTGACGTTCCTCGCAAGCTTGCCGAGCAAAACTTATTGGGAGCGCTCGCTTCAACGAAACAAACCTCGGGCTTGTCGAGCGAACTGCTCCACAAAGACTTGTTGGTGTCGATCTTGGGGACCTTCTTGGCGGCGGCTTGGGAAGCTCACGGGAAAGTAGTCACCAGAGATCAACTTCCTCTTCTTGTTCTGTCCGGTTGATGGCGTTATGCAGACGGTTGAGTCAGCCGAGCACAAAGATCCCCGGTTCCACAGTGTAACTTAAGTGCAGCGACTTCGATGTGCCATCAACAATGTCGCTCGAGCTCTTGGAATATACTCCATCTGTAGGCAGTCAAAGTGCTCTTCTATCTTTCTCACTTCATCAACATAAGCTTCCATCAATGGACTCTGATAACTCTTGTTTACTTGGCGGATAACAAGTTGTGATTCACCCCTGACAATGAGCTTCTTGATCCCAAGGTCTCTGCGATCTCGAGAGGCGGCAAGCAGACCTTCATACTCTGCAGTATTGTTTGTCGCTTGCTCCTTGGGAAAGTGCATCTGGACTACGTACTTGAGGTGCTCTCCGGTGGGTGCAACAAGTAGCACGCCCGCACCGGCGCCTTGCAGCGAGAAGGCACCATCAAAGTACATCAGCCACTCTTTGCTTGCCCCCTTGACGGGAATGCTCGTTTCTAGAATTTCTTCATCTTGTGTTGGCGTCCATTCTGCTATGAACTCCGCCAATGCTCTGCTTTGGATAGTTGACGTGCTCTCAAACTTGAGGCCAAAGCTTGACAGCCCAAAGGCCCACTCGACAATCCTGCATGTTGCTTATGGATTTTGCAGTATCCTCTTCAGCGGAAAGCGAGTGACAACTGTGATCTCATGTGCCTGGAAGTAATGGTGCAGCTTTCTCGAGGCCATGAGGAGGCCGAAAAGCAATTTTTGCACACCAGAGTACCTTGACCTAGCCTCGCAGAAGGGAACCGACAAAGTAAACCGGGCGCTGCACCATTCTTTTTTCTGATCTTCTCATGTGTCTCAAGCAGATCCATCCTTGTCGGGACCAGAGCTTGCCGGTGAAGCCCCCGCTTGTCACTTTGGATGCATCTGCCATGGTTGCTAGCTCATCATCCGCCTCCCTCTCCGCTACTAACGCAGCACTAACCACTTGATTGGTTGCCGCTATATACAGCAGCAACTTCTCTTGCGGCCTAGGTGCGACAAGTGTTGGAGTGGAGGATAGGTATCTCTTCAAGTCCTGCAGCGCAGCCTCCGCTTCCGGAGTCCATTGCATCGGACCTGCCTTTTTCAAAATTTTGAAAACGGCAGTATGCCTTCAGCAGAACCTAGAGATAAACTCTTTGAGAGCAGCTATGCAACCGGCAAGCCTTCGTACATCCTTGACACGCTTTGGTGCTTCAATCTGCTCAATGGCTTTGATCTTGTTGGGATTGGTTTCAATTCCCCGCTGAGACACGAAGAACCCGAGAAGCTTGCCGGAAGGGACTCCAAACACGCACTTCTCGGGGTTGAGCTTGAGGTTGATCTTGCGCAGATTTGCAAAGGTTTCGTCTAAATCTTTAATCAGAGTCGCCTTGTCCTTGCTCTTGACCACTATGTCATCCATGTAGGCTTCCACATTTCTGTGCATTTGCGGCTCAAAAGCGTCATGGACCACTCTTGCAAATGTTGAACCAGCATTCTTTAACCCGAAGGGCATCCGTACGAAACAGTATGTGCCACATAGGGTGATGAATGCGGTTTTCTCCTCATCTTCTTCTGCCATGAAGATCTGATGATATCCTGAGTATGCATCCAGAAATGAAAGCAAATCACATCCGGCTGTGGAGTCAACAATCTGCAGTCGTCTTGTGGCAAAGGAAATGGGTCTTTGGGACAAGCTTTATTAACATTGGTAAAGTTGATACAAAGTCTCCATTTCCCGTTGCCTTGGCGCATTTACTACGTGATTGGCCAACCACGTAGGATCGAGCACTCCTCGACAAGGCCTGCTGCTTCAGTTCTTGATTTCTTCTGCGATGAACTCTTGGCGCCCAACGCCTCGTTTCTCGACTTTCTGCTTGACGGGCCGCGCATGAGGACAAACGGCAAGATGGTGCTCAATTACTTTCCTGGGAACACCGGGGATGTCAGACGGTTGCCACGCAAACACGTCAACGTTCGCCCGCAGGAAAGCAACGAACGCGCCTTCCTATTTAGGGTCGAGAGTGGCACTGATGGTGAAGGTACCACCAGTGCCGTCCTCCTTGGCGGACACCTTCTTGGTCTCTGGCGGAGCCGCCATCGTCTTCTTACACTTGCCGGTGGAGCTCGATGGTGCGTCCTCGACGGTAGCGCAGCACTCAAGAGGTGCGCTTGCGGAGTGGGCATCAGAGCTCTTGCCGGACTTGGTCTTCTTCTTCGCCCCTGGAGCTTCAGCTGCAAGTGACTTGCGATCTGCTGCGTCTGCTGCTTCTAGTTAGATCTTGTCGGCGCAGATAAGAGCATCCTTCTTGTCGCCAGGGACAGAGATGACACTTATCGGGCCTGGCATCTTCAGCATGTTGTACGCATAGTGAGAGGCCGCCATGAACTTGGCGAGTGCTGGACGGCCGAGGATCCCATTGTAAGGCAATGGAAAGTCAGCAACGTCAAAAGTGACCCTCTCGATCCACGAAGTTCAACTCGCTGCCAAATGTTACCGGCAACGTGATCTTTCCCTTCGGCTTGCTCCTTCCCGGATTGATTCCTTGGAAAGTGCCGGTTTCTTCGAGCTCGCCATCAGGAATCTGGAGTTTCTGGAGCACCGCGGAGGAGATCAGGTTCAAGCCGGCCCCGCCGTCAACTAACATCTTGGTGACCTTGAGGTTGCGGATAGTTGGTGAAACCAACATCGGCAAGCACCAGACCGCGATTACGTTAATCAGGGTGGTCCCCAACATCAAAGATGATAGGCGTGCTGGACCATTTCAGAGGCCTGCGTGACTCGATGGATGGTTCTGCTGCATTGACTTCCCGCATCCAGTGCTTGAGTTGGCGGTGTGAAGTATGCAGAGAAGCACCACCGTCAATGCACAGGACCTCTATGGCTTTCTGGAACTCCTGCTCATCGGTCTCGTCATCATCCATGTCTTCTTCATCGTCGTCGTCTTCATCCTTGTTGCGGCCGCGGGGAGGTCTGTCTCCTTGCCGCTGCTTGGCCTTGCTTGGCGTCCTCCTCGGCCGGGACGTTTCTTGGTAGCTCCTCCAGCACCTTCCTGGGCCTTCTCCTTGTCGCGTCGCTCGTATTCAGCCTTCTGCTGTTCGACAAACTGCTCTACCTTCTTGCAGCTCTGGAGGTCATGGCCCTTGGTGCAGTGGATCTTGCAGTACTGCTTGCCGGAGCCGTCCTGCTTGTCGGCGACCGCCACAGATTGGCAGTTGGTGCCAGCGGCAACCTCCTTGCCGGAGCTACCAGCCTTGGCTTTCTTGGCACCACCTCCGTTGTCGGACTGCTCAACAACTAGCACATCTCTGCCTTTCTTTTTCCTGTTGCCCCGCCACGGCTCTTCTTTGCGGGCGGTCTCCTCACTATCGAGATCCTCCCGCTTCAAGATTCTCTCCGGGAGTCTCCTCCTTCCTCAAAGACGCTGCGCACACTTGTCGGCCAGGGCATATAGCTCACGACGCGTCTCGATCTTGCACATCGCCATCTCCTCCGCATCCTGCGGTTTCGCGACGTTCGATGGAACGCGCTGATTACTGTGGCGGGGTGGACGTCTGAGATGTTGCGATGTACACGTCTGAATCTTTGAATATACTTGCGCGGGGGCTCTCCTTCCTTCGGGCGGCAGATGAAGGTCGCTTTCTTAGCCATGGGGCTTGTGGCCGCTGTAAAGGCGCCGACAAACCGATGGCATAGATCTGCCCAAGAGGATATGGAGTTGTCCGGCAAGTGCATGAGCCAAGATCTCGACATTGGGCTTGAGCACCAGCCGGAAGTAGTTGGCAGATCTTGTCGTCTCGCCCGGCAGCTTGCACTGCGATGGTGTAGATGCTTTGAGGAACTCCGACGGATGCGTCTTGCCGGCGCATACTTCTCGGTACATCTGGTTTGAAATTCTTCTTGCTAGGCCCTTTGGACTTGCCGCAGCTCACGCAGTGAACGCAGGGCAACCTACCGCGTCTGACAAGTCGCTGGTTCCTCCGGCGCATGCATGTCAACAGAGGGCCCAGCGCTTGTCGGATTGACTTCACGCTTCTCTTGGCGCTCGATCACGAGTTCGAGCGTCTTCTTGCCGTCGTTCGTGAAGAACTTGGCGCTGATCGCGATGAGCTCGTGGATCCGATGATGCGGTGGAGTCTGTCGAGGTGGATCCGGCGAGTCGGCGATCTTGGCCTTCGGCGGAGAGTGCATGGTGGTTGCACCCCACCGGTCTCTGCCGCCACCGGCTCGTGTTTGGCGGTCCTGCCGCGGCAGCGATGTACTCGGTTGCCGCGGAGCGTCGCCGTTGGCGAAGCCGATGAGACTCTGAATGGTGGCCCTCCATTCGTCGACCTTGTCGGCCGTTGGAGGGTAATCCAGGAGCAGTTGCGCTCTCGCCAAAGCTTCTGCTGGAGTGGTGGGTGGCAGTGGCGAACGGTGCGAGGAGCGGGATATGCTCGGACTTCTAACTATGTTAGAAGGAGCAGTATCCCGTCCAAGCGACCGTGCCTCGCTCGCGGCAAAGATGTTGGCGTGCATGCTGGTCTTGAGCATCCCGAGATCCACCAGCTCGATCTTTGTCCAACGAGCGTATGGCATTGTGAATGCCATGACGCTATCGGTCCCGCGCCTCCTGAGACGGGCGCGGTGCATGCACAGACGCCGAGGTCTGCGCAGCCTTGTCCTTGTACTTGGCAGCACCGTGAGTTCCTCCGTCGCCGTCCATTCTTCCGCCGGCGTCTACCCCACCACCTGTTTGCTCCGGTGGTGGTGGGTTCGACGCGGACGGAGCTTCTGCCGCCGAAGCCTTCTTCTTCGGTGGCATGTTGATGAAGATGATGAAGATCTAGCTTGCGTGGACGCCGGATCAGGTTCACATAACCTCGACGCCCCTACAGCGCGCCAAAGATGTCGGGGCAGGCTGATCTGGCCCATGAACACCTATGGGACCGGCGGACCGAGCCCCTTTCGGTTCGGCAGGGAGCGGAGGTCGCATGTAGAGCAGATCGAGGCGAAGCACACGAGAGGTTTTACCCAGCTTCGGAGCTCTCCGGAGAGATAACACTCCCTCTTGCTGCATGTGCGGATGTATTGTGTTCTTGCTCAGAGCGCTGAAAGTGCTACAAAGACACACGAAGCCGCTAACGAGATCGAAAGCGTGAGTGTTCGAACCCCCTCTACGTTGCGCATGGGCCTCCTTTTATATGCTCAAGGGTCTCCGACGGTGGCAACGTGAACAAGGGTACAAATGGAAAAGTAGTGGTTGGTACACCTACTTGTACAAAGGTATGCAAGGTACCATACCTAACCCTGACGGCAGGGGACAAAGGCATTAAATGCCCGTCTCCGTCGCCCTAACAGTGCAAACAGGGACCGTCAGGGGTGCCACCGCTTGCCATGATGGCAATCTTGTCAACGTCGCTTGCCACCTCGCACCGCTGTCTACATAGCCTCTCGCCACGTGCGCCTGGAAAGGTCCCAGGGCGACACGTTAGTGGATGCGCTGGAGCGTAGGTACAGAGAGGTGGTCTGCCGCGGCAAGCGCCTTGCCGCGGTTGTTGTCTTATCGCGCCCGGAAGCTTGTCGCTCATCGGGCCTTCCCGGCAAGCTCCTCTTGCCGAGGCCTTGTCTTGTAGGTGCCTTGAGTGGCCTCCCCGGCAAGCTCCTCTTGCCGGGGCCTTGCCTCCCAAGCGCTTTGGGTGGCCTTCCCGACAAGCTCCTCTTGCCGGGGTCTTGTCTCCTTGGCTTGAATACTTTGTTCTTGAATGGCTCCAAAGGAACCACGGAGGACCTTGGCGGTCACCCGGTAAGCCATGCCGCGGAGGGCTGCAACTGCCCGTGCACAAGTTCGGGATACTAGGATACCCCTACTCTAGTACACCGACAATAATCCTACCCGGTGATCCTCCCGTCGTCGCCCTGTGCGAGAGCGATCACCGGGTTATATCTTGCACTTGGAAGGGTATGTTTTATTAATTATCCGGTTCTAGTTGTCATAAGGTCAAGGTACAACTCCAACCAAACCATCAGAACAGGAGCCAAAACCCTATTTCCACCGCCGCAACCTTCTGTAACCGTGAGATCCCATCTTGGGGCCTTTTCTGGCGCTCCGCCAGAGGGGGCATTGATCATGGAGGGCTTCTACATCAACACCATGAAGGAAATATGCCCTAGAGGCAATAATAAAGTTATTACTTATTTCCTTATTCTCATGATAAATGTTTATTATTCATGCTAGAATCGTATTAACCGGAAACGTAATACATGTGTGAATACATAGACAAACAGAGTGTCACTAGTATGCCTCTACTTGACTAGCTCGTTGATCAAATATGGTTATGTCTCCTAGCCATAGACATGATTTGTCATTTGATTAACGGGATCACATCATTAGGAGAATGATGTGATTGACTTGACCCATTCTGTTAGCTTAGCACTTGATCGTTTAGTATGTTTCTTTTGCTTTCTTCATGACTTATTCAAGTTCCTATGACTATGAGATTATGCAACTCCCGTTTACCGAAGGAACACTTTGTGTGCTACCAAACGTCACAACATAACTGGGTGATTATAAAGGTGCTCTACAGGTGTCTCCAAAGGTACTTGTTGGGTTGGCATATTTCGAGATTAGGATTTGTCACTCTGATTGTCGGAGACGTATCTCTGGGCCCACTTGGTAATGCACATCACTATAAGCCTTGTAAGCATTGTAACTAATGAGTTAGTTGCGGGATGATGTATTAAGGAACGAGTAAAGAGACTTGCCGGTAACGAGATTGAACTAGGTATTGAGATACCGACGATCGAATCTCGGGCAAGTAACATACCGATGACAAAGGGAACAACGTATGTTGTTATGCGGTTTGACCGATAAAGATCTTCGTAGAATGTGTGGGAGCCAATATGAGCATCCAGGTTCTGCTGTTGGTTATTGACCGGAGACGTGTCTCGATCATGTCTACATAGTTCTCGAACCCGTAGGATCCGCCTGCTTAAAGTTCGATGACGGTTATATTATGAGTTCATGTGTTTTGATGTATCGAAGGTAGTTCGGAGTCCCAGATGTGATCACAAACATAACAAGGAGTCTCGAAATGGTCGAGACATGAAGATTGATATATTGGACGACTATATTCGGACACCGGAATGGTTCCGGGGGTTATCGGATATATACCGGAGTACCGGGGGGTTACCGGAACCCCTCCGGAGGTTATTGGGCCTCATGGGCCCAAGTGGTGGAAGAGGAGAGGTCGCCAAGGGGCAGTCGTGCGCCCCTCTGAAAGTGCAACTATCCCTGGGTGGTTTTGGTAATTCCTAACAACATATAGCTCATTGAGCTAATGCTATTCCAAGATAAACATTTCAGGAAAGCTCAATGATTGGCATGACATGGATTAGAAAGTGGACCCTTCAAAATGCTAAGGACAAAGGATTGGCTCAAGCTCCAAGCACAAGACTCTACATTTTCTATTTTAGTGATCCAAGATCACATTGAGTCTATAGGAAAAGCCAATACTATTAAGAAGGGATGAGGTGTTGCTTAATGAGGTTCTTGCTCAAAATGCTTAGAGATATGCTCCAAAACCCTCCACTACTTTCTCATATCCACATATGTCCTAAACCAAAAAGTCCAACTCGGCCCCACCGAAATTTCATATCCAGAGCCACCGAGTTCAGTTGTCATAGCCACTCCCAGAAACCCTAATCAATTCGGTCTCACCGATAGGGATCTCGGTCCCACCGAGATGGGGTTGTAATCTCTCTGTTTCCTTTTCATAACATTTCGGTCAAACCAAGATGAGCGATCAGTCCCACCGAGATTGCAATGCAAACTCTCTGTTTCCCTTTTGTAACGTTTCGGTCCAACCGAGACGAGCGAATCGGTCCCACTGAGTTTGCCTGACCAACTCTCTGTTTGACTATTACCAAAATCGGTCTCACCGAGTTTGTGTAATCGGTCTCACCGAGATCACGTTATGCCGTAACCCTAATGACATCGGTCCCACCGAGTTGATCCAGTCGGTCCCACCTAGAATCCTAACATTCACATTTTGAACTAAATCGGTCCGACCGAGTTTCATGATTCGGTCCCACCGAGTTTGGTGATTTGTGTGCAACGGTTAGATTTCGTGTGGAGGCTATATATACCCCTCCATCCACTATTCATTCATAGAGAGAGCCATCAGAACATGCCTACACTTCCAACACATATTTTTTGAGAGAGAACCACCTACACTTGTGTTGAGGTCAAGATATTCCATTCCAACCACATGAATCTTGATCTCTAGCCTTCCCCAAGTTGCTTTCCACTCAAATCTTCTTTCTACCAAATCCAAATCCTGTGAGAGAGAGTTGAGTGTTGGGGAGACTATCATTTGAAGCACAAGAGCAAGGAGTTCATCATCAACACACCATTTGTTACTTCTTGGAGAGTGGTGTCTCCTAGATTGGCTAGGTGTCACTTGGGAGCCTCCGTCAATATTGTGGAGTTGAACCAAGGAGTTTGTAAGGGAAGGGAGATCGCCTACTTCGTGAAGATCTAACCGAGTGAGGCAAGTCCTTCGTGGGCGACGGCCATGGTGGGATAGACAAGGTTGCTTCTTCGTGGACCCTTCGTGGGTGGAGCCCTCCGTGGACTCACGCAACTGTTACCCTTCATGGGTTGAAGTCTCCATCAACGTGGATGTACGATAGCACCACCTATCATAACCATATATAAAAATCACCGTGTCAACATTGCGTTTGCTCCTTCAAACTCATCTCTTTACCTTCATATGCAATGGTTTTACATTCCGCTGCTACACTCTTAGAATTGCATGTGTAGGTTGATTGCTTGACTTGTGCTAAGTTGCTAAAATCTGCCAAGAACTAAAATTGGGAAAAGGCTAGATTTTTATTTGGTCAAGTAGTCTAATCACCCCCCCCCCTCTAGACATAGTTCCGATCATACAAGTGGTATCAGAGCTTTGGTCTCCATTTGCTTTGATTTCCATAGCTTTTGGTGGTCATAGCCTTGGTTTCACAACCTAGGAGAGTATGGCGTCTAGCGAGGGAAATTACCACCGTAGAGGTCCTTACTTTGATGGTACTAATTTTGCTAGTTGGAGGCATAAGATGAAAATGCATATTCTTGGACATAACCCTGCCCTTTGGGCTATTGTGTGTATTGGCTTGCAAGGTGAATTCTTTGATGGGAGAGAACTGAACCGTGAAGATACCGCGGAAGAATTGAAGATGCTACAATACAATGCTCAAGCTTGTGATATTCTCTTCAATGGATTGTGCCCTGAATTATTCAACAAAATCAACCGTCTTGAGAATGCAAAGGAAATTTGGGATACTCTGATTGATATGCACGAAGGTACCGACTCCGTCAAGGAATCCAAATTGGATGTGCTTCAAAGTCAACTTGACAAGTTCAAAATGAAGGATGGTGAAGGTGTCGCTGAAATGTACTCTAGGTTTGCTCTCATCACAAATGAGATTGCCGGCTTAGGAAGTGAAGAGACGACTGATAGATTCATCATCAAGAAGATCCTAAGAACCTTGGATGGAAAATATGATACCGTGTGCACATTGATCCAAATGATGCCCAATTACAAAGATCTCAAGCCCACGGAAGTCATTGGAAGAATTGTTGCTCATGAGATGTCACTCAAGGATAAGGAAGAGCTTCACAACAAGTCAAGTGGTGCTTACAAAGCCTCGTGTGATGCTCCCACATCATCAAGTGAGAAGCAAACCTTCAATGAAGAATTGAGCTTAATGGTGAAGAACTTCAACAAGTTCTACAAGAGTAGAAGCAAAGAAAGAAGCTCCAAGTCAAGGTCCTACAATGATAAAAGATCTTCTAGTCGTGAGTGAAATTGTTACAATTGTGGAAGACCCGGACACTACTCCAATGATTGTACGGCCCCCTACAAAAGAAGTGAAGATTCTCCCAAAAGAAGAAGTAGAAGAGAAGAATCACCACCAAGAGAAAGGAGGAGTAGAGATGATCGTTATGAACGAAGACCCTCTCGGAGAAGCAAGGATCTGGAAAGAAAGGAAAAGTCATCAAGGAGCTACACAAAAAGAAGACATCAAGCTCATGTTGGGGAATGGGTATCCGGCTCCGACTCCGACAATCACTCCGAAAGAAGTTATCACTCCGACTCCGAATATACTCAAGATGAAGGTGTTGCCGGTCTAGCACTTGTGTCAACCAACTCCTACAACATATTTGACTCACCAAATGAAGGAATTGGAAGATGCTTCATGGCCAAAGGTCCAAAGGTAACACATCCCGAGTATGTTGATTTCAATAGTGATGAAGATGATTTGCTAGGTGATGATGATTTAGACAACTCTAGTGATGAAAACTATGATGAAACATCAATTAATCATGCTAATCAAGATAAAATGTATGATGATGATGATAAGAGGGAGATTGAGCGTCTAACTCAAGAACTAAACACTCTTAAGTTAGCTCATGAAACTACCTTGGAAAATCATCAAGAACTTTTAAAGACTCATGATAAGCTACGCTTTGAAAAGCTCAACCTTGAGCAAGAGCATGAGTTTTTAAAGGCAATCAATGATGATCTTCGCAAGAAAAGTTCTTCTTACATTGCCAAGTGTTTACTCTTGTCTACTTACATGCCACAAGTTAAATCTAGCAACAAGAACAAGAAAGATTCTTCATCTAGTAGTAACAACAATCATGCTAAATCCAATGTTGATGCTTCTAGTAGTTCTCTTGATTACACTAATGATTCTCTTAGCCAAGTTACACTTGAGCAAGAAAATAGCTTATTGAAGGGAATCATAGAGAAAGGTGTTTACAAGAGTCTTGCCGGAAGTAAGCACTTTGAGGAAATTGTGCGCAAGCAAGGAAGACACCGGAAGAATCAAGGTGTTGGTTTTGAACGAAAGTTCAATACCAATGGAGTTGAGTGGGAAGAAGATCAATACCCCAAGACGAAGTTTGTTCCACAACAAGAGACGTATGATCCTACTTCTTTCAAAGGAACACAAGCTCAAGATGATCTTCCACCACAAGATCACAAGCAAAAAGGCAAGGAAAAGCTTCAAGAGGAAATCGATGCATTTGAAGAAGCACCTAAGGCCTTGGTCAAGTGGGTTCCCAAGACTACATCAAGTTCTACTTAATCAAGCACAACTATGATTCCATGGATTCCCATCAAGATGATGTGGATCCCGAAGAAGAAAACTAGAGAGTTCTTGAGGGTGACTCCGCCAACATACTTCACTCTTATCATTTTGGCGAGGACAAGTGCAAACAACTTCCATATCTTGCACTAGTTCAAGGAGTCACAAACCCTCTTGTTGGTAAGACAAGAGACAAGGTAACCTAATGCTTTCATGGACATCATCTTGTGTGTGCATCACTCTATGTCTATGGATATCCTTGTTTGTTCCTTGTGGGACTAACCCGTGTAGGTATTGAAAGTGCAACTCACTCCAAAGGATTGCTCCGAATGATCTACATCAACATTGAGCATCTACATCTTCAACACCTACATGAAGTCATCATCAACAAAACCCAAGGTTAGTTCATCCCTTTTAGGGGGATATCACATCTAGGGGGAGTTTTACTCAAACCAATGAGATAAAGCAACTCTAATGGTGTGATCACAACAATGCTTTATGTAAAAGTGGTAACCCCACTTGTTCTTAAACGATGAGTATGACCTATGATCAAGTGTTCTCATTTGACTCCTAAGTCAATATACTCATATATAGATGACCTAGTCATTGCCAATTGCTTGATAGATGCTAGAATGTTTGTGCATGCTTTGTCACATATTTCATTTGCCATTTTATTGTGTGAGCATGTTGGTTGCATATTTTACTCATTCAAGGACATCCATTTGTTGCTTTGATTGTTTGGCTTTTTCTCTTTTTGCCAAATGGATGTACAAGAATGCATAAGAACACCCTCTAGCTATCTATGCTTTTCTCGTCTCAAACTCTATTCATGCTACATCACAAAGTTTGATCAAGTCAGATTCGAACCACTCTGTGTGAGGAGCACTCGGCGATCCTGATTCGTCATAGACTTAAACCTCCAAAACCTCTTTGTGCATCTCGGTCTGGCCAATTCATCCTTTTCGGTCCTACCGAGTCACCAAGTCGATCTAGGGTTTTCAATCTTGGTGCAACCGATTAGAACTTTTCGGTCACACCGAGTTGCAGTAACTGCTTGCAGTTTTGCATCTCGGTGCCACCGAGTCGTTCCACTCGTTCACACCGACAGGGTCAGGTTATATATACCGCCGGGATTTTTTTTTGGAAATTTCTCCGAACCCCTTCGCCCGTGCGTAACCTACTCTGCCTCCTCTGGTCTCCGGATCATCTTCTCGTCGCCAGCGACCTCCCGCCACTGATATCCGCCGCCGTCAACGGAAATCTCCACCGCCGTTGCCGTCGTAGCAAGTTCGTCGCCGCACTAGGGTACGAACTTGAACTTTGTGCTAATCCTTAACTCCGATTCTTAGCACATAGCTTTGCCATGATTCTTGCCATGATTGAAATCATCCTGTCCATCGAAATCATCTCGTAGATTAGTTTTGGTTTGAAAATTTAGGGTTAGGTCTCCGCCGAACTCATCTCGGACCGACCGAGTTGTAGAAATCGGTCTCACCGATTTTGGCTTAGGCCAAAAGCACATGCGTTTTTGGTCTGACCGAAAATTGCAAATCGGTGTGACCGAGCTCGATTGTCACACCCTGCATTTTGTAACATTTCATTTGCATTAATAAAGCATGAAAATTTGGACCAACAAAAACTTTTGCATTATTTGGCTTTTATTTGGAGTTGGTTTTCTCTCTGTGACTTTTAAGTGCTCCTTAAATTCAACACAACTCCACCTTATATACTTCATCTCCTTGCCCCGAACTTCTTCCGATGATCATGCCATTTGTATAGTGCAATATAGTATTATCTTACAAAAATAATTTGGCCAAAAAGTATTTTCTAAAATTAGTTTTCCAAAAACCCCCGAATTGAGGTTTGCACTACAAGTACCTGATTTGGGGTATGAAAACTATTTCAAAGAGTATATTTGAAACCTATTAGATATAGGATTCCCATAAACCACAAAAACATAATTTTAAAAGTTATTCCCCTATTTTATTTAAAAGCTTTTTCTTAAGGCCAGAAATGGTCTTTAATAGGGAAAATTATTTTTATTGTTTTAAAAATAGGTGGAAAAAATCAGGGAAACTTCGGGGAATATATTTCCCATATATAAGAGTTTTAACACATGGTCATGTTCAAAATATTGGGCAAAACCTCCCAAAACCATTTCAGCCCATTTCAAGGATTTGAAATATTTCTACAGGAAATATTTTCATAAAAATCCAAGGAAAATCCAGAAAGTCACGAATGCATATTGTGATCACCTTGCAAAGCCTCATGACATTTAAAGTCATTTTGGTTCACCAAAATGCCCCAAAACCCTCTCTGACCAGAATCATATTTGAACAACTTTGTACTACTAACTTTCTCTACTTGACCCCAACTTTGGTGGGCATGTTCACATGACCAAATAAGGCCACCACACCAAGTGGTGCATCAAGGAGAAGTGATTTGCTCAACTTAATCTACACAAGTCCATTTCTCGCTAATTTCTAGGGTTTACAAAAGTTGCATTGGCAACTTTGCCCAAATGAGCTCAAAATGGGATGAAGGCCCTAATTACAAGTGCCATTTCACCCTGTGGAGTCTCATGACAAATGGAAATCATATACTTGCCCAAACCTACATCAAACACCTTCTGGCAGAATTTCAAAATGCAAATTCCAGCCTCTTCCCCTAATCTCCTTGTGCTCCACTTTTTACCACAACCCCTCCTAGTTCCCCTCTAGCACCTAGATGCTTTTCTGCCCGAGGAAGCAATGATGAAGGAGGGGAGAACCCCATTTTTCTTCTCACGGACAGCAGATTCCTCCCTCTCTCTCTCAGCCTCCTTCTCTCCCCTCAGCTTTCCAGAGCATCCAAGGCTCTCCCAGCTTTTGCCCACACCCCTGCAGCCTCCAGACACTAGTGGACACGCTGAACGCTGGAAACCATGGATGCCGGCCAAAGTCGCGCTCTGGAGCGCCTGGCAGGGCACCCGACCGTTGACGCCGCGTCTCCCGGCCAACTCGATCCTCCCCCGCGCGCCAGTCGATGCCTCTCGACGTCCGCTCCACGCCAGCAGGCCACCCACTTGCTCCCGCGCCCTCCCCCCTTTCCCGCGGCTCGCGCCAGAGCATAGCCCCGCTCGGCCAATGGCTGCGCCGCTCCTGTGGCCGCCCGCAGCTCGCCCCACTCCTCCTCTCTCTCCCTGGCACCCTACACCACTCCCACAAACACCCCCGAGTTCTCCATTTCCCCTCTAACGGCCACCCGAGCCGATCCATGGCACCAGAGGCGCGCCACGGTGGACCTCGGCCAGCCTATAAGAGGCGACCTCGAGCCCCTCTCTCACCTCATGTCGCTCCCCCACACTCCTAATCCACCTCCCGCACCACCCAGTTGCCTCCAGAGCCGCCCGAGCTCGAGATCGAGCTCGAGCTCCGCCGCCTGGGGTCGTCGACGTCCACGCGGTACAAGCCTCCTCCGCCCTTGTTCTCTCTCGATCTGGAACCGCAAGGCGTCACTGACACTTTCCCCTCTCTTTCCCACTCTTTTTGCAGCCCGGAACGGCCGAAACCATCGACGCCCGAAGCACCTCCGCCGCGTGACCTCGTCGCCGGCGAACCAGGCTGCTCCGGTGACCATCTCCACCACCACCCGAACGGCGACATCCCCCCGAGTCCAACGGTACCACCCACGCATCCCCCGTGCCCTATATTGCCGCCGGCGAGCTCGCCGTTGCCTCTGGACGGAGGTAGACGACGACGGCCATGGGCCCTGTCCGTCAGCCTCACGCCCTGACGGATGGGACCCACTCGTCAGGTTTAAAAAACGCACGCGCGCGCACCGGTTCGCCCGTCGGCTGAAGGCGTACTCCGCCTTTACGCCTTCGACGTGGCGGCCTCGCGCGGGCCGATTTCCCCCCCGGGCCTGCTGCACTGTGGCCTTTCTGGCCCAGTGGCACAGTGCCATTTTTCCTTTTTCTTTTCTGTTAAACTTACAAAAATTCCTCTGGACTAAATATTAATCCAAATGAAATAATTCCAGTTCCTAAATTCTTGTAAAAATCCCACCTATTTAATGGTGCAACTTTAATTCAAATCCAACAACCTTTTCTTCACTGAGAATATTTAAATGTGATTTTAAGCATTTAAATATGCCTTTGTAAATCCATTCCTCCTATTATGCCACTCCAAATCCAAAACTAAGAATTATCCCCTTCCTAGTTTTCCTCCTAGTATTTTACAAAAATAAGTTGACATTTTTTTGAACACTTTGACTTTTCTGTTTTTATTATTGTCTTACTTTTCCGTTATTTTCTTGCGACGTTTAGATCCCGTATTTGACGAAGTAGCCGAAGAAGAAGGAGGAGAAGGATTTGAAGACCTCGAAGAACAAGCCAATCAAGGCAAGCAGCCCTTTGACCATGACACCCTTTTGTTCATCGGTACCCTTTTTCCGAAGTGCATGATGATGAAATATGATGGTGGTAAACTTGTGGTGAACCACCCATGCTGCATACCCCTACTCACGTCCTTACCTTGTTCATGATTGCATTGTCAAGAAACTAGTTGATGCGTAATGATGCATGTGTACCATGAACACTTCGTGGTTACAATCTTTCGAAAACCCCATCGGGTGCCCCTAATGCCCTTGGGAGATGTTGAACTAAGGTCACCACTTGAGGAAGAAGTGGTGTACTGAAGAGAACTTTTGGAGCGTGTGTGTGTAAAACGATGGATTAGATTTATGTGTGATTACCGTCCCAACCAAACATGTGCAACCACTCTACCCCTTTATGGGACGGGGCATTATTGATTACTTAGGCTGATACTAGCATGGTGCCCACATTACTAGTGACGGGGGTGACTTGAGGTCACTCTCGGGACGGGGTCGTGCTTGGATAGGCGGCCATGACTGTTTTCACAGGGCACCGGACACACCATTGGTCCCTTCGTGTATGCGTAATAATGAGAAAAGGGCAGAGTCCCACGATATTTTCTTATACACGAGGGTCGTGTATCAACGAGTGGACCCTATGTTAGTGTTGTCTAGGGAAAGGTAATGATCGGGTGCTTCCTCCGAGTACTTGAGGTACTGTGGGATCGTGGATGACACGAAAGCTTCCCGGATCTTGTGGGTAAAGTGCACAACCTCTACAGAGTGTCAAACTATTCGAATAGCCGTGTCCACGGTCATGGACAGTTGGGAGGTGCTACTTAAACTATGTCCAGAAATTTTTACAAACAACGAAGCATGTGTGTGTGGAAAGGAACTAATTGTGTCAAGGTGGGGACTTGACATGTTGAACGACAAGACATCGATTCAACTCTATTTATGTTGATATCTGTAACCTGTTCTAGAGGTTATCCATGTTTTATTGATGCATAATCTCACAAGTTGATAGGACATCTTAACTAGACTGAAGCTAGGTTGCTTACCCGTTGTGCAATTGCATTGTTACCTTGAACCAAATCATGGGATGCTTGCAGTACATTCAAAGTACTCATTGGCTTGCCACTGGTTATTTAATTGGCTGTGCATGGAAGAACCGGAGTTCGGATAAGAGTTCTTTGGAGACGAGCATGCGAACTAGGACGTTTCCTAGTCAGAATGCCTGTAGGGTTAAGGCAGATGGCATGAGTTCTACTTACCGACGAAGATTTCCGCTGCTTATATTTCATTTGATGTTCAACCCTTAAGGCTTTATCAATGTAAGGCTTGACCATAACGGTCATAATTTGTGTAAGACGGTATGTATGGATGTAAGACTCTTGTTATTCAGCTTCTGTGTGTTCAGTGAGCATTGATCTTTGGGATCACTGTACACATGCATTCGGTGATCTCGACTCATGAGTCGGGGTCCCCACATTGATTCTCTGTGAAACCCTAGCAGTCTCGGTGCCACCAAACTGTAACTCGGTCTGACCGAGTTCACTAGTTCAGGTTCCAAAAGCTGCCCCGAACTTCTTCCGATGATCATGCCATTTGTATAGTGCAATATAGTATTATCTTACAAAAATAATTTGGCCAAAAAGTATTTTCTAAAATTAGTTTTCCAAAAACCCCCGAATTGAGGTTTGCACTACAAGTACCTGATTTGGGGTATGAAAACTATTTCAAAGAGTATATTTGAAACCTATTAGATATAGGATTCCCATAAACCACAAAAACATAATTTTAAAAGTTATTCCCCTATTTTATTTAAAAGCTTTTTCTTAAGGCCAGAAATGGTCTTTAATAGGGAAAAATTATTTTTATTGTTTTAAAAATAGGTGGAAAAAATCAGGGAAACTCAGTGGGAATATATTTCCCATATATAAGAGTTTTAACACATGGTCATGTTCAAAATATTGGGCAAAACCTCCCAAAACCATTTCAGCCCATTTCAAGGATTTGAAATATTTCTGTGAAATATTTTCATAAAAATCCAAGGAAAATCCAGAAAGTCACGAATGCATATTGTGATCACCTTGCAAAGCCTCATGACATTTAAAGTCATTTTGGTTCACCAAAATGCCCCAAAACCCTCTCTCGACCGTAATCATATTTGAACAACTTTGTACTACTAACTTTCTCTACTTGACCCCAACTTTGGTGGGCATGTTCACATGACCAAATAAGGCCACCACACCAAGTGGTGCATCAAGGAGAAGTGATTTGCTCAACTTAATCTACACAAGTCCATTTCTGCTAATTTCTAGGGTTTACAAAAGTTGCATTGGCAACTTTGCCCAAATGAGCTCAAAATGGGATGAAGGCCCTAATTACAAGTGCCATTTCACCCTGTGGAGTCTCATGAAAAATGGAAATCATATACTTGCCCAAACCTACATCAAACACCTTCTGGCAGAATTTCAAAATGCAAATTCCAGCCTCTTCCCCTAATCTCCTTGTGCTCCACTTTTACCACAACCCCTCCTAGTTCCCCTCTAGCACCTAGATGCTTTTCTGCCCGAGGAAGCAATGATGAAGGAGGAGAACCCCATTTTTCTTCTCCGGATAGCAGATTCCTCCTCTCTCTCAGCCTCCTTCTCTCCCCTCGGCTTTCCAGAGCATCCAAGGCTCTCCCGGCTTTGCCCACACCCCTGCAGCCTCAGGACACTAGTGGACACGCTGTGAACGCTGGAAAACCGCGGATGCCGGCCAAAGTCGCTTCTGAGCGCTGGCAGGGCAGCCGACCGTTGACGCCGCGTCTCGCGGCCAACTCGATCCTCCCCCGCGCGCCAGTCGATGCCTCTCGACGTCCGCTCCACGCCATCAGGCCACCCACTTGCTCCCGCGCCCTCCCCCCTTTCCCGCGGCTCGCGCCAGAGCATAGCCCCGCTCGGCCAATGGCGCTGCGCCCTGTACGCCCGCAGCTCGCCCCACTCCTCCTCTCTCTCCCTGGCACCCTACACCACTCCCACAAACACCCCCGAGTTCTCCATTTCCCCTCTAACGGCCACCCGAGCCGATCCCGCGGGCACCCGTAGGCCGCGCCTACGGTGGACCTCGGCCAGCCTATAAGAGGCGACCTCGAGCCCCTCTCTCACCTCATGTCGCTCCCCCACACTCCTAATCCACCTCCCGCACCACCCAGTTGCCTCCAGAGCCGCCCGAGCTCGAGATCGAGCTCGAGCTCCGCCGCCTGGGGTCGTCGACGTCCACGCGGTACAAGCCTCCTCCGCCCTTGTTCTCTCTCGATCTGGAACCGCAAGGCGTCACTGACACTTTCCCCTCTCTTTCCCACTCTTTTTGCAGCCCGAGACGGCCGAAACCATCGACGCCCGAAGCACCTCCGCCGCGTGACCTCGTCGCCGGCGAACCAGGCTGCTCCGGTGACCATCTCCACCACCACCCGAACGGCGACATCCCCCCGAGTCCAACGGTACCACCCACGCATCCCCGTGCCCTATATTGCCCGGCGAGCTTCGCCGTTGCCTCGGGCGGAGGTAGACGACGACGCCATGGGCCTGTCCGTCGACCTCACGCATACGACGGATGGGACCCACTCGTCGAGTTTAAAAACGCACGCCACAAGACCGGTTCGCCCATCGGCCAAGGCGTACTCCGCCTTTTACGCCTTGACGTGGCGGCCTCACGCTGGCCGATCCCCGAACTGCTGCCTGTGGCCTTTCTCGCCCATCGCACAGTGCCATTTTTCCTTTTTCTTTTTTGTTAAACTTACAAAAATTCCTCTGGACTAAATATTAATCCAAATGAAATAATTCCAGTTCCTAAATTCTTGTAAAAATCCCACCTATTTAATGGTGCAACTTTAATTCAAATCCAACAACCTTTTCTTCACTGAGAATATTTAAATGTGATTTTAAGCATTTAAATATGCCTTTGTAAATCCATTCCTCCTATTATGCCACTCCAAATCCAAAACTAAGAATTATCCCCTTCCTAGTTTTCCTCCTAGTATTTTACAAAAATAAGTTGACATTTTTTTGAACACTTTGACTTTTCTGTTTTTATTATTGTCTTACTTTTCCGTTATTTTCTTGCGACGTTTAGATCCCGTATTTGTGAAGTAGCCAAGAAGAAGGAGGAGAAGGATTTGAAGACCTCGAAGAACAAGCCAATCAAGGCAAGCAGCCCTTTGACCATGACACCCTTTTGTTCATCGGTACCCTTTTTCCGAAGTGCATGATGATGAAATATGATGGTGGTAAACTTGTGGTGAACCACCCATGCTGCATACCCCTACTCACGTCCTTACCTTGTTCATGATTGCATTGTCAAGAAACTAGTTGATGCGTAATGATGCATGTGTACCATGAACACTTCGTGGTTACAATCTTTCGAAAACCCCATCGGGTGCCCTAATGCCCTTGGGAGATGTTGAACTAAGGTCACCACTTGAGGAAGAAGTGGTGTACTGAAGAGAACTTTTGGAGCGTGTGTGTGTAAAACGATGGATTAGATTTATGTGTGATTACCGTCCCAACCAAACATGTGCAACCACTCTACCCCCTTTATGGGACGGGGCATTATTGATTACTTAGGCTGATACTAGCATGGTGCCCACATTACTAGTGACGGGGTGACTTGAGGTCACTCTCGGACGGGTTCGATGCTTGGATAGGCGGCCATGACTGTTTTCACAGGGCAGGACACACCATTGGTCCCTTCGTGTATGCGTAATAATGAGAAAAGGGCAGAGTCCCACGATATTTTCTTATACACGAGGGTCGTGTATCAACGAGTGGACCCTATGTTAGTGTTGTCTAGGGAAAGGTAATGATCGGGTGCTTCCTCCGAGTACTTGAGGTACTGTGGGATCGTGGATGACACGAAAGCTTCCCGGATCTTGTGGGTAAAGTGCACAACCTCTACAGAGTGTCAAACTATTCGAATAGCCGTGTCCATGGTCATGGACAGTTGGGAGGTGCTACTTAAACTATGTCCAGAAATTTTTACAAACAACAAAGCATGTGTGTGTGGAAAGGAACTAATTGTGTCAAGGTGGGGACTTGACATGTTGAACGACAAGACATCGATTCAACTCTATTTATGTTGATATCTGTAACCTGTTCTAGAGGTTACCCATGTTTTATTGATGCATAATCTCGCAAGTTGATAGGACATCTTAACTAGCCTGAAGCTAGGTTGGTTACCCGTTGTGCAATTGCATTGTTACCTTGAACCAAATCATGGAATGCTTGCGAGTACATTCAGAGTACTCATTGGCTTGCCACTGGTTATTTAATTGGCCAGGCATGGAAGAACCGGAGTTCAGAGAAGAGTTTTTTGGAGACGAGCATGCGAACTAGGACGTTTCCTAGTCAGAATGCCTGTAGGGTTAAGGCAGATGGCATGGGTTCTACTTACCGATGAAGATTTCCGCTGCTTATGTTTCATTTGATGTTCAGCCCTTAAGGCTTTATCAACGTAAGACTTGACCATAACGGTCATAATTTGTGTAAGACGGTATGTATGGATGTAAGACTCTTGTTATTCAGCTTCTTTGTGTTCAGTGAGCATTGATCTCTGGGATCACTGTACACGTGCATTCGGTGATCTTGACTCATGAGTCGGGGTCCCCACAGAGCTGGTATCAGAGCCATCCTGACTGTGGGAAGCCTTAGTTAGCATGGACGTTAGTTAGAGTGAGACTACCTACAAAATTACCTATGTACCTATGTTTTCTAAAATGTCCCAAACATAGCTCACATTCCCTCTATTGACCCTTCCCCTTTCACTTTTGTAGATGGCCGTCGTACCCGAGGACTTCCTGACCACCGGGTTTCCCGTACTTCTCGAGGACAGCCTCAAGAAGTGTCAGTTTACTCGAACCCCCACCTTCTCCTACCACGAGCACTGGATCAACAGTACTAAGAAGGAGTATCACGTGGAGGTAGTCATGGGGGCGAACGACGCCCCGACGAGCTGGTTCTTTGAGGGACCCCAGATGGCGACCCTGCTTCTCGCCGTTGAGATTATTGCCCTCAAGGCGCTGACTCGCCTTCGGGATCTTCTGCCCGAGATGGCAAGTGAGCCAGCCACTCGTTGCCTGCCTTATCGTAAGGAAGGAGATGACGAGAGCAGCGCACCAGCCCCACCCATGGACGAAGGACTTTCTCTCCGCTTCCATACCTACTTTAGCTTGTGTGCCGACAGCCTGGCACAGCACCTGGCCTCGGAGTCGACGGAGCTTCGGAAGGAACTCCACGAGACCAAGGAACTCCTCCGCCTAGCTCAGACAAAGGCGGACAGGATCAAGAAGGATGGTGCACCCCCTGGACAGCCCGTTGTAGCCTATCGAGGCGGGCGACCCCCCCAGGTCACGCATGCCAAGGGATCACCTCAGCCACGCCGTATGACGGCGAAGGAGTATCACAACCTCTTCACGGTGCCACCGGCGAAGCAGCGCCGTGTTCAGCTCCTCCACTCCCCACTCCCTCAAGTGGCGAAGATATCGAGACAGATGAAGGTGAGGAGGAAGACCGAGAGGAGCCGGAATCTGTGACCGAGCATTCCACCACTTAGACACCGCTCAGGGACTAGGGTAGGCCGGTCTCAGAACCCTTAAGGTAGGATAGGTCGTGTACCCCCTTATGCGAAGTCGAGTCCGTGTAATGGTTCAAATGAAACCATGTTGTGTTGTGCTTGCTTTCAACTTGCTTTGATGAAGTCGTACTTTCCCTTCGGGAACTTGTAAACGACTACATCCCCCATTTGGTTTTAACGTATGAGGTTGGCCCTTCTGGCCCTTGTTTAACTTCAAGTTGTGTCACGCCCACCCCCTTACTAGGCACCCCATCTATATTGTTTTCCCTCATGAGCCCTTTACCGCTCCAACAGGATGCCTGTTGTAACACGTACTGGTACCTCTACCCAGCAAGAAGAAGTTTGAGCAGAGCCACTCAGGACCAAACGCAAGGACAAGCTCCACCACCGCCACCACCTCCAAACATGGACATGACTCAGCTTCTCCAAGCCTTCCGAGAGGAACGCCAAGCCAACACTGCAGCCCTCAGATGATTGCTCAAGCTGTCAATCGCCAGCCGGCGGGGAACGGCAATGGACGTTCCACGTTGGCAGAGTTCAAGAAGCATGCACCACCCACCTTCATCGAGACTGCTGAACCCCTGGATGCAGACGACTGGGTCCGCACCATTGAGGATCTGTTGGAACTAGTCGGCTGCACTAAAGACCGTGAGAGGGTGGCTTATGCTGCCTTGTCTCGGGAACCGCCAGAGCTTGGTGGGATGGATTCAAGGTCATGCATGCGGGGCAAAACATCACTTGGAATGACTTCAAGGCAGAATTCCGCAAGGCCCACATTCCTTCTGGGATTATGTCCATCAAGAAGCGTGAGTTCCGAGCCCTGAAGCAAGGTAGTAGCACTGTCAAGGAGTACATGCAGAAGTTCAGTGTTCTGTCAAGGTATGCTCCTGAGGATGTCAGCACTGATGCTGCCAAAAGGGAGCGCTTCATGGAAGGCCTTAACTAGACTCTGCAGTACTCGCTTGTTGTGTGTGACTGCCCAACCTTTCCCGATCTGGTGAACAAGGCACTCATGCTTGAAGACAAGCGACGTGCTTTGGATGATACCCGTTAGCGCAAGATGATCAGCAAGGGTAGCTCCAGCAACCAGAAGCCTCACCAATGGCAGCCAGCCCAAGTCAGGCCAACCTATCAGCAGCCAAGAGCTCCTGCACCCCGCACCAACTATCCACCTCAGCAGTACTCCAACCCCAGGCCAGCTTACAACAACCCCAATAACATCGGTGGCAACAAGACCAACAACCCAAACCAAGTCACTTGCTTTGGATGTGGTCAGTCAGGACACATCTCAAGGGTGTGCCCCAACAAGAAGCCCGATGCTCCGCGCCCCAATGCGCAGAACCCAGCACAAGGTTGTGGGATGCCACCAAGGAACCAAGCTCCCCGCAACCCGCCTAACAATGGCAGGGGTCGTGTGAATCATGTCACGGCAGAAGAAGCCCAGGAAGACCGGACGTCAGGCCGGGTAATGCCTTTGTCAACTCAGCACCAAGAACTGCTTTTGTTTGATTACGGAGCCACGCATTCATTTGTCACCCAAAAGTTTGCATTAAAAAGTGGCATGACCCCTACACCCTGAATAGCCCTATGGTGGTAATAACCCCGAGGCAGAGATGAGAGCCAAGATAGGATGTAAAGGAGTCAGGATTGTCATTAATGGGGTAGACTTCCTAGCAGACCTTATCATCTTAAGATCGCAAGGCTTGGATGTAATCTTAGGAATGGATTGGCTCATCAAGCACCAAGGCTTGTTAGATTGTGCCAACCGGACTGTCACTGTGACCAATGACCAAGGAGTCGAAATTAAGTTTGCCTCCCACCCCTCCCCTACTCAAGCCTCCCAAGTCAACTGTCTGACTGAAGTTGGATTGGAGCAAGTGCCGGTAGTATGTGAATACCCCGATGTCTTTCCTGATGAGCTACCGGGAATTCCTCCTGACCGAGACATTGAGTTCATCATCGAGCTCATGCCCGGAGCAGGACCCATCTACAAGAAGCCATATAGAATGGGATCGGAAGAGTTAGCGGAGTTGAAGAAATAACTGGAAGAGCAGTTGAGGAAGGGATTTATCCGCCCTAGCGAGTCCCCTTGGGGATCTCCTGTTCTGTTTGTGGCAAAGAAGGACGGTACCATCCGCTTGTGCATTGACTATTGCTCCCTCAATGAAGTTACAATCAAGAACAAGTATCCACTTCCCAAGATTGAAGATCTGTTTGATCAACTCAATGGGGCCAAGGTGTTCTCCAAGATCGACCTCAGATCTGGGTACTACCAGCTGAAAATAAGACCCCAAGATATTCCGAAGACGGTATTTGTAACCAGATATGGCCTGTATGAGTGCACGGTCATGTCCTTTGGATTGACCAATGCCCCAGCTTACTTCATGTACCTCATGAATAAGGTTTTCATGGAATATTTGGACAAGTTTGTCGCCATCTTCATTGATGACATTCTTGTCTTCTCGAAGACGGAAGAAGAGCACGAGCAACACTTGAGGATGGTCCTAGACAAGCTTCGAGAGCACCAACTGTACGCCAAGTTCAGCAAGTGTGAATTTTGGCTGCATGAGGTTGGATTCTTGGGTCATGTATTGAATGCCGAAGGGTTGTCAGTGGATCCCACCAAGATCCAGGCCGTGACTGAATGGCAAACCCCGCGCAATGTGAAGGAAGTCAGAAGCTTCCTCGGACTCGCGGTATATTACCGCAAGTTCGTTGAAGGGTTTTCAAGCATTGTCCGGGCTATGACCCAGCTCCTAAAGAAAGACAAGAAGTTTGAGTGGACACCAAAATGTGAAGAGAGCTTCCAGGAGCTAAAGAAGAGATTAACCACCGCCCCAGTACTGGCCACACCTGATATTCACAAGGAATTTGTGATATATTGTGATGCGTCGAGAACCGGACTGGGAAGTGTTCTGATGCAAGAGGGCAGAGTCGTAGCTTGCCTTTCAAGGCAACTACGGCCCCATGAAGAGAACTATGCTACTCATGATCTTGAGTTGGCAGCAGTGGTTCAGGCCCTGAAGACCTGGCGACATTACCTTCTAGGGAAGCGATGTGAGATATACACGGATCACAAAAGTCTGAAGTATATTTTCACTCAGAAAGAATTGAACATGAGGCAGAGATGATGGCTAGAGTTGATCAAGGATTATGACCTCAGTGTTCAATACCACCCTGCGAAGGCTAATGTGGTAGCAGATGCCTTAAGTAGAAAGGCTTGTTCCTTGAACGCTTTGATTAAGGAAAGACTACTCGCCTTATATGAAGAACTTGAAGGCTTCGGATTGGAACTAGTTGCACCAGGATTCTTAGCCAACCTTGAAGTCAAGCCTACCCTGATGGATGATGTTAAGGAAGCTCAGAAGGGACACGAGAGTATTGAAGGCATCAAGAGGATGATCAAGGCGGGCAAAGCCCCAAATTTCTCAGAAGATGAGCAAGGAGTTGTGTGGTTTAGGAATCGCATTTGCGTGCCCAACAAGAATGAGCTCAAGAATCTAATCTTGCAAGAAGCTAATGACGCCCCGTATTCCATCCATCCTGGAGGGACGAAGATGTATCAAGACCTGAAGGAAAGATTCTGGTGGCACGGGATGAAAAGGGAGATTGCCACCTATGTTGCGAAGTGTGATGTATGGCAAAGGGTCAAGGCCGAACATCAGCGACCTGCTGGATTACTCCAACCACTCAAGGTTCCCGAGTGGAAATGGGATAAAGTCGGAATGGATTTCATCACTGGGTTACCTAGGTCAAATAAGGGTCATGACTCCATCCGGGTTATAGTTGACCATTTGACTAAAGTTGCCCATTTCATTCCTGTTAAGACTACCTATGATGGCAACCAGCTAGCAACTCTATACATCAACAGAATCGTAAGTCTTCATGGTGTTCCTAAGGAGATTGTTTCAGATCGAGGAACCCAGTTTACCTCGAGATTTTGGAAAAAGTTCCAAGAGGCCCTGGGAACCAAGTTGTCCTTCAGCACTGCTTTCCACCCATGCATCGGAGGCAGCATGTAACGAGTAAATCAAATTCTCTAAGACATGCTCTGAGCATGTGTCCTAGCATATGGGGCTAAGTGGGAAGACTGTCTCCCTTTCGTCGAGTTCTCCTACAACAACAGTTATCAGTCAAGCCTCTAGATGGCACCATTCGAAGTGTTATATGGACGCAAGTGTCGCACACCCCTCAATTGGTCAGAGACCGGAGAAGGACTAGTCTTTGGACCAGATATTCTCCGCGAAGCAGAAGAGCAAGTGCAGCTAGTCAGGGAGCGCCTGAAGACCGCCAAGTCAAGACAGAAGAGCTATGCTGACACTCGTCGCCGACAGGTGAACTTCCTAGTCGGAGACCATGTGTACCTACGGGTAACACCCCTCAAGGGAACCAAGCGTTTCCATGTTAAGGGGAAGCTCTCACCAAGATTTATTGGCCCTTTCAAGATCACCGCATGACGAGGGGAAGTGGCTTATCAGCTGGAACTACCACCTGAACTATCCGAGGTGCACAACGTATTCCACGTGTCACAACTCCGGAAGTGTCTCCAAGTTCCAGACAAGCCTGATCTCTACAAAGATGTCGATCACCAAGCCATTGACCTTCAGCCTGATTTGACTTACCGTGAGAGGCCCATCCGAATTTTGGACGAAGCAGAACGACGTACGCGAAGCCACACCATCAAGTACTTCAAGGTCCAGTGGAGCAACCACACTGAAGCAGAAGCCACCTGGGAACGTGAAGATTACCTTAGATCCGAGTTTCCGTATCTCTTTAAAGCCTAGTTTAGGAATCTCGGGGACGAGATTCTTGTAAGGGGGGTAGGTCTATCACACCCTGCATTTTGTAACATTTCATTTGCATTAATAAAGCATGAAAATTTGGACCAACAAAAACTTTTGCATTATTTGGCTTTTATTTGGAGTTGGTTTTCTCTCTGTGACTTTTAAGTGCTCCTTAAAGTCAACACAACTCCACCTTATATACTTCATCTCCTTGCCCCAAACTTCTGCCCAATGATCATGCCATGTGTATAGTGCAATATAGTATTATCTTACAAAAATAATTTGGCCAAAAAGTATTTTCGAAAATTAGTTTTCCAAAAACCCCAGAATTGAGGTTTGCACTACAAGTACCTGATTTGGGGTATGAAAAATATTTCAAAGAGTATATTTGAAACCAATTAGATATAGGATTCCCATAAACCACAAAAACATAATTTAAAAATTATTTCCCTATTTTATTTAAAAGCTTTTTCTTAAGGCCAGAAATGGTCTTTAATAAGGAAAAATTATTTTTACTGTTTTAAAAATATTTGACAAAAATCAGGGAAACTCAGTGGGAATATATTTCCCATATATAAGAGTTTTAACACATGGTCATGTTCAAAATATTGGGCAAAACCTCCCAAAACCATTTCAGCCCATTTCAAGGATTTGAAATATTTCTACAGGAAATATTTTCATAAAAATCCAAGGAAAAGCCAGCAAGTCACCAATGCATATTGTGATCACCTTGCATAGCCTCATGACATTTAAAGTCATTTTGGTTCACCAAAATGCCCCAAAACCCTCTCTGACCCGAATCATATTTGAACAACTTTGTACTACCAACTTTTTCTACTTGACCCCAATTTTGGTGGGCATGTTCACATGACCAAATAAGGCCACCACACCAAGTGGTGCATCAAGGAGAAGTGATTTTCTCAACTGAATCTACACAGGTCCATTTCTTCTAATTTCTAGGGTTTACAAAAGTTGCATTGGCAACTTTGCCCAAATGAGCTCAAAATGGAAGGAAGACCCTAATTACAAGTGCCATTTCACCCTGTGGAGTCTCATGACAAATGGAAATCATATACTTGCCCAAACCTACATCAAACACCTTCTGGCAGAATTTCAAAATGCAAATTCCATCCTATTCCCCTAATCTCCTTGTGCTCCACTTTTTACCACAACCCCTCCTAGTTCCCCTCTAGCACCTAGATGCTTTTCTGCCCGAGGAAGCAATGATGAAGGAGGGGAGAACCCCATTTTTCTTCTCTGGACAGCAGATTCCTCCCTCTCTCTCAGCCTCCTTCTCTCCCCTCAGCTTTCCAGAGCATCCAAGGCTCTCCCCAGCTTTTGCCCACACCCCCTGCAGCCTCCAGACACTAGTGGACGCGCGCGGACGCGGGAAAACCGCGGATGCCGGCCAAAGTCGCGCTCTGGAGCGCCTGGCAGGGCACCCGACTGTTGACGCCTGCCTCCCGGCTAACTCGATCCTCCCAGCGCCCGGTCGATGCCTCTCGACGTCCGCTCCACGCCAAGAGCCACCCACTTGCTCCCGCGCCTCCCCCTTTCCATGCTCGCGCCAGAGCATAGCCCCGCTCGGCCAATGGCTGCGCCGCTCCTGTGGCAGCCCGCAGCTCGCCCCACTCCTCCTCTCTCTTCCTGGCACCCTACACCACTCCCACAAACACCCCCGAGTCCTCCATTTCCGCTCTAACGGCCACCCGAGCCGATCCCGCGGGCACCCGTACGCCGCGCCTACGGTGGACCTCAGCTGGCCTATAAGAGGCGACCTCGAGCCCCTCTCTCACCTCCTGTCGCTCCCCCACACTCCTAATCCACCTCCCGCACCACCCAGTTGCCTCCAGAGCCGCCCGAGCTCGAGATCGAGCTCGAGCTCCGCCGCCTCGGGTCGTCGACGTCCACGCGGTACAAGCCTTCTCCGCCCTTGTTCTCTCTCGATCTGGAACCGCAAGGCGTCACTGACCCTTCCCCCTCTCTTTCCCACTCTTTTTGCAGCCGGGAACGGGCGAAACCGTCGACGCCCGAAGCACCTCCGCCGCGTGACCTCGTCGCCGGTGAACCAGGTTGCTCCGGCGACCATCTCCACCACCACCCGAACGGCGACATCCCCCCGAGTCCAACGGTACCACCCACGCATCCCCCCGTGCCCTATATCGCTGCCGGCGAGCTCGCCGTTGCCTCTGGACGGAGGTGGACGACAACGGCCGTGGGCCCTGTCCGTCAGCCTCACGCCCTGACGGGTGCAACTTTCATTCAAATCCAACAACCTTTTCTTCACTGAGAATATTTAAATGTGATTTTAAGCATTTAAATATGCCTTTGTAAATCCATTCCTCTTGTTATGCCACTCCAAATCCAAAACTAAGAATTATCCCCTTCCTAGTTTTTCCTCCTAGTATTTTACAAAAAATAAGTTGACATTTTCCTGAACACTTTGACTTTTCTATTTTTATTATTGTCTTATTTTTCCGTTATTTTCTTGTGACGTTTAGATCCCGTATTTGACGAAGTAGTCGAAGAAGAAGGAGGAGAAGGATTTGAAGACCTCGAAGAACAAGCCAATCAAGGCAAGCAGCCCTTTGACCATGACACCCTTTTGTTCATCGGTACCCTTTTTCCAAAGTGCATGATGATGAAATATGACGGTGGTAAACTTGTGGTGAACCACCCATGCTTCATACCCCTACTCACGTCCTTACCTTGTTCATGGTTGCATTGTCAAGAAACTAGTTGATGCATAATGATGCATGTGTACCATGAACTCTTCGTGGTTACAATCTTTCGAAAACCCCATCGGGTGCCCCTAATGCCCTTGGGAGATGTTGCACTAAGGTCACCACTTGAGGAAGAAGTGGTGTACCGAAGAGAACCTTTGGAGCGTGTGTGTGTAAAATGATGGATTAGATTTATGTGTGATTACCGTCCGACCCAAACATGTGCAACCACTCTACCCCCTTTATGGGACGGGGCATTATTGATTACTTAGGCTGATACTAGCATGGTGCCCACATTACTAGTGACGAGGGTGACTTGAGGTCACTCTCGGGACAGGGTCGTGCTTGGATAGGCGGCCATGACTGTTTTCACAAGGCACCGGACACACCGTTGGTCCCTTCATGTATGCGTAACAATGTGAAAAGGGCAGAGTCCCACGATATTTTCTTATACACGAGGGTCGTGTATCAACGAGTGGACCCTATGTTAGTGTTGTCTAGGGAAAGGTAATGATCGGGTGCTTCCCCCGAGTACTTGAGGTACTGCGGGATCGTGGATGACACGAAAGCTTCCCGGATCTTGTGGGTAAAGTGCACAACCTCTACAGAGTGTCAAACTATTCGAATAGCCGTGTCCACGGTCATGGACAGTTGGGAGGTGCTACTTAAACTATGTCCAGAAATTTTTACAAACAACGAAGCATGTGTGTGGAAAGGAACTAATTGTGTCAAGGTGGGGACTTGACATGTTGAGCGACAAGACATCGATTCAACTCTATTTATGTTGATATCTGTAACCTGTTCTAGAGGTTATCCATGTTTTATTGATGCATAATCTCACAAGTTGATAGGACATCTTAACTAGACTGAAGCTAGGTTGCTTACCCGTTGTGCAATTGCATTGTTACCTTGAACCAAATCATGGGATGCTTGCGAGTACATTCAAAGTACTCATTGGCTTGCCACTGGTTATTTAATTGGCCAGGCATGGAAGAACCGGAGTTCGGATAAGAGTTCTTTGGAGACGAGCATGCGAACTAGGACGTTTCCTAGTCAGAATGCCTGTAGGGTTAAGGCAGATGGCATGAGTTCTACTTACCGACGAAGATTTCCGCTGCTTATGTTTCATTTGATGTTCAACCCTTAAGGCTTTATCAATGTAAGGCTTGACCATAACGGTCAGAATTTGTGTAAGACGGTCTGTCTGGATGTAAGACTCTTGTTATTCAGCTTACGTGTGTTCGGTGAGCATTGATCTTTGGGATCACTGTACACATGCATTCGGTGATCTCGACTCATGAGTCGGGGTCCCCACATTGATTCTCTGTGAAACCCTAGCAGTCTCGGTGCCACCAAACTGTAACTCGGTCTGACCGAGTTCACTAGTTCAGGTTCCAAAAGCTGCTTCGGTATCACCGAATTTACAAATTGGTAGATCCGAAATTCTTTCTGTGAAGAACTAAAACTAAGTTTTTAAGTCATCTTTTTTGCAAAAACTCCTATACTTTGTGATGCTCATCTACTCTACCTCATCTATAACCCATTCACAGGCTCTGCTGACAGTTTGCCTGCAAGATGTCTGACCAAAGTGACAGCCAGAACAAGTCAGAGGAATATGTTTAGTTAAGCGAGGGCACTAGTCCCTCTAGCAGCTATGATGATGGCAGCAGGAGCAATCCAAGCAATCTTCCAAAGGCTGCCACAAGGACAAGGAAGAAGAGAACTTCTGACTCAGAGGATGAAGATTATGTGGCTGTTGAAGATGAAGCCACTTCAAAGAAGAAAGAGCTGAAGAATGAGTATGTCTCAGCTGCTGCAACTAAGCCAGGTCTGAAAACAAAGATGCCAGCAAGAAGACAGCCCATGTCTAAGCCAAGAAAAATTTCCACAGGAGAAACAATGGAGTTCACTCTTGAACCCAAGGAAATTGGAGATGGCAAGAACATAAAAGGAAGTGTCAAGAAGACCATTGCCACAGTTATTGGGAAGCCATCAATGATGAGAGATTCTGAAGAAGAGGAAGAGGAAGAGGATGCTGCACCAGCACCCAAAGCTCAAAACGTCATTGGAGATGCAATCAGATCAGGGGCTGCTCCATCTAAGCCCAAAGCTGCTCCCAAGGCTGCTGCTCCAGCTCCAAAGCCAAAACCCAAGAGGAGCACTGGGAACATCCCTGCTGAGGAGAAGAACAAGGCCCCAGTGCCTCATGCTGCTAAAGAAGAAGAAGAAATACCACAACTCTATGGCCAACATGTACAAGGAGATCCCAGATGCTACTTTGGATACACATAAGTTTGGGTCTGTCCATTACCTGTTGTCTGGTCTGCCAACAATCAATTGGATTTTAAGGCACACACTGCTACCCAAGTCAGGTGATCACAAGATGATCAGAGGACATGCTATCAACCTGCTGCACATATTTGATGTCCCACAGAAGTTCAAGGTTATGAGCCTAATTTTGGAAACAATCAAGAGGACTGCAGCTGATCAGAAGAGAAGTTGTGGATATTCCCCACACATCCAGGAGCTCATCAACTCAAAGATGGGCAAAGGCAAGTACATTTTGGACAAGGAGCACCTGCCCATCTATCCTTGTCGGCGTTCTGGGAACGAAGGTCCCAGAGACTTGCACACTGCTGACTGCTGGCGTGTCTCAAGTGGGGGCCCAGTGGCCCAGCTTCATCACTCAAGCTCAAGACCCTCGCGAGGGGCCAGAAGCCCAGCATGAGGCGGACGACAGGAACCTTCCTCAGGAGCAGCCTCGTCAGGCAGGCTCACGAGGAGGCGGAGAGATCAAGGCAGGGTACCTCACGAGGGTGCCCTGTGACGCAAGCCATGACGATCGAGGCCAGGCGGGCGCCGGCCTGCGCAGTGTCCTCATTTCCCCTTTGGTGCAAAGGAGGCAAGCACAGGCCAAGGCATCAGGCAAAGGTTACCGCTTCGGTGCAACAAGACCAAGACCAGCAGAGCGGCAGGAAGGAGGTCATCATGGAGCTCAGGACGGCATCACTGTCAGAGCCTTTGGCAGTCGAAGACCAACTTTAGTCAGGATAAGTGTACTAGATGTTCCCCTTCAAAATGGCCAATTGTTGGCGCCCTTCCCGCTCATTATTTGGGAAGAGGCCCAGGGCCTGCCTCTATAAATAGAGCTAGCCACCACAAAGTAGAGGCAATCGGATAGAGCCCTAGCAATCTGATAGAGCCATGGCAGAGAGAGAGAGAGAGAGAGAGAGAGGCGATTGAACTCACCCAAGCAGTTCGTCGCACCAGCCCAAGAACACCCCTCGCGAGGCTGTTCTTCCTTTGTACTGTTCTTCATCAGCCCCTGAGGCAATCCACCACACCACACACTGGAGTAGGGTATTACACCACATCGGTGGCCCGAACCAGTATAAACCTTGTGTCCCTTGTGTTGTTCATCATTTTGTAGTTTAGAGCCCTCGCTAACCATTCACGCATGAGCTGGTAGGGGAAAGATCTCCGCGCGCACCCCAGAGTTCGAACCTCAAGGGTCTGCCGGAACCCGAAATCCGACATTTGGCGCGCCAGGTAGGGGTGCGCCAGAATCTTTCTTCCACATGTCGTGTGTGATCTTCCGTCGTGTCCATGGCTGACGCTCGCCGAGCTCGCGCCGAGCGCCGGGCTGCTCGCGCCGCTCGAGTCGCCCAGACGGCTCCCGTCGGTGGACACCCCCGTCGTTCCCCGTCGCCTGCCGCCAACGCCGCCACCGGCCCAGTGGGGAACGAGCAGTAGGCCTCGTCCCTGCATCCATCGGTGAGGCGAGAAGGCCGCGCCGCTACTCCTTCGCTTGCCCCAGCTGGTTCTTCATCCCGCGCGCACCACGCTCATCGCGGCAAACAAGCTCCTGCGCTACCGCCCCGTCGATGACGTCTAAGAGGAGTGGCTCGACCGCGTCGCCGAGCTCGTCCGCGCCGCAGGAGGCTCCCCCACACCGTCCCTCTCGCTGCCACGCCCCGCACCACGCGCGGGAGGCAGGGAGCCGGAGGTGCCCCCCCCCTCCCCAAGAAGGCGCCCTGGCTCCAAGGCGCGTGGCCTCGGGCCGAGACCCTTCGCGTCCGGCGCCCGCGCACCAAGAAAGGAGCTTCCAGGAGATCCCTCGTCCCCTAGGAGGTGCTCGCGTGCTCCCAGCAACGGAGCGCCGTGACCACGCTCCAGCGCCACCGCGTCAAGACCCCGCGCTGCTCCAGGCAACGATGCGCGGGAATCCACAAGAGCAAGCTCCGCATCAGTAGAGAGCCCCAGTGGCCACATCAGGCTGCCGCGCCATCACCGCCAAGCTACGCAGCGTCGCATGGCCCGGCAAGTTCAAGCCAGACCTGCCTCCTCGCTACGACGGCACTGCCGACCCCGCGGAGTTCCTTCAGCTCTACGAGCTGGGCATCGAAGCCGCCAACAGGGACGAAAAGGTCATGGAAAATTGGTTCCCCATGGCGCTGAAGGACGAAGCCCGGAACTGGCACCTGAACCTGGCTCCCGGCACGATCTCCTCCTGGGACGAAATGTGCACCCGCTTCATCGCCAACTTCCAAGGCACTCGCGACCGGCCTCTGGCCGTGAGCGACATACGCCGCATCAAGCAGCAGCCAGGAGAGACCCTGCAGAAGTACATCCAGTGCTTCAACAACGCCCGCCTCAAAATCGCCAAGGTGACTGAGGAAGCCATCATCTCAGCCTTCTCCGATGGTGTGACTAACGTCAAGATGAAGGAGGAGCTAGCGATGCATGAAGACCTGTGCACATCCCTGGAGCTGTTCAACTTGGCGACCAAATGTGCCAGGGCTGAGGAAGGGCGCCTCTCCCTCCTCGAGCTTCCAGCTGCCGACCCAGAAGAGAAGAAGCCCAAGGCCAAGGACGTGAAGCGCAAGGGGGCTGCCGTGCTCGCGGCAGAACCAGACACCAAGCGACGCAGGGAGCAGCCTGAGTCGTCCAAGGGCAGCCGGTACTGCGTGTACCACGACCTCCACACCCACAACACCAACGAATGCCAGGAGCTCAGGGCCGTGCGAGAAGGCGTGATGGCGACGCCCGAGCGCCTTGATCGGGGCTACGGCCGAGGAGGAGGAAGAGGCGCAGGATGCTGGGAAGACCGTGGCCCTCGCCAAGGATGGCGTGACAGACCTCGCAAGGACCGTTGGCAGGACCAGTCTCGCGAGGGACGTTGGAGGGACCAACCTCGCGAGGATCACCCTCAAGGCAACGTGGGGCTCCCAGCTCTGCCGCCGCCGCCAAGGAGGTACGAAGACAATCATCAGGACGAGGGGCTGAGGGGGCTTCCGGGGCAGCAGCGATCGCTTGCATCCTAGGTGGCGCTCAGCCCCAGCCTCTCAGCGCATCTTCAAGCAGTTTGCTGGCGAGGTGAATGCAGCCCTCCCCAAGCCAGAGGCCACACGCCCTCTCAGGTGGTCGTCGTGCGCTATCATGTTCAACTCAGCAGATCAGCTCAAGTGCGCAGCAACGGTAGGAGTCCTCCCCATGCTTTGTTCACCAGTCATCAGCAACGTGCAACTCACCAGGACCCTCATCGACGGCGGAGCAGGACTCAACGTCCTATCTGTCGAGACATTCAACGATCTCCAAGTGCCGTACGATCAGCTTCAGCCAACCAAGCCTTTCTCAGGAGTCACCGATGGCTCCACCGTCCCGATAGGGCAAGTTCGCCTTCCCGTCACATTCGGGCAGCGCAACAACTACCGCATCGAGCTCATCGACTTCGACGTCGCCCACATTCGCCTGCCATACAATGCCATCCTCGGGTACCCAGCTTTGGCCAAGTTCATGGCAGTGACTCACCATGGCTACAATGTCCTCAAGATGCCGAAGCGGAGGAGTCATCATAGTGCCTTGTGAGGAAAGGGATGCAGTATGCTCTCTTGAGCGTGCCTTCCAAGCCGCAGCAATCGAAGACCCAGATCACAGGAGCGGGAGACTTCCCAAGGGAATCCCTAAGAAGAAGAAGGCCTCGCCTGGTCCAAGCCCTCGTGGGGCAGGCACCTCCGGAGGCGTGGCAGCAGGACCCGCGCCCGGCGCCCTCCTCAGGCAGGGCTCGGGGGCTCTTTCATGGCGAGCCACCGACCTAGCCGGGGTCACGAGGGAGGCGCTCGGGCACCGTTTGGAAGCGTGCTTCAAGGCACGTTTCCCTCGGGAAGGTATGAGGCAAGGACGCCAAACCCTGAGGAGTTCATCGCGAGGAACACCCAGGAGCTACAGGAGTCAAGAGTCATGCGCGGCTGCCGCCGCCTGCCCGCCGTGGCCCCACATCCAAGAGAGGATGGTGGGCTGCGAATCTGCATCGACATACCAGGGCTCAACTAGGCCACGTCTCAGGAACGCCTCTGGCCCTCACGCGTGGGATGTTGCGAGGGTTCGCCTCAAAACTTTGTTCGCATGCCTTTCAGCCTGCCGAACGCGGTCGCCACCCATCAGCGCCTGCTGAGGTCCGCTTTGGAAGCTCAGGAGGTCAAGCAACGCGTGGCCCTGGCAGAGATGGAGATGGCTCTCGAGGAACCCCCCCGCACCCCCGGAGCCTCCCAAGGCTCCAGGCCCGGAGGGCTCGTGAGGGCCGACTTCCTCATGGTGCGTCATCCGCTACCTCAACGTCCCGCCATCTTCGACCATATCTGGAAACACCTTTCCAAGTTCCGTTTTCAGCTGGGAGCGCCCCTCGGGCTGCATCATTCCTAGGCCGCGTGGGTCCGTCCCTGCGGCATGTATCTGTTTCGCTTATTTTCTTTACTAACCTTGTTGGGGGCGCCCATCGGGCTGCATTATCCCCAAGCTACTCGGGCCAGACCCAGTAGTGTATGCTTTCTCCGCACCTATCTAGATGGATTTGCTCCTTCGTGCTTAACCTGATTCATGCAATTACTGCCTACTACCTGTCGCAGGCCTCTCCGCCCTAATGCAAAGCGCTTGCACGTTAAAAGGGGGGTACCTGAGCATCGCGACTCATGGGCTCTTACTGGCTCTCCAGCCCTCACCCCCTGGCCTTGACCCACGGCATCGCGACCTGTCATACCAGTGGCGGCTGAGCTCGCTCGGCGGCGGGACACGAGGGCGTAGATCATTTGCATTCTAACCCTGCACGAACACACCAATGATAAAGGCCCAGAGCCAGGCGCAACCCGCCTCGAGGTAGGGCCTCGTGAGTCCCGCTGTGGCTCACGGGTGCCCAGATACACCTCTCCTAGCCCTACCGTGCCGGCCACGTGTCGTATGGCGGTCCAGACACGCCTGGGGCTCCTCCCAGAGGGATCCCCCTCCCACGAACCAGTGGAAGCACCATGCTCCGCGTTGGCTGATGACACTGCCGAGGAGCAGCTATGCCCGTACACATACGGAAGCGCTATGCTCCGCGCTGGTGATAAACAACTGAGGGCGGCTCACAACCGTATCAACCTCAGGAAGCCCAGAGCTCAGTGTCCGGCGCCATCGCAACGCCTCCCCTCGGGAGAGCTGCGCGAGGGAGCTGGACACGGGGGCTGCGCCCGGGCCACGCCCGAGCATACGCCACCCAGCCAGGTCCCTCAGACCTGGTCGTCGCGCGCCTCCCCGAGCGGAGCCAAGGTATGAAAATTCGTTTGAACGTAAAGGGGGACTCCTGAGCATCGCGACTCAGGAGCCTAACTGGTCAGGTAGCCCCTCACTCCTTAGCCCCATCCTTGGTCTCCGGTCGGGGCTAACGGCGGTTGAGGTATGCGCGGGGCCGGGCCCTGCCGACGTGGAACGACCAATCCACTCCTATGCCTCCTGTCCATACTTGTTGTTCACGCGTCAAGGGGGACTCCTGAGCATCGCGACTCAGGAGCCTAACTTGCCACGTAGCCCCTCACTCCTTGGTCCCGTCCTCGCTAGGTCTTCGGTCGGGGCTAACGGCGGGTGAGGTATGCGCGTGGTCGGGCGCTGCCGACATAGAACACACGCAAGTAGGAGGGAAGAATGTGAATTCAAAGCAAATATTACAAGCCATAAGTCGTTTCACAACGCCAAACACAAGTTTAAACGCCTCCACGAGGCATGGTGCATGTTGCAAGAATTAAAAACAGAGCGGAAGCTGCGAAGGGATCACTCTCCTGTGGCGCCCCCACCTCCCGAGGCCGCGGAGCTGGCGGCACCACGCCCAAGCAAGGTGCTGAAGGCACGAAACTTCCCCAGCAGGGCCTTGGCTCGGCCTTTCACGGCCTCGGCAGCGGCAGCGGCAAGGTCGCCGCTCACGGGCTCCAGCAGGCCGTCAAGGTCGACGTTGGGGTCGCGAAGGTAGACGTGGCTGAAGATACGCATCAGCGCTGCAGAAGACAGGGCGCGCGCCTCGGCCTCGGCCGTGGAGCCAAGGCCGTCCGCGACACCTTCAAGTGCTCGGACCAAGAAAGGAAGCAGCTCGGCGGGGCCGTCTTCCGCACCAGCCAACGGCTTCTCCAGGCCACCCTCGTAGAGCGTCTTCAACGCGGCGCGAGCCTTCTCCTCCAACTTGGCGAAGGCCACCCGATCCTCATCCAGGATCTTCGCCTTCTTGTCGAGCTCAATCCTCTTCGCCTTCAGTGACTGTTCCAGCGTCTCCAACCGGCCACGACAGCCATCAAGCTCGGCGTCACGGTCCCTGACGGCGGCCTCCCGAGCCTCCATCTCCTTCTCCTTCTCCTAGCGGCCGCGGACCTCCTTGGCGAGCTCGTCGCGCAGGCCTTGCAGCTCGACCTCCAGCGCCTTGCAGCGGTCCCGGGCGTCCGCGGCGTCGCCCTGGGCAGCATCGTGAGTGGCCCTGGCCTGGAGGGCGGCCTGTTTCTCCCCATTAGAGGCCGATGCGGCTTGACTTAGCGCCGCTCGGATGGAGGCAGCAGAGCGGGCCCAGCCAGAAGCCAGCTCCAGGCGCCCGGCCACCAGACGGGGATCATCGTTCCGGAGATCCTCTTGCAGCCGGCTCAGCTCGCTGGCAGCCTGATCCAGGATGGCCAAGGGATCAGAAGGGGCTGAAGCCGGTGGAGCAGGTGTAGAAGACGGCAGGTGATCACGGCTTGGGAAGGAGGAGCCCCCTGGGCCTTGGGCATCTCAGCAACAACGTCAAGCGCAGGCACATCCAGAGTCAGCGGAGCCACGGGGGCTGATCACCGCCAGAGTGCCCCTACTGGGCTCGCGGGGATAACCGGGCAGGGGAGGCACGAGCTTCGCTGCCTCCCTTCCCCGCAAGCGCAGCCGCAACCCCGGCAGGCGAATCCGCCTCAAGCGAGACGCGAAGCCCCTTCGCCTTTTGCTGCAGTGCCGACCTCGTCAAGAGAATACAGACGTCAAGCCCGTGGCAGAAGCAAAGCAAAACACGGATCGAGCACTTACTGGTCGCTGTCTGCGGGCTCAAGCAGCCTCCGGCCGAACTTGAAGCCTGAAAGCCTGCAGCTAGGGTCAGCCTTGGGAGGCCCGGAAGCAGTGGGCGAGTCGGGAAGGCCGGAGCTGGCCTCAGACTGCCCCGGAGTAAGAACGGGCCCTGGGAGAACCAGCCCCAACCTGCCCTTCCTCGGAACCAGGGGAGAATCCTCCCCCCCTCCTCACCTCGCACCGGCCTCGTCGTCGTCCGGCATGGAGCGAAGAGCACGGGACCTGCGCCGAGGGAAGGAATCGCCTGATTCCTCGCCAGCCGCCTCAAATTCAGGTTCTTCTTCCTCCGCCTCTTCTTCTTCCTCCTCACTCCCGCTAGAGTTGCTGGGGAAAGGTTCACCGTCGCCAACATCGCCAGATCTTCGGGAGCCCCGGCGGGCACCAGCCCCTCACCGTTGAAGGTGGGCGTGGTGCTCACCACTTGCTCCCAGTCGCGAAGGGCAGGGGCAGGAGCGCCCTCGGCCGCCACGTCTCCCCGACCAAGGAATGGAGAGCCGCGGCCAGATCTTCGTCAGAGAGGGCCTCGGAGGTCAGGCGAAGGGCGTCTCCTGCCTCCCCAAGCCTCCACAGCGGAAGCGAATGCTCCCGGAGCGGAGCCACCCGGTGTTCCAGGAACTCCCTCAGGAGCATGGCCCGGTCACCACGCGCCCCCAAGCTGCACGGCCTCAGGTCCGCGTCTATCCTCTCCAGCAACATCTTCGCACGAGAGTCGACGAGCTCCGCGCGAGACCATGCATCAATGGTCTCAGGCTGCCCCAACGGCAGCGTCAGTCGGGGGTGGATGCGCCCGACATCCACCGAGGGAGTCCCGGATTAGGGGGTGTCCGGATGGCCGGACTATAACCTTTGGCCGGACTCCTGGACTATGAAGATACAAGATTGAAGACTTCGTCCCGTGTCCAGATGGGACTTTCCTTGACGTGGAAGGCAAGCTTGGCGATATGGATATGTAGATCTCCTCCCATTGTAACCGACTCTGTGTAACCCTAGCCCTCTTCGTTGTCTATATAAACCGGAGGGTTTTAGTCCGTAGGACGAACAACAATCATACCATAGGCTAGCTTCTAGGGTTTAGCCTCTTTGATCTCGTGGTAGATCTACTCTTGTACTACCCATATCATCAATATTAATCAAGCAGGAGTAGGGTTTACCTCCATCGAGAGGGCCCGAACCTGGGTAAAAACATCGTGTCCCTTGTCTCCTGTTACCATCCACCTAGACGCACAGTTCGGAACCCCCTACCCGAGATCCACCAGTTTTGATACCGACATTGGTGCTTTCATTGAGAGTTCCTCTGTGTCGTCGCCATCAGGAAGGATGCATCATCCTGTCTTTAAAGACGGCACTGTTGCTAAAGGAGCTTTGGCTATCGGCCAAACTCTCCGGCTAGGAGGTTTTCTTATGACCGCCTGTTCGGCCGCCGCGCCGACGATGACTTCTCGGGTCATCGAAAGCAATCTTCACGTCAACTCGGAACTCGCCGAGAAGCTAGATCCGATGGAGCTCTCTTCCTTAAACGAGCTCCTGGATCGCATCGCCGCCCTGGGAGTCGCTACAGACTACGATCAGATTGGGCCTAAACCCGATTTGAGAGAGATTAACTCTCCCCAGGTCACCCATCACGTTGCTGTGGTGGAGGAACAATGCGGCGACCCTTCGTCTATCTTAAGGACTAGCTATGTCCGGATTCCCGATCCGTCCAAGCCGGATACCCGCGGAGGGAAGGAAGTCACTCAAGACCTGAACTTAGAGTCAGGCAATGGGCTAGATTCATTGGACAACATCCAAGAATCCAAACCTCCGAGTTCGGAAAATCCTGGGCCCTTGAGTCTCAGATTGGGTGAGGTTTCGGATTTAATTACACCCACCCACCCGAACATATGCGATCTATCCAAAATTAGGCAAGAGCCCGAGGAAACAGTACATCATTACTGGGCCAGATTCCTCCTGGTTATGAACAGGATAAAGGAGCCAGCGAGGAAAGCGTAATTTCATTCTTACGCAATAATCGCATGGACAAGGGAATCCTCAACGCCATAGGTCACCGTGAAATTACACGCTTTGCTGACTTGGCGTCCATAGTACGAAAATCTTGTCGCGATGGAAAGCGCTGGAAAACCAAGTAAGATTTTGGGACAATCGTACGAATACAAACCTAGTCCAAAGTAAAAGGGTGCATTATCGCGATCACCGGGTTAAAACCAAAAACAAAAACCCCTACGGGGCATGGAACCGTCTTTGGAGGGATGGCTCAATGGACCCTGTAAAATTCATAGTACAGAGGGCGCCACACCAACTCATAGCCTTAGAGCATGTTGGATACTCCGGCAGGTGGCCAAAAGTGGAGCAGAGCTTCTAACCCCAGAATCCACAGAGCACCAGCCCAGGGGTACCAGTACGGTATTTACAGTCTTTGAGACTTTCGCATCAAATAATATGCAGAAACGAACACTCCGCAGCCTTGCCGAAGTCTACCAAGTAGCAACGATAAACCCATGGAGTGACACGACTATTACCTTTAATGACAGTGATGAACCTAATTTCCGAACAGCCCGAGCACCAGCCGCATTGGTCCTTAGTCTAATAGTCGACGGCTTTCGCCTAACCAAGGTACTCATGGACGGTGGCAGCGGATTGAACCTCATTTACGAGGAAACCCTTCGAAAAATGGAAATGGACTGGAGCCGCATTGAGCGAAGCAGCACAACCTTTAGAGGAATAATCCCCAGTCGAGAAGCGTGTTGTACAGGAAATATCACACTTGATGTGGTGTTCGGCACACCGGATAATTACAGGTCCGAGGAGGTCACGTTCCAAGTGGCCCCGTTCAGCAGCGGATACCACGCTCTATTAGGGCGAGAGGCATTCACAATTTTTCAAGATATACCCCATTACGGGTACATGAAGCTCAAAATGCGGGCCCAGCGGAATCATCACTCTTGCTAGTGACTCGGACATAGCACTCCGTGCGAAAATAAGACAACCAGACCGGCCCTTCAGGCACTATCTGAAGCCCTAGCGGCCGAGGAACCCAGCTGCGCTGCGCTCCCACGGTGAACAGGGACGATGTGATACTCGATAAAAGATCCAAGTCCACCTCCTTTAAACCGGTGGACGAAATAGTCAAATTCCAAGTCCATCCAACGGACCCTACAAAAACGGCCTCCATCAGGGCGCAATTAAACCCTGATGTATACGCCGCACTACGAGAATTCCTACATGAAAATTGGGACATTTTTGCCTGGCACCCATCAGACATGCCAGGAATCCCACGCCGGCTGGCCGAGCACAGCCTAAACATCCTAAAAGGATTCAAGCCAGTCAAGCAGGCTCTTCGGCGTTTCTCCGAACCTAAGAGACAAGCCATGGGAGAGGAGCTAGCCAAACTATTGGAGGCCGGATTCATCAGAGATATAAAACATCCGGACGGACTAGCAAACCTGGTGATGGTACCAAAGAAGGACAAATCCTGCCGCCTATGCGTCGAATTCAAGGACCTCAACAAGGCATGCCCAAGGGATCCCTTCCCCCTCCCCCGCATCGATCAGATTATAGACGCTACCGCAAGACACGATTCATTGTGTTTCCTCGACGCATACTCCGGCTAGCATCAGATTAAGATGGCAGAGCCTGACCAAGCTGCAACGGCATTCATCACCCCATACGGCCCATTCTGCTTCAACACAATGCCCTTCGGGCTCAAAAACGCCGGTGCAACATATCAGCGCATGATTCAGACATATGTCCGCAAACCAGATCGGCAAAACGGTGGAGGCATATTTAGATGATGTGGTCGTCAAAACCAAGCATGTCGAAACTCTAGTAGACGACTTGAGGCTCACATTCGATAACCTCCGAACATATGACATCAAGCTTAACCCGAAAAAATGCGTTTTCGGCGTACCAGCCGGAAAGCTCTTGGGCTTCATTGTATCCGGTAGAAGAATTGAAGCAAACCCAGCCAAGATCCGAGCTCTGTCACAATTGGATATCCCAAAGGACCTCAAAAAAATACAAAAATTGACTGGATGCGTGGCGGCTCTAAGCCGCTTTATCTCCCGCTTGGGAGAAAAGGCATTACCCCTTTATCGCCTCCTCCGGTGCACCGAATACTTCGAGTGGACAGATGCCGCCACGGCCGGACTCGAAGAAATAAAAGCCATATTGGCAACAAACCCGGTCCTGGCCGCACCTAACATGAGCGAACCAATGCTATTATACATCACGGCAACTCATCAAGTTGTAAGCGCGGTGCTCGTTGTCGAACGAGAAACGGACGGACACAAGTTCCCCCTTCAAAACCAGTTTACTACGTGTCCACTGTCCTCACTCCATGCAAGTCACGGTATCCGCATTATCAAAAGATAGCGTACGCGGTGTTTATGGCATCCCGGAAGCTGCGACACTACTTTTAGGAGTGTTCGATAACAGTTGCCTCCGAAGTACCACTTAACGATACTATAAACAACCGCAACGCGACGGGCCGGATTGCCAAATGGGCCATTGAGCTCCTCCCGTTCGACATAACCTATAAGCCACGGCGAGCTATTAAGTCGCAAGTTTTGGCGGACTTCAATGCCGAATGGACTGAAGCCGAACTCCCTAAAGAGTACGGCACATATTCCAACTGGATCATGCACTTTGACGGCTCCAAAATGTTGGCCGGTCTGGGGGCTGGCATCGTTCTTTCGTCCCCAGCAGGAGATACAGTTCAATACGTACTCCACATAATGTATACGGACTCCAACAACGCAGCCGAATACGTGGCCCTTCTACATGGTCTCCGGATGGCAGTCTCCATGGGCATCCAACGCCTAGAGGTGCGCGGGGATTCGAACCTCGCGATATCCCAAATAAATGGAGACTTTGATGCCAAGGATCCGAAAATGGCAGCTTATCGCAACGCCGTCCTAAAAATGTCAACTCGGTTTGAGGGGCTCGAATTTCACCATATAGCCCGGGAAAACAATCAAGCAGCAGACGTGTTGGCACGCATTTGCGCAAAGCGCGATGCCGTCCCCCCCAACATCTTCCTAGAGAGGATGTTCAAGCCATCCGTACTATGGGAAGGGGAATCCGGAAATAACAGCCCGGACCCAACCGCACTGCCCGACACCGAACATTCTGACGCAACGGAAGGCTCTGCCATCGAAGTAACATCTTCAGCCCACGTAATAATGGTAGTCATTACCCCGTGGACAGAACCATTCCTAGCCTACCTAATCAACCAGGAACTTCCCGAGGACCAAAACGAGGCACGCTGCATAGTGCGGCGATCTAAAGCCTATAAAGTCCATGAGGGAGAGCTTTATAAGAAAAGCACCTCCGGAGTCCTTCAAAGGTGTATCTCCGAAGAGGAAGGGCGGAATCTCCTGGCTGAAATTCATGCCGGACTCGGCAGGCACCACGCCGCAGCCCGGGCCCTTGTAAGCAAGGCCTTCCGTACAGGATTTTATTGGCGACGGCTAGCGGCAGATGCTCAGGACTTAGTCCAACGATGCGTCGGCTGCCAGCCTTTGCTAACCAAAGCCACATACCACCCACCGCCCTCCAAACTATACCCATCACCTAGCCCTTCAATGTCTGGGTGATTGACATGGATGGACCCCTTAAAGGAGGACCCCACAAGCAAAAATACCTACTGGTCATGGTGGATAAATTCACCAAATGGATAGAGGCCAAGCACATTAAGACGGCCGAATGCGGACCGTGATAGACTTCATATCGGGGCCGTACACCGTTACGGCGTCCCCACAACATCATCACCGATAACGGCACGAACTTTACTACGGCGACGAGGTCAAACTCTGGTGCAAAAACATGGGCATCAAGCTCGACTATGCTTCAGTCTATCACCCACAAACTAACGGTCAAGTCGAGCGAGCAAATGGTCTAATCATGAGCGGCATCAAACCCAGATTAGTGCGGTCCCTCAAGGAATCTAACACGCCTTGGGTAGAGGAGCTCGACTCCGTACTCTGGGGGCTGCGGACCATGCCGAATCGCACAACCGGATTCACACCATTCTTTATGGTATACGGCGCAGAGGCAGTTCTGCCCTGCGACATAAATCATGACTGACCTCGCGTGCGCATGTACGAAGAAAGAGAAGCCGAACTCGATCGCCAAGACAGTTTGGACGCCTTGGAGGAGGAGCGTGATGTGGCAAAAGCCCGTTCCGCATTCTATCAACAGCAGGCTCGAAGATATCAAAGCAGAGAAGTACGGGCCAAAACTTACAATGTTGGCGAGTTAGTTCTACGCCTGCTGGACAAGAAAAAGGACAAACTCAAGCCCAAATGGGAAGGTCCCTTTATTATTGACCAAGTCCTGACTGGTGGAGCGTACCGTCTGCGAGATGCATTGGATAACCGACTCGAGCCGAACCCGTGGAACGCAACCCGTCTCCTAAGATTCTACGCCTAGCGCCGGACTCTGTGTTCGTCTCCTTCCTCTGTCTATTTTTTACACATTAGATGTCTTACATTTCTCTCCTTCTCCCTCCCTTTCTCTTACAGCCTTTAAGGGCTCGTTCGCCTTTGTTCAAGCATGACAATTGACGCGCTATCCGCGCTTGTTATACCTGGGGGCTTCCTTAACAGAACCTTATTTATGCAGCTTCACGCCCAACACATGTGTCACACTTCCACATGTACCTTTTATTCACCATTATATGCATCGATATGACTTAATTTTTTGCCAAGCTGGGTTGCCTGGCTCCTGTGCTTACCACTACTTTCCCGAATGTTCGGCTAGGCGGTAATGGTAGCACCTCTTCGATTATTCTTGTCGGGTCAGCCGGATGTGTACCTCGATCGGGTGAAGCCGAAGCTAAGCGTTCTTAAGGGAATATTCGGTCGGTGAACTAAAGATGATTTCTCACTTGTTTATTTATCTGCCTCCAGATGCTTTTCTGCTTTTTCGCAGTCGGACATGCACTTTAGGGCATGCCTCCCAGGAAAGGAACCCCTAACGGAACTATTCTCCTGGAAGATGTTTCTTACTAACCATGTAATATAACATAACTAGTTGGGCACTTATGCATTCAAGCACTAATGACCCCTACGCCTGGTCTCCATGCATGCCCCGGTTCTTACATAACCGAGAGGGTATTCGGACACACTCCGGACTATCGGGTCCCGAGGTTGAAGCAAAAAGGTTCGCCATGACAAACAATCTACAATCCGGCTAGAAGGCATTTACATGTCATCTTCAATTACATAGTCAATTTGACTGGGCATATTTCTCTTCAATACCATCCAACAGGCTGTCTAGTTTACAGTCCTATTGGGAATATTTGGCGGCCAACTCTACTTGGCCGTACACTAAGCTCACAGGGATCTCCTTCCCATCGGCCCCCACAGGTCCGACCTCGGCCATGTGGTTTGGGTCAGCAACCGTGTACCGCGTCTTCACCATGGCCCAGGCCTCCCTGGCGCCTTGATGGCAGGCCGATATCTTCCATAATCGGAAGCGCCGCCGCGCTCCCTTAAGCCTCTCTGCAAGTTCTCCAAGGCCTTCAGGCATGGAAACAGGTGGACACAAGGCCTGGGCGACGCCTTTCATCACCTGCCGAGCTCGTTTGTGCAGTTGTAAGAGCTCGGGAAGAAGGTCACCCGTAGAACCGGGCATTTCCTCTGCAGGACGACCTGTGACCATACATACAGACATAACTCTGTTAGTCGACTTCCTCGCCGAACTATTTTTCAAAGTTCGTTCAAGCACTTACTAAAAATGCCGAGTCGAAGCCACCGATTTTCCTTAACAGAGTCCGACAGCTGGGCACGAACATCCTTTAGTTCCTCGCCCAGCTGGGTGTTGGCATCTTGGAGATTATTTTTCTCCTGCCTCACCCTCGTAAGCATGTTCTCGCCGGCCTTTAACCGGCGCAAGAGTTGTTGCTTGTCCGGATCTCCTCCGGCGCCATCTGCAATGTTATTGTCAGATTTGCACACACGCCGCAACATACTTATCTTCCAAAGCGTATATTACCAGAGGGGGTCTCCTTGGCCTCCCCTGCCACGGCTAGTGCGGCCTCAAGTTGGGATTTGCACTCTTCCAGCTCCTGGGACAGTTGGGTATTCTTTTTTGTAAGATCCTGCATAACAAATGATCCTTAAATCAGTTATTCTAACTGTTTCAAGTATCGGGGGCTACTGACATATATAACCATCAAATTTTCTCACCCGTATGTCTTTCACATACTGCTCCGTGGCTCTGGCTAGACCATTTTGAGCGGCACGGAGGTACGCATCTCCCGAATTGAAGGCATCCAATGCCTCTTGGGAGAAACAAGCGTCATGAAGGACTGTCCGGCGACGCCTGTGATTCATGGCACTCTCCACCTCGGAATTGGTGGCAGACAGTCTGTCCACATCCTCTGTCGGTGGAGCGTCCGACGCACACCTCGTGTTCGCCTCTACTTCTGGACCTGGCTTTGGAGCCTGGCTGGTGGAGGCTCGATTGGCAATCTATCCGGATATAGTCCGGCGAGCCCTCTTTTTCCTAAAAAAAGGAGAGCACGGCCGTTAGTATGCATCGTAAGAATAATGCCTTGGAATAAGGCAACGCGCCTTACTGATGCGCCGGTGCCTCGACCCGGACTGCGTGTCTCTTTAGCCTACCCGCCCTCGCGGTCCCACATTGACTAGTCGTCATGAGCTCGGCATTCCGCCTCGAGATCCTCCCCGCTAAACACCATTGGTATACGGTGATCAAAAATAAGCACGGATGGATCATCTTCGAAGTATTAGGACTTCGGTCTCGATTACTTCAGAGGCGGGGAGCGGTCCAGGATAATCGGCTGTAATAGCCACCAAGGCATTGTCGATGCTCAGTTGGTGAAATACCCCATCGATCAGCTCCACGGATATGTCCGGATCCTCTTGGGAGGCCGGATCGAGGGACCATTCCGGATCCTCGGGTTGTGGAGGAGGGCTTTTTATATCCTTTACGGCCTGGCGCAATTCCTGCGTCGAAATCACAAGATAAGGTACTTAACTATGGGAATATGGAACGGATGGGCAAAAATAAGTGTCCGCTTACCCAGCTTGGAGGATTGTTCATAGAAAATCCGCCCTGAGGATTGACGCAGAGGAACTCCTCCTCTTCTCCCTTGTACAATGCGGACAAGATCTTCGTCAGAGCGGCAACCGATCCCGGCCCCTTACGGCCGCAGCGGGTGGCATCATCCTCCCCGTTGAAATCCCACATGGGGTGGCCTCTATCTTTGAAGCGGCTGCACCCCCGGCATAATGCATGTGGCCATGACCCCGATCATGGTCAGTCCGGAATGAGCTAACAACCTTATCCGGCTCATCAGGTAAAGGACTTCCTTGTCATTTTCCCTCTGAGGGCTCCGTGGACGCCAGCTTAGGCGCTTCTTCAAAGGAGCATTATTGAACTCAGGGAGGCCAATCCAAACAGGGTCCGGCAGGGGGACATCTTCTATATAAAACCATTCTGAAGGCCAGTCTTCGAACGCCTTCCTTGGGGTTCCGGATAGATATCCGGTCTCGGCGATGCGCCATAGTTCGGCTCCGCCCACTTGATATATCGACCCCTCCTGAGAACGGGGCACAAGGCAGAACAACTTCTTCACAGCGCGAAATGAGCCTCGATGCCCAAAAACAACTTGCAAAGGGCTACGAAGCCTGCAATATGCAATATGGAGGCAGGCGTAAGGTTGTGCAACTGGAGGCCGTAGAACTCCAGGAGCCCCCGGAGAAACGGATGAATTGGAAATCCGAGCCCTCTTATCAGATAAGGGACAAGGCATACCCGCTCTCCTTTGGAGGGATCGGGACGCTCTCCACTTGCTCTCCGCCATTATAGGTGGCAAGTCCGGCTCGAACCGGGACCATGAAGGCTGGGGGAAGGAATCCCTTGGTTTGGAGCGTCACTAGCTCGCTGTGCAGGACGGAACATCTCTCCCAACCTCCAGGCTGAGGGCTGGGAGGGCGAGAGGAGGAGCTGCGTCGATTGGCCATGATGGAATAGATCGCTGTCGGATGCGTTCCGATGAATGCTCGCGAAGGTAAGATGGTGTGATTCGGATCTAAATCCTCGTCTCTTTTATAGGCAGCTCATTTGCGCATCTAGGGGGTAAATGTAAAAACACCCTGGCTTTTCGCATTCGTTTGACACATGGAAGACGGCCATTATTGGGCGTGGAAGCCTAGGAGCACAATATTCACGAGAAGTCGGACACTATTCAACAGGTACACAGAATTTGGAGAAGAACCCGCCTTGCAATGCCGAAGACAATCTGCGCGCCAGATTCATCGTCATCGAAGCCTGGTTCGGGGGCTACTGAGGGAGTCCCGAATTAGGGGGTCTCCGGATGGCCGTACTATAACCTTTGGCCGGACTCCTGGACTATGAAGATACAAGATTGAAGACTTCGTCCCGTGTCCGTATGGGACTTTTCTTGGCGTGGAAGGCAAGCTTGGCGATACGAATATGTAGATCTCCTCCCATTGTAACCCACTCTGTGTAACCCTAGCCCTCTCTGGTGTCTATATAAACCGGAGGGTTTTAGTCTGTAGGACGAACAACAATCATACCATAGGCTAGCTTCTAGGGTTTAGCCTCTTTGATCTCGTGGTAGATCTACTCTTGTACTACCCATATCATCAATATTAATCAAGCGGGAGTAGGGTTTTACCTCCATCGAGAGGGCCCAAACCTGGGTAAAAACATCGTGTCCCTTGTCTCATGTTACCATCCGCCTAGACGCACAGTTCGGGACCCCCTACCCGAGATCCGCCGGTTTTGACACCGACATCCACCATGACCCACTTGCTCCTGAAGCCTTCGATCCTCTTCCCGGGCTTGGAGATGGAGTTGGAACTGGAGTATGAGACAAAGCTCGCGCATGCAGTAATGGAGCCACGAGAGACCCGGAGGTAAAAGTAATGGCGCAGCAAAGCCACCGAGGGCTTTATCCCCACGTGAGCCTCACAATAATAGGAGAAAATCGCCAGGAGAAGATCAGAGTTGGGGTGGAGATGCAGAGCTTGCAAGTTGTATTGGCGGAGAACAGCAAAGAAGAACTCGGAAAAAGGAGGGACCAGACCGGTGATAATGGCGCTCACAAAGAACGGGTAGAAGGTGCTCCCCTGGCCTTCAGGCTGGTCAGAGCCAGCCTTGAGCACAGTCCCTCCCTTGCTGCCCTGCGCCACCGTCCTCTAGCGCACAAGGACGAGATTCTTCGTCGAAACAGTCGGAGGATCCAGAGCCGGGAAGTACCAGGCCTCAGTCGGGGTCTTGCAAGGCTCCATGGCTTGCAGGATGGGAAGGATTGAGGCAGATCTGGAAGTTTTCGGAAGCAAAGAGGAGAAGGGCGAGAAGGGGGGACTGGAGCAAGGCGAGCAAGAAGCACCAAGCCTGGCCCGGGGCTCCTTTTGTCAGAAGGGCGGTTGCCGAGGTGTCGTGGGGAGCGGAGACGCCCACGACCAATCAATCGACACGCGGTGCCCAAGGCCGCAGGCTGTTGGGGCTCTTGGGCGCTCTCTTGTCCCCTTCGCTTCGCTAAGCCAAGTCCGGCGCGCCTTGGGCCGGGGGCTCTGTCGGCGTTGCAGGAGCAGGGGTTCCCAGACTTGCCGGCCTGCGGCCTGCGGCGTGTCTCAAGTGGGGGGCCAGCGCGGCCCAGCTTCATCAGCTCAAGCTCAAGACCCTTGCGAGGGGCCAAGCCTCGCGGGGCGGACGACAGGAACCTTCCTCAGGAGCAGCCTCGTCAGGCAGGCTCACGAGGAGGCAAAGAGAACAAGGCAGGGTACCTCACGAGGGTGCCCCGTGACGCAAGCCATAACGATCAAGGCCAGGCGGGCGCCAGGCGGGCGCCGGCCTGCGCAGTGTCCTCATTTCCCCTTTGGTGCAAAGGAGGCAAGCATGAGCCAAGGCATCAGCAAAGGTTACCGCTTTGCAACAAGACCAAGACCAGTGAGCGGCAGGAAGGAGGTCATCATGGAGCCCAGGACGGCGTCACCGTCAGAGCCTTTGGCAGCCGAAGACCAACTTTAGTCAGGATAAGTGCACTAGATGTTCCCCTTCAAAATGGCCAATTGTTGGCACCCTTCCCGCTCATTATTTGGGAAGAGGCCCAGGGCCTCCCTCTATAAATAGAGCTAGCCACCACAAAGTAGAGGCAATCGGATAGAGCCCTAGCAATCTGATAGAGCCCTGGCAGAGAGAGAGAGAGAGAGGCGATCGAACTCACCCAAGCAGTTCGTCGCACCAGCCCAAGAACACCCCTCGCGAGGTTGTTCTTCCTTTGTACTGTTCTTCATCAGCCCCTGAGGCAATCCACCACACCAAACACTGGAGTAGGGTATTACACCCCATCGGTGGCCCGAACCAGTATAAACCTTGCGCCCCTTGTGTTGTTCATCATTTTTTAGTTTAGAGCCCTCGCTAACCATTCATGCATGAGCTGGTAGGGGAAAAATCACCGCGCGCACCCCAGAGTTCGAACCTCAAGGGTCTGCCGGAAACCCGAAATCCGACATGCCTGAATTTGAAGATAATACTGTTGTGATGACTAAGAATGAACCATCATCTGTACAAGCACAAGAAAAGAGAGAGAAGGCTAAGGCTGAGAAGGCTGCAAAGATGCCAACTGCGGAAGAGGCATCTCAAGTATTCTTGAAGAGCAAGCAAGACCAGCTTGGATATCTGATCCAATCCACTCTAAGGATTGAGCAGGGCTTGGCCACCCTGACCAAGAACCAGGAGAGCTTGGAAAGGATTGTTGAGACAAAATTCTATGACCTTGATGTCAAGGTAACTGAAATCCAAACTGCAGTTGAGCAACTTTAGGAGGAAGCAGAGGAGAGGAAGGGCAAGTCTACCACAGATGCATTTGCTAGAGTGCCCAGAGGACAGAGATCTGCTGCAGTGCTAGTGACAGACATTAGAGCTACAACATCAGCACCAGCAGCTACAACTCCAGTTCCAACTCTAGCAGCTACTCCACCAGCTCCAGCTACTTCATCATAAGCCTTCGTCCTTGGACTTCTCTCAACACCACCTCCCGAAGATCAAGCCTGAGAGTCGTTTAGCACTATACTTTTTTAACTTTTTGGTAAGTTGTTGCCAAAGGGGGAGAAAAATGTATAGATCATAGGCTTCGAGAGAGAGTGTGTGTTGGTTTTTATCTCTCTTTGCACTTATTTTGTTTGATTTGAAACTTTATTGTGTGCTTGTGTGAGCTACCTTATGAGATACTTGTTTGATCATGCGTTTGATCATATGCTACCCTCAATGCTTGTTGGATGATATTATCTCTTATATCCTATTATGATCATTCATTTTGCTTGGTGATGAGTGCATGTTTTTAATCTCTATCATTTTGGCCGCTCCACCAAGATGTATGTGACATGGAAGAGTAACCCATGATCCTAATCGATTGTGCATTTGGATCAAAAGCAAATCTTAAATAATGCACAAATTTAGGGGAAGCTCTTGCTTATCACATACTTCTCAAAGCGATGATGTGTTTTTCTCAATCTTATTATTATTTGTCGAAGCTTTGATCTATATGTTGTCATCAATTACCAAAAAGGGGGAGATTTAAAGTGCAACTATCCCTGGGTGGTTTTGGTAATTCCTAACAACATATAGCTCATTGAGCTAATGCTATTCCAAGATAAACATTTCAGGAAAGCTCAATGATTGGCATGGCATGGATTAGAAAGTGGACCCTTCAAAATGCTAAGGACAAAGGATTGGCTCAAGCTCAAAGCACAAGACTCTACATTTTCTATTTTGTGATCCAAGATCACATTGAGTCTGTAGGAAAAGCCAATACTATTAACAAGGGATGAGGTGTTGCTTAATGAGGTTCTTGCTCAAAATGCTTAGTGATATGCTCCAAAACCCTCCACTACTTTCTCATATCCACATATGTCCTAAACCAAAAAGTCCAACTCGGACCCACCGAAATTTCATATCTGGAGCCACCGAGTTCAGTTTTCATAGCCACTGCCAGAAACTCTAATAAATTCGGTCTCACCGATAGGGATCTCGGTCCCATCGAGATGGGGTTGTAATCTCTCTATTTCCTTTTCGTAACATTTCGGACAAACCGAGATGAGCGATCGGTCCCACCAAGAGTGCAATGCAAACTCTCTGTTTCCCTTTCGTAATGTTTTGGTCCAACCGAGTTTGACTATTACCAAAATCGGTCTCACCGAGTTTGTGTAATCGGTCTCACCGAGATTACGTTATGCCCTAACCCTAATGACATCGGTCCCACCGAGTTGATCCAGTTGGTCCCACCGAGAATCCTAACGTTCACATTTTGAACTAAATCGGTCCGACCGAGTTTCATGATTCGGTCCCACCGAGTTTGGTGATTTGTGTGTCACGGTTAGATTTTGTGTGGAGGCTATATATACCCCTCCACCCACTCTTCATTCGTAGAGAGAGCCATCAGAACATGCCTACACTTCCAACACATATTTTCTGAGAGAGAACCACCTACACTTGTGTTGAGGTCAAGATATTCCATTCCAACCACATGAATCTTGATCTCTAGCCTTCCCCAAGTTGCTTTCCACTCAAATCTTCTTTCTACCAAATCCAAATCCTGTGAGAGAGAGTTGAGTGTTGGGGAGACTATCATTTGAAGCACAAGAGCAAGGAGTTCATCATCAACACACCATTTGTTACTTCTTGGAGAGTGGTGTCTCCTAGATTGGCTAGGTGTCACTTGGGAGCCTCCGTCAAGATTGTGGAGTTGAACCAAGGAGTTTGTAAGGGCAGGGAGATCGCCTACTTCGTGAAGATCTACCCGAGTGAGGCAAGTCCTTCGTGGGCGACGACCATGGTGGGATAGACAAGGTTGCTTCTTCGTCGACCCTTCGTGGGTGGAGCCCTCCGTGGACTCGCGCAACTGTTACCTTCGTGGGTTGAAGTCTCCATCAACGTGGATGTACGATAGCACCACCTATCGGAACCATGGATAAAAATCTTCGTGTCAACATTGCGTTTGCTCCTTCAAACTCATCCCTTTACCTTCATATGCAATTGTTTTACATTCCGCTGCTAAACTCTTAGAATTGGATGTGTAGGTTGATTGCTTGACTTGTGCTAAGTTGCTAAAATCTTCCAAGAACTAAAATTGGGAAAAGGCTATATTTTTATTTGGTCAAGTAGTCTAATCACCCCCCCCCCCCCTCTAGACATACTTCCGATCCTACACCTTCCCGATAACCCACAAGTATATGGGATCAATTGTAGCCTCTTTCGATAAGTAAGAGTGTCGAACCCAACGTGGAGCTAAAGGTAGAACAAATATTCCCTCAAGTTATATCGACCACCGATACAACTCTACGCACGCTTGACGTTCGCTTTACCTAGAACAAGTATGAAACTAGACGTACTTTGTAGGTGTTTTTGGATAGGTTTGCAAGAAAGTAAAGAGCGCGTAAATAAAAGCTAGGAGCTGTTTAGATGAAGACACAACTAAATTAGTAAAGAGCTTGTTGTCACGAGAAAGTTATTTGTCCCTAGGCAATCGATAACTAGACCGGTAATCATTATTGCAATTTTATTTGAGGGAGAGGCATAAGCTAACATACTTTCTCTACTTGGATCATATGCACTTATGATTGGAACTCTAGCAAGCATCTGCAACTACTAAAGATCATTAAGGTAAAACCCAACCATAGCATTAAAGCATAAAGTCCCCTTTATCCCATACGCAAACAACCTACTTACTCGGGTTTGTGCTTCTGTCACTCACGCCACCCACCATAAGCAAATAATGAGCATATTGCAAACCCTACAGCGGGAATCCCTCACGCTTGCGCGACACAGAGAGCACCATAGGATAGCACCAATAATAAAACATGCAACTCAAACCAATCTTGATCATCAAATAACCCATAGGACAAAACGAATCTACTCAAACATCATAGGATAGCCATACATCATTGGGAAATAATATATAGCGTTGAGCACCATGTTTAAGTAGAGATTACAGCGGGTAAGAGAGAGGTTACACCGCTGCATAGAGGGGGGAAGAGTTGGTGATGATTGCGATGAAGTTGTTGGTGAAGATTGCGGTGATGATGATGGCCACGGCGGCGTTCCGGCGCCACCGGAAGAGAAGGGGAGAGGGGGCCCTTCGTCTTCTTCTTCCTTGACCTCCTACCTAGATGGGAGAAGGGTTTCCCCTCTGGTCCTTGGCCTCCATGGCGTGGGAGGGGCGAGAGCCCCTCCGAGATTGGATCTATCTCTCTGTTTCTGCGTTCTCTTCTGGCTCTGTTTCACCGTTTCGTGTATATATGGAGATCCGTAACTCCAATTGGCCTGAAGCCTTCGCCGTGATTTTTTTCCGAAATTAGCTTTCTTGCGGCAAAGAAGAGCGTTAACATTTTACGGTGGTTCACGAGGTCGGGCGCACCCTAGAGGCGCCCTACCTCGTGCCCACCTCGGACATCGGTTCACGTTGATTTTTCCTCCAGATTTTCCAAATATTCGAAAAGTATCTCCGTCCGTTTTATCCCATTTGGACTCCGTTTGATATGGATATTCGGGAAACCAAAACATGCAATGTATGAGGCAGCCTTTGGATAATATGTTAGTCCCAAAAATAGTATAATAAGTTGCCAAAAAGTATATGGAAGTTGAATAATATTGGCATGGAACAATCAAAAATTATAGATACGAGGGAGACGTATCAGCATCCTCAAGCTTAATTCCTTCTCGTCCTCGAGTTTGTAAATGATAAAAAAGATAATTTTTGATGTGGAATGCTACCTAGCATAATTTTGATCATGTATCTAATCATGGCATGAATATTAAGACACGAGTGATTCAAAGCAATAATCTATCCTTTGACATAAAAACAATAATACTTCAAGCATACCAACCAAGCAATTATGTCTTATTGAAATAACATAGCCGAAGAAAGCTCATCCCTACAAAATCATATAGTCTGGCTATGCTCCATCTTCACCACACAAAGCATTCACATCATGCACAACCCCGATGACAACCCAAGCAATTGTTTCATACTTTTGACATTCTCAAACCTTTTCAACTTTCACGCAATACATGAGCGTGAACCATGGACATAGCACTATAGGTGGAATAGAATATGATGGTGGGGGTTATGTGGAGAAGACAAAAAAGGAGAAAGTCTCACATCAACTAGGCGTATCAATGGGCTATGAAGATGCCCATTAATAAATATCAATGTGAGGAGTAGGGATTGCCATGCAACGGATGCACTAGAGCTATAAGTATATGAAAGCTCAAACTGAAACTAAGTGGGTGTACATCCAACTTTCTTGCTCAAGAAGACCTAGGGCATTAGAGGAAGCCCATAGTTGGAATATACAAGCCAAGTTCTATAATGAAAATTCCCACTAGTATAGGAAAGTGATAACTCAAGAGACTCTCTATATGAAGAACATGGTGCTACTTTGAAGCACAAGTGTGGTAAAAGGATAGTAACATGCCCCTTTTCCCTTTTTTTTTCTTTTTTTGCGGGCTTCTTTGGCCCCATTTTTTATTTAGGCTTCTTTAGCCTCTCTTTTTTTTGATGGGGCAATGCTCTAATAATGATGATCACCACACTTTTATTTACTTACAACTCGATACTAGAATAAAGATATGACTCTATATGAATGCCTCTGGCGGTGTACCGGGATGTGCAATAATCTAGCGTAGTAATGACATAAAAAAACGGACAAGCCATGAAAACATCATGCTAGCTATCTTACGATCATGCAAAGCAATACGACAATGAATGCTCAAGTCATGTATATGATGATATGGAAGTTGCATGGCAATATACTCGGAATGGCTATGGAAATACCATGATAGGTAGGTATGGTGGTTGTTTTGAGGAAGATATAATGAGGCTTATGTGTGACAGAGCATACCGTATCACAGGGTTTGGATGCACCGGCGAAGTTTGCACCAACTCTCGAGGTGAGAAAGGGCAATGCAGTGCAGAAGAGGCTAGCAATGATGGAAGGGTGAGAGTGTGTATAATCCATGGACTCAACATTAGTCATAAAGAACTCACATAGTTATTGCAAAAATCTATTAGTCATCAAAACAAAGTACTACGCGCATGCTCCTAGGGGGATAGATTGGTAGGAAAATACCATTGCTCGTCCCCGACCGCCACTCATAAGGAAGGCAATCAATAAACACCTCATGCTCCGACTTCGTTACATAACGGTTCACCATACGTGCATGCTACGTGACCTGCAAACCTCAACACAAGTATTTCTCAATTTCACAATTACTCAACTAGCACGACTCTAATATCACCACATTTATATCGCAAAACTATTGCAAGGAATCAAACATATCATATTCAGCGATCTACAAGTTTTATGTAGGGTTTTATGACTAACCATGTGAATGACCAGTTCCTGTCATCTCTCTAAATAAATATAAGTGAAGCAAGAGAGTTTTAATTTTTCTACAAAAGATATGCCCACGCTCTAACAAATATAAGTGAAGCAAAAGAGCATTCTACAAATGGCGGTTGTCTATGTAAAGAGAAACAGGCAATCCAAACTTCAAATGATATAAGTGAAGCACATGAAGCATTCTATAAAGCCATACTCAAAAGATATAAGTGAAGTGCATAGAGCATTCTATAAATCAACCAAGGACCATCTCATACCAGCATGGCACACAAAAAAAATGAAAACTAAATGCAAAAGACGCTCCAACATTTGCACATATCACATGAATGAAACGAATCCGAAAACATACCGATATTTGTTGAAGAAAGAGGGGATGCCTTACGGGGCATCCCCAAGCTTAGACGCTTGAGTCTCCTTGAATATTTACTTGGGGTGCCTCGGGCATCCCCAAGCTTGAACTCTTTCCTCTCTTCCTTCTTCTCACATCGAAACCATCTCGATCATCGAACACTTCATCCACAAAAAACTTCAACAGAAAACTCGGTAAGATCCGTTAGTATAGTAAAGCAAATCACTGCTCTAAGTACTATTTCAAACCAAGTCATATTTTATTTTTGCATTGTTCCTACTGTAATATAACTTTTTCATGGCTTAATCCACTGATATAAATTGATAGTTTCATCAAAACAAGCAAACTATGCATCAAAAACAGAATCTGTCTAAAACAGAACAGTCTGTAGCAATCTGAACATTCACCATACTTCTGATACTTGAAAACTTCTTCCAAAATTAGGAAAAATAAAACATTTGTATAGAAATACAGTGCAAAAAGAATCAGAACCATTTGACATTCCAGTAAGAAACTAAAAATCGCGCACTACATCCAAAGTTTCTGACCTGCACCGCACAAACCAACAAGCATTGTAAACATCCTAAAGGAAAACCTTGGCACATTATTTTTATAATATAATGAAATTGTACAAGGGGATAATTATTTTTGTTGAAAATTTTCTGTAATCAAGATTCACAAAGTTTCCGTGAGCATGAACAAAGTTCAAGGCTAGCTCCTACTTCAACAATGCTTGTCTTTCTCACTTTCGCTTTTCTTTTTGAAAAGTTTTGGTTTCCCCTCTTTATTTTTGTTGTTTTTAAAGTTTTTGAAAGCACTCAACAGAAATAAATGACTCTCTAAAACTTCCGGGTTGTATCCCTGGCAACGCTTTCTTTAAAGCCATTAAGCTAGGCATATTGTGCTCAAGTAATGAATCCATCCGAATCCCAAGGTATATCAAAGCCAATTTTAATTAGCAATGATTTGTAATTTAGTAGTGAGCACAAAGTAACATATATCATGTAATGACGAAGTCTAACTCTCTTCCTATGCATCGGCATGTCATGAAAGAACAATTCATGCACACATAGTAAAGGCCAATGCATAGTATAAACAGTTTCTTGCAATTTTGTCATGTGGGAAACATAGAGAGGTGGAGATAAGGTTCCTCTCTCATAATAATTGCAAGTAGGAGCAGCAAGCACATGCATATTATATCTATCAAAATCATCATGTACAACGGTAAAAGGCAACCCATCAATATAATCCTTAATAAGTGCAAACTTCTCCGATATAGTATAATCGGGAGAATTCAAAAAGATACTAGGACTATCATGCGTGGGTGGAATAGCAAAAATTTCATGTTTAACATACGGAACTATAGCAATTTCATCTCCATAAGCATAATTCATATTGGCATCTTGGCCACAAGCATATCAAGCATCATCAAAAAGGGATATTTCAAGAGAATCAACGAGATCATAGCAATCATCCTTCGGTAAGCACGAAGGGGAATTAAACAATGTATGAGTTGAAGAGTTACTCCCATTAGAAGGTGGGAACGGGTGATCAATCCGCTCTTACTCCTTTTGTTCTTCGCTCTCCTCATCATCTTTTTCATCCAATGAGCTCATAGTTTCATCAATTTCTTCTTCCCTAGCTTCCTGCAAAATATTAATCTCTTCTTGGACAGCGGAGACTTTCTCAATAAGTGCATTAATATTGGAATTGTATTGTGTAACATCCCAAATTTTGGAATGTTAATATAATTAATTGAATTGTTTGTTTGTTTGCTTGTGTGAATTAAACTTGAGTGAAATTTGAACCTTTTCAAAAACTTTTGAATGAGAGGGAATAAAATGACTTTCCCCTTCTCCGTAAAATCAAATTCATCCTATTAAAATCAATGAGAGAAGATGACATGACTTCTTCAACTATAAAGAATTTGAACGGATTTTTGCAATTTAATTCTTTCAAATATTTGCACTTGCTTCTCTATTTTTCTTCCCCGAGAAATACCCCGAAAAATAAATTCTTGCAAGCAAGAAAGAGCGGAGGAAAATGACCCTCCAAAATCAGTTGCATTTTTGAAAATATTTGAGCCAAGAAAAACCAAAGTTTTTATTTAAAAATTATTTGCAAAAAGAAATAAAGCCTTTAGGGATTTTCTGAAAAACATTTTTAAGTTTTTATTTTGGCCGTGGAATAATGCTCATCATCTACATTTTATTTTTCTGATAATTTTAGTATATAAAAACTCTTTATTCCGAATTGATTTGATTTCCTTTTATTGTTTTAGTTTCCTAATTTTAAAAATAGGAATGGAATCGTTTTTATTAGGAAAAACCTGCTGCCCATTAAGCACTTTCCTATTCTAGCCCAACAAGAGATCATCTCCTTCCTCTGTTTCCTCTCACCTTACAGAAGCTTTCCATATCCATGGAGACAGGAATCTCCACCTTCCGATCTCCCTCGTCTTTCCATCCCAGCGCCTCCCGAGACCGCCTATAAAACCCCTCCCTCTCCTCGTTCCATTTTCCCATCACCACGCCCCTCCTGCCCATAGCCTTCTCGCCACCGTCCTCCTTTTCCCTACCTAGAACGCTCACCAGAGCTCTCCTGGAACCTCCCCAGCGCCGACCCCCTCCTCCGCCACCCCCACCCTCGCCGGCGACCTCGCCCCCTCGCCTGAGCAGCCCTCCACATCGCCATCTCCTTCCTGCCATCTCTGCCTCACGTACAGGTAACTCCGTTCTCGTTTTTCAGATTTATTTCCGTAACAGATTTAGTTCCGTTCTTGTTTAGCTTATAACTTTTGATCTAGAAGTCCAATGAGGCTGATTCTTTTTGCGTTAGATCACAATTTTCTTGTAGTTTCCAAAAATATATTATTTGTCTATGTTTGGATTTATAAAAATTGAGTTAGATCAGATTTGAATTAAAGCTTGTTTTGCTTATTCCGGGAGTTTAAAAATAGGTTTTTAATTAATTCTTTTTGCTCCTGGTCTCTAGGACCTTTGTTTATCCAGTAGTATTTAGTATTTTATTTTCAGGTTAATTTAAATTAGGTTTTTAGCAAAACAGTACTGTTTTAATATTAGTTCTGTTTTAGCTTTTTATTTATTGTTTTATTAGTTTTAAATTATTTCTTTTTGTCACTTTTGACAAAATTAGTTGTGTTTCTGTTAGACAACAGGAGAAAAATTATTTTTACTTTAAAAAATTATTTTCCTTAGTTTTGTATGAAACCTTCTATAGGTCATAGTTAGAGTTTTATAAAAGCTTTTTATTTGTTTCTTTTTGCAAATAAAATTTTATGGAAAAAATACTTTCTGTTAAATTAGTTATTTTACATTTTATTTTCTGTTAATTTATTAGTTTAGTATTTTAATTGTTGTTAAGTTTTTACTTACGGCAAAACTATATTAGATGTTTGTAGCAAAGTCATAGATCTTCGTTAGTAGTTTTTTCTTTGTAGTTTTATTTGAAGTTTCTTTTGATTTTGTTTGAGTTTTATTATCGATTTTCCTTGTTGTTTTGATTGTTATTTCGAGTGCTAAAATTGTTTGCTAGGATGTTTTCTTATGTGAATGCTATGTTTGACTATATAGATTTTAAGCGGAGTGACGATTAGTTCTACCAAGTCATTTTCTGACAGCGTTGTTATCTTCATCAAGTATTACCAGGCAAGTTCACTTTGACCATTGCTTTCATACCTATGTTTTTATTGCATTTAGTGGCATCCTTGCAACTACACCTCAGTAGTGTTATTGAATCCTTGTAGTTGAGTAGTATGCATGAGGTAGGAACCCATCACCACATTACCAAGCCCGGGACGTTTTATTTACATGCTACGCTATAGTAGACGGGGTTTGGTATGAGTGTTAGGGAGTGGTGTGAGAAAGGAGGACTCTACGTCAATGACGACAACTCCATGATGGCATCTGCAAGGACTGCATCTTCAAGGCCTCAAGACTTCAAGACTCGAGACAAGAATTCAATACACACTCTTTGGGTGAAGGGCGGTTGTGGGCACCTGGAGAAACCGATGGTTGGCGGGATGCATGGAGAAGCGCCATGACATCTTGCGGAAAGCTTCACCCAGACTCAAAGAGACGGAAGAATACTTCATGCCCGAAGCTTACCCGTGCAACCGCAAGTCATTATGGGCTCTGGCTTGGTTGACCTTAGTTGTGACTCTGGCTGGGGCGGTACTAGCAGATGTAGAACTACTGATGGGATGGGTTGAGTACGGACGGTGGTCGGAGGAACTCTTTGGAAGACCATGTTTTGGTCATCTTGTTCTCAAACACCACGAAGTGCGAGAACGTAAAGAGAGGGATCGAATCTTGTGGGTAAAGTGTACAAACCTCTGCAGAGGGTTATAACCTAATCGATTAGCCGTGTCCCGGTTACGGACAATTTGAGCCTACGGACTTGGATCTATCTCGGAACTCTCAACACCGGATTGATAACTTAATTGTGGGCAACACATGATGATTTTGGGCTATGAGACATCGGTTGGCGGAACCATGTCATGATAGAAAACTCCATAGTACAGACTTCATTTATTCCTTTGATGTAGGGAAAATAAAATCAGCTTTACATAAACAAAACTCAGATCTGAGCCACAAAGCCAAATTGCATATAGTATAGTTTTACCATCTGTTTATTCATGTTGTGATCTTGCGGTACATTCAATGTACTGACCTACACGGCTGCAACGTATCATGTTGCAGATATTTCCTCGACGAGTAAGAGTTACGATCTGAGGTTACGGTCTACACTCAACCTGCCGATGGCGTTGATGGGACTCCACACCCGTTTGATTGTTTCCGCTGAGTATTATGAGGTATATATCATTTTACGTTATTTATACATGTGATTGCACTTTGATATATACATTGATGTCTTGTGTGCCAAAGATATCGATCCGAGGATGGCACAGATACACGAGGCTTGACCGTCGAGGTCGGGTCGCTTCTGAGATATGGTATCGAGCACATGTTGGTATGGGACGTGACCCTAGAAACCGGAAAGCCCTAGGACAGAAATCTCTAAAACTTTATTTTCAAAAAGACTCTTACTTCTCATCTCTTCTGATTTTATCAAATAGACACTCTCACCTCAAATAGTTAGAATATACCCTTTTCCCTTTTGATCACATGAAGAATCAATGAAGCCGCTCCAAGAAGGACAAGATATCGGATAACCGATGGCCTCTTGAGTAAAGAGGATTTGACCATGCATTAGAAGAGTTGAAGCTACACCAGTTGAAGACTCAGACGACTTGAAGAATCGGAAGAATTATTTGACCGTTAGAGGACCAAATCCATGTTATACACCTCGTTAGATGCGATGAATTGTGAGCTGTCATTTGTTTGATGTTTTCCGACAGCCACAAAGTAAAACCCGTTTCTTCAAAAACTATTATTTGTATTGTGTGTATCCCTCCCCACCTCTCTCATATCTCATCCCAAAACTTTTGGACCCCATAGATGATGATTGAAGTTGGGTGATATTCTTCGGATCAAAACCAGCGGAGGCGAGCTATGGATTCGAACATGGAGAATAACCCGGGAGCAATTTGGTTTCAAGGAAGAATGAAGTATCAGACGCTCTTGATTACTTTGAAGGAAGTGCTGCAACATGGTGGCAGATGCATCAAGCTATCTGAGGATGGAATGGAGCAAAGACTTGGGAGGAATTCAAGAAGACCTGTTGGGATCACGTCTCATCCGGAGGCACCATGATAACCGAAGAAGAAACCTTATGCCTCCAAGATTTGTGGAGGAATAGGACACACCCAGGGAGGAACACAAGGATGGATGCCCTCATTGTGAGGAGAAACACCTAGCTGAGGAATTGGAAACTCCCGAGCATTGAAGACTGAAGAAATGAGGACCTAGAAAGCGAAACCATAGTAGAACGGCCCATTACAAATGATAATTTTGTTGATGAGTGGGTAATTGCTTTTCTCTTTCTATCTCAACAGCACCCGAAATCTTGAACCCATGGACAAGCTGAACACCAAACTTTTACGGAGACAGTTGCAAATTCCCCATGGAGATACATCCCTTGTTACGAGCACCTCTCTTATCCTATACATGCAGATGACAACCCTTTATGAGTCTTTCCTTAAGGGCCTGAAACGATCATGACCACGACAAGTGATCATGATTACCCGAAGATCCTGAAGGACATGATGAAGCATATTCACCTTGAAGGAGATGCAGTCTACAAAGGCTACCCTTTCATGCAAAAGGGAGTGGAACTTTGGTATATGGAGGTACACCTCCACCATTTGAAAGGAGTTTGCCCAAAGAGGATGGGGCATTACTTTTTCATCCCACGTGTGCCACAAGCAACTTTCTTCGATGCTGTTCGTGAAGCAGCCATGGAAGCCATACGCCAGATCGGAGAAATACTTGAAGCAAGACTCCGTTATACTCAGGAATACCTAAGCGAAGTGCATGCAGAGATGATGTTGTGAAGCTCAAGACCACCATGATGAAAAAGAAGATTGAAGATTTCAAGGCTCATGTCGCACAATTCCGGTGGGATGAAGAATCCTCGAGGAGGAAAAATGAATAAAGTTGGAAGTAATGCTGACCATACCAAATCATGTGGGTGGCAGCATTTGTAACAAAGTACTTTTGGAATTTGGATTCTGAAAATGATTAAGGATGTAATGAAGGATTGATATGAAAATAATGAGATTTTATGGATAAACTTGTGCACTTCTTTTGGTCATAGTACTCTGTAAAGCCACAAGATCAATGTAGAAAAAAACATGTTATTCACGACGGTCCATAGAAGGGAGCTGGACAAAATAAGTTGGAGTTTTGTTCTTGATATGATGGTATGAAGTAACAGAGTACTATTGGATTTAAAGGAGGTGTAACATGAGAGTTACTCCAAGGATGAGTTAAAGCTGCACCAGTGTTGAAGTGGGCCATAACCCACAGGCCCAGGATTTTGATAAGGAACAGATGTAACCTTGATAAAGGAATAAATTTGGAAGAATCAGTGATCCAATCAGCATACGTTTCGTAGGGAGGTTACGCCAAAAACACGAGAGTGGTGAAGTAACGATAGATGTTTCGCTTTGGCTTGCGAAACCATGGATTTACTCGAAACCAGTTCGAGAACAAGAGAAATTCCGCAATGCTTGTGAGTATGCCCAAGTGTTAGAATACGTGATTCACTTTGTTTACATTATGTGGTAATGATTCAAGCACGGGATGGACTGGCCCCCATACCGGAGACTTCTATCATGAACTATCATATGTTGATGGAAAATCGAGAGCCTTGAAAACCTTAGAAGAGTGTCGACACGATAAGCCATAAAACCATAAAATGGTAGGACGATGGAACCCCATTACAGGTGCAACCGCTACAAACGTAGGTTATCGGTGAGGTTCGACCCAGACCCGCTTTTCTGCAGGAGAAAACCATAAATTGTAGACCACCATGAGTGTTTCGATAGTTGTTTAGAATGGACACAGACCCATCAGCTAAGAAGATCCGGTCTCAGACGAACTTCAACTTTGACGAACCGACCCAAGCTTTTGAGGAAAACTCTATGCCGACAGAAGAGCTTTAATGAAGTAGATATTGTAAGATATGTGAAGAGACATACATTGTCAGCCCTCCAGAGGAAATATCTGAGTTTATTGGAACCAAGACCTTGTTTTTAAGGGTGGTAGCACCCGTGACATTTCTGACAAAGACATTTGCTAGAAGACCCCAACCCTAACCTTTTCTTGTTAGCCTCTTGAATCTCGAGGACGAGATTCATTTTAAGTGTGGTAGGTTTGTAACATCCCAAATTTTGGAATGTTAATATAATTAATTGAATTGTTTGTTTGTTTGCTTGAGTGCATTAAACTTGAGTAAATTTGAACCTTTTCAAAAACTTTTGAATGAGAGGGAATAAAATGACTTTGCCCTTCTCCGGTAAATTCAAATTCATCCTATTAAAATCAATGAGAGAAGATGACATGACTTCTTCAACTATAAAGAATTTGAACGGATTTTTGCAATTTAATTCTTTCAAATATTTGCACTTGCTTCTCTATTTTTCTTCCCGAGAAATACCGAAAAATAAATTCTTGCAAGCAAGAAAGAGCGGAGGAAATGACCCTCCAAAATCAGGGGCATTTTGAAAATATTTGAGCCAAGAAAAACCAAAGTTTTTATTTAAAAATTATTTGCAAAAAGAAATAAAGCCTTTAGGGATTTTCTGAAAAACATTTTTTAAGTTTTATTTTGGCCGTGGAATAATGCTCATCATCTACATTTTATTTTTCTGATAATTTTAGTATATAAAAACTCTTTATTCGAATTGATTTGATTTCCTTTTTATTGTTTTAGTTTCCTAATTTTAAAAATAGGAATGGAATCGTTTTTATTAGGAAAAACCTGCTGGCCCATTAAGCACTTTCCTATTCTAGCCCAACAAGAGATCATCTCCTTCCTCTGTTTCCTCTCACGTTACAGAAGCTTTCCATATCCATGGAGACAGGAATCTCCACCGTCCCGATCTCCCTCGTCTTTCCATCCCAGCGCCTCCCGAGACCGCCTATAAAACCCCTCCCTCTCCTCGTTCCATTTTTCCCATCACCACGCCTCCCTGCCTGTAGCCTTCTCGCCACCGTCCTCCTTTTCCTACCTAGAACGCTCACCAGGAGCTCTCCTGGAACCTCCCCAAGCGCCGACCCCCTCCTCCGCCACCCCCACCCTCACCGGCGACCTCGCCCCCTCGCCGGAGCAGCCCTCCACATCGCCGTCTCCTTCCTGCCATCTCTGCCTCACCTACATGTAACTCCGTTCTCGTTTTTCAGATTTATTTCCGTAACAGATTTAGTTCCGTTCTTGTTTAGCTTATAACTTTTGATCTAGAAGTCCAATGATGCAGATTCTTTTTGCGTTAGATCACAATTTTCTTGTAGTTTCCAAAAATATATTATTTGTCTATGTTTGGATTTATAAAAATTGAGTTAGATCAGATTTGAATTAAAGCTTGTTTTGCTTATTCCAGGAGTTTAAAAATAGGTTTTTAATTAATTCTTTTTGCTCCTGGTCTCTAGGACCTTTGTTTATCCAGTAGTATTTAGTATTTTATTTTCAGGTTAATTTAAATTAGGTTTTTAGCAAAACAGTACTGTTTTAATATTAGTTCTGTTTTAGCTTTTTATTTATTGTTTTTATTAGTTTTAAATTATTTCTTTTTGTCACTTTTGACAAAATTAGTTGTGTTTCTGTTAGACAACAGGAGAAAATTTATTTTTACTTTAAAAAAATTATTTTCCTTAGTTTTGTATGAAACCTTCTATAGGTCATAGTTAGAGTTTTATAAAAGCTTTTTATTTGTTTCTTTTTGCAAATAAAATTTTATGGAAAAAAATATTTTCTGTTAAATTAGTTATTTTACATTTTATTTTCTGTTAATTATTAGTTTAGTATTTTAATTGTTGTTAAGTTTTTACTTGCGGCAAAACTATATTAGATGTTTGTAGCAAAGTCATAGATCTTCGTTAGTAGTTTTTCTTTGTAGTTTTATTTGAAGTTTCTTTTGATTTTGTTTGAGTTTTATTATCGATTTTCCTTGCTGTTTTGATTGTTATTTCGAGTGCTAAAATTGTTTGCTAGGATGTTTGCTTATGTGAATGCTATGTTTGACTATATAGATTTTCAACGGAGTGACGATTAGTTCTACCAAGTCATTTTCGACAGCGTTGTTATCTTCATCAAGTATTACCAGGCAAGTTCACTTTGACCATTGCTTTCATACCTATGTTTTTATTGCATTTAGTGGCATCCTTGCAACCACACCTCAGTAGTGTTATTGAATCCTTGTAGTTGAGTAGTATGCATGAGGTAGGAACCCATCACCCTGTTACCAAGCCCGGGACGTTTTATTTAAATGCTACGCTATAGTAGAAGGGGTTTGGTATGAGTGTTCGGGAGTGGTGTGAGAAAGGAGGACTCTACGTCAATGATGACAACTCCATGATGGCATCTGCAAGGACTGCATCTTCAAGGCCTCAAGACTTCAAGACTCGAGACAAGAATTCAATACACACTACTGGGTGAAGGACGGTTGACGGGCACCTGGAGAAACCAGTGGTTGGCGGGATGCATGGAGAAGCGCCATGACATCTTGCGGAAAGCTTCACCCAGACTCAAAGAGACGGAAGAATACTTCATGCCCGGAAGCTTACTGTGCAACCGCAAGTCATTATGGGCTCTGGCTTGGTTGACCTTAGTTGTGACTCTGGCTGGGGCGGTACTAGCAGATGTAGAACTACGGTAGGATGGGTTGAGTACGGACGGTGGTCGAGGAACTCTTTGGAAGACCATGTTTCGGTCATCTTGTTCTCAAACACCACGAAGTGCGAGAACGTAAAGTGAGGGATCGATTTTGGCGGGTAAAGTGTACTAACCTCTGCAGTGGGTTATAACCTAATCGATTTGCCGTGTCCCGATTACGGACAATTTGAGCCTCTGGACTTGGATCTATCTCGGAACTCTCAACACCGGATTGATAACTTAATTGTGGGCAACATATGATGATTTTGGGCTATGAGACATCGGTTGGCGGAACCATGTCATGATAGAAAACTCCATAGTACAGACTTCATTTATTCCTTTGATGTAGGGAAAATAAAATCAGCTTTTACATAAACAAAACTCGAATCTGAGCCACAAAGCCAAATTGCATATAGTATAGTTTTACCATCTGTTTATTCATGTTGTGATCTTGCGGTACATTCAATGTCTTGACCTACGGCTGCAACGTATCATGTTGCGTATATTTCCTCGACGAGTAAGAGTTACGATCTGAGGTTACGGTCTACACTCAACCTGCCGATGGCGTTGATGGGACTCCACACCCGTTTGATTGTTTCCGCTGAGTATTATGAGGTATATATCATTTTACGTTATTTATACATGTGATTGCACTTTGATATATACATTGATGTACTGTGTGTAAAGATATCTTGATCGAGGATGGCACAGATACACAGAGGCTTGACCGTCTGAGGTCGGGTCGCTACATATTGATAATTCTCATAGCAATATTTGAGGATAGCTAAATTTTGAGATCTATAAACAACATCATCAAAATCTTGAAACTCTTTACACATAGATTCAATTTCATAAGCACCCATAAAAGCAACAAATTCTTCTATTTGTTACACATCATAGTAATCATATATACCATTAGCATAAGAAGCTAAGGTTTTATTATCATTAAATTTGCATGAAAAGGGAAGGTGTGGAGCCTTCATCCTAGAGCAACAAGTATAATCATAACTCACGCATAGTTGCCAAGCATACCACTTCAATATATTATTTGATCCCATAATAGTAACCCTTTTTGTGTTAAGCGATAATCCCTAAAGTATTCATGTTGATCCAACGTTACTCCCATTACATAATTGAATGGGGTTTTCTCAGGATTATTAAAGTGGTATGTAATACCTTTCACATAACCAGCATCGAGGGTTTTAGGAGGTTCCCCATCTCCATGAGCAGAAAGTACACCTAATTTTTTTGGTATTTCGTGTTCCATATCCATAACTAAAGATAGAGAACAACTAAGAACAGCAAATAAAAATTACTTATCGATAAAGCAAACAAGCACTCACGAGAAGAGTCACCCCACGATATGACTCCGCGACAACAGCTCCGGAAAAAGGTCTTGATAACCCACAAGTATAGGGGATCAATTGTAGCCTCTTTCGATAAGTAAGAGTGTCAAACCCAACGAGGAGCTAAAGGTAGAACAAATATTCCCTCAAGTTCTATCGACCACCGATACAACTCTACGCACGCTTGACGTTCGCTTTACCTAGAACAAGTATGAAACTAGAAGTACTTTGTAGGTGTTTTTGGACAGGTTTGCAAGAAAGTAAAGAGCGCGTAAATAAAAGCTAGGGGCTGTTTAGATGAAGACACAACTAAATTAGTAAAGAGCTTGTTGTCACGAGAAAGTTATTTGTCCCTAGGCAATCGATAACTAGACCGGTAATCATTATTGCAATTTTATTTGAGGGAGAGGCATAAGCTAACATACTTTCTCTACTTGGATCATATGCACTTATGATTGGAACTCTAGCAAGCATCCGCAACTACTAAAGATCATTAAGGTAAAACCCAACCATAGCATTAAAGCATAAAGTCCCCTTTATCCCATACGCAAACAACCTACTTACTCGGGTCTGTGCTTCTGTCACTCACGCCACCCACCATACGCAAATAATGAGCATATTGCAAACCCTACAGCGGGAATCCCTCACGCTTGCGTGACACGGAGAGCACCATAGGACAGCACCAATAATAAAACATGCAACTCAAACCAATCTTGATCATCAAATAACCCATAGGACAAAACGGATCTACTCAAACATCATAGGATAGCCATACATCATTGGGAAATAATATATAGCGTTGAGCACCATGTTTAAGTAGAGATTACAGCGGTAAGAGAGAGGTTACACCGCTGCATAGAGGGGGGAAGAGTTGGTGATGATGGCGGTGAAGTTGTTGGTGAAGATTGCGGTGATGATGATGGCCACGGCGGCGTTCCGGCGCCACCGGAAGAGAAGGGGAGAGGGGGCCCTTCATCTTCTTCTTCCTTGAACTCCTCCCTAGATGGGAGAAGGGTTTCCCCTCTGTTCCTTGACCTCCATGGTGTGGGAGGGGTGAGAGCCCCTCCGAGATTGCATCTATTTCTCTGTTTCTACGTTCTCTTCTGGCTCTGTTTCACCGTTTCGTGTATATATGGAGATCCGTAACTCCGATTGGCCTGAAACCTTCTGTCGGTGTCAAAACTAGTGGATCTCGGGTAGGGGGTCCCGAACTACGCGTCTAGGTGGATGGTAACAGGAGACAAGGGACACGATGTTTTTACCCAGGTTCGGGCCCTCTCGATGGAGGTAATACCCTACTCCTTCTTGATTAATATTGATAATATGGGTAGTACAAGAGTAGATCTACCACGAGATCAAGGAGGCTAAACCCTAGAAGCTAGCCTATGGTATGATTGTTGTTCGTCCTACGGACTAAAACCCTCCGGTTTATATAGACACTAGATAGTTTGGGTTACGCAAAGTCGGTTACAATGGTAGGAGATCTACATATCCGTATCGCCAAGCTTGCCTTCCACGCCAAGGAAAGTCCCATCCGGACACGAGACGAAGTCTTCAATCTTGTATCTTCATAGTCTTGGAGTCCGCCGTGATGATAGTTCGGCTATCCGGACACCCCTAGTCCAGACTCCCTCAAGAGCTCTGAACCAGGCTTCAATGACGATTTAGTCCGGCGCGCATATTGTCTTCGGCATTGCAAGGCGGGTTCCTTCTCCGAATACTTCATAGAAGATTTTGAACACCAGGATAGTGTCCGCTCTGCAAAACAAGTTCCACATACCACCGTAGAGAATAACTTTGCACAGATCTGCCGACGTATTACGTGGCGTGACATCACACCACGGCCAGCCTTTATATGAATTATTTTTATTGTTCCACCTCAGCGTGTTTAGCGAGGCGTTTTCCTTGGCACGTCTTATCAAAGCATAGATCGTGCCCCTTATTCCGGGATTCCCATCAATACGGACGTGGGTAACCCAACTGCGTGCCCGTAAGACGCCTCCTCTATCAAAGGCGAGTCCTAATCGACCACGGGGTGGGCTCTTGGTATTCAACCTCTTTATAACGAGACCAAGGCCCTCTTCTTTTTACACCCTCCATCGAGTTCGCCTCGCGCTTCGAGTTCCAACACTCAAAGCTTCAGATTTAGGCACTTCGGACCTTCGACGATTTCCGGCTCCGGCCAGCACGGCCGATGGATGTCTTCCTCCGCCACAAAAGAAGATGTGATAAAGCTGCGAGACGCCAGGTATCTAACTGGCGAGATCTCGCATAGGCTGCCTGCTCCAGGGCAGGTCATTCCCACTCCTGAGCCCGGCGAGAACGTGGTGTTAGTGTCTCACTTCCTTCGGGGTCTAGGCTTCCCGACGGATCCCTTTGTGCGGGGGTTCATGTTTTATTATGGGCTGGATTTCCATGACTTGAATCCGGAGTCCATCCTCCATATCTCGTCATTCATTGTCGTATGTGAGGCCTTCCTCCATATTACCCCTCACTTTGGATTGTGGCTCAAGACCTTCAAGGTGGAGCCAAAGATGATCGAGGGGCAACAAGCAGAAAAGCGGAGGGGCGGTTATAAGCAAATGTGCTGATGCTCCGTGGCCGAGGGCTCTTTTCAAGAGGAGCTTGGTTTGTGGCAACGGGAGTGGTTTTATATCACCGCTCGGGGCACCAAATGGTGGCGCTTCCGCCTTCCGCTTAGGTCCACCACAGCGGTCAAGGCGTCATGGGTCAACAAGGGGCTCGACTGGGGGCCGTCCCAAGGACGTTCCTTTGTTGCAGGGCCGTATTCGAGACCTCCAAGAAAGAGAGATCAATCTGGTTGCGATGGGCGAGGTTATGTTGATTCAGCGCCTATACGCCTCGCAAACGTCGCCCCCTCCGCCTGTGGGAATTTAATCCGGAGGGACCACGAGCTCTTCAAAATTTTATGGGCACGACGCCCGTGGAGATGTATAAACTGTTCTTCGGATCACAAGAGAAGTGTCCGGACCTGACTGAGGACGCAGGGCTAAGCTACAATCACCCAGATACTCAAGTAAGTAGTCCTGTAACCGGACAGGCTGTTCATTCATTTATCATATGTATGCCCTTTAAAGGAGCCGTTTCTTGAACAGGAGTGGATAGCCAAGGCAAAGTTAATAAGGTGTCCGGCTCCTCCCAGGAGACCACGCGGATCCCATGCTGGCCAAGATGTTGAAGGCCGCACCTTTTAAAGAAGGCGAAGGGGGAGCGGGAAGCAACTGCCTCTACGAAGGAGGCTATCAAGGAAGGAGGGATTAAAAGTCCCATCTTTCGAGGAGAGAAGAGGACCGCTTCGGAAGATCCGGAGGTCAAGGCCTCAAAGAAGGGAAAGGAATCTTCACCAGAGAGTCCGGCGCTGGGAAGTAACCCAGCCGCACTATTTCCCCAAGGGGATCAGCCCTCCAGCGAGTCGTAAGTAAAAAGAAGGGGTCTTGTGAATAAGGAACATCCCTGTATTTATTTATGAAGATAACCGAAATTGTACCTTGTAGTTCGGACCTCAGCCCTTCTCAGTGAGCTCGTCTTGGGGATCTTCTTCCGGAGATGATGGAGAGTGAACGCCTCCACCTGTCGCACCCTCATGCGAGGCGGACGACCCTGAGGTGTCATCGCGGAGGGTTCCCCCAAGTCCGGCGGGGCCGGAAGGTCCGGCGCCAAGTGGTGTGCGGTCGGAGGAGCTGAAGGATCTGCTCGGGCGAGCGGCTATCTCAGAAGATTACCGTGCTCCGATGGGTACGGTGATTGAAAGAATTGCATCCATGGAGAGCGGATTGCATGAAGCCGTCAGAAGCTTACTGACGGGGTTCGAGGTACGCAAAAAATGATGTACCTTCTGATAGTTATGCATATAGAATGCGCCTGTATAGATAGTAGCCCCTGAGACTCGGTATGTTGTCAAAATTGACAGCGTGCCGAGGATCAAAATCTCAGTTATAACATATCGCCGTTCCTAAATAGGTGGCGGGGCGTCCGGTGGCCAACCGGACTGATGAATATGCCGAACTAAAGCGGCAACTTGACGAGGCGGCTGCGGACATCGCGTTGGTCAATAAACGTTTTGACGAGTCACAAGGTATGCGACTCCTACGCGGACACCTGGTAAGGGAGCTTGACGCCCATGTCTTACTACTTGTATGCTTAATGCATATGGTGCCGCTGCTGTGGAGGAGCTGCGGGCAGAACTCGCCCGAGCGAAAGAGCAAGCCAGAAATAGTAATGCGGGCGCTTTAAGGGCGTAGAAGAGCTAAAAGCTGAACGGGCTGCTCACCGCCAAAGAAGAGGAAATGGCCGATATGGCGGAAGGTTGAAGAATACTACCGATCGCTGCGAGGTTCTTGAAAAGGAACGCGTCAAGCGAGCAAGAGGGCTGAAAAAGGTCGGCGCCAATCCAAGGATGCCTGCTCGGCTTTGAGAGCTGCCAAGGAGGAGCTGAGTCGGGCCGGGCAATTGCGGCTGGAAAACCGTTTCTGCTGCGGAGGAAATATACAAATCCAAAGTATGCTCAATTGGACAAGTTGTGGAGTCCGGAGGATGCTTATCTGGACTTAGCGGCAAGCGCCGCGGACGCGATTGAGCACTTCCGAGGCGGAAAAGGGGCGAGAAAAGGAAGAGCTGTATTGGTCGCAATTCCATAGTCCGAGCGTCTTCTTCCGTTGACCGATCGGTTGGCGAATGGGCCGAGCTGAATCGATTAGCGGACTTGCCATGAAGCATGTCATGACTCATTTGTGGTCGGGCGGACCCACCAAGAGTTATTTTGGTTTAGTGCAGCAGTTCCTTGGTGCGGTACGCCAGATCGACGCAATGAAGCGGTCGGCGTGTATTGAGGGAGCGCGGATGGCTCTGGCCCGTGTCAAGACATACTGGACAGAGATGAAGGCCACCGACGTTGCATCCCAAGATACGGACGGAAGCCGAGTACCTGCCGAGCACTATTTTGAGGAAGTCATGCAGGGCGCTCGTTTAATAGAGACGCAGTGCTCAAAGGATATTATGTTTAAATGACATGTATGATTTGTGAAAACGATGTTTCAATATAATATAAGAGCTTTTTATACTTGTGCGTTCAAGTAGTAAACTACTCCCTGTGGGGCCGTTTATGTATATGTATATATAACCTGAAAGATGGTAGTCCTTGGCTTCAGCCCCCACGCACATAGTGCGGGGGTGTTTCAAGAAGGCGCTTTTCACACTTAATCCAACGTCTTGGTCCTGTTAAGGAGGTGGTAGCGTAGCAAACTAGGCAACCGGGCTATAATACTTTATCACTTTCACTTAGCCATAGGAGTTCGAGGGTGGGGCTACTATATAGACCCTGGGGGCACCGCACTCTCTCGAATTCGGGGTGCGTATGTGCCTGACCGAAAACCGGTCCTTCATTAATGCGGAGGAATTATAAACATTCCGATTAGTCATCTATTGGTTGACCAGGTCTCTCGCTATATCATGACGGTCGGTTTTCGGCTTTCTCTCTTGAGGTGCTCGCCGGCCGAACCGGGCACAATCGCATAGTTCTCCGGTGCCGCGTTAGCCGATAAAACGGAACGTAAGGCAGCAAAACACAGGAGCCGGGCAAACCCAACATTTGACCAAAGACATGATTTGGAGCTGATGCATATAAGGCCTAACTCGAGACGCCGAACACTCCCTAATGTATTCGGTCTTTATAAAAAGGGGGGAATAATGCCCTAAGCCCCTGGTGTTCAGGTACGCGCAAAAATTCTGGTGCGGCCAATGCCAAAACGCCAGCCTCCTCCTCGGTTATAGTGAGAAACCGGGGATGTATATCAACAAGAGACAAGAAAAAGGTTTACGCAGGGTCTTAATCTGAAAAGAATCCTTGCAACGGGTCCCTCTTGCACGTCTGCTACTGTGTCTCCGTTGTGCCGTATCACGGGCCAGGTGTAACACGTTGTTCATCTGTAAAAAGAGAGGAACTTAGTTTAAAAGAAAAAGGATTGTGCAAAAGATGTACTTTATATTAAATAAACAGAGTACGATTCGAAGAAGTGAATAAAATTGAGCTTTATTGTCTCTTGTTATACATGCATGCAGCCCCTTGTATGGGGTATGCCGCTAGTAGGCGCCGGACTCGTCTAGCCATGTCCGGGGTTTGAATGACCTATTCAGGTTCTTTGACTAGCGGAGACGGATAGGTGTGGGGCTGTCAAGGCAGTCCCACGTTCTTCCATGCTCAAGTAACACTTAATACTCCCTTTCAATGAGATGACACCGCGTGGACCGGGCATTTTAAGTGTTAGAGATGCATAATGCGGTATTGCGTTAAAGCGGGCGAAAGCTTCGCGTCCCAATAGTGCTTGATGGCTACTCTTAAACGGGGCGACATGGAAGATCAACTTTTCGCGACGGAAGTTGTCGGATGAACCGAACACAACTTCTAGCGGTATGGAGCCCGCATACAATGGGCATATGTGCTGGCATTACTCCTTTAAAGGAGGTGTTGCTACTGGCGAATTTTGGTTGGGTCTATCCCCATCCTGCGGATTGTGTCCTGATATATCAGGTTTATGTCACTGCCACCATCCATGAGGACGTGTGTAAATTGGAATCCGTTGATTATAGGATCCAATATCAAGGCAGTCCATCCTGCATTTCGGATACTTTCGGAATAGTCCTGGTGGTCGAAGGTGATTGGTTTTGACAACCAGTGTTGGTACTCCGCTAGGGTAGTTTGTGCGGCGCGCATTCTAGTGGGCGCCGCTCTGTTTTTCCCTTTGATCACGTGAATTGAGTTTACTATTTTGACCTCTTGTGGGAAATTCTTTTGTTTTACGGGGCTCTGCTTGTGGTGCTCGTCATCATCTTCACTTGGTGTGTCGAGCCCCTCGTGTTCGGCGTTGAGTCTGCCGGACTGTTTGAAAACCCAACAATCTCTGTGGGTATGGTTTTCTCCCGGGAGTACTGTGGATTTGACATATCTTGTCCAAGATTTTGTTTAAGTTGGATAGCTCATCGCTATTGTCCTTGAGGGGCAGTTTTTTATTGTTCTGCCGTGAGCTTTTGAATCCGGCATTGACTGCCGCGCTCTTTGGACCGTTCCTTTTAATCCGGCGCTGGTCCTTGTTGCGTCGTGGTTTCCCATTTCCATCCCTGATTTCGGATGTACTTGGGTCGCTGGTGATGCATCTTGCTAGCCAGCTATCCTCTCCCGCACAAAAGCGGGTCATGAGGCTTGTTAATGCGGCCATTGTTCTTGGCTTTTCTTGGCCGAGGTTTCTGGCGAGCCATTCGTCTCGGACGTTGTGTTTGAAGGCTGCTAAGTCTTCGGCATCCGGACAGTCGACTATTTGGTTCTTTTTAGTAAGGAACCTGTTCCAGAATTTCTGGGCTGACTCTCCGGGCTGTTGAGTTATGTGACTTAGATCGTCAGATCCGGAGGGCGGACATAGGTCCCCCAAAATTTGCCCGAAATGCATCCTCGAGCTCTTCCCAGCTTCCAATGGTATTTTCGGGAGGCTCTTAAGCCAATGCCGAGCTGGCCCTTTGAGTTTAAGGGGTAAGTATTTTATGGCGTGGAGATCATCTCCTCTAGCCATGTGTATGTGGAGGATGTAATCCTCAATCCAGACTCCAGGGTCTGTTGTTCGTATGCCTCTATGTTTACGGGTTTGAATCCCGCTGGAAATTCATGATCCAGCACCTCATCGGTGAAACATAGGGGGTGTGCGGCGCCCCTGTATTTGGGTGTGCCGTGATGTTCGGATATTTGGCGTGTTGCATTGCTTTGAAGAGCTTGCTTTCTCGGCCCGTAGATGGACCTAACTGGGCCATCATTTTGATGAGAATCCTTATGCGGATCGCGTATCGGCTTGTGTGCGGCGCCGATTGCCGCTCTCTTTTGCCGTGGGGTCGTCCATCCGATCAGTGGCCTTCTTAATTTTTGATTGTGGGGCTCTATGGCCTCCTCATCAAATTCGAGCGATAGCTTTCTCTTTGGGTAGCTCTTTGTTCGGCGATCGTCGCCAGATTTGTCTCATGATGTTGAATACTCGCTCCATCTGATTACGAGTGCATCTTCTGCTGTTTTGAGCTTCCGCTTTTTTCAGGCTACGCGCAGCGATGGCGACGAGCCTTTTCTCGGAGGTTATTTTGTTCCAACAATTTGTCCGGCGTGAGATCATCCGGACTGTTGTCTTCGCCGGGACGGGTTGTTTATCCAAGTTGTCTTGTTCGGACGATTGCTCGATAGCATGTTAAATGTCCACCGGTTCGCCTCGCTCTATGGCTGGGTCTCTGTTGAGGCGGGACTTGGTTCGGCGTTTACGTTGCCGTTTTGACTGCTTTTCGAGGGATTTATCCTTTGTAGCGTCCTGTTGTTCCTCGTCTTCATTTCCTTTAGGTGTATCCACCATGTATACATCGTGGGATGAGGTGGTTGTCCAGCATCCTATAGGCGCTGGTTCATGGTTGTCTCCTACATCGTCGTCCATACCGTCGATGTCTTCGGAGTCGAAATCGAGCACGTCGTGTAAGCTTTCGACAGTGGCTACGAAGTGGGTGGTGTGTGGGCATTGAGTTTCTTCGTCGTCCGCGTCCCAACCTTCCTGTCCGTAGTCCGGCCAGGGCTCTCCGGATAAAGAGAGAGACTTTAGTGAATTCAGGATGTCGCCAAAGGGCGAAGTGCGAAAGATGTCCGCGCAGTGAACTCCATGACCGGCGCCCAATCGGATTCGATTGGCGGGCGCCGGAGGGTTCGGAGTCCGGAGAGGAGTCCGCACCTGTAGTCGAGGTCTTCGCAAATCTGAGGATGGAGTTCGGCTCAATCGCCGTAGAGATCATAGCCCCCGAGGCGGTGTCCAACCACTCGTCCTCGATCGGGGAATCCGGCTCCGGATTAAGGGTCGGAGCGGATGCTGGTGCGGCGTCCAGGGCACTGTTCGGCTGCAGAGCTAGATCATGCCCATCGAGACAGTGCGGCTCGCTTGGCTGCGGCTCGAATCCGTCGAAGATCAAGTCTCCACGGACATCGGTCGTATAGTCCAAACTTCCAAATCTGACCTGATGGCCAGGGGCGTAGCTTTTGATCTGCTCTAGATGGCCAAGCGAATTGGCCCGCAGTGCAAAGCCGCCGAATACGAAGATCTGTCCGGGGAGAAAAGTCTCACCCTGGACCGCGTCGTTGTTGATGATCGAAGGAGCCATCGGGCCTATCGGTGATGACACAGAGGAACTCTCAATGAAAGCACCAATATCGGTGTTAAAACCGGCGGATCTCGGGTAGGGGGTCCCGAACTGTGCGTCTAGGCGGATGGTAACAGGAGACAAGGGACACGATGTTTTTACCTGTGTTCGGGCCCTCTCGATGGAGGTATTACCCTACTCCTGCTTGATTAATATTGATGATATGGGTAGTACAAGAGTAGATCTACCACGAGATCAAGGAGGCTAAACCCTAGAAGCTAGCCTATGGTATGATTGTTGTTCGTCCTACGGACTAAAACCCTCTGGTTTATATAGACACCGGATAGGTTAGGATTACACAGAGTCGGTTACAAAGGTAGGAGATCTACATATCCGTATCGCCAAGCTTGCCTTCCACGCCAAGGAAAGTCCCATCCGGACACGGGAAGAAGTCTTCAATCTTGTATCTTCATAGTCTTGGAGTCCGGTCGTGATGATAGTTCGGCTATCCGGACACCCCCTAGTCCAGGACTCCCTCACCTTCGCCGTGATTTTTTTCCGAAAATTAGCTTTCTTGCGGCAAAAGAAGAGCGTCAACCGCCTTACAGGTGGGTCACGAGGGTCAGGGGCGCGCCCTGGCCCCCTACCTCGTGCCCACCTCGGACACTGGTTCGCATTGATTTTTCCTCCAGCTTTTCCAAATATTCCGAAAAGTATCTCCGTCCGTTTTTATCCCGTTTGGACTCCGTTTGATATGCATGTTCTGTGAAACCAAAAACATGCAACAGATAGGAACTGGCACTTGGCACTGGATCAATATGTTAGTCCCAAAACTAGTATAAAAAGTTGCCAAAAAGTATATGGAAGTTGAATAATATTGGCATGGAACAATCAAAAATTATAGATACGACGGAGACGTATCACCTCCCCCCTCCCAAGTCCGAATTGGACAAGGAGGGGCGGTGCCCCCCTTTTCCTTTCCCCCTCTCTCTCCTTCCCTCTCCTCTCCTACTCCAACATGGAAGGGGGGAGTCCTACTCCCGATGGGAGTAGGACTACTCATGGGGCGCGCCAAGGGTGGCCAGCCCCCTCCCCCTCCTCCACTAATTTATATACGGGGAGGGAGGCTGTCACGCCCTCGATGCGGCTATATCTCCCACGTGTCGAAGCACGACTTAGAGGCATAACCGCATTGAAAGCAATGCCGCAAGTGAGGTAATCTTCACACAACCCATGTAATACATAAGGGAAAGAGATACATAGTTGGCTTACACGCCACTTCACACAATACATAAATAAACATCCATCATCCAGATTACACTCAAGGTCCGACTACGGAACCAAAATAAAAGAAGACTACCCCAAATGCTACACAGATCCCCGATCGCTAACTGGGCTCCACCATCGATCATCAGGAAAAGACACATAGTAACGACCACGTTCAACGTCGAACTCCCACTTGAGCTCGGTTGCGTCATCTGCACTGGCATCGTCGGCACCTGCAACTGTTTTGGTAGAATATGTGAGTCACGGGGACTCAGCAATCTCACACCCGCAAGATCAAGACTATTTAAGCTTATAGGAAGAACAGAGTTGTGAGGTGGAGCTGCAGCAAGCGACTAGCATATATGGTGGCTACATTCGCAAAAGAGAGCGAGAAGAGAAGCAAGGCGCGGTCATGAAGCTAGTAGCGATCAAGAAGTGATCCTGAACTACTTACGTCAAGCATAACTCCAACACCGTGTTCACTTCCCGGACTCTGACGAGAAGATACAATCACGGTAACACACGCGGTTGATGTGTTTTAATAAAGGTCAACTTCGGGTTTTCTACAACCGGACATTAACAAATTCCCATACGCCTCATAACCGCGGGCACGGCTTTCGAAAGATAATACCTGCAGGGTGTCCCAACTTAGCCCATTATAAGCTCTCACGGTCAACGAAGGATATTCCTTCTACTGGGAAGACCCGATCAGTCTCGGAATCCCGGACTACAAGAAATTTCGATAGCAATAAAACAAGACCAGCAAAGCCGCCCGATTGTGCCGACAAATCCCGATAGGAGCTGCACATATCTCGTTCTCAGGGCACATCCGGATGAGCAGTCCGTACAACTAAAACCAGGCCTCAAGTTTCCCCAAGGTGGCGCTGCAAAGGGCTCTAGTTTGGACCAACACTCGGAGGAGCATTGGCCCGGGGGGGTTAAATAAAGATGACCCTCGGGCTCGCGAAAACCCGGGGGAAAAAGGCTTAGGTAGGAAATGGTAAAACCAATGTTGGGCCTTCTTTGGAGGAGTCTTATTCAAAGCGAACTGTCAAGGGGTCCCATAAATCACCCAACCGTGTAAGGAACGCGAAATCAAGGAACATAACACCGGTATGACGGAAACTAAGGCGGCAAGAGTGGAACAAAACACCAGGGCATAAGGCCGAGTCTTCCACCCTTTACCAAGTATATAGATGCATTAATTAAACAATAGATATTGTGATATCCCAACAAGTAAACATGTTCCGCAAGGAACAACATCTCCATGTTCCAACAAGGAACAAACTTCATCTTCACCGCAACTAGCAACGCTTATAAGAGGGGTGAGCAAAGCGGTAACATAGCCAAACAACGGTTCGCTAGGAAAGGATGGTTAGGGGTTTGACATGGCAATATGGGAGGCATGATAAGCAAGTGATAGGCATCGTAGCATAGGCATAGCAAAAGAGCGAGCATCTAGCAAGCAAAGATAGAAGTGATTTCGAGGGTATGGTCATCTTGCCTGCAAAAGTTCTCGAGTTGTCGAAAGCTTGATCCTCGTAAGCGTTCTCAACAGGTTCCTCGTTCACGCACTCGTCTCCGGCTCTACCCAAAGCAAGAACACAAACAATGGAACCACAATAAATCACGGTGCAATGCACAAGCAACATGATGCAATACATGGCATGATATGCGAGATGTGATATGCAATGCGTATGCGTGCTCGGAAGGAAAATGATGAACCAGGCATCAACTTGGCAAACCAAGTATGCCGCTGGAAAGGTGAGATGATTTCGGTTGAAATCGATATAAAGATCAACGGAATCGGATGCACGGTTTGCAAATGACAAGCAAAACAAGAATGGCACAAATCTGCCATTAACAGCATGATACCACTTAGCAAGCAACAAGCAATTAAGCTACTGCACCCAAAAGTACCAACAAAGCATATGGCGGAGATCTACTCAAGATGCTTGACAAAAGATTAACACTGAGCTACGGCTAAATCACAACATAACAGGTCCAAACAAGCATGGCAAAAGTGCAAAATATATCAGCTTCACAGACTTGGAGAAAATACTGAACATGGCAGAATCAGCATCAGGAAGCAATGTTCAGAGCAAGCAAACAGCATACTACAGGAACTTATAATAGCAAAACAAGGCAAGGCAAGAATATAATCAAAGCATAGAACAGAAGTCCCTTACTGACCATGAGCCAAAAAGGAACAGAAGATATAATAGCACCCACGTCAATATAGCAAGTTTTATTAGCAGATTCAGCAAACAGGGCATGACATTGACAGAATTATGTAGGCATCTTCGCGAGCTCGATGCACTCACTACAGAGCAACTCATGATAAACTAAGCATACATACATCAATAATACATGGCATAGAAGCTATACATGGCAAGAACAACATCATAGCATACACGGATCAACTACAACAACCTTGGCAAAATTGAATAACATGTAAACAATCTGCCAGGAAACATTTTAGAGCAAAAGTAGAGCTCGATTTACTCAAGCTATGGCACTCCATAATTGCAAACAAGGGCATGGATGGATATAGAATAATCATATCTTCAAAACATCCTTACTGAAGTATCTCAAAATAAGCATGGATCTCTCTGTAGCATCAAGTTAACATGGCATAAAAATATCAGCAAAACAGGGGCTGAAATCAGCAACATCATGAAGCCTAGTTTGCATGCTTGTGCTAGTCACCACAGAGATCACAAAAATACATGGCATACACCCCTATAAATATGGCATGGCATATTATAAAACACATGTAGGACTCAAGTTCATAGGATGCTCACATCAATCATGGCAAAAATGACAAAAGTGCAAGTTCTGATAAGAATCTGAAACTAACATCACATAGCCCCCTTCCAACAGCATTTCGGGCATCAAGATGAGCTCAAATGAAAATGATGCACTGAGACGAAATGATTTACTCATCGAGGCGAACATTTCGGAATGCTACACGCCCGAAACGGAGCCACGGACGCGAAGTTATGATGCGATGAACATGCAACAAATAATCTACAGAATAAAGACTTGAGGATTTCGGGGGAGAAGGAAAGTCAACCGAGGCGCGCGCGAACCGAGGCGAGGCCGGGCTCGCCGGAGTTGCTGCCGGAGGGGAGGAAGACGGCCGAGGGAGGCGCGGGCCGACCGAATCTCGCCGGATCCGGCGCCGGCGGAGGCGGGGAGGCGAGGCCTGGGCGCGCGGGCGCGGAGGAAAGGCGCGGGCGCGCTGCCGAGGGCGGCGCGGCCTTGGCGGGCGCGGCCGACGGGCGGCACGGGACGGCGGGAGGCGGAAGACCTGGGGAGGCGGCGGCGGCGATCATGGAGCGGGCGGCGGCGGCGGAGCGCTGGCGCGCCCGGCGCGCTGGCCGGAGGGCTCTCGCCGCCGGGCGGCGCTGGCGAATCGGGACCGCCCGACACGTGGCGGCTCGGTTGGTCCGGGCGGCGGGCGGACGTGTCCGCCCAAATCGGACACGTCCGCAGCGTGAGAGGACGGCGCTTAGGGTTAGGTGGAGTTGATCCGAATTTCGGGAGGGGTGTTTTATAGGTAGAAGGAGCTAGGAAGCTCCAAATGGAGTGTAGTTTTCGCCCACACGATCGTGATCGAATGGCGATGGACATGGAAGTGACTTAGATGGGTTATTGGGCGGTTTTGGAGGGGTGTTGGGCTGCAACTTAAAAGAGGCCTTCGCGGATATGCGGATAACCGTTGGAGTACCAAACGAGCTCCAAATGACCCGAAACTTGACAGGTGGTCTACCGGAGCTATACCAGGGCCACTTGGCAAGGCTCGTTCCATTCCGAGAACGTTTAACACCCGAACACGAAAAAAATGTAAAAGAGGACGCCGGGGAACATAGGAGTGCCGGATTGCAAAACGGACAACGGGGAAAATGCTCGGATGCATGAGACGAGCACGTATGCAAATGAGATGCCCATGATGACATGATATGAAATGCATGACAAGAACAAAATGCAAAACAAAAGACAAAAACCCAACCACGGAGGGGATATCATATCACAATGCCGAAAATGGCAAGAGTTGGAGTTACAAATAAGGAAAGTTACATCCGGGGTGTTACAGATGCACCCCCTAGAGACACAACAATTGATCCCTTGGATCTCTTAGCCGTGTGCGGTGCCCTCCTCCACCATAATCCACATCGGTCATATCATAGGGTGGTTAGGCGAAGCCCTGCGTCGGTAGAACATCATCATCGTCACCATGCCGTCGTGCTGACGGAACTCTCCCTCAAAGCTCGGCTGGATCGGAGTTCGAGGGACGTCATCGAGTTGAATGTGTGCTAAACTCGGAGGTGTCGTGCGTTCGGTACTTGATCTGTCGGATCGTGAAGACGTATGACTACATCAACCGTGTTGTGCTAACGCTTCCGCTTTCGGTCTACGAGGGTACGTGGACACACTCTCCCTTCTCGTTGCTATGCATCACCATACTCTTGCGTGTGCATATGAATTTTTTTGAAATTACTACGTTCCCCAACAGTGGCGTCCGAGCCATGCGTAGATGTTATATGCACGAGTAGAACACAAGTGAGTTGTGGGCGATACAAGTCATACTTCTTACCAGCATGTCACACTTTGGTTCGGCGGTATTGTTGGATGAAGCGGCCCAGACCGACAATACGCGTACGCTTACGCGAGACTGGTTCTACCGACGTGCTTTGCACACAGGTGGCTGGCGGGTGTCAGTTTCTCCAACTTTAGTTGAGCAAAGGTGTGGCTACGCCCGGTCCTTGAGAAGGTTAAAACAACACTAACTTGACGAACTATCGTTGTGGTTTTGATGCGTAGGTAAGAACGATTCTTGCTCAGCCCGTAGCAGCCACGTAAAACTTGCAACAACAAAGTAGAGGACGTCTAACTTGTTTTTGCAGGGCATGTTGTGATGTGATATGGTCAAGGCATGATGCTATATTTTATTGTATGAGATGATCATGTTTTGTAACCGAGTTATCGGCAACTTGCAGGAGCCATATGATTGTCGCTTTATTGTATGCAATGCAATCGCCCTGTAATGCTTTACTTTATCACTAAGCGGTAGTGATAGTCATAGAAGCATAAGTTGGCGAGACGACAACGACGCTACGATGGAGATCAAGGTGTCGCGCCGGTGACGATGGTGATCATGACGGTGCTTCGGAGATGGAGATCACAAGCACAAGATGATGATGGCCATATCATATCACTTATATTGATTGCATGTGATGTTTATCTTTTATGCATCTTATCTTGCTTTGATTGACGGTAGCATTATAAGATGATATCTCACTAAATTTCAAGATAAAAGTGTTCTCCCTGAGTATGCACTGTTGCCAAAGTTCGTCGTGCCCAGACACCACGTGATCATCGGGTGTGATAAGATCTACGTCCATCTACAACGGGTGCAAGCCAGTTTTTGCACACGCAGAATACTCAGGTTAAACTTGACGAGCCTAGCATATGCAGATATGGCCTCGGAACACTGAGACCGAAAGGTCGAGCGTGAATCATATAGTAGATATGATCAACATAGTGATGTTCACCATTGAAAACTACTCCATTTCACGTGATGATCGGTTATGGTTTAGTTGATTTGGATCACGTGATCACTTAGATGATTAGAGGGATGTCTATCTAAGTGGGAGTTCTTAAGTAATATGATTAATTGAACTTTAATTTATCATGAACTTAGTCCTGATAGTAATTTTGCAAATAATGTTGTAGATCAATAGCTCACGTTGTTGCTTCCCTATGTTTTATATATATTCCTAGAGAAAACTAAGTTGAAAGATGTTAGTAGCAATGATGCGGACTAGCTCCGTAATCTGAGGTTTATCCTCATTGCTGCACACAAGAATTATGTCCTTGATGCACCGCTAGGTGACAGACCGATTGCAGGACCAAAACCAAACGTTATGAACATTTGACAAAGCTCGGTATGATGACTAATTGATAGTTTAGTGCACCATGCTTTACGGCTTAGAACCGGGACTTCAAAAATGTTTTGAACGCCACGGAGCATGTAAGATGTTCCAAGAGTTGAAATTAGTATTTCATACACATGCCCGTGTCGAGAGGTATGAGACCTGACAAGATTTACTTTGCCTACAAGATGGAGGAGAATAGCTCAACCAGTGAGCATATACTCAGATTGTCTGGGTACTACAATTGCTTGAATCAAGTGGGAGTTAATCTTCCAGATAAGATAGTAATTGACAAAGTTCTCTAGTCACTATCACCAAGTTACTAGAACTTCGTGATGAACTATAATATGCAAGGGATGACGAAAGTAATTCCTGATCTCTTATAATGCTGAAATCGGCGAAGGTAGAAATCAAGAAAAACATCAAGTGTTGATGGTTGACAAGACCACTAGTTTCAAGAAAAGGGCAAAGGGAAGAAGGGGAACTTCAAGAAGAATGGCAAGCAAGTTGCTGCTCAAGTGAAGAAGCCCAAGTCTGGACCTAAGCCTTAGACTAAATGCTTATACTGCAAAGGACTGGTCACTGGAAGCGGAACTACCCCAAATATTTAGCGGATAAGAAGGATGGCAAAGTGAACAAAGGTATATTTGATATACATGTTATTGATGTGTGCTTTACTAGTGTTTATAGCAACCCCTCGGTATTTAATACTGGTTCAGTTGCTAAAAGTAGTAACTCGAAACGGGAGTTGCAGAATGAACAGAGACTAGTTAAGGGTAAAGTGACGATGTGTGTTAAAGTAGTTCCAAGATTGATATGATCATCATCGCACACTCCCTATACTTTCGGGATTAGTGTTCAACCTAAAATAAATGTTAATTGATGTTTGCGTTGAGCATGAATATGATTTGATCATGTTTATTGCAATACGGTTATTCATTTAAGTTAGAGAATAATTGTTGTTCTGTCTACATGAATAAAACCTTCTATGGTCATACACCCAATGAAAATGGTTTGTTGGATCTCGATCGTAATGATACACATATTCATAATATTTAAGCCAAAAGATGGAAAGTTGATAATGATAGTGCAACTTATTTGTGGCACTGCCGTTTAGGTCATATTGGTGTAAAGCGCATGAAGAAAATCCATGCTGATGGGCTTTTGGAATCACTTGATGCTTGCGAACCATGCCTCATGGGCAAGATGACTAAGACTCCGTTCTTCGGAACAACGGAGCGAGCAATAGACTTGTTGGAAATAATACAAACTGGTGTATGCGGTCCGATGAGTGTTGAGGCTCGCGGCGGGTATCGTTATTTTTTGACCTTCACAGATGATTTAAGCGGATATGGGTATATCTACTTGATGAAACATAAGTCTGAAACATTTGAAAAGTTCAAAGAATTTCAGAGTGAAGTGGAAAATCATCGTAACAAGAAAATAAAGTTTCTACGATTTGATCACAGAGACAAATATTTGAGTTACGAGTTTGGCCTACAATTAAAACAATGTGGAATAGTTTCACAAACTCTTGCCACCTGCAACACCACAACATAATGATGTGTCTGAACGTCATAACCGTACTTTATTTGGATATAGTGCAATCTATGATGTTTCTTACCGATTTACCACTATCATTTTGGTGTTATGCATTAGAGACAGCTGCATTCACGTTAAAAAGGGCACCATCTAAATCCTCTGAGACGACACCTTATGAACTGTGGTTTGGCAAGAAACCAAAGTTGTCGTTTCTTAAAGTTTGGGGTTGCAATGCTTATGTGGAAAAGTTTCATCCTGATAAGCTCAAACCCAAATCGGAGAAATGTGTCTTCATAGGATACCCAAAGGAGACAGTTGGGTACACCTTCTATCACAGATCCGAAGGCAAGACATTTGTTGCTAAGAATGGATCCTTTCTAGAAAAGGAGTTTCTCTCAAAAGAAGTGAGTGGGAGGAAAGTAGAACTTGATGAGGTAATTGTACTTGCTCCCCTATTGGAAAGTAGTTCATCACAAAAATTTGTTCCTGTGACTCCTACACCAATTAGTGAGGAAGCTAATGATGATGATCATGTAACTTCAGATCAAGTTACTACCAAACCTCGTAGGTCAATCAGAGTAAGATCCGCACCAGAGTGGTATGGTAATCCTGTTCTGGAGGTTATGTTACTAGACCATGACGAACCTATGAACTATGAAGAAGCAATGGTGAGCCCAGATTCCGCAAAATGGCTTGAGGCCATGAAATCTGAGATGGGATCCATGTATGAGAACAAAGTGTGGACTTTGGTTGACTTGCCCGATGATCGGCAGGCCATCGAGAATAAATGGATCTTCAAGAAGAAGACTGACGCTGACGGTAATGTTACTGTCTATAAAGCTCGACTTGTTGCAAAAGGTTTTTGACAAGTTCAAGGGTTGACTACGATGAGACTTTCTCACCAAACGATGCTTAAGTCTGTCCAAATCATGTTAGCAATTGCCGCATTTTATGATTATGAAATTTGGCAAATGGATGTCAAAACTGCATTCTGAATGGATTTACGGAAGAAGAGTTGTATATGATGCAACCGGAAGGTTTTGTCGATCCAAAGGGAGCTAACAAAGTGTGCAAGCTCCAGCGATCCATTCATGGACTAGTGCAAGCCTCTTGGAGTTGGAATAAACGTTTTGATAGTGGATCAAAGAATATGGTTTTATACAGACTTTTGGAGAAGCCTGTATTTACAAGAAAGTGAGTGGGAGCTCTATAGCATTTCTGATATTATATGTGGATGACATATTATTTATCAAAAATGATATAGAATTTCTGGATAGCATAAAGGGATATTTGAATAAAAGTTGTTCAAAGAAAGACCTCGGTGAAGCTGCTTACATATTGAGCATCAAGATCTATAGAGATAGATCAAGACTCTTGATAAGTTTTTTCAATGAGTACATACCTTGACAAGATTTTGAAGTAGTTCAAACTGGAGCAGTCAAAGAAAGAGTTCTTGCTCGTGTTACAACGTGTGAAATTGAGTAAGACTCAAAACCCGACCACGGCAGAAGATAGAAAGAGAATGAAAGTCATTCCCTATGCCTCAGCCATAGGTTCTATAAAGTATGCCATGTTGTGTACCAGATCTATTGTATACCCTACACTGAGTTTAGCAAGGGAGTACAATAGTGATCTAGGAGTAGATCACTGGACAGCGGTCAAAATTATCCTTAGTGGAATAAGGATATGTTTCTCGATTATGGAGGTGACAAAAGGTTAAATCAGAAAGGGTTACGCCGATGCAAGTTTTGACACTGATCCAGATGACTCTAAGTCTCAATCTGGATACATATTGAAAGTGGGAGCAATTAGCTAGGGTAGCTCCGTGCAGAGCATTGTTGACATAGAAATTTGCAAAATACATACGGATCTGAATGTGGCAAACTCGTTGACTAAACTTCTCTCACAAGCAAAACATGATCACTCCTTAGTACTCTTTGGGTATTAATCACATAGCGATGTGAACTAGATTATTGACTCTAGTAAACCCTTTGGGTGTTGGTCACATGACGATGTGATTTATGGGTGTTAATCACATGGTGATGTGAACTATTGGTGTTAAATCACATGGCGATGTGAACTAGATTATTGACTCTAGTGCAAGTGGGAGATTGAAGGAAATATTCCCTAGAGGCAATGATAAAGTTATTATTTATTTCCTTATTCTCATGATAAATGTTTATTATTCATGAGAGAATTGTATTAACCGGAAACGTAATACATGTGTGAATACATAGACAAACAGAGTGTCACTAGTATGTCTCTACTTGACTAGCTCGTTGATCAAAGATGGTTATGTTTCCTAGCCATAGACATGAGTTGTCATTTGATTAACGGGATCACGTCATTAGGAAAATAATGTGATTGACTTGACCCATTCCGTTAGCTTAGCACTTGATCATTTAGTATGTTGCTATTGCTTTCTTCATGACTTATACATGTTCCTATGACTATGAGATTATGCAACTCCCGTTTACCGGAGGAACACTTTGTGTGCTACCAAACGTCACAACGTAACTGGGTGATTATAAAGGTGATCTACAGGTGTCTCCAAAGGTACTTGTTGGGTTGGCGTATTCCGAGATTAGGATTTGTCACTCCGATTGTTGGAGAAGTATCTCTGGGCCCACTCGGTAATGCACATCACTATAAGCCTTGCAAGCATTGTAACTAATGTGTTAGTTATGGATGATGTATTACGGAACGAGTAAAGAGACTTGTCGGTAACGAGATTGAACTAGGTATTGAGATACCCATTTAACAAATCTCAGGCAAGTAACATACCGATGACAAAGGGAACAACGTATGTTGTTATGCGGTTTGACCAATAAAGATCTTCGTAGAATGTGTGGGAGCCAATATGAGCACCCAGGTTCCGCTATTGGTTATTGACCGGAGACGTGTCTCGGTCATGTCTCATAGTTCTCGAACCCGTAGGGTCCGCATGCTTAAAGTTCGATGACGGTTATATTATGAGTTTATGTGTTTTTATGTACCGAAGGTAGTTCGGAGTCCCGGATGTGATCACGGACATAACAAGGAGTCTCGAAATGGTCGAGACATGAAGATTGATATATTGGACGACTATATTCGGACACCGGAATGGTTCCGGGGGTTATCGGATATATACCGGAGTACCGGGGGGTTACCGGAACCCCCCCGGAGGTTATTGGGCCTCATGGGCCCAAGTGGTGGAAGAGGAGAGGCGGCCAAGGGGCAGCCACGCGCCCTTTCTCTCCTTTCCTCTCCTCTCCTTTTGCAACATGGAAGGGGGGAGTCCTACTCCCGGTGGGAGTAGGACTCCTCATGGGGCGCGCCAAGGGTGGCCGGCCCCCTCCCCCTCCTCCACTCCTTTATATACGGGGAGGGAGGCACCCCCTAGAGACACAAAAATTGATCCATTGGATCTCTTAGCCACGTGCGGTGCCCCCTCCACCATAATCCACCTCGGTCATATCGTAGCGGTGCTTAGGCGAAGCCCTGCGTCGGTAGAACATCATCATCGTCACCACGCCGTCGTGCTGACGGAACTCTCCCTCAAAGCTCGGCTAGATCGGAGTTCGAGGGACGTCATCGAGTTGAACGTGTGCTGAACTCGGAGGTGTCGTGCATTCGGTACTTGATCGGTCAGATCGTGAAGACGTACGACTACATCAACCGCGTTGTGCTAACGCTTTTGCTTTCGGTCTATGAGGGTACGTGGACACACTCTCCCCTCTCGTTGCTATGCGTCACCATGATCTTGCATGTGCGTAGGATAATTTTTGAAATTATTACGTTCCCCAACACACCATAGCCTCTCCGATGATGTGTGAGTAGTTTACCTCAGACCTTCGGGTCCATAGTTATTAGCTAGATGGCTTCTTCTCTCTCTCTCTCTTTGGATCTCAATACAAAGTTCTCCTCGATTCTCTTGGAGATCTATTTGATGTAACTCTTCTTTTTGCGGTGTGTTTGTCGAGATCCGATGAATTGTGGGTTTATGATCAAGATTATCTATGAAAAATATTTGAATCTCCTCTAAATTCTTTTATGTATGATTGTTTATCTTTGCAAGTCTCTTCGAATTATCAGTTTGGTTTGGCCTACTAGATTGATCTTTCTTGCAATGGGAGAAGTGCTTAGCTTTGGGTTCAATCTTGCGGTGCTCGATCCCAGTGACTGTAGGGGAAACGACACGTATTGTATTGTTGCCATCGAGGATAAAAAGATGGGGTTTATATCATATTGCATGAGTTTATCCCTGTACATCATGTCATCTTGCTTAAAGCGTTACTCTGTTCTTATGAACTTAATACTCTAGATGCATGCTGGATAGCGGTCGATGTGTGTAGTAATAGTAGTAGATGCAGGCAGCAGTCGGTCTACTTGTCACGGATGTGATGCCTATATACATGAGCATACCTAGACATTCTCATAATTATGCTCAATTCTATCAATTGCTCGACAAGAATTGCTTACCCACCGTAATACTTATGCTATCTTGAGAGAAGCCACTAGTGAAACCTATGGCCCCTGGGTCTACTTTCCATCATATTAATCTCCCAACAACTAGCTATTTCTATCGCCATTTATTTTGCTTTCTTTACTTTTATTCTTTACCATAAAATACCAAAAATATCATCTTATCTTCTCTATCAGATCTCACACTCGTTAGTGACTGTGAAGGGATTGACAACCCCTTTATCGCGTTGGTTGCGAGGTTCTTATTTGTTTGTGTAGGTGCGTGGGACTCGAGCGTGGTCTCCTACTGGATTGATACCTTGGTTCTCAAAAACTGAGGGAAATACTTCCGCTACTTTACTGCATCACCCTTTCCTCTTCAAGGGAAAACCAACGTAGTTCTCAAGAGGTAGCAAGAAGGATTTCTGGTGCCGTTGCCGGTGAGTCTACGCACAAGTCAAGACATACCAAGTACCCGTCACAAACTCTTATCCCTCGCATTACATTATTTGCCATTTGCCTCTCGTTTTCCTCTCCCCCACTTCACCCTTGCCGTTTTATTCACCCTCTCTTCCGTTCGCCTCTCTTTCACTCGCCTCTTGTTTGCTTGTGTGTTGGATTGCTTGTTTGTCATGATGGCTCTACCTAGATTTGGTGATCTTCACCTTAAAAGGTTAGAAGAGATCGAAAGCAACGTCAGAAGTTTTATGACTTTACAATTTGAGCATAATAATTTCTTTAGAAACGAGCTTAAGGAACAAAAAAGCTTTATGGGATACATGAATAAAGAGCTCGATGATATGTCTAAGGAATTTTATGGTTTGAAATCTCAGATTGCTCATCTCGAAAAATTAATAGTTGAAATTTCGGTTAAGCAGGCCACCTTAGTTAATAAGATGGCCACTAAACCGGAATTTTTTTATGAGAATAAAGATGAAGATCTAAAAGTTATTGATGTGTCTCCTATTAAATCTTTGTTTTGCAATATGAATCTTGATAATGATGGGACTGGAGATGAGTCAACTTTAGTTAGAAGGTGTCCCAGAAATTCAGAATTTTTAGATCTTGATGCAAAAATTGGTAAAAGTGGGATTGAAGAGGTCAAAACCTTATGTATCAATGAACTCACTATTTTGGATTTCAAGGAATTTAATTATGATAATTGCTCTTTGATAGATTGTATTTCCTTGTTGCAATCCGTGCTAAATTCTCCTCATGCTTATAGTCAAAATAAAGCTTTTACCAAACATATCGTTGATGCTTTAATGCAATCTTATGAAGAAAAACTTGAGTTGGGAGTTTCTATCCCTAGAAAAATTTATGATGAGTGGGAACCTACTATTAAAATTAGAATTAAGGATCATGAATGCTATGCTTTGTGTGATTTGGGTGCTAGTGTTTCCACGATTCCAAAAACTTTGTGTGATATGTTAGGTTTTCGTGAATTTGATGATTGTTCTTTAAACTTGCACCTTGTGGATTCCACTATTAAGAAACCTATGGGAAGAATTAATGATGTTCTTATTGTTTTAAATAGGAACTATGTGCCCGTAGATTTCATTGTTCTTGATATAGATTGCATTCCTTCATGTCCTATTATTCTTGGTAGACCTTTCCTTAGAACGATTGGTGCAATTATTGATATGAAGGAAGGAAATATTAGATTCCAATTTCCATTAAGGAAAGGTATGGAACACTTTCCTAGAAAGAAAATAAAATTACCTTATGAATCTACTATGAGAGCCACTTATGGATTGCCTACCAAAGATGGCAATACCTAGATCTATCCTTACTTTTATGTCTAGCTAAGGGCGTTAAGCAACATCGCTTGTTGGGAGGCAACCAAATTTTATTCTAGTTTTTTTTGCTTTTTGCTTCTGTTTAGTAATAGATCTTTGATCTAGCTTCTGTTTAGATGTGGTTTTATGTTTTAATTAGTGTTTGTGCCAAGTTAGACCAATAGGATCTTCTTGGATGATAGTTATTTGATCTTGCTGCAAATTCCAGAAACTTTCTGTTCACGAAAATAATTGTTTAAAATCAAAAGAACGTGATAAAGTACTGATTCCAATTGCAGTAGATCAATAAACAAATTATTTAGGTCTTCCTATTTTTGTAGAGTTTTCTGAGTTCCAGAAGTTTGCGTTAGTTACAGATTACTACAGACTGTTCTGTTTTTGACAGATTCTGTTTTTCGTGTGTTGTTTGCTTATTTTGATGAATCTATGCCTAGTCAAATAGTTTATAAACCATAGAGAAGTTGGAATACAGTAAGTTTAACGCCAATATAAATAAATAATATGTTCAATACAGTACCTTGAAGTGGTGTTTTGTTTTCTTTCGCTAACGGAGCTCATGAGATTTTCTGTTAAGTTTTGTGTTGTGAAGTTTTCAAGTTTTGGGTAAAGATTTGATGGATTATGGAACAAGGAGTGGCAAGAGCCTAAGCTTGGGGATGACCAAGGCACCCCAAGGTAAATCTAAGGACACCAAAAATCCAAAGCTTGGGGATGCCCCGCAAGGCATCCCCTCTTCGCCTTCGGCCCATCGGTAACTTTACTTGGAGCTATATTTTTATTCACCACATGATAAGTGTTTTACTTGGAGCGTCTTGTATTATTTGAGTCTTTGATTTTAGTTTACCACAATCATCCTTGCTGTACACATCTTTTGAGAGAGATTCACATGATTCGGAATTTATTAGAATACTCTATGTGCTTCACTTATATCTTTTGAGCTATATAGTTTTTGCTCTAGTGCTTCACTTATATCTTTTAGAGCACGGAGGTGGTTTGTTTTATAGAAACTATTGTTATCTCATGCTTAAATTATATTATTTTTAGAGTCCTACAAAACAGCATTGTAATTTGCTTTAATTGTGAAATTAGTCCTAATGTGATAGGCATCCAAGATTGGTAAAAACTTTCTTATAAGTGTGTTGAATACTAAGAGAAGTTTGATGCTTGATAATTGTTTTGAGATATGAAGATGGTGATATTAGAGTCATGCTAGTTGAGTGGTCTTGAATGTGAGAAATACTTGTGTTAAAGTTTGTGATTCCCTTAGCATGCACGTATGGTGAACCGTTATGTGATGAAGTCGGAGCATGATTTATTTATTGATTGTCTTCCTTATGAGTGGCGGTTGGGGACGAGCGATGGTCTTTTCCTACCAATCTATCCCCCTAGGAGCTGTTGGGGAACGTAGCAGAAATTCAAAATTTTCCTACGTGTCACCAAGATCTATCTATGGAGAAACTAGCAACGAGGGAAGGAGAGTGCATCTACATACCCTTGTAGATCGCTAAGCGGAAGCGTTCAAGTGAACGGGGTTGATGGAGTCGTACTCGTCGTGATTCAGATCACCGATGATCAAGTGCGAACGCACGGCACCTCCGCGCTCAACACACGTACAGCTGATGACGTCTCCCACGCCTTGATCCAGCAAGGAGAGAGGGAGAGGTTGAGGAAGACCCCATCCAACAGCAGCACAACGTGGCGTGGTGGTGATGGAGGAGCGTGGCTATCTGCAGGCTTCGCCAAGCACCGCAAGAGAGGAGGAAGAAGAGATGCGTGGCTGCACCAACGAGAGGAGAAGTTCTCATGTCTTATGGGCAGCCCTGTGCCTCTATTTATATAGGGAGAGGGAGGAGGTGCGCCTCTAGGGTTCCCACCCCTAGGGGCGGCAGCCCTAGATGGGAAGGGGAGGCGGCCAAGAGGGGAGGGAGAGGGAGGCGCCTCAGATGGGCCTTAGGGCCCATCTCGCCTAGGGTTTGCCCTCCCACTCTCCCATGCGCTTGGGCCCCTTGTGGGCGCACCAGCCCCTTGGGGCTGGTTCCTCCCACACTTGGCCCACGCAGCCTTCTGGGGTTGGTGGCCCCACTTGGTGGACCCGGGACCCTCCGGTGGTCCCAGACATTACCGATATCACCCAAACTTTTCCGGTGACCAAAACAGGACTTCCCATATATAAATCTTTACCTCCGGACCATTAGAACTCCTCGTGACGTCCGTGATCTCATCCGGACTCAACAACATTCGCAACCACATACAAGCTTCCTTTATAACCCTAGCGCCACCGAACCTTATGTGTAGACCCTACGGGTTCGGGAGACATGAACATGACCGAGGCGTTCTCCGTCAATAACCAACAGCGGGATCTGGATACCCATGTTGGCTCCTACATGTTCCACGATGATCTCATCGGATGAACCACGATGTCAAGGACTCAATCGATCCCGTATACAATTCCCTTTGTCTAGCGGTATTGTACTTGCTCGAGATTCGATCGTCGGTATCCCGATACCTTGTTCAATCTCGTTACCGCAAGTCTCTTTACTCGTTCCGTAACACATCATCCCGTGATCAACCCCTTGGTCACATTGTGCACATTATGATGATGTCCTACCGAGTGGGCCCAGAGATACCTCTCCGCTCACCGGAGTGACAAATCCCGCCTCGATCCGTGTCAACCCAATGGTCACTTCGGAGATACCTGTAGTGCACCTTTATAGTCACCCGATTACGTTGTGACGCTTTGATACACCCAAAGCACTCCTACGGTATCCGGAATTGCACGATCTCATGGTCTAAGGAAATGATACTTGACATTAGAAAAGCTTTAGCATACGAACTACGATCTTTGTGCTAGGCTTAGGATTGGGTCTTGTCCATCACATCATTCTCCTAATGATGTGATCCCGTTATCAATGACATCCAATGTCCATGGTCAGGAAACCGTAACCATCTATTGATCAACGAGCTAGTCAACTAGAGGCTTACTAGGGACATGGTGTTGTCTATGTATCCACACATGTATTGCTGTTTCCGTTCAATACAATTATAGCATGAATAATAATCGATTATCATGAACAAGGAAATATAATAATAACTAATTTATTATTGCCTCTAGGGCATATTTCCAACAGTCTCCCACTTGCACTAGAGTCAATAATCTAGTTCACATCGCCATGTGATTAACATCGATAGGTCACATCGCCATGTGACCAACATCCAAAGAGTTTACTAGTGTCTTAAACTAGTTCACATCACCATGTGATTAAGTCTTAATGAGTTACGGGGTTTGATCATGTTTTGCTTGTGAGAGAGGTTTTAGTCAACGGTCCGAACCTTTCAGATCCGTATGTATTTCGCAAAATCTCTATGTCATATTGTAAATGCTGCTTTCACGCTCCACTTGGAGCTATTCCAAATGGTTGCTCCACTATACGTATCCGGTTTGCTACTCGAGTCACTCGGATAGGTGTTAAAGCTTGCATCGACGTAACCCTTTACGCCGAACTCTTTATCACCTCCATAATCGAGAAACATGTCCTTATTTACTCCAAGGACAATTTTGATCATTGTCCAATGATCCATTCTGGATCATTCTTGTACCCCTTGACTAACTCATGGCAAGGCACACTTCCGGTGCGGTACACAAAGATAGCATACTTGTAGAGCCTATGTCTAAGGCATAGGGGACGACCTTCGCCCTTTCTCTCTTTTCCGCCGTGGTCGAGCTTTAAGTCTTAACTTCATACCTTACATCTCGTGCAAGAACTCCTTCTTTGATCGATCCATCTTGAACACCTTCAAGATCATGTCAAGGTATATGCTCATTTGAAAGTACCATTAAGCGGTTTTGATCTATCCCTATAGATCTTGATGCTCAATGTTCAAGTAGCTTAATACAGGTTTTCACTTGAAAAACACTTTTCAAATAACCCTATATGCTCTCCAGAATACTACATCATTTCGATCATCCATATGTCAACAACATATACTCATCGAAATTCTATAGTGCTCCCACTCACTTCTTTGGAAATACAAGTTTCTCATAAACTTTGTATAAACCCAAAATCTTTGATCATCTCATCAAAGTGCACATTCCAACTCCGAGATGCTTACTCCAGTCCTTAGAAGGATCGCTGGAGCTAGCATACCTTTTAAGCATCCTTAGGATCGACAAAACTTTTCTGATTGTATCACATACAACCTTTCCTCATTTAAACCGGTAAGGAAACTCATTTTGACATCCATCCGCCAGATTTCATAAATGCAGCTTATGCTAACATGATTCCGACGGACTTCAAGATCGCCACGGATGAGAAAATCTCATCGTAGTCAACTCCTTGAACTTGTGAAAAACTCTTCACCACAAGTCGAGCTTCACAGACGGTGACATTACCGTTCACGTCCGTCTTCTTCTTAAAGATCCATTCATCTCAATGGCTTGCCGCTCATCGGGCAAGTCCACCAAAGTCCATGCTTTGTTCTGATATATGGATACTATCTCGGATTTCATGGCTTCTAACCATTTGTCGGAATTTGGGCCCACCATCGCTTCTCCATAGCTCGTAGGTTCATTGTTGTCTAGCAACATGACCCTCAAGACAGGATCACCGTACCACTCAAGCAAAGACGCGTCCTTGTCGCCCCACGAGGTTCGGTAGTGACTTGATCCGAAACTTCATGATTACTATCATAAGCTTCTACTTCAATTGGTGTAGGTGCCACGGGAACAACTTCCTCGTGCCTGCTACACACTAGTTGAAGTGACGGTTCAATAACCTCATCAAGTCTCCACTATCCTCCCACTCAACTTTTCGAGACGAACTTTTCCTCGAGAAAGGACCCGATTCAAGAAACAATCCCTATTGCTTTCGGATCTGAATTAGGAGGTATACCCAACCGTTTTGGGTGTCCTATGAAGATGCATTTTATCCGCTTTGGGTTCGAGCTTATCAACCTGAAACTTTTTTCACATAAGCGTCGCAGCCCCAAACTTTCAAGAAACGACAACTTAGGTTTCTCCAAACGGTGTCGTTTCAACGGAATTACGTGGTGCCCTATTTAAGTGAGTGTGGTTGTCTCTAATGCCTAACCCATGAACGATAGTGGTAATTCGATAAGAGACATCATGGTACGCACCATATCCAATAGAGTGCAACTATGATGTTCGGACACACCATCACATTATGGTGTTCGGTGCGGTATTAATTGTGAAACAATTTGCACAATGTCTTAATTGTGTGCCAAAACTCGTAACTCAGATATTCATCTCTATGATCACATCATAGACATTCTATCCTCTTGTCACGATGATCTTCAACTTCACTCTGAAATTACTTGAACCATTCAATAATTCATACTTGTGCTTCATCAAGTAAATATACTCAACATCTACTCGAATCATCTGTGAAGTCGTAACATAACGATATTCATTTGCATGCCTCAAAGACTCATTGGACCGCACACATCAAAATGTGTTACTTCCAACAAGTTGCTATCTTGTTCCATCTTACTGAAACCGAGGCTTTTCAGTCATCTTGCCCATGTGGTATGATTTGCATATCTCAAGTGATTCAAAATCAGGTGAGTCCAAACGACCCATCTGCATGGAGTTTCTTCATGCATATACACCAATAGACATGGTTCGCATGTCTCAAACTTTTCAAAAACGAGTGAGTCCAAAGATCCATCAACATGGAGCTTCTTCATGCGTTTTACACCAATATGACTTACATGGCGATTGCCACAAGTAAGTGGTTCTATCATTACTATCTTATACTTTTGGCATGAAATTGTGTATCACTACGATCGAGATTCAATAAACCATTTATTTAGGTGCAAGACCATCGAAGGTATTATTCAAATAAATAGAGTAACCATTATTCTCCTTAAATGAATAACCGTATTATGATAGACATAATCCAATCAGGTCTATGCTCAACGCAAACACCAAATGACAATTATTCTGGTTTAATACTAATCTTGATGGTAGAGGGAGCGTGAGATGTTTGATCATATCAACCTTGGAAACAATTCCAACACATATCGTCAGCTCACCTTTAGCTAGACTCCGATTATTCCGTAGCATTTATTTCGAGTTACTAACACTTAGCAACCGAACCGGTATCTAATACCTCGGTGCTACTAGGAGTACTAGTAAAATACACAATAACTTAATGTATATCAAATATACTTCTATCGACCTTACCAGCCTTCTCATCTACCAAGTATCTAGGGTAATGCTGCTCATGGCTGTTCCCTTATTACGAAGCACTTAGTCTCGGGTTTGGGTTCAACCTTGGGTTTCTTCACTTTGGAGCAAAGAATCGGTTTGCCGCTTCATGAAGTGTCCCTTCTTGCCCTTGCCCTTCTTGAAACTAGCGGTTTCACCAACCATCAACATTTGATGCTCCTTCTTGATTTCTACTTTCGCGATGTCAAACAACGCTTGAATACCTCAAGGATCATCATCTCTATCCTTGATATGTTATAGTTCATCACGAAGCTCTAGCAGCTTGGTGGCAATGACTTTGGAGAAACATCACTATCTCATCTGGAAGATCAACTCCCACTCGATTCAAGTGATCGTTGTATTCAGACAATCTGAGCACATGCTCAACGATTGAGCTTTTCTCCCTTAGTTTGCAGGCTAAGAAAATCGTCGGAGGTCTCATGCCTCTTGACGTGGGCACGAGCCTGAAATCCCAATTCCAGCCCTCGAAACATCTCATATGTTCCGCGACGTTTCGAAAACGTCTTTGGTGCCTCAACTCTAAACCGTTTAACTGAACTATCTCGTAGTTATCAAAACGTGTATGTCCGATGTTCGCAACATCCACAAATGACGTTTGGGGTTCAGCACCTTTGAGCGGTGCATTAAGGACATGAGCTTTCTACTGTCCGCATAATCGCTACTTTCAACTTTCAACTATATTCTCTCTAGGAACATATCTAAATAATGGAACTAAAACGCGAGCTTATGACATAATTTGCAAAAGGTCTTTTGACTATGTTCAGGATAATTAAGTTCATCTTATGAACTCTCACTCAGATAGACATCCCTCAGGTCATCTAAGTGATTACATGATCCGAATCAACTAGGCCGTGTCCGATCAACACGTGAGACGGACTAGTCATCATCGGTGAACATCTTCATGTTGATCGTATCTACTATACGACTCATGCTCGACCTTTCGGTCTCCGTGTTCCGAGGCCATGTCTTCACATGCTAGGCTCGTCAAGTTAACCCTAAGTGTTTCTGCGTGTGTAAATCTTGCTTACACCCGTTGTATGTGAACGTAAGAATCCATCACACCCGATTAACACGTGGTGCTTAGAAGTTTAATTAACCGTAGCAACGGTGCACGCTTAGGGAGAACACTTCTTGAAATTTGTGTAAGGGATCATCTTATTTACTACCGTCGTTCTAAGTAAACAAGATGCATAAACATAATAAACATCACATGCAATTATATAGTAGTGACATGATATGGCCAATATCATATTGCTCCTTTGATCTCCATCTTCGGGCTCCATGATCATCATTGTCACCGCATGACACCATGATCTCCATCATCATGATCTCCATCATCGTGTCTCCATGAAGTTGTCTCGCCAACTTATTACTTCTACTACTATGGCTACCGGTTAGCAATAAAGTAAAGTAATTACATGGCGTTGTTTAATGACACGCAGGTCATACAATAAATAAAGACAACTCCTATGGCTCGCCGGGTTGTCATACTCATTGACATGCAAGTCGTGAATCCTATTACAAGAACATGATCAATCTCATACATCACATATAATTCATCACATTCTTCTTGGCCATATCACATCACATAGCATACCCTGCAAAAACAAGTTAGACGTCCTCTAATTGTTGTTTGCATGTTTTACGTGGCTGCTTGGGTTTCTAGCAAGAACGTTTCTTACCTACATAAAACCACAACGTGATATGCCAATTTCTATTTACCCTTCATAAGGACCCTTTTCATCGAATCCGTTCCGACTAAAGTGGGAGATCGGCACCCGCTAGCCACCTTATGCACCAAGTGCATGTCAGTCGGTGGAACTTGTCTCACGTAAGAGTACGTGTAAGGTCGGTCCGGGCCGCTTCATCCCACAATACCGTCGAAACAAGATTGGACTAGTAACGGCAAGCATATTGAACAAAATCAACGCCCACAACTACTTTGTGTTCTACTCGTGCAAAGAATCTACGCAATAGACCTAGCTCATGATGCCACTTTGTTGGGGAACGTGGCAGAAATTCAAAATTTTCCTACGTGTCACCAAGATCTATCTATGGAGAAACTAGCAACGAGGGAAGGAGAGTGCATCTACATACCCTTGTAGATCGCTAAGCGGAAGCGTTCAAGTGAACGGGGTTGATGGAGTCGCACTGCCGTGATTCAGATCACCGATGATCAAGTGCGAACGCACGGCACCTCCGCTGTTCAACACACGACACCCGATGACGCCTCCCACGCCTTGATCCGGCAAGGAGAGAGGGAGAGGTTGAGGAAGACCCCATCCAATGAAGCACAACGGCGTGGTGGTGATGGAGGAGCGTGGCTATCCTGCAGGGCTTCGCCAAGCACCGCAGGAGAGGAGGAAGAAGAGATGCAGGGCTGCACCAACGAGAGGAGAAGTTCTCATGTCTTATGGGCAGCCCCAGGCCTCTATTTATATAGGGGAGAGGGAGGAGGGTGCGCCCCCTCTAGGGTTCCCACCCCTAGGGGGCGGCAGCCCTAGATGGGAAGGGGGAGGCGGCCAAGAGGGGAGGGAGAGGGAGGCGCCTCAGATGGGCCTTAGGGCCCATCTCGCCTAGGGTTTGCCCCTCCCACTCTCCCATGCGCTTGGGCCTTGTGGCGCACCAGCCCCTTGGGGCTGGTTCCTCCCACACTTGGCCCACGCAGCCTTCTGGGGTTGGTGGCCCCACTTGGTGGACCTCGGGACCCTCCGGTGGTCCCAGACATTACATCGATATCACCCAAACTTTTCCGGTGACCAAAACAGGACTTCCCATATATAAATCTTTACCTCCGGACCATTCCGGAACTCCTCGTGACGTCCGGGATCTCATCCGGGACTCAACAACATTCGGTAACCACATACAAGCTTCCTTTATAACCCTAGCGCCACCGAACCTTATGTGTAGACCCTACGGGTTCGGGAGACATGCAGACATGACCGAGACGTTCTCCGGTCAATAACCAACAGCGGGATCTGGATACCCATGTTGGCTCCCACATGTTCCACGATGATCTCATCGGATGAACCACGATGTCAAGGACTCAATCGATCCCGTATACAATTCCCTTTGTCTAGCGGTATTGTACTTGCTCGAGATTCGATCGTCGGTATCCCGATACCTTGTTCAATCTCGTTATCGCAAGTCTCTTTACTCGTTCCGTAACACATCATCCCGTGATCAACCCCTTGGTCACATTGTGCACATTATGATGATGTCCTACCGAGTGGGCCCAGAGATACCTCTCCGCTCACCGGAGTGACAAATCGATCTCGATCCGTGTCAACCCAATGGTCACTTTCGGAGATACCGTAGTGCACCTTTATAGTCACCCAGTTACGTTGTGACGCTTTGATACACCCAAAGCACTCCTACGGTATCCGGAATTGCACGATCTCATGGTCTAAGGAAATGATACTTGACATTAGAAAAGCTTTAGCATACGAACTACGATCTTTGTGCTAGGCTTAGGATTGGGTCTTGTCCATCACATCATTCTCCGATGATGTGATCCCGTTATCAATGACATCCAATGTCCATGGTCGTGAAACCGTAACCATCTATTGATCAACGAGCTAGTCAACTAGAGGCTTACTAGGGACATGGTGTTGTCTATGTATCCACACATGTATTGTCAAGTTTCCGCTCAATACAATTATAGCATGAATAATAAACGATTATCATGAACAAGGAAATATAATAATAACTAATTTATTATTGCCTCTAGGGCATATTTCCAACAGGAGCATGCTCATAATACTTTATTTTGGTAACTAATAGATTTTTGCAACAAGTATATGAGTTCTTTATGACTAATGTTGAGTCCATGGATTATATGCACTCTTACCCTTCCACTATTGCTAGCCTCTCTAATACCGTGCACTTTTTCGCCGGTATCATACACCCACCATATACCTTCCTCAAAACAGCCACCATACCTACCTATCATGGCATTTCCATAGCCATTCCGAGATATATTGCCATGCAACTTACCACCGTTCCATTTACTATGACACGCTCCATCATTGTCATATTGCTTTGCATGATCATGTAGTTGACATCGTATTTGTGGCAAAGCCACCGTTCGTTATCTTGATACATGTCACTCTTGATTCATTGCATATCCCGGTACACTGCCGGAGGCATTCATATAGAGTCATATTTTGTTCTAAAGTATTGAGTTGTAATACTTGAGTTGTAAGTAAATAAAAGTGTGATGATCATAATTATTAGAGCATTGTCCCAAGTGAGGAAAGGATGATGGAGACTATGATTCCCCCACAAGTCGGGATGAGACTCCGGACTAAAAAATGGCCATAAAAAAGAGAAAAGGCCCAACAAAAAAATGAGAGAAAAGAGAGAAGGGACAATGTTACTATCCTTTTCCACACTTGTGCTTCAAAGTAGCACCATGATCTTCATGATAGAGAGTCTCCTATGATGTCACTTTTATATACTAGTGGGAATTTTTCATTATAGAACTTGGCTTGTATATTCCAATGATGGGCTTCCTCAAATTGCCCTAGGTCTTGATGAGCAAGCAAGTTGGATGCACACCCACTTAGTTTTCATTATTGAGCTTTCATACACTTATAGCTCTAGTGCATCTGTTGCATGGCAATCCCTACTCACTCACATTAATATCTATTAATGGGCATCTCCATATCCCGTTGATGTGAGACTATCTTCTCCTTTTTTGTCTTCTCCACAACCACCATTCTATTCGACCTATAGTGCTATATCCATGGCTCACGCTCATGTATTGCGTGAAGATTGAAAAAGTTTGAGAACACCAAAAGTATGAAACAATTGCTTGGCTTGTCATCGGGGTTGTGCATGATTTAAATATTTTGTGTGGTGAAGATAGAGCATAGCCAGACTATATGATTTTGTAGGGGTAACTTTCTTTGGCCATGTTATTTTGAGAAGACATGATTGCTTTATTAGTACGCTTGAAGTATTATTACTTTTATGTCAATATTAAACTTTTATCTTGAATCTTTCGGATCTGAATATTCATACCACAAATAAGAGAATTACATTGAAAATTATGCTAAGTAGCATTCCACATCAAAAATTCTGTTTTTATCATTTACCTACTCGAGGACGAGCAGGAATTAAGCTTGGGGATGCTTGATACGTCTCCAACGTATCTATAATTTTTGATTATTCCATGCTATTATATATTCTGTTTTGGATGTTTAATGGGCTTTATTATACACTTTTATATTATTTTTGGGACTAACCTATTAACCGGAGGCCCCGCCCAAATTGTTGTTTTTTGCCTATTTCAGTGCTTCGAAGGAAAGGAATATCAAACGGAGTCCAAATGGAATGAAACCTTCGGGAACGTGATTTTCGGAACAAACCTGATCCAGAGGACTTGGAGTGGACGTCAAGAAACGAACGAGGAGGCCACGAGGCAGGGGGCGCGCCTACCCACCCCCCCCCCCACGGGCGCGCCCTCCACCCTCATGGGCCCCTCGTAGCTCCACCGACCTACTTCTTCCTCCTATATATACCTCACGCACTTCAAACCATCGTAACAGGAGCCAAAACCCTATTTCCACCGCCGCAACCTTCATGCACCCGTGAGATCCCATCTTGGGGCCTTTTTTCGCTCACGGAGGGGGGGGCATTGATCACGGAGGGCTTGTACAACAACACCATAGCCTCTCCGATGATGTGTGAGTAGTTTACCTCAGACCTTCGGGTCCATAGTTATTAGCTAGATGGCTTCTTCTCTCTCTTTGGATCTCAATACAAAGTTCTCCTCGATTCTCTTCGAGATCTATTTGATGTAACTCTTCTTTTTGCTGTGTGTTTGTTGAGATCCGATGAATTGTGGGTTCATGATCAAGATTATCTATGAACAATATTTGAATCTCCTTTGAATTCTTTTTATGTATGATTGGTTATATTTGCAAGTCTCTTCGAATTATCAGTTTGGTTTGGCCTACTAGATTGATCTTTCTTGCAATGGAAGAAGTTCTTAGCTTTGGGTTCAATCTTGCGGTGCTCGATCCCAAAGGATGTTAGGGGAAACGACACGTATTGTATTGTTGCCATCGAGGATAAAAAGATGGGGTTATATCATATTGCATGAGTTTATCCCTCTACATCATGTCATCTTGCTTAAAGTGTTACTCTGTTCTTATGAACTTAATACTCTAGATGCATGCTGGATAGCGGTCGATGTGTGGAGTAATAGTAGTAGATGCAGGAAGGAGTCGGTCTACTTGTCACGGACGTGATGCCTATATAAATGATCATACCTAGATATTCTCATAATTATGCTCAATTCTATCAATTGCTCGACAGTAATTTGTTTACCCACCGTAATACTTATGCTATCTTGAGAGAAGCCACTAGTGAAACCTATGGCCCCCGGGTCTATTTTCCATCATATTAATCTCCCAACAACTAGCTATTTCTATCGCCGTTTATTTTGCTTTCTTTACTTTTATTCTTTACCATAAAAATGCCAAAAATATTATCTTATCATATCTATCAGATCTCACTCTCGTAAGTGACCGTGAAGGGATTGACAACCCTTTATCGCGTTGGTTGCGAGGTTCTTATTTGTTTGTGTAGGTGTGTGGGACTCGAGCGTGGTCTCCTACTGGATTGATACCTTGGTTCTCAAAAACTGAGGGAAATACTTACGCTACTTTACTGCATCACCCTTTCCTCTTCAAGGGAAAACCAACGCAGTGCTCAAGAGGTAGCAACTTCCCTACAGGGGTGCACCACATTACCCAACACGCTCGATCCCCTTTGACCGAACACACTTTCCTGGGTCATGCCCTGCCTCCGAAGATCAACATGTCGTAGCCCCACCTAGGCACAACAGGGAGGTCAGCATGCCGGTCTAAATCCTATGCGGCGCAGGGGTCTGGGCCCATCGCCCATTGCACACCTGCACGTTGCGTACGCGGCCGGTAAGCAGACCTAGCCTCCCTAATACAAGAGCAGGCGTTCTAGTCCAATTCGGCGCACGCCGCCCAATCGCTGACGTCAAGAAGGCTTCGGCTGATACGACGATGTCGAGTGCCCATAATTGTTCCCGCGTAGTTGGTTAGTGTGTATAGGCCAGTGGCCAGACTCAGATCAAATACAAAGATCTCATTAAGCGTGTTATTTTGAAGTAACCACGAACGCCGACTAGGGCCAGGCCCACCTCTCCCTGGGTGGTATCAACCTGCCCTGTCGCTCCGCCACAAAGTAACACTCGGGGGCCGTCGGGAACCCAGGCCCACCACTACCGGGATGGAACCACCTGTCCTTTCAGCCCCCACACCGGAATCACTTGTGGGTACTCTACGAGTTGACCCGACTTTAGTCACCACATGTATCATATAATATGTATGTAAGTATATACCCGTGATCACCTCCCGAGTGATCACGACCCGGCAGTATAGCATGGCAGACGGACAAGAATGTAGGGCCACTGATGGAATACTAGCATCGTATACTAAGCATTTAGGATTGAAGGTAAGGGTAACAACTGTAGCAACAATGACATGCTATGCAGAAGAATAGGATTAACCAAAAGCAGTAACATGCTACACTACTCTAATGCAAGCAGTAGAGAGAAGGAATAGGCGATATCTAGTGATCAGGGGGGGGAAGGGGTCGTCAACAACGTAGTCGTACTGGGTAGCAGCGGCGTCAGTCTCGGTGTCTAACGAGAGAAGAGGGGGAGGAAACAATAAATATAATGCAAACATAAGCATGATGATGCACGACATGACAATGAGCGGTGCTAGGTGTGCCCTAACGCGGTAGTAGGTGATACCATCGAGGGGGGAAACATCCGGAAAAGTATTCCCGGTGTTTCACGTTTTCGGATAGACGAACCAGAGGTTAAATATTGCATGTTCGCTATGCTATGGACGTGTGGAGGACGATCGGACTGTGTATTCGAACTCGTCTCGTTGTTTTGAGCAACTTTCATGTACAAAGTATTTTCATCTGAGTTACAGCTTATTTTATATTAATTTTTAAAGATTAAATGAATTTCTAAATTTATTTTATAATTCGAAGTAAATAGCAAAATGGCTATGGGTACTCAGAAGTGTACCCAGCCAGGGCACAAAGAGGCTGACATATGGGGGTCAGTTGACTGCCCAGTCAGCAGTCAACAATTGATTGTTGACTCATCAATTGGGTCAACAGCGCATGTGGGGCCAGCTTGTCAGTGTCACATGTTGTAATAGGGCCTTTTAACTGATTTTAATTAAGTTACTTAGGGTGCTGGGTCCCACATGTCATAGGGCTATCTAACTAAAAACAAAATAATAATAAAATAACTTACCAAGGGCTAATCCTCAATTAACAAGGGCGGGCCCCAGGTGGCAGAGAGCCAACCGGCTCTGTCCACGGCTGGACATGCTCGTGCAGAGGCGTCGGCGCCAAAGTTCCAGGAGGTGAGCACGGCAGGTCGGCGCGGGCGGCTCACCGGGCTACCAGAGCTGGGGGCGGTGGCGCCGCTTCAGGCTAGCAAAGAAGACGGGAAGGCCGCTGTGGTAGCGTAATCGATGAGCGACGCGCCAGAAAGTGCTGGGGGGCCGCAGGGTCTACGAGGGGATTGAGGCAGCTGCGGGGCGCGGCCGGCAAGCGGCGGTAGCGGCGCGAGAGGGCATATCCTGGCCGTGATGGGGCTTGCGCGGGGCGTTGGAGAGCAACAGCAGCGCAGCAGGTACTGACGGGACGCAGGACAACGGGCACGGCCTACGGCGGTAGCAGGCGGGCGCGACGACAAGCAGCTATGGTCAGCGAGGGGCGCGGCCGGGCACGTGTGGGGGCCGCAGCCGAAGGCAAGGCAGGGCGTGGTGACAGCAGCAGCAACATCGCATGGGCGCACACGGGAAGCTCCCGTCCATGGCGGCCTCGGACGGGGCGGGTCAACGGCGAGGAATCGACAACGGGAAAGAGAAGGGAAGGGAGTAGATGCTCACAATGAACCTGTAGACGTGCAAAGCGGGCTCGGGGGAGAGCTCGACGATGACGGGTTCCGACGATGGGGACAATGATGTAGAGGAGGAAGACGGCTCGATCCCGACGCGGTGATGGCTCCCGGGTCACGTTCGTTGGCGTAGAGGGCGTAGTCGAACACTGCGAAGCGGCTGGACACCATAAAGCGGCAAGGGGAGATCGGTGGTCGCGAGGATGAGGTCGGCCATGGCGACGTGGTTTGGCTGCGGGTGAGGTGGATCTGAGGGGGGAGGGAGAGTGGAGCAGGAGTAGGCGAGGGGACCGAGGGGTTAGGGGAGGTGGCCTTATCCTCCCGGTGGCGACGCCGACGATGAGGTCCGGCGGGGACGAGCGAGGGGGAAGGCTGGTCGGTTGAACAGGGGAGGCTGGTTGGTTGAACAGAGGAACGACCGGGGGGAAGTGGTCGGGCCGGCCTGGGGGTTCTGGAGGCTAAGGCCCAGGGGGAGCAGCTGGCCAGCTGGGCCAGTTTTCCTAGTGGGGAAGGGGGGTTTAGTTTTCCTTTTGTTTATTTTCTTTCTACATATTTTATTTCTTTCCTGTTTTCTTTCAGTTTCCTTTTATTTTAGTCTCAACAAAATACCAAAGTGGCACCTAAATTGATGTCACCAATTATTCCACTTCCACAAATATTTTGGCACATTAAATAAAGTAGTTTGTATTTGTTTATTAACCTAAGAGCATTTGAATGATAGTTTTGCCGCTATTTTATTTGTTATAGTGCATTTAAACACATTATGAAACTGTGGTTCCTTCACCAATATTACTTGTGATTTATTTGTCACAATCCAAACAATTTAGTTTTAATATTTGAAAACTTTTACCGTTTGACTTTATTTTAAAGTTGAATTCCGAACCGATTTTGAACTAACGTGAGATTAACAATAGTAACCGAGGTGACGTGGCATCACTAACAAAGGGTTACTGTAGCTTAATTATCCGGGCGTCACAGTATGAAATGCAATCGCCATGTAATTACTTTACTTTATCACTAAACGGTAGCGATAGTCGTAGAAGCAATAGTTGGTGAAACGACAACGACGCTACAATGGAGATCAAGGTGTCAAGGCGGTTACGATGGAGATCATGACGGTGCTTTGGAGATGGAGATCAAAGGCACAAGATGATGATGGCCATATCATGTCACATATTTTGATTGCATGTGATGTTTATCATTTATGCATCTTATTTTGCTTAGTACGGCGATAGCATTATAAGATGATCCCTCACTAAATTTCAAGGTATAAGTGTTCTCCCTGAGTATGTATCGTTGCGATAGTTCATCGTGCCGAGACACCACGTGATGATCGGGTGTGATAAGCTCTACATTCACATACAATGGGTGCAAACCAGTTTTGCATGTGCAGAATACTCGGGTTAAACTTGACGAGCCTAGCATATGCTGATATGGCCTCGGAACACTGAGACCGAAAGGTCGAACGCGAATCATATAGTGTATATGATCAACATAGTGATGTTCACCATTGAAAGCTACTCCATCTCATGTGATGATTGGACATGGTTTAGTTGATATGGATCACGTGATCATTTAGATGACTAGAGGGATGTCTATCTAAGTGGGAGTTCTTAAGTAATATGATTAATTGAACTTTAATTTATCATGAACTTAGTACCTAATAGTATTTGCATATCTATATTGTAGATCAATAGCTCGCGTATAGCTTCCCCGTTTATTTTGATATGTTCCTAGAGAAAACTAAGTTGAAAGATGATAGTAGCAATGATGCGGACTGGATCCGTGATCTGAGGATTATCCTCATTGCTGCACAGAAGAATTATGTCCTTGATGCACCGCTAGGTGACAGGCCTATTGCAGGAGCAGATGCAAACGTTATGAACGTTTGACAAGCTTGGTATGATGACTACTTGATATTTTAGTGCACCATGCTTTACGGCTTAGAACCGGGACTTCAAAACGTTTTGAACACCATAGAGCATATAAGATGTTCCAAGAGTTCAAATTGGTATTTTAGACGCATGCCTGTGTCGAGAGGTATGAGACCTCTGACAAGTACTTTCCCTACAAGATGGAGGAGAATAGCTCAGCTAGTGAGCATGTGCTTAGAATGTCTGGGTACTACAATCACTTGAATCAAGTGGGAGTTAATCTTCCAGATAAGATAGTGATTGAAAGAATTCTCTAGTCACTATCACCAAGTTATTAGAACTTCATGATGAACTATAATATGCAAGGGATAACGAAAACAATTCCCAAGCTCTTCGCGATGCTAAAATCGGTGAAGGAAGAAACCAAGAAAAACATCAAGTGTTGATGGTTCACAAGACCACCAGTTTAAAGTAAAAGGGAAAGGGAAAGAAAGGGAACTTCAAGAAGAATAACAAGCAAGTTGCCACTCCCATGAAGAAGGCCAAAGCAAGACCCAAGCCTGAAACTGAGTGCTTCTACTGCAAAGGAAATGTTCACTGGAAGCGGAACTGCCCCTAGATACTTGGAGGATAAGAAGGATGGCAAAGTGAACAAAGGTATATTTGATATACATGTAATTGATGTGTACTTTACTAGTGTTTATAGCAACCCCTCAGCATTTGATACTAGTTCAGTTGCTAAGAGTAGTAACTCGAAACAGGAGTTGCAAAATAAACGGAGACTAGTTAAGGGCGACGTGACGATGTGTGTTGGAAGTGATTCCAAGGTTGATAATATCACCATCGCACACTCCCTCTACCTTAGGGATTAGTATTGAACCTAAATAAATGTTATTTGGTGTTTGCGTTGAGCATGAATATGATTGGATCTTGTTTATTGCAATAGGGTTATTCATTTAAGTCAGAGAATAATTGTTGTTCTGTTTACATGAATAAAACCTTCTATGGTCATACACCCAATGTAAATGGTTTATTGAATCTCGATCGTAGTGATACACATATTCATAATATTGATGCCAAAAGATGCAAAGTTCATAATGATAGTGCAACATATTTGTGGCACTGCCATTTAGGTCATATCGGTGTAAAGCGCATGAAGAAACTCCATGCAGATGGACTTTTCGAATCACTTGATCATGAATCATTTGATGTTGCGAACCATGCCTCATGGGCGAGATGACTAAAAATCTTTTATCTAGAATAATGGAGCGAGCAACTGACTTATTGGAAATAATGCATACTGATGTATGCGGTCTAATGAGCGCTGAGGCTCGCGGTGGGTATCATTATTTTCTGACCTTCACAGATGATTTGAGAAGATATGGGTATATCTACTTGATGAAACATAAGTCTGAAACATTTGAAAAGTTCAAAGAATTTCAGAGTGGAGTGGAAAATCATCGTAACAAGAAAAATAAAATGTGTACGATCTGATCGTGGAGGTGAATATTTGAGTTGTGAGTTTGGTCTTCATTTGAAACAGTGTGGAATAGTTTCACAACTCACGCCACCTGGAACACCACAGCATAATGGTGTGTCTAAACGCCGGAATTGTACTTTATTAGATATGGTGCGATCTATGATGTCTCTTACCAATTTATCACTATCATTTTGGGGTTAGGCATTAGAGACAACTGCATTCACGTTAAATAGGGCACCATCTAAATCCGTGGAGACGACACCGTATAAACTATGGTTTGGTAAGAAACCTAAGCTGTCGTTTCTTAAAAGTTTGGGGTCGCGATGCTTATGTGAAAAAGCTTCAGCATGATAAGCTCGAACCCAGATCTGAGAAGTGCGTCTTCATAGGATACCCAAAAGAAATTGTTGGGTACACCTTCTATCATAGATCCGAAGGCAAGATCTTTGTTGCTATGAATGGATCCTTTTTAGAGAAGGAGCTTCTCTTGAAAGAAGTGAGTGGGAGGAAAGTAGAGATTGATGAGGTAATTGTACCTTCTCTCGAATTGGAAAGTAGCTCATCACAGAAAACCGTTCTCATGATGCCTACACCAACAAAAGAGGAAGCTAATGATAAATGATCATGAAACTTCATATCAAGTTACTACCGAACCTCGTAGGTCAACAAGAGCACGTTCCGCACTAGAGTGGTACGGTAATCCTGTTCTAGAAGTCATGTTACTAGACCATGATGAACCTACGAACTAAGAGGAAGCGATGATGAGCCCAGATTCCGCAAAATGGCTTGAGGCCATGAAATCTGAGATAGGATCCATGTATGAGAACAAAGTATGGACTTTGGTTGACTTGCCCGATGATCGGAAAACAATAGAGAATAAATGGATATTCAAGAGGAAGACGGACGCTAATAGTAGTGTTACTATCTACAAAGTTAGATTGTTGAAAAAGGGTTTTGACAAGTTCAAGGTGTTGACTATGATGAGATTTTCTGACTCGTAGCGATGTTTAAGTCTGTCCAAATCATGTTAGCAATTGCCACATTTTATGAATCTGGCAAATGGATGTCAAAACTGCATTCCTTAATGGATTTCTTAAAGAAGAGTTGTATATGATGCAACCAGAAGGTTTTGTCAATCCTAAAGGTGCTAACAAAGTGTGCAAACTCCAGCGATCCATCTATGGACTGGTGCAAGCATCTCGGAGTTGGAATATACACTTAGATAAGGTGATCAAAGCATATGATTTTATACAGACTTACGGTGAAGCCTGTATTTACAAAAAGTGAGTGGGAGCACTACAGCCTTTCTGATAAGTATATGTGAATGACATATTGTTGATCGGAAATGATGTAGAATTTTCTGGAAAGCATAAAGGAGTGTTTTAAAGGAGTTTTTCAAAGAAAGACCTCGATGAAGCTGCTTACATACTGAACATCAAGATCTATAGAGATAGATCAAGACGCTTGATACGTTTTTTCAGTGAGTACATACCTTGACAAGATTTTGAAGTAGTTCAAAATGGAACAGTCAAAGAAGGAGTTCTTGCCTGTGTTGCAAGGTGCGAATTTGAGTAAAAACTCAAAACCCGACCATGGCAGAAAATAGAAAGAGAATGACATTCCCTATGCCTCAGTCATAGGTTCTATAAAGTATGCTATGTTGTGTACCAGACCTATTGTGTACCTCACCATGAGTTTTGGCTAGAGGGTACAATAGTGATCCAGGAGTGGATCACTGGACAACAGTCAAAATTATCCTTAGTGGAATAAGGATATGTTTCTCAGTTATGGAGGTGACAAAAAGGTTCGTCGTAGAGTTACGTCGATGCAAGCTTTGACACCGATCTAGATGACTCTGAGTCTCAATCTGGATACATATTAAAAGTAGGAGCAATTAGCTAGAGTAGCTTCGTGCAGAGCATTGTAGACATAGAAATTTGCAAAATACATGCAGATTTGAATATGACAGACCCGTTGACTAAACTTCTCTCACAAGCAAAACATGATCACACCTTAGTACAATTTGGGTGTTAATCACATGGCGATGTGAACTAGATTATTGACTCTAGTAAAACCTTTGGGTATTGGTCACATGGCGATGTGAACTATAGAGTGTTAAATCACATGACGATGTAAACTATTGGTGTTAAATCACATGGCAGTGTGAACTAGATTATTGACTCTAGTGCAAGTGGGAGACTGAAGGAAATATGCCCTAGAGGCAATAATAAAGTTGTTATTTATATTTCCTTATATCATGATAAATATTTATTATTCATGCTAGAATTGTATTAACTGGAAACTTAGTACATGTGTGAATACATAGACAAAACAGAGTGTCCCTAGTATGCCTCTACTTGACTAGCTCGTTAATCAAAGATGGTTATGTTTCACGACCATAGACATGTGTTGTCATTTGATGAATGGGATCACATCATTAGAGAATGATGTGATGGACAAGACCCATCCGTTAGCTTAGCATAATGATCGTTTAGTTTTATTGCTATTGCTTTCTTCATGACTTATACATGTTCCTCTGACTATGAGATTATGCAACTCCCGAATACCAGAGGAACACCTTGTGTGGTATCAGATGTCACAACATAACTGGGTGACTATAAAGATGCTCTACAGGTGTCTCCGAAGGTGTTTGTTGAGTTGGCATAGATCGAAATTAGGATTTGTCACTCCATGTATCGGAGAGGTATCTCTGGGCCCTCTCGGTAATGCACATCACTATAAGCCTTGCAAGCATTGTGACTAATGAGTTAGTTGCGGGATGATGCATTACGGAACGAGTAAAGAGACTTTCCGGTAATGAGATTGAACTAGGTATGATGATACCGACGATTGAATCCCGGGCAAGTAACATACCGATGACAAAGGGAACAATGTATGTGAAGGAAATATGCCCTAGAGGCAATAATAGAGTTATTATTTATTTCCTTATATCATGATAAATGTTTATTATTCATGCTAGAATTGTATTAACCGGAAACATAATACATGTGTGAATACATAGACAAACATATAGTCACTAGTATGCCTCTACTTGACTAGCTCATTAATAAAAGATGGTTATGTTTCCTAACCATAGACATGTGTTGTCATTTGATTAATGGGATCACATCATTAGGAGAATGGTGTGATTGACATGACCCATTCCGTTAGCCTAGCACTTGATCGCTTAGTATATTGCTATTGCTTTCTTCATGACTTGTACATGTTCCTGTAACTATGAGATTATGCAACTCCCGTTTACGGAGGAACACTTTGGGTGCTACCAAACGTCACAACGTGAATCGGGTGATTATAAAGGAGTACTACAGGTGTCTCCAAAGGTACATGTTGGGTTGGCGATTTCGAGATTAGGTTTTGTCACTCCGATTGTCGGAGAGGTATCTCTAGGCCTTCTCGGTAATACACATCACATAAGCCTTGCAAGCATTGCAACTAACAAATTAGTTGTGAGATGATGTATTACGGAACGAGTAAAGAGACTTACCGGTAACGAGATTGAACTAGGTATTGGATACCGACAATCGAATCTCGGGTAAGTAACATACCGATGACAAAGGGAACAACGTATGTCGTTATGCGGTTTGACCGATAAAGATCTTGAAGAATATGTAGGAACCAATATGGGCATCCAGGTTCCGCTATTGGTTATTGACCGACAATAGTTCTAGGTCATGTCTACATAGTTCTCGAACCCGTAGGGTCCGCACGCTTAACGTTACGATGACAGTTTATTATGAGTTCATAAGTTTTGATGTACCGAATTTGTTCGGAGTCCCGGATGTGATCACAGACATGACGAGGAGTCACGAAATGGTCGAGACATAAAGATTGATATATTGGAAGCCTATATTTGGATATCGGAATGGTTCCGGATGAAATCGGGAATTTTCCTAACACCGGGGTTACCGGAACCTCCCGGTGGATGTTGGGCCTTAATGGGCCATAAGGGAGAAGAGGAGGGCCGGCCAGGCAGGCCGCGCCTCCCCTAGTCCGAATAGGACAAGGAGAGGGGGCGGCGCCTCTTTCCCCTCTCCCTTTCCTTCTCCAACAAGGCAAGAGGGGAGTCCTACTCCCGGTGGGAGTAGGACTCCTCCAGCGCACTCCTAGGAGGGCCGGCCGCACCTCCCCTCCCTCCTTTATATACAGGGCAGGGGCACCCCATCACACACAAGTTGATCTACGGATCGTTCCTTAGCCGTGTGCGGTGCCCCTCCACCATATTCCACCTCGGTCATATCGTCATGAGCTTAGGCGAAGCCCTCACGGTGAAGCATCATCATCGCCACCACGCCGTCAGGCCGACGGAACTCATCCCCGACACTTTGCTGGATCGGAGTCCGGGATCGCCATCGAAGCTGAACGTGTGCTGAACTCGGAGGTGCCGTATGCTCGGTACTTGGATCGGTCGGATCGTGAAGACGCACGACTACATCAACCGCGTTGTTATAACGCTTCCGCTTACGGTCTCACGAGGGTACGTGGACATACACTCTCCCTCTCGTTGCTATGCCATCACCATGATCTTGCGTGGTGCGTAGGAAAATTTTTGAAATTACTGCGTTTCCCCAACGGTGGCATCCGAGCCTGGTTTTATGCGTTGATGTCATATGCACGAGTAGAACACAAGTGAGTTGTGGGCGATATAAGTCATACCGCTTACCAAAGCATGTCATACTTTGGTTCGGGCGGTATTGTGAGATGAAGCGGCCCGGACCGACATTACGCCAGACGCTTACGCGAGACTGGTTTCACCGCTCGAGCACTCATTGCTTAAAGGTGACCGCGGGTGTCTGTCTCTCTCACTTTAGTTGAACCGAGTGTGGCTACGCCCGGTCCTTGCGAAGGTTAAAACAGCACCAACTTGACAAACTATCGTTGTGGTTTTGATGCGTAGGTAAGAACGGTTCTTGCTCAGCCCGTAGCAGCCACGTAAAAATTTGCAACAACAAAGTAGAGGACGTCTAACTTGTTTTTGCAGGGCATGTTGTGATGTGATATGGTCAAGACGTGATGCTATATTTTATTGTATGAGATGATCATGTTTTGTAACCGAGTTATCGGCAATCGGCAGGAGCCATATGGTTGTCGCTTTATTGTATGAAATGCAAACGCCATGTAATTGCTTTACTTTATCACTAAGCGGTAGCGATAGTCGAGAAGCAACAGTTGGCGAGACGACAACGATGCTACTATGGAGATCAAGGTGTCGCGCCGGTGACGATGGTGATCACGACGGTGCTTGAGATGGAGATCACAAGCACAAGATGATGATGGCCATATCATATCACTTATATTGATTGCATGTGATGTTTATCCTTTATGCATCTTATTTTGCTTTGATTGACGGTAGCATTATAAGATGATCTCTCACTAAATATCAAGAAGTGTTCTCCCGAGTATGCACCGCTGCGAAAGTTCTTCGTCTTTGAGACACCACGTGATGATCGGGTGTGATAGGCTCTACGTTCAAATACAACGGGTGCAAAACAGTTGCACACGCTGAATACTCAGTCAAACTTGACGAGCCTATCATATACAGATATGTCCTCGGAGATAGGAGACCGAATGGTCGAACGTGAATCATATAGTAGATATGATCAACATTGTGATGTTCACCATTGAAACTACTCCATCTCACGTGATGATCGGACATGGTTTGGTTGATTTGGATCACGTAATCACTTAGATAACTAGAGAGATGTCTATCTAAGTGGGAGTTCTTTAGTAATATGATTAAATGAACTTAAATTTATCATGAACTTAGTACCGATAGTATTTTGCTTGTCTATGTTTCTTTGTAGATAGATGGCTCGTCTTTGTTGTTCCGTTGAATTTTAATGCGTTCCTTGAGAAAGCAAAGTTGAAAGATGATGGTAGCAATTACACGGATCGGGTCCGTAACTCGAGGATTATCCTCATTGCTGCACGTAAGAATTACATCCTCGAAGCACCATTGGGCGCCAGTTCGCCGATGTAACCGACGGCGTTAAGAACGTCTGGCAGAGCAAAGCTGATGACTACTCGATAGTTCCGTGTGCCATGCTTTACGGCTTAGAACCGGGCCTTCAACGACGTTTTGAACGTCATGGAGCATATGAGATGTTCCAGGAGTTGAAGTTAATATTTCAAGCAAATGCACGGATTGAGAGATATGAAGTCTCCAATAAGTTCTATAGCTGCAAGATGGAGGAAAATAGTTACAAGTGAACACATACTCAAAATGTCCGGGTATAATAATCACTTGATTCAAATGGGAGTTAATCTTCACGATGATAGTGTCATTGATGTAATTCTTCAATCACTGCCACTAGGCTACTAGAGCTTTGTGATGAAATTTAATATGCAAGGGATGGACAAGTCTATTCCCGAGCTCTTCGCAATGCTAAAAGCCGCGGAGGTAGAAATCAAAAAGGAGCATCAAGTGTTGATGGTTAACAAGACCACCAGTTTCAAGAAAAGGGGAAAAGGGAAGAAGAAGGGGAACTTCAAGAAGAACAGCAAACAAGTTGCTGCTCAAGAGAAGAAACCCAAGTCTGGACCTAAGCCTGAAACTGAGTGCTTCTACTGCAAGCAGACTGGACACTGGAAGCGGAACTGCCCCAAGTATTTGGCGGATAAGAAGGATGGCAAGGTGAACAAAGGTATATGTGATATACATGTTATTGATGTGTACCTTACTAATACTCGCAGTAGTACCTGGGTATTTGATACTGGTTTTGTTGCTAAAATTTGCAACTCGAAACAGGAACTACGGATTAAGCGAAGATTGGCTAAGGACGAGGTGACGATGCGCGTGGGAAATGGTTCCAAATTCGATGTGATCGCGGTCGGCACGCTACCTCTACATCTACCATCGGGATTAGTTTTAGACCTAAATAACTGTTATTTGGTGCAAGCGTTAAGCATGAACATTATATCTGGATCTTGTTTGATTCGAGACGGTTATTCATTTAAGCCAGAGAATAATGGTTGTTCTATTTATATGAATAATATCTTTTATGGTCATGCACCCTTGAAGAGTGGTCTATTTTTATTGAATCTCGATAGTAGTAATACACATATTCATAGTGTTGAAACCAAAAGATCTGAGTTGATAATGATAATGCAACTTATTTGTGGCAATCGCCGCTTGGGTCATATCGGTGTAAAACGCATGAAGAAACTCCATACCGATGGACTTTTGGAATCACTTGATTATGAATCACTTGGTACTCGCGAACCGTGCCTCATGGGCAAGATGACTAAAACGCCGTTCTCCGGAACTATGGAGCGAGCAAAGGATTTGTTGGAAATCATACATACTGATGTTTGTGGTCCAATGAATGTTGAGGCACGCCGTGGTATCGTTATTTTCTCACCTTCACAGATGATTTGAGCAGATATGGGTATATCTACTTGATGAAACATAAGTCTGAAACATTTGAAAAGTTCAAAGAATTTCAGAGTGAAGTGGAAAATCATCGTAACAAGAAAATAAAATTTCTACGATCTGATCGTGGAGGAGAATATTTGAGTTACGAGTTTGGTCTGCATTTGAAACAATGCGGAATAGTTTAAGACTCACGCCACCCGGAACACCACAACGAAATGGTGTGTCCGAACGTCGTAATCGTACTTTACTAGATATGGTGCGATCTATGATGTCTCTTACTGATTTTACCGCTATCATTTTGGGGTTATGCTTTAGAGACGGCCGCATTCACGTTAAATAGGGCACCATCAAAATCCGTTGAAACGACACCTTATGAACTATGGTTTAGCAAGAAACCAAAGTTGTCGTATCTTAAAGTTTGGGGCTGCGATGCTTATGTGAAGAAACTTCAACCAGATAAGCTCGAACCTAAATCGGAGAAATGTGTCTTCATAGGATACCCAAAAGAGACTATTGGGTACACCTTCTATCACAGATCCGAGGGCAAGATTTTCGTTGCTAAATTCGGATCCTTTCTAGAAAAGAGTTTCTCTCGAAAGAAGTGAGTGGGAGGAAAGTAGAACTTGATGAGATAATCAGATTCTGTTCCCTTCATCGAAAATAGTTCATCACAAGAACCGGTTCTGTGACAACTACACCAATAAGTGAGGAAGCTAATGATATTGATCATGAAACTTCAGATCAAGTTTCTACCGAATCACGAGGTCAAGCAGAATAAAATACGCACCAGAGTGGTACGGTAATCCTATTCTGAAAGTCATGTTACTTGACCATGGCGAACCTACAAACTATGAAGAAGCGATGGTGAGCCCAGATTCCGCGAAATGGCTGGAAGCCATGAAATCTGAGATGGGATCCATGTATGAGAACAAAGTATGGACTTTGGATGACCTGCCCGATGATCGGCAAGCTATTGAGAATAAATGGATCTTTAAGAAGAAGACCGACGCTGATGGTAATGTAATCGTTTATAAAGCTTGACTTGTTGCGAAAGGTTTCGACAAGTTCAAGGGGTTTACTACGATGAGACTTTCTCACCAGAAGCGATGCTTAAGTCTGTCCAAATCATGTTAGCAATTGCTGCATTTTATGATTATGAAATTTGGCAAATGGATGTCAAAACTGCATTCTTGAATGGATTTCTAGAAGAAGAGTTGTATATGATGCAACCAGAAGGTTTTGTTGATCCAAAAGGTGCTAACAAAGTGTGCAAGCTCCAAATGATCAATTTATGGTCCGGTGCAAGCCTCTCGGAGTTGGAATAAACGCTTTGATAGTGTGATCAAAGCATATGGTTTTATACAGACTTTTGGAGAAGCCTGTATTTACAAGAAAGTGAGTGGGAGCTCAAAGATTTACGATATTATATGTGGACGACATATTATTGATTGGAAATGATATAGAATTTCTGGATAGCATAAAAGGATACTTGAATAAAAGTTTTTCAATGAAAGACCTCGGTGAAGCTGCTTACATATTGGGCATCAAGATCTATAGAGATAGATCAAGACGCTTAATTGGACTTTCACAAAGCACATACCTTGATAAAGTTTTAAAAAAGTTCAAAATGGATCAGGCAAAGAAAGGGTTTACCAGACATAAGGTGTGAAGTTGAGTCAGACTCAATGCCCGACCATAGAAGAAGATAGAGAGAAAATGAAAGATATTCCCTATGCTTCAGCCATAGGCTCTATCATGTATGCAATGCTATGTACCAGACCTGACGTATGCTTAGCAATAAGCTTAGCAGGGAGGTACCAAAGTAATCCAGAGTGGATCATCGGACAGCGGTCAAGAACATCCCGAAATACCGAAAAGGACTAAGGATATGTTTCTCAGATATGGAGGTGACAAAGAGCTAGTCGTAAATGGTTACGCCGATGCAAGCTTTGACTCGATCCGGACGATTCTAAATCGCAAACCGGGTACGTGTTTTTATTAAACGGTGGAGCTGTCGGTTGGTGCAGTTCTAAACAAAGCGCCGTGGCGGGATCTACATGTGAAGCGGAGTACATAGCTGCTTCGGAAGCAAAGAAAAGAAGGAGTCTGGATGAAAGAGTTCATTTCCGATCTAGGTGTCATACCTAGTGCATCGGGACCAATGAAGATCTTACGTGACAATCTTGGTGCAATTGCCTTGGCAAAAGAATCCAGATTTCACAAGAGGACCAAGCATATCAAGAGACGCTTCAATTCCATTCGAGACCAAGTCCAAGTGGGAGACATAGAGATTTGCAAGATACATACAGATCTGAATGTTGCGAGACCCGCTGACTAAGCCTCTTCCACGAGCAAAACATGATCAACACCAAGACTCCATGGGTGTTAGAATCATTATTGTGTAATCTAGATTATTGACTCTAGTGCAAGTGGGAGATCAAGGAAATATGCCCTAGAGGCAATAATAGAGTTATTATTTATTTCCTTATATCATGATAAATGTTTATTATTCATGCTAGAATTGTATTAACCGGAAACATAATACATGTGTGAATACATAGACAAACATATAGTCACTAGTATGCCTCTACTTGACTAGCTCATTAATCAAAGATGGTTATGTTTCCTAACCATAGACATGTGTTGTCATTTGATTAATGGGATCACATCATTAGGAGAATGGTGTGATTGACATGACCCATTACATTAGCCTAGCACTTGATCGTTTAGTATATTGCTATTGCTTTCTTCATGACTTGTACATGTTCTCGTAACTATGAGATTATGCAACTCCCGTTTACCGTGAGGAACACTTTGGGTGCTACCAAACGTCACAACGTATCTGGGTGATTATAAAGGAGTACTACAGGTGTCTCCAAAGGTACATGTTGGGTTGGCGTATTTCGAGATTAGGTTTTGTCACTCCGATTGTCGGAGAGGTATCTCTAGGCCTTCTCGGTAATACACATCACATAAGCCTTGCAAGCATTGCAACTAACAAGTTAGTTGTGAGATGATGTATTACGGAACGAGTAAATAGACTTACCGGTAACGAGATTGAACTAGGTATTGGATACCGACGATCGAATCTCAGGTAAGTAACATACCGATGACAAAGGGAACAACGTATGTCGTTATGCGGTTTGACCGATAAAGATCTTCGAAGAATATGTAGGAACCAATATGGGCATCCGTGTTCCGCTATTGGTTATTGACCGAGAATAGTTCTAGGTCATGTCTACATAGTTCTCGAACCCGTAGGGTCCGCACGCTTAACGTTACGATGACAGTTTATTATAAGTTCATAAGTTTTGATGTACCGAAGTTTGTTCGGAGTTCCGGATGTGATCACGGACATGACGAGGAGTCACGAAATGGTCGAGACATAAAGATTGATATATTGGAAGCCTATATTTGGATATCGGAATGGTTCCGGATGAAATCGGAATTTTCCGAACACCGGGGTTACTGGAACCCTCCCGGGATGTTGGGCCTTAATGGGCCATAAGGGAGAAGAGGAGGGCCGGCCAGGCAGGCCGCGCCGCCTCCCCTAGTCCGAATAGGACAAGGAGAGGGGGGGCGGCGCCCCCCTCTTTCCCCTCTCCCCTTTCCTTCTCCAACAAGGCAAGAGGGGGGGAGTCCTACTCCCGGTGGGAGTAGGACTCCTCCAGGCGCACCCTAGGAGGGCCGGCCGCACCTCCCCCTCCCTCCTTTATATACAGGGGCAGGGGGGCACCCCATCACACACAAGTTGATCTACGGATCGTTCCTTAGCCGTGTGCGGTGCCCCCCTCCACCATATTCCACCTCGGTCATATCGTCGCGGAGCTTAGGCGAAGCCCTGCGTCGGTGAAGCATCATCATCGTCACCACGCCGTTGTGCTGACGGAACTCATCCCCGACACTTTGCTGGATCGGAGTCCGGGGATCGTCATCGAGCTGAACGTGTGCTGAACTCGGAGGTGCCGTATGCTCGGTACTTGGATCGGTCGGATCGTGAAGACGCATTTACTACATCAACCGCGTTGTTATAACGCTCCGCCACGGTCTACGAGGGTACGTGGACATACACTCTCCCCTCTCGTTGCTATGCCATCACCATGATCTTGTGTGTGCGTAGGAAATTTTTTGAAATTACTGCGTTCCCCAACAGTATGTTGTTATGTGGTTTGACCGATAAAGTTCTTCATAGAATATGTAGGAGCCAATATGAGCATCCAGGTTCCGCTATTGGTTATTGACCGGAGATGTGTCTCAGTCATGTCTACATAGTTCTCGAACCTGTAGGGTCTGCATGCTTAACGTTCGATGACGATTTGTATTATGAGTTATGTGATTTGAATACCATATTTTGTTTGGAGTCCCGGATGAGATCACGGACATGATGAGGAGTCTCGAAATGGTCGAGAGGTAAATATTCATATATTGGAAGGCTATATTCGGACATCGAAAAGGTTCCGAGTGATTCGGGTATTTTTCGGAGTACCGGGGAGTTACGGGAATTCATCGGGAGAAGTAATGGGCCTTATTGGCCCATACGGGAAAAGAGGAGGCAGGCCAAAGGGGAGGTGGCGCCCCCCATGGATCCGAATTGGACTAGGGGAAGGGGGCGGCACCCCCCTTGCCCTTTCCTACCCCCTCTCTCTTTCCCTCTTTCCTTCTCTCCTACTCCGAAAAGGAAAGGGATTCCTACTAGGACTTGGAAGTCCTAGTAGGACTCCATACTCTTGGCGCGCCCCTAGGGGGCTGGCCTCTCTCCCTCTCTCCTTTATATACGCAAGGGGGGCACCCCAAAGGCACACCAAGTCTTCTCTTAGCCGCAGTGCAAAGGCCCCCTTCACGTTACACACCTCCCATATCGTCAGAGTGCTTAGGCAAAGCCCCGCTACGCGGTAACCTCATCATCACCGCCGCCACGCTGTCAGGCCGATGGAACTCTCCCTCGCCCTCAATCGGATCAAGAGTTCGAGGGACGCCATCCACCGAGCGTGTGCTGAACATGGAGGTGCCAGACGCTCGGTACTTGGATCGGTTGGATCGTGAAGACGCTCGACTACATCAACCGCTAAGCATTAAACGCTTCCTCTTTCGGTCTACGAGGGTACGTGGACACACTCTCCCCGCTCGTTGCTATGCTTCTCCTAGATAGATCTTGCATGATCGTAGAATTTTTTTTGAAATACTACGTTCCCCAACAGAGCATGGTGTCTGGACCCGTGCCCATGAGGTATACAGAGACGTTATCCCCAAGTGTTTGCAAATTTACTCTATCACATCACCTCGAACACTTGCACTTACCTTTTCTGTTCTCTATCTCAAACTCGGACAGTAAGGTTGAGCATGCTCGTCGCAAAAGGAAAAAGGGCACTGATGGTTCATCTTAGTTCACCGTCTGTCACCGTCGTCATCCGTTAGAGGGTCTTGTCCAAGTCTATGTTTTTGCCGAGGAGTTTCTTAGGGCTAGAGGTTGTATCAATGATTTTTGGATCAATCTCCTCCTGACCCCGACCATTACCTTTGGGAGATCCTGTTTGGCGCTCTCTCTCTCTCTCTCTCTCTGATTCATTCGGGGACAGGTCATTGGCCGCCCCGTGCACATGGGCTATTTACAGTGCACACGGGACCCCCATGCGCACGGGCTCTGGCCAAGCCCACGGGACCCTCGGGCGCATGGTGTCTGGACCCCGTGCCCATGAGTTATACAGAGACGTTATTCTGAAGTGTTTGCAAATTTACTCTATCACATCACCTCGAACACTTGCACTTACATCTTCTGTTCTCTATCTCAATCTCGGACGGTAAGGCTGAGTATGCTCGTCGGAAAAGGAAAAAGGGGCACTGATGGTTTATCTCAGTTCACCGTCTGTCGCCATCGTCATCCGTTAGAGGGTCTTGTCCAAGTCCATGTTTTCGCCCAGGAGTTTCTTAGGGCTAGAGGTTCTATCAATGATTTCTGGATCAATCTCCTCCTGACCCCGACCATTACCTTTGGGAGCTCCTGTTCGGCGCCTTAAGCGCCCGAACAGGTAGCTGGCGCTCGCCGGCGTCAGCCGTTAGAGGGTCTTGTCCAAGTCCATGTTTTCGCCAGAGTTTCTTAGGGCTAGAGGTTCTATCAATGATTTCTGGATCAATCTCCTCCTGACCCCGACCATTACCTTTGGGAGCTCCTGTTCGGCGCCTTAAGCGCCCGAACAGGTAGCTGCCGCCCACGCACCCCACCTCATGTGCCGGCCGAGGAACCTGCATCGCAAGAAACTATAAAGGCACGAAAAAACAACAAAAACTCAAAGCCATCCCTGTGATTCAACACCACACATTACGTTAAAGTAGGAGTTCGCTTAACCACTACACCGCTTCCATCATAGAACAATATAGCTCTAACGCTATAAGAACAATGTGGCAAAGGTGCTATTTATTGCATAGTTCCATTCAATTCCATCAGTATCACTTACTTTTGTGACTAAATTGAACAAAATATGTGAATTTGAAAACATTAGTAATTTTTGAAGAAAAGTTCACCAATTCTTTAAAAAAGTTCATGAAAAAAGGAAAAAACTTCATCAATTTCAAAAAAAGGTCAACGAATTCGAAAAAAAGTTCATTAATTTTGAAAAAAGTTCAACAAATTGGAAAAAAGTTCATTGATTTTGAAAATAGTTCACTGGATTACAAAATGTTCAAAAAAAGTTCATGAATTGGAAAAAGGGTTCATTAAATTTGAAAAATGGTCCATCGATTCTGAAAAAGAGTTCATCAGTTTTGGATAAAAGCTCATCGATTTGAAAGAGTTCATCGAATTTTAAAAAGAGTTCATCGAATTTTAAAAATGGTCCATGAATTTGAAAGAGTTCATCGATTCTGAAAAAGAGTTCATCAGTTTTGGATAAAAGCTCATCGATTTGAAAGAGTTCATCGAATTTTAAAAAAATTCATGGATTTTAAAAAAACTTCGTCAAATTTGAAATAAAGTTGATCAAAAATTGAAAAAAGATCATGGATTTTAAAAAAGATCAAAAAAATTGAAGAAAGTTCATTGAATTTCAAAAAAAGGACCGTTGATTTAAAGAAGTTCATGTATTTGCACAAAATTCGCCAAGCCAGGTCGAAGAAAAAAGAAAGAAAGAAAACAAAAAAAAGGATCAAGAAAAAGGAAAAAGGAAAAGGGAAAAAAGGGAAATGAAAGAATAAAAGAAGCAAAATGTTGTAAGTTACCACAACCTGCTTTTTGGCGCGGTGGTTGCACTAGTATGTATCGAAGAGGGAGATCCCAGGTTAGAATCGTGACCAAATCGTGTGCATTTTTTGCGAATTACTCCCTGTCCCATAATGTAAGACTTTTTTTGACACTAGTATAATGTTAAAAAACGTCTTACATTATGGGACCGAGAGGAGTAAAACATAGGGACAAAACCTACATGGGCCGGGCCAGAGCGGGGACACTTCAGGCGCCCGTTAGCAGGAGGTCCCGACGCGAGCCCCATCACATGGAAAGAGCTTTTTTTTTTGCCCCATGGGCTTACTCTTCTTATTCTTGAAAAAAAAGACTCTTCTTTCTTCTTCTTTATTTAAAAAAAGCACCTTCTCTAAAGAGACTTTTTTTGTGAGAAATTTCCTAGGAGATTTGGTCCCTTCTGTTGCATATACGTGTCACAATTGTTTGATTTTTTTGGGGACAATTGTTGTCCTGCTTACGCACGGACGGTGGTCGAACAAGGCACATCCATTTATTATTTTACTTCTTCCATGCTTCCTGTCAACCCAAGCTTATGTGACCGCCTGATTCCGGAGCTACGAAACACCGATTTCCTTCTCCGCTCGACGACATTGACATCACACCAGAAGGAGTACGTTTCGTTTCTTGGCTGCCGCTATACTTGCTGCCCGGCAGAAACCGAGCCGACTCCCCACGTTCCCAGCACGTAAAACATCGCGAACGCGGCGGGCAAGGCAGCGTTTTCGGCGTGACCCGAACAAACCTCTCCTTCTGGTTGCAACGGCCTCTGCCGCCCTTGGCCTCCCTACGTCCGTCTACTCGTCTACTACTCCCATCGTCCGCATTGGTACTTGCTACTACTGCCCAACCGTACCGATTTGGCGCGTGAGACGCCGTGATTTGTATTTTGGCGCATCAATTCAATTGAAAGCGTTGCCTGGCCGCAAGGGGGGATAGGGTGGGGCGGTCGGCCCGTTGCCAGGCACACATGGTGCGTGAAGCCAAACGGAGCGTTGAGCCGTGCAGAGTCTGTGCAGCCTCTGACCCGTTGCCGTGTGAGCAAGTCACGCCACACACACACACACACACACACACACAATGACACAAACTGAGTGGTGAGGTGTGTCCTTGTGTCACTGGGTGGTGGGGTAGAAACCTGAAAGGGTGCCGTGTGAATCCCACACTGTGGCGCTTATAAAAAACCAAGCCGAGGCGCAGTAGCAGGAGCGAGCCTGGACTCAGTACCATCTTCCTTCTGATTGGCCATTGGGGTGGCCGGGTGGGAAGGAAGGAGGCGACCACAGCCAGCCATGGCGACCAGGCCGGGGCCTTTGACTGAATGGCCGTGGCAGAGGATGGGCAACTTCAAGGTACGCACTACGCAGGCGATAGCAATGCTAGCTCTTCCTCCGTCTTCCTCCGTCTTCCTCCGTTCTTTGCTCTGTTCCTTCCTCGAGTCGAGATGCGTGGGAAGAGGCTTCTCTAGAGCAAGAAACTAGGTTGGTTGAACTGATGCATCAACCAACTAAACCAGTACTGTATTTCCAAAGCAAATGTTTTCTGTTGCCACTCCTGGCAGGCTTGCTTGGATATTCTTGTGTGGCACCCGCAATAGTTGTTGATGCTTTGCATGGTTCTGCTCTTGCTAGATTTAGCAACACGAGCAATAGAAAATTTTCCTTTCATCCTTTACCCATCCCACCCCCACTCCTATTTTGCACTATACTGCCTCAAAATCAAATTGCGCCTGCAGTTACAAGTGAGGTCAGCTCTTTCATTCTGAGGAGAAAAATATGTTTCGTTTCCTGCTTAATCCATCTCAGATTTGAGGACACCAGACAGACATTTTAGTTCTTGGCCTCCTGCCAAACTTAGGGGCGTGGCAAAGAGTCCGGTGAACAATTAAAACGAAATAGTCCCACTCCCAGACTGGAATTTTGACAAGCATCAGATTCTGCAAGAACTCCACCAGCAAGCAAACACGAAATGATTGCTCGTTGTACTGAAAATAATTAGGGGGGGAAAATACCCCAGCAGTATACCCAGGGTCAGTCAGTCCTGGGCATGAGACAGTGCATTTACTTTGCTCGAAGAGGACGAGATTCTCGACCTGGTACCCGTTCGGTGTTGTTTCTTGTTGTCTCGCGGAATTCATTAGTACTCCCATAGTATAATTAATTAACGTGGCCAAATGCTGTTATGTGGTGGCGCAGTACCTGGTGATGGCGCCGGTGGTCGTCCACGGCGCGTACCGGGTGATGAACAAGGGGTGGGGCGACATCGACCTGGCCTACTCGCTGATCCTGCCGTCGCTGGCGCTGCGGATGATCCACAACCAGATCTGGATCAGCCTGTCCCGCTACCAGACCGCGCGCAGCAAGCACCGCATCGTGGACCGCGGCATCGAGTTCGACCAGGTGGACCGCGAGCGCGGGTGGGACGACCAGATCGTCTTCAACGGTCTGCTCTTCTACGTGGGGTACCTGGCGATGCCGAGCGTGCGGAGGTTCCCGCTGTGGCGGACGGACGGGGCGGTGGCGACGGCGCTGCTGCACGCGGGGCCCGTGGAGTTCCTCTACTACTGGTTCCACCGCGCGCTGCACCACCACTTCCTCTACTCGCGCTACCACTCCCACCACCACGCCTCCATCGTCACCGAGCCCATCACCTGTAAGCCCAATTCTCTCTCTCTCTCTCTCTATCTAATTACCTGCATGAGTCTATATATAATATATATATATATATTGCTCCTCAGGCCTCAGGTCTTTAGTTACATGTAATAGTACACTTGCTACGTTCGTCGTGTGGCGTTCCTTGGATCAATAATTTAACTAGCCCGTCGAGTACACAGATCGTACGGGAAGAATTTACTAGGATCCAAGAACAGTAAACATGTGACCCTGACAAAGGACCGTTTATCAGTTCCATACAAGCAAACTTTACCACCCCTACTACTTACCAGAAGTGTCCAGCCCTGGTTCCAGCTCAGAAAACAGTAATGTCCTGCCGTGCGCCATCTATGCTCTCTCATGATTCATGAATCAGCAGCCCGTCTGCGCCCATGCTCGGCATCTCTCTTTCAAGTTCAACGAAAGGGGCTGGCTTCGACAGGACCACTGGATGGGTACGTGTACCGCAGCGTCTGACCTCATACAGTAGCACGGTACACTGTACGCGCAGCTTTAAACCACGGCCCGGCCCACAGCTGCTGCCACTGCCAGGGAGACGAACATGGCATGTGACTGCCTGAAATGAGGGCGGCAGAGGCCACGCCCAACCGAAGACAACAATTAATTTGGCCAAAAACTTATCAACGGACCTTGGCAATCTTAATCACAAACCAAACAGCCCTGAAATAAAAGGCGGACCGTCCTGCAAAGAAATGCAGCTATTGAGATACCACATACAGAGCAGAGAGTTCAAAATATATACTACTTAATGCAAAATATATATGTAGGTGTTTGTGGTCTTTTTCTTTGGGGGAAACCAATTTTGCTCACTTAACTAGCGGTCGATTCTAGATTTGGTCCCTGGAATTTGATACCAGACATCTTCAACCCTAAACATTTGAAGTCCAACAAATTTAGTCTGTCTTTTTTTCGAAAAGGAGGAATACCCCCGGCCTCTGCATTCCTTGATGTACACAACCATCTTATTAAGAAATTCAGGTCCAGAACAAAGTCTTACGTAGTATGAAGCTGAAAAAAAAATTGCCACAACTGGCGAAAATAGGGTGAGATGACTAAACACCTATCCTATTATTGGACCGTCATCCAAACCGGTTGTATGTATCCTGTGCAACCGTCTCCCATCGGTGTATGTGACTTTAGTTAAGTTGGCAATGAGAATGGCCAATGAACAACAAAGTGTTTTTGTACAAGTGGTTGCATAGTTAATGTACACGTAGCACTAAATAAGAAAAAAAAAAGATAAAAGAAACAAAAGAAACATCTTTCTTGGTGGGGATCCCCCATTCCTCAAAGAGAAACATATTTCTTTGAAAAAATGAAACTATATTGAATATATTCAGAAAGAGACTTTAAACAGAACTATTTAAGGAAATGTAATTTAGAAACATAATATTCAGAAACTTAGGGAAACTTTTAAGAAGTATTCCTGGAATTTTGAAATTTGAGTAAACTTACTAATAACCAAGAACAATTATGGAAAGGTGAAATGTATGGTCATATTTGGTAAACTAATTGTGAATTTTCTACATTTTTTTCTTTTGCTATGAAGTTTTATATTTTAATAGTTTTCACATGTTAAGTAACTTTTAAAGAATGATTTTTCTTTCAAAGTTTTTTCTCACAATTTTCCGACCTCCCCTTTTTAAAAAACTTCCCTGAGTTGTTTTCTATGTTTTTCTTTTGTGTGTGTGCGCGCTTATGGGCTTGCTACTTGGAGATCAGTTCAAATTTGTTTGGCTTTGACAATTAGGGTAATTTTGAAATGCACAAATAGTTGAAGGGGTAAAAAAGGATTATTTGTTTCCCATGTCTTTAGGATCTTGGATGGTGTTAAACATGCTTTCTCCCATAGGTCATAATAACTTGGTCCTAACTGCCAAGAACGGAGCAAAGACTAGTTCCACTGTCAATGTGTCAAAATTTATCTTATTTTCGTTCTATTGTTCTTAAGACTTGTTCCTAACTTGATTACTTTGAACGTAATGCAAATGTAGTAATCCTAATTATGAACAAAAAATTGGGGCGATGTGTTGCAGTTGTGCAACCTTCTAACTGACCACTTTTAGATTGAACACTGTTACCATAGAAAGGTTGTGTGCTTTCTAACCAGTAATGTAAGAGCTAAGAGGTGTGTTTGCATAATTACTTCTGTTTGACCAAGCATGTAAAGAACGTATCATGTTTATGAAAATGTTCTCTTGGTTTCTAATACATCTCTGTATTGCAGCGGTCATCCATCCTTTTGGCTTAACACATCGCCTATTTCACGCTCTTTGCAATCCCGATGTTGTCCACAGTTTATATGGGAAATGGCTCCGCCCTCGTGTTTGTGCTGTATATCGTTTACATTGACTTCATGAACAACATGGGGCACTGCAATTTTGAGTTGGTGCCAAAGTGGATGTTCCAAGTCTTTCCTCCTCTCAAGTACCTCATGTACACCCCATCGTAAGTGCAGACCCTTAACATTAATCCCACAACCTAGTCTAGGTATTAACCAAAAAATGATGAGACCTGGAGTTTAGAGAATTCTAGACTTCACTGAAATCAGCATAACAATCTTTTGCCGGTTTCTTATGCAGGTTTCATTCCCTTCACCACACGCAGTTCCGCACAAACTATTCACTCTTCATGCCATTTTACGACTACATATACAGCACTATGGACAAGGCATCTGACGAGCTGTATGAGAGCTCACTGAAAGGGACAGAGGAGACACCTGACCTTGTTCATCTCACACATATGACCAACTTGCAATCGGCTTATCATCTAAGGGTTGATTCGCCTCCATAGCATCCAAACCATCTGATAACTCCGAGTGGTATATGTGGACGCTATGGCCCTTGGCATGGCTGTCAATGGTGGTAGCATGGATTTATGGGTCATCTGCATTCGTGGTCGAGAGAATCAAACTGAAGAAGATGAAGATGCAAACATGGGTCGTACCGAGATACAACTTCCAAGTAACCAACTCCCCTGGCCATTTATGCGTTTATCTGATGGTTGCAAGTTGCTTAACTATTTTCTTTCTTCCTGCAGTATGGTCTAACATGGGATAGAGAATCGATCAACGACTTAATTGAAAAGGCGATATTGGATGCTGATGTAAGAGGGGTTAAGGTGCTCAGCCTAGGGCTACTAAATCAGGTAACTAATCCTTACTTCAAAAACTCATATTGCCGAGGTACACAGTGTATATGAGCATGGTGAAGACAGAAAAATCATAAAATAACATAATAAAATTAAATAGTACGGAGAAATGTACAATAATATGTGCTCTAATCCCTTGATACTTTCTCTTCATTCATCTAAAATGGGATTAGTACTTTGTATCATAATCCCAGATACAGTTCTCTTCATTCTCTCTCTCTCTTTTTTTTTCTTTAGGCAAAACAGCTCAATGGGAATGGTGAACTATTTAGACAAAAATACCCAAAATTAGGAGTTCGAATTGTTGATGGAAGCGGCTTAGCAACTGGAGTTGTCCTAAAAGGCATCCCTTCAGATGCAAAGCAAGTTTTTCTTCATACAGGGACTTCTAAGATAGCCCGTGCCGTTGCTATGGCTTTATGTGGCAAGGGCATCCAGGTATATCTATATCTTCCTGCAGCCATGTCTCTACTTTTATGGGTAAATAGTTTTGTAGAATATTTTCATGAAATCATTTTCGGCCCAGGTGATCATGAATCGTAAGAAAGAGTATGACATGCTCAAGTCACAGATGCCAGAGGGCAGAGCAAGCTACTTGAAGTGCTCCAGCAATGACATAACCAAGGTAAAAGTTATGTTGATCAATGAAAAGTTTCCTGGAATGTACTGTATTACATTGTCGGGTGTGGAACTAAATCATGGTTTAATCATATACATGTGTCCTTGAGAAGAAAGTTGTTGTCATACCTAAAAGTAGTATCGGTGCACCATAGTATGACCAACTCCCGAACATGTTCTCAGTAACCTTTTTAGTCATGAAAACAGTTGCCCTGAATAAGTGCTATGTGACATATTTTTCTGCAAAGAAGGGATATGGTGATCAATAAAACATTGAAATCAGCCCTATCATGGGCTCAATATGATTATCCAGACTTGAACCATAGTGGAAATGGGCAGGAGAAGATGCTCCGGTAGATTCTTGTACTAATAGTCTTGGAAGTAGCTTGTATTGATGTTTCAGTTTGTTGCAGATTTGGCTAGTAGAGAGGATTGACGACAAAGAACAGAGGATGGCACCAAAAGGAACAGTGTTCATTCCCATATCGCAGTTCCCCCTTAAGAAAGTCCGCAAGGACTGCACTTACTTGAGCACTCCGGCGATGAAGATCCCGGACACTATGCAGAACATCCACTCCTGCGAGGTAAAATCACCACGATCCGCAGCGTATCGTGCGAACAAACCTCTTCTGACCAGCACTCATTTTTTTGGCGGGTGACCATCACTGAATATATATATGGGTGTGTTTGGTTCCTCTACAGAACTGGTTGCCGAGAAAGGTGATGAGCGCGTGGCATATCGCCGGAATACTTCACGTCCTGGAAGGGTGGAGCGTGCACGAATGCGGCGACGACATGATGGACCCTGAGAAGGCATGGTCGGCTGCTATCAGGCACGGCTTCGTCCCTCTCACGAAAGCTTGACTGGGGAAATGTTGCTAAGATGGTACTACCGAGAATTTATGCTAAAACCGCAGCTTTTTCTTTTCTTTTCGGGAAAACACAGGAGATCTGTTTGGTGGGACAGCTAAGTCTGTAAGATTTATCAGTGTGAACATCGAACATCAATGCCATTAACTTACTGCTTATGGAGTGCTGTACTTTTGTTTGCATAACGTGTGTAAGATCATGGTAGATGATGTTTGGCGTTTGAGTTCAGGTAGGAAATAATCAGAACGCCTGATTTGACTGACGGACCGCAGGGTGCGGGGCCGGAGATGAGGCGAACGAAAGAAGGCAAGCTGAGAACCACCTGGACTCACTTCTCCCCTGAGTTTGAATCTGTACGAAGTGTAACAAAAGAGTTTGAATTCCCCGCAAAAAAAAAGTTTGAATTGGCAGTGTCCTTCATTTGTTACACTTCGTACAGATTGATCGTGAGGATCAAGTGAAAGTGCACTACAACAGTTCTGCTTTTTTAGGAAACACCAAACAAGGTACGCTTTGCAAAAGCATCGGGAAGCTCGACTCAATTACATGAAATATTAAACTTTGGGGTGTTTAAAGAAACAACTTTGTTAATCTATGGCCTAACCCATTAGCTTTCCGGGCACAATGCGTCCCTTAGGATAGAAAACCACTATATCTTTTTTACTAGGAAACGTCATCATGTCAAGCTTTATTGATTTGCCAATATAGTTACATCATTTGCAAGACCCGTCCGGAGGTTCATTGACTCAATTACATGAAGCACTAGTAAATTGTATGTGCTTTGCATGCCATTTAAATATAAGTATAAGAGCATGGGAAAATACATTTGAATATGTATTTCCTTTCCTAGAACTTGATAAGATCCAACTTAGTTCTTACCTCTCTTGAGTCTAGATTGTTCTAATCTCTTTTCATTAGAGTATCAGATAGACACATGTGGATAGATGCTTCTAGAACACATGAGATGGTAGAGTTGGGGGTTCAATTAAAAGTCCACGTGGCAGAATTTTATGAGTTGAAAACTTTATCCAATGGATGGTAATGCTCGGATTTGCCATCTCTTGACCGTTGGATGGGCATATCCAACGACTAATATTTGAAGCTATTGGCACACTATATAGTGGTGTAGCTTATTATCATAAGCAAACTTTGCTCAATTTATACTATATGGGGTGTTTACAGAAATAACTTTGCTAACCTATGGCCTATCTCATTAGCTTCCCAGGCATACCTGATGTCTACTACACAACTTGTTCTTGTAGACTCGTGTTGGGCCTCCAAGCGCAGAGTTTTGTAGGACAGTAGCAATTTCCCTCAAGTAGATGGCGTAAGGTTTATCAATCTGTGGGAGGCGTAGGATGAAGATGGTCTCTCTCAAACAACCCTGCAACCAAATAATAAAAAGTCTCTTGTGTCCCCAACACACCAAATACAATGGTAAATTGCATAGGTGCACTAGTTCAGCGAAGAGATGATGATACAAGTGTAGTAATGATGGTAGATATTGATTTTTGTAATAGTAACAATAAAAAACAGCAAGGTAACGAGTAACAAAAGTGAGCACAAACGGTATTGCAAAGCTTGAAAATGAGGCCTAGGGTCCGTACTTTCGCTAGTGCAATCTCTCAACAATGCTAATATAATTGGATCATATAACCATCCCTCAACGTGTGATGAAGAATCACTCCAAAGTTCTTATCGAGTGGAGAACATAAGAAGAAATTGTTTGTCGGGTACGAAACCACATTAAAGTTATTCTTTTCGTTCAAGAGTTTGTACTAAAATAATGCAAAGTTATTCTTTCCGTTCGATCTATCCAAGAGTTCGTACTAAAATAATACCATATGATACGCATCAACCAACTCTAATGTCCACCTAGATACCCCAATGTCACCACAAGTATCCATGAGTTAATTATACGATACGCATCAAACAATTTCAGACTCATAATACTCGATCCAATACAAAGAACCTCAAAGAGTGCCCCAAGATTTCTACCAGAGAAACAAGGAGGAAAACGTGCATCAACCCCTATGCACAGATTACCCCAATGTCACCTCGGGAATCCGCGAGTTGAGTACCAAAACATATATCAAGTGAATCAATATAATACCCCATTGTCACCACAGTTATTCATATGCAAGACATATATCAAGTGCTCTCAAATCCATAAAAATATTCAATCCGATAAAACGAATCTCAAAGGGAAAACTCAATTCATCACAACAAGATAGAGAGGGGAAAACACCATATGATCCAATTATATTAACAAATCTCGTGATACATCAAGATCGTGCCATATCAAGAACACGAGAGAGAGAGATTAAACACATAGCTACCGGTTCAAACCCTTAGCCCAGAGGGTGGACTACTCCCTCCTCATCATGGTGGCCGCCGGGATGATGAAGATGGCCACCGGTGATGATTTCCCCCTTCGGCAGGGTGCCAGAACGGGGGTCTAGATTGGTTTTTCGTGGCTACAAAGGCTTGCGGCGGTAGAACTTCTGATCTACGGTTATTTCTGATGGTTTCTTTATTTATAGGATTTTTTGGCATCGATTTCACGCAAAGATGGGTCTCGAGGTGAGCACAACCCACCGGGGCAAGCCAGGCCCCTCTAGCGTGCCCTGGTGGGTTGTGCCCTCCTCGTGGTTCTTCTAGCCCTCTAGTGCCTCTTTTGTTCCAAACAAATTGTCAAAAAGTTTCGTTTCATTTGGAGAACTTTTATTTCTTCACAAAAAACAACACCACGGTAGTTCTGCTGAAAATAGCGTCAATCTGGGTTAGTTCCATGCAAATCATACCGAAACCATATAAAATTGTTGTAAACATGGCATGAATACTTCGTAAATTATAGATACGTTGGAGACGTATCAATACTGCATGCCTCGCCGCTATTACCGCGTCGAGCCTCTACTGTCCCAACCGAGTCTCAAGGGTCGAGAACCCACACCACTCAACCCCTACTGCAGAGTACCACCGATCATCATCGACCGATGACGGATCTCACTCTTCCATTCGACCATTGGGCTCCAGTCCGAATTACGTGTCATACGCTTTTTTCCATGCTGAAATAGGCTTCAATTCTCTGGATCCTTACACCATAGCCCCTCAATCCAATTCCACCTTCAACATGACTCCATGGTAGATGATCAGTCCACCCCGCGCCCCCTCGACTTCAAGCTCCCATGTGCACTGTCTTGAATCAACCCCGCGCCATAGTCTTGTTGAAGCCACACAAGCCTTTGAGCCTGCACCGCGTGTTTCCACGCCCAGAAGTCGGTCACCATTAGCATCACGCTCCTATATCATCGTCGTCGATCCGACCACGGTCTTCTGAACCAACCGAACTGCGTCGATTCGTCAGACTATCTAGTCCGACCCAGCCGAACTTGTCCGGCTGCATGACACGCTCGAGGCTCCCAAATCGTCTCCCAAGAATTTCTATCTATCACATGATAATTTCATCTTAGTTGAATTGACTTCCGCTACACCTTCAAGCATCTTATTGTGCCAAAAAATCTTTCATATGTGTCTGCCATAACCCAAGGTTTTTAGTTTCGTGAACTTCTCCACCTCAAACCTGGTACACATTGGCGCCATGGTTCACTACAAAAAAAAATACACTTTCGTGATGATACGTGTTTGTCACAGTAGGTCGCGTTTTTTGTCATGCATGTACATCCATGACGATTTTATGACAGAATCAAGATAGTCATACATGTCTTTGTCAGAGAAGTGTTCCATGAAATTACCAAAATTATCATCACAGAAGTGTCCACTTCCATGATGATAAATCGCGCGTCACAGAAGTGCTTTCGTCAAGGGTGACCGCCACGTGGCATCCACCGTAACGGAACACCGTTAAGCTATCGGGTCGGATTTTGGATCCGATAACCCGTTAATGTACCACGACCAATGGGAAATTTCCACATGTAAAATTCTGATTGGCCGAAGGGAACACCTGTCAGCTCGTCAGTGGGCCAGATGTCGCCCGTCCATTGGAGGAGACATGCCTATGATACGTCGACACGTGGCTGGGCCCAACAGAGGCCCATATAGGTTAAAAAGGCCGACCCAGTCAAAGGCCCGTAGAACTTAATCAGTACTAGTGGGCTAGCCCAATAACGGCTCGCTTAATAAAGGCCCATTTACGGCCCGAAGCCGATCGACCCGTTAATTGTTCGCCCAATATTTGGGCCCATTTACTGACGGCCGCACTGACCCGTTAATTGTTCGCCCAATATTTGGGCCCATTTATGACCGAAGCCGATCTGGCCCGTTAATTGTTCGTCGAATATTTGGGCCCAACTACTGACCCAGTGACTTTCGGCTGTTACGGGCTGATGTAGACATGGGCCCATTTTAGTGGCAGACTGTCGGCCTAGGAATGGCCCGTGCTGCCCATGGGCCATATATGGTCCGACGGGACATCGGGCCCACTAACGGCCCGTGCTAAAGGTGGCAACAGTTAAGCCCAACGTGACTTTGGGCCTATTAAAGGCCTGTCGCGTAATTCGGCCCATTGATGCCTGTTCTAAGCTTTCGGCCTCTTAACGGCCCATGATATCAGTGGGCCAACTAAGGCCCGAGATATGTTTCGGCCTGGTAACCACCCGTGAGCTAACTGGGCCCAAAATGGCCCGGTCTACATTTCGGCCTACTGAAGGCCCGTCGACGACTAGTGAAAATTGAGGCCCAACATGCATTTTGGCTCGCTAAAGGTCTGTGGTTTCATCTCGGCCGTATAAAGCCAAGACAATATTCGATCGTTAATGGCCCAACTCTACAGGGCCGAACTGTTACTGGTCGACAAAAGGCCCAACTAAAATATAGGCGGTGTAAGTTTGGGCTGGCGCAATGTGTGAAGGCCCCAATCATTCGGGCCCAAGAAAGACGCAGGCGGCCCAATTGTGGCCCGCTAAAAACCTGGCCCGTTAGAGTCGAATGTTTTGGTCCTACGACTACATCGATTTTTTCAGATAGCGAATGATGGCAATAACTAGTAGGAATTAAGAACAAACCTACTCTATACAATAAAGAAATTACGGCATAGTAACTAAGAATAAACCTACACTATACAATAAAGGATTTAAGGTATATTACATCCACTGGGCATCAAGTTCGCCACCGTGATCATAAAGCTTAACGAAGAAGCAAATTACAAAAGCGGGCACCATTGCAACAGAATAAAATAATCTTGAACCGAGACCACTTCCAAGACAGTTCAAGAAAGGTTAGCCTTTATGGGGAACTGCTGCACAAGTCAGCCGAAAGAAGGCCGTGTGAGACCGCCTAGCATGTCGGTCATAGCTTCCAGTGTAGATGTTTAGCGATGAGGTTCTCATTGGTGTTCTCCATAATCTTTCTTAGAGATAGGACTTCAAGTCGAAGTTGAGTTGCAGAATGTCTTTACGCTAGAACTTGGGACCGAAGAAGTCGGCCCGATTCGCATAACGAATTACGTGAGCTTGTCTCGACCGTTAGTCTCAAGTAACTTGAACACTTTGCATCAAGACAAGACTATGGGGTTGTCTCGCTATCTTCAAGATGTTTTGCCTTCTTTCTTGCAATATATGTTGGGTTTGTCTCACGACCTTCGGCAGACTTGTGCATGCCATCGGGCATATCACCTGAAACAAAGTAGAGAGATGACATGTTTTGCACGTGTATAAACAAAGATGATAAGCATTACATCAATTTTATCCAATTTCAAATTAGAAAATAAAGAGTAAGTTTAAAATATCAATAGCATAATTTGGCATTGTTCATAATGCGGGAGCTTCACCACACTCTTTGGATTACCATGTCAACATAACAAGCATAGATGAAGGGCAAAGAAAATCATTGTATCTATTTTGGATTATGTGCATGGCATGTTGTTCATATCATCAGCCACATCAGTAAGATAAAACAGGAGATGACAAGGTGCAAACATGGCCTGCTTCACCACACACTGGATTATAGATCCATAAAAACAAGCATACATATAGGGAGTATTAAGTAATGTGCATGGTATGAATAAGGAATTTGGTTTTACAAGTAAAACTTAAAACTTACGGTTCTTACGAACATGCATTTTGGTAGAAACAAAGACAAACTAAACAGCGATAAGCGATAGAGAGTATGAGCAAATTAAACAGCAGTTGAGGATAAAGGCTTTAGAAGGACTGACTTACATTAACGATTAACACCGGCTTTATAATGCCCTTCTCCATGTCAAGGGAAGGATAACTCAAGAATTTCAACGAGTAATCTTCTTCATAAGCATTGCCTGTACTCTACATTTTGTAGAGAGTAATTATAGATATGATAATACTTGGAAGGGATAGAGGATAATAAAGATAAGATGCAGATTGATGCTACATAATCAACTACCAATCCTTGGAAGTACAAGCGTTACAGGACAAAATGTACTGACAAGAGCAATGGGCTACACTTCTGCACTAGCATTGTCTGTGTATTCTACTTGTTGGTAAGATTAAATATAGATTTGATCTTTTTTAATAAATGGTGGGCGAGGGAGATAAAATGCAGAATGCTACAAAATGAACCAATCCCTCTTCCCATAATACAAGAGTGTTTTGAACACTGGTGTACCGTACAAAACTTTCTTATATTATGGGACGGAGGGAGTAGCTGTTAATGTAAGTACAGTGATAGACCACGTTCAGTCCTTACAAGAGGACTGTAAAGCTAACCTCTTCAAAAGCATTGGGTTGATTCTAAATTTATGTAAGAGTCCATACGGATCTTATAATGTCCACCAAATGGACGATTACGAGGCTAACATGTGCAGTGATGCTACATAATCAAACAGCTATGAAAGTAAGTATGGTCATAAAGGGCAAGAGGTACTCACAAGGGCAATGCGATTAATGCAGTATAGTTGCGAGATTCTGTGGTCCCTTGAGAACGAATATTCTTACGCTAACAGTTTTCGTACAAGTGAGACATTAAGGCAAATGCAGAAATGTAGTTCAAATTGCAATGTGATATCATAGACAGTACCTTACGCTGCAGCCGAGACCAATGTGTAACAAGATTATTCCAGTCACCGTCGGATAAATGTAGCACCGGAGACTTTACAGAAATTCCGTTCAGAGGCTTGCCATCGAAGTGCGCTTGCCTCAGGTAGGAACGATACTTCATCAACGAGTGCTTGAAAAGCACAACCAACCCTTGCTCGTCATCACAATCCAGTTTGCTCCTCGCCTATTTAAAAGAATGAAATCTTGTGTCTTCTGTCAGTAGAAACATATGCAGTAATGACCATGAATAACATTAGTACATTACTTACGCGTAAGTTGCGGAGGAGGACTGGAAATTGTTCTGTGTCTGCGGTATAATCTTTCCATGAAGGAAAGATGTGCACAAAGTTCCTGACAACAACATAAGCTTCATCTTCTAAACTGGGAAGAAATGGAACAGGGGTCATATTTGCTGCTATTGGGGCTCTCTCTGGTTCAAAAAGGGATTTGGCAACTGGATTTGGTGTACTCTTTGCTGGAATGGGGTTTTGCGTCAGACATACTGGTGCTATGTCAACTGGCATAATCATCTTGTTCTTTGCGGTTGGGGTCTGCTGAGTTGGGGCATCGAAATGACCAGTGTAGTAGGGCTAGAGTCCGCTAGAGTTGGGGTATTTTGTGGGTCGGTGATATTGCAACTACACCTAATGGGCTATTTGATTTATCAGGTGCCACTACCTTTTCCAAATACTTTGCTTGTGCTCCTCCACAATCAGCAATCACCCTCTTCCTTTTGAACGTTTGATACACAAGAACAACATTTGAATAGATAAATATGGTATGATGACAGATGTAATATGTACTAAAAATGGATAGGCAGCGCGTATTCACATACATGATGTGTAAACGAAGCTAATGACAGTTCAACAAAGTAGAAGCAATGCAAAGCATCAATTGCAAGATATGTGCGAGCAATGTAACCTTGGAAAGTTAGAACAAGTACCTTGATGGGTGAATAAGATAGGGCATCTTCCTATGACTCCTCCACTAGGGAGCTACATTGACTTAGGTCTCCCTCTAGCTCAGAATCACTATTAGGATCATATTCTGAGCATGAATCTGTAGGTGGAGAGCGTTTGCATTGCATTGCATCCAGACTTGATTTCAGTCCCTTAATGCCAAGTTTGACAGCCATGGCATTGTTTCGCTTTATTCTTTTCATGCGCCGCAAGCTCATAATCATTATGATGCTGTTCAGAATCTGAGATTCATGAAAACATAAAAAGTAGTCAGATTATCTATGGAATGCATTGCGGATTCAACTCGGAGAGTGTCTCCCTATAAACCCCTGCATATGCAAAGTTCACCTCCCCAACCGTGCTGACCAGGACACACACAGAAATACAAACCCCTTATGTCTATGACAGGCAGGCACACATTTCAAAACTGAAGTAGGAACATTTGAATCATATGAAATTTGTATTTGAACAAATAAACTAAGCAATTATGAGTGGCATAATGTTTAGCTTCAAGGGTGGAGTGTTGGTAGTGCGACACAAAGCAAGTAGGCAGATTGTATTCCATGTAAAAGATCGAAACCTATGTAAAAGCTGGAAATGACACTTTCTTTCTATACAATGTAGTGTTTGTTACCCACACATGATGGAAGAGATCACATAGAGAAATACTATTCACTCATGTCTACGGTTCCAGTATTAGGAACAGGGTGGTCCAACCTAAAAGAATATTGACAACAAATATGACAAGGCAAGCATAGATGTAGTGAATCAATCATTTACTTGTGAGCTTACTAGGACAAGTATGCAGAATTGTAACTGCGGTAAGAGACCGTCCAAAATCTGAATGAAGAAGTTTGTCTAGCACTTATTGTTTGCAACTAATCGACGTGAATATTGGATATTATATCGAATGAGTAAGAAAGACAAGTAAAATTGTCAACAAACCTGGCTTGCAGTAGTAAACTGGGTCAATGTCACTACGACCAACAATCCAAAATGACTAGTTTCTGTTCCAAGGGCCGGAATTTCGAAAACCCTGTGAACTTTAGAGGTACTAGTAAGTATGCACGTGCAACGCACGTATCGTTAGGCGTCAAGGTTCACTCTCTCCTAACCTCTCCTGCTAAGGGGATAAGGACGGCGACAATTTGTCCATTCCCAATGTTGTGTATACATCTTCAATCTGCATTACATGTACATGCAGAATCAGGATTTTACAATTGCCAGGAGGTTGAGTTTATGCATCTTGCTGGACCTTCAAAAATGAAAATGAAAAGGAGATGATTTGACTCCATCAGAACGTAAATACCAATACCGGTGCATCCCAATATGGTTTATCAATTGCCTTGGAGCTTATCTGGAATGGAGGGCATGTTGAGAACATCTTGGCGTATATGTTAAAGAAGACACAATAAAAAGTTCATACGAAGTGTGTTAACCTTAAGATTAACTTTTTATGAATAACTTTGAAACCTCAATTCTCTGATTTGAAACCACAATCTCCCACTTACAGTCTTCTAAAGCATTTCATTGATACTTCATGCCAAGTGAAAGATCAAAATAGCGCTTAAAAAGCAAGATAGCTTAGAAACAGAAAATGAGTTAATCAGTACTCTCATATTACTCTAGAAAATAACATTCTTTCAATATCCGAAATTGCAAACCGTTGATAATTTAGTATGATTAACACATGTACTGGGGATGAGACTAATGTGTCGTCTACTCTTTCATTACCCGCAAAATCACTAAATACAAAGAGATTGTTTGAATATGAACACTGATTTCTACTAAAACATAATGGCTGAAACTTTACTTTCAAATACAATGCTCGAATGTAGCAAAAACTCATTTCCTCTTTTTCTAAGAACATGCAGGAGAACTGCGTGTATCAATATATCAAGAAGAAAATAGTGCATCATCCTAATGAAGGCTGGCAAGAGCATGCATGACAAATCTATCTATAACTTATACTTCGTAAGTATAAGAGCATGATTTTCTATATATATGTGACATGTCAGTTTAAATGAAGAAAATGAGCAATGCATTTTTTAGAACTCAATTCTTAAACCCGCAACTAATAAGAGCTCCAATTTTACCCATCATCCTAAAATTTCAACAAATGCTATAAGAGGGTTTGGACAGAGAAAAACTAATAACTCTAAACATAATACAAGGACACCTCATTGAGAAATACCTCGGTCATCGCTCATTATAAAAATGATTAACTTAATCATATCTTAGCAACCAATAGCATTGTACGAAAGTATTTTGAGATTGGTGCTTATAACTAATTCTCTTTACATAAACTAACGTCCGTCGTAGGCTTGTACTTGACCGATAGGTTCAAACATATGTTCGTTTACAAAATACATATCCAAACATTTTTGGGATTAGCAAAGATCGAATTGACCATTTTTGGGATTAGCAAATATCGAATTGACCAACTGATCTCCACTGCCATATTCATCACTCTTATATATGGGACAAATTCTAGAGTAACAGCAAGCAAGGGACGCAAATATAGTCAAATTCTGTTAGATTTAATCTCACAAACGAATCAAAGATGAATTTGCTATTTCAGACTGTCAAATGGACGCAAGCAAACAAAACTGCACTCGAACTGATATAGTGGCCGAACAATACTAAATGAAGACTACATGGGAGTCCCAAACTCGGAGTGTGAGAGCAAGTAATGTACTCCCTCCGTCCGAAAATATTTGTCTTCAAAACGGATAAAAAGGGATGTATCTAGAACTAAAATACATCTAGATACATCCCCTTTTATTTATTTTGATGACAAGTATTTCTGGACGGAGGGAGTAGTTATTTTGCCATGCATGGTCACAATTGACATTCAGTGATCCATTATAGCAAATTATAGCAAATTTGTCACAGTATTTGGTAAAAAGAAGAGAACTTTATACTTCCATTGAACATAATAACCAATTTTGTGGAACAACAAGAAAATATCAATCTAGAAGCAAGCAAAATCACACCACATCCAATAGATAAAAACTTTACACCGATAGGACTTCCTTGGATCAGCTAATAAGCAAGTTAATAAAGTAGATGAATACAATCATTGTTTCAATCATACCATATTGCAATGGTAAATAATGATACATCACCTTATTAATTCTTATACATCATGTAGAGCTTTGAGTTATATATACTTTAAGAAAAAACAAAAAAAAAAGCTGAAAATCATAAGTTGGACTTACCTGTTCTGGAAGAAGTCACAAATTTGCTAACTAAAGCCATGGTGCCCATGTTCCTTTGACCACATCGCATCTTTTATTTTTCTAAAAGAACTGTAAACTAATTGTGTCAATGTGTTTATATTTTGTAAATGAAGTTGCATCTTCTCTTCTGCATATTGCTTAAACATCGAAGCGTTGGTTGTTTAATCTGTAGATGCTGCTACCGCCCCATCCAGCCATCATTAGGAATGCTCATTTTCTGCAACTCGGCCCTGATATAATAATTCATGTTGCTGCAGACCCCTTTAGATCTCTACCATGAACGTCTTGCTATAATACTCCCAACCATGGACCTCAAGTCCATGCCGTCTGTAGCCGCAGTCTGGGGGGTTCACAAATCAAGAGAGAAACCAAGGAAAGCTCGTTCGTGTGAGTTCACATCCTTCAAATCTGTGAACATTGATTCCATTGACATGTAAGAATCAATATTTCCCTGAAAAGGGTAGTAGTGGGATTAGTAAATAAACTTCAATTCCACTTACGTCTAATTATAGCATGTAGATTAATAAAACTTGCAATTCCTTTTTTTATCTATGTATATGAACTAAATAAAGTTAGCTTAGCAATCGGATTCGTGGAAGTTTAATAAATTATAAATAAATAAGGCTTGGCTGTGTTCGTACAGAAGGTTACAAAAACCTACAATGAATAATTAGTAAAAGAACCGGCTTGGTCAGAGCTAAAAGAAACTTTAATTGTACAGAACGTGTGTATACTTTGCTCTATAGCAAAAGGGGCAACGTGGAGTTTCTTTGCCGGGTCTAGGAGATGGATCCAATGGCAATATTATTTGCATACAAGACAGAGAGGCAAGATCGTCCGCAACTCCGCAAGGAGCAGCACCAACAGATCTGAATTATTCCCTGCTCCAATTTGGAAATCTAAAAATCACAAACCTCAAGAAAATCCGCAGAATCAGAAATCACAACTCAACTGAGTTTTCTGTTCATAAACAAACAGTGAAACTGCATAATAGATGGCCAAAACCATGATTTCGGATAATCTAATTCAACACCGTTCTCATTGAGAAAAATAACGTACCTGCGAGATCCACAATGGCGGCGATCTATTCTGGGTCCCCGGCGCGGGAAAAAACATTGCAGGTCGCTGCGCCAACAAACGGCGGCGACGTTGCTTCCGTATTTGACGCGACCAAACGTTGGAGCAGCACATGCTTGCGATGGCAGCTTGCAGTATAAGACCTGATTTTGAACATTGTGTAAGGAAGGGTCAGGAACAACCCGACCAATCTTCTTATTTTCAAAGAGAGGGAACACAAATCAATCTTCAATCATAGAGAACACCCCGCAAATCAGCGAGCCAATCAAAGGATTACAACAACAAAACAATCAGAAAGGAAGGAACTCACCGGAGAATGACCGCTGCGCCGCCGAGGGCTGGACCACCTGCCGCAGACTCCAGAGCCCGGCGGCGAGCGCCCTTGCCATGGCAGTTCGTGCGCCGGGAGGAGGGGGATGAGGGAGGTGTCGGGAGGCGGCGGGTGAGGGGCGAGTGCCCTTGCCGTGGCAGTTCGTGCGCCGGGAGGAGGGGGAGGAGGGAGGTGTCGGGAGGCGGCGGGTGAGGGGCGAGCGCCCTTGCCGTGGCAGTTCGTGCGCCGGGAGGAGGGGGGGGAGGGGGGGTGAGGGAGGTGTCGGGAGGCGGCGGGTGAGGGGCGACGCGGACGACGTCCTGTGGAGTCTAGGGCGCAGGTTATTATCGTGCCCTCTTTTTTATCTCGTGCGGGTGCGAGGGGATGGCAGAGTTTCGTCCGCCTCTTAAAATTGCTAAACGTACATTGGTGAGGATTAGTTGCTATTTTGATGGTTAGATCTAAACAAGTAGGCCTAATCCTGTGGTCATAATTACTGTGTGGTATTGTGTGTACGCTAAACGGGTGCGTTTAGAAAAGATAAAATTTGCTTGTTTAATAGTAGTAGAGACTCGTGCGGGTGCGAGGGGATGGCAGAGTTTCGTCCGCCTCTTAAAATTGCTAAACGTACATTGGTGAGGATTAGTTGCTATTTTGATGGTTAGATCTAAACAAGTAGGCCTAATCCTGTGGTCATAATTACTGTGTGGTATTGTGTGTACGCTAAACGGGTGCGTTTAGAAAAGATAAAGTTTGCTTGTTTAATAGTAGTAGAGATAGAGAAGATCTAAACAAGTAGGCCTAATCCTGTGGTCATAATTACTGTGTGGTATTGTGTGTACGCTAAACGGGTGCGTTTAGAAAAGATAAAGTTTGCTTGTTTAATAGTAGTAGAGACTAAAGATTACCGAAATACATATAAACCATTAAGTGTAGGTAGCACTGAGCACACAACAAACCCTAATGACAGTCCTGCCTAATGAGTAATGAATCAATTAGAAAATGGGTGATGAGGAGTGGTTGCTGAGTGCTGAGGACGTATCTCAGGATAAATAGGGTTGGCTTGGTGTGTCTTTGCCTTTGAGCCACAAACAGAATGGGAAGGTAGGCACTGTGGCGCGGGCAGCGGTGACGCTGTTGGGAGAGCGGCTCCTGGCCTCCTTTAGTCCAGCGTCTCATCCTAGAGTCATGCCGTCCGGGGGACAAGTCGCCAAGCAGGCAAAGCGGCTGGTGAAGTAGAGATCGGAAGCGGCAGCGAAACGAGGGGAATCGGGGCTGGGACGACCCAAAATCCCGAGTGGGCGGCCGCCGTGGGCACCCTCAGAGATACACACCCGAGCGGCAAACATGCATTTTTGAAACTAATTTAGGAACATTTAGCTGACCAATTAAACAACTCTGTTTTAATAATATCAGGTTCATATTTGAACAACTAAGCTTGTTTAGCTTGATGGGTGGAGCAGTGTTATTATGACATAAAGCACGTATTCTGATCGTATAGTGATCATAAAAGGGGGAAACTCTAAGCATATTTCTTTTAGCAAAAGAGGGGTTCCCCTCCGATTTCTATTAAAGAAACCACCACGGAACCAACATGATCAATTAAACCCTAAGCATGATCAATTAAACCATATTATGGTTGTGCCATGGCAGATTTGAAGCTGCAAACCGAAGAAATGATATTTAGCATCCATTGTTTGCTTCGAACTAAGAACTAAATTCTAAGAGCTGAAAAGAAAGTAGGGTAACCAAGTTAAGATATATTTTCTGGTTGAGATCAAAAAGTTGAGGAGATATGAAGTACCACCTCTCTTGCGGGCGCCCGTGTAGGCATCGGGTGCGATGGCTGTCGGTGGCGTTGAAGCGAATCTATGACGGTGAAGCGGGTGCATCGGGGATAAGTCCCGTTGCGATGGAAGAGAAGGTCGTGTGAGGGCCCGGCAAAGAGGGGCGACGCCCGATGAAGCGAGAGGACGCGATGCAAGGCTATTGGTCCGTCGCCGTGGATGAGAAACGTCCATCTCTAGCGATGGGCCAGCGGTCTTAGTAGGCGCTACGGCATGGTGGAGGACGGTGGCGATGGATGTGGTGGAGGGCGGCGATGGATGGGGTGGCGGACGGGGCTGGTGTGGGGATGGGGTGTTCTAGCGCGGGACGGTGTATGAATGGGAAAATGGAGGGAGAGGTGCGGGAACCATGTTTTTGGGACGCTACCGTCGAAATATGGGAAAGTTACGAACTTAGCCCCGTTTAAAATTTGGACGTCTCATCGGTTGGGGATAGGACGGTAATCTCGTATTCGCCAATATTTGCCCAGGCGATTTGAGGCGAGGAGAGGGTGGTTGGCGCCCATGGTTGGCGCCCACGGTGTATGAAGCAGGGCTAACAGTGCAGTTCTGTCAGAAGTCCGAGTGAAGTTACAAACCTGCCCCTATTGAAAATATTTGCCTACATCGATTTCGCCGAGTCGAGTTTGTTTTGCCGCCACCGTGTATGAATGGGGAATGAAGGGAGAAACAGAGGTCTTTCGGACGAGCTTGAATCAAATGAGTTTTGCCGCCCATGTTTGGCGCCCACCGTGTCGGAATGGGCTCAGAGGCGGTCGTGTCACGTCTAATTGAAGTTACTAACCTACCCCTATTTAGAGCAGTGGAAATCGGGCCGATGGATTGTCCGTGTAATGGGTAGACAGTAATTTCCATCTCCCAAACAGTTGGCTTCGCGGAGCCGACGTGGGAGTGGACATTTTGCTGCTTCTTTCGAATTTTGGGACAATAAGCATCCACGTTTACCCTGGCAACTAAATTGGAATCCATTTTGTATTCCTATATGAATCTTTATAAATCATTCTATGTGTTTTTATATATCTTCAAAAGGACGACAAAGATGTATTCCACTGTCATATATGAATATGGTTTACAAATGCCGATACTCAAATTCAGAAACTAGAATCCAGTTTAAGGTGAATTTGAATATTTGGAACACTTCATGTCCAACTCAAATGTCACACGCAGCATAATGTGTACTCCCATTTAGATATGTACACAAGCGATGTATCAAGATTCAAATACCGAGTCAATCAACCAAGAATGTACAGAACTAACAGACATATAAACACTTATAGAGTATATGGATCAATAATATCAACTAACATACATAAGCCATGCCGTTGTACTTTTTTTTGGCTACAACAACATCCTTTTTTTAGCCAGCATCTTGGCCCTTTCCGATGCGTGCCACTTATGGTCCATCTATACTACTACTATTGCTGAATGCACATTCAGCCCGATTAACATATTTGTAGGTCTGGCACAACAATCCAAATGAAATGTCTCCGAGTCTTATCAATTAATACAGACTTGTGCTCAACTAAAATTACAAACCAAAAAACAAAAATAATAATTATTACATGATCTCTAAAACAAATGGTTTGACTGATTACATGAGCAGACAACACAAAGGTTATTCAACTATGGAAAGAACATTTCACCTATGATTTACCAAGTAGGAATTTAATTTCCTTTTTCCTTCAGGACCTTAACAATCTGGTCGATCTCGACTTGCTTCGTTTTGAAATCCACCAAATATTTAATGGTTGTCTTGAGTACTGCTTGTGATTGTGCTGTTTGCTTCCTCAACATGTCAACTTCATCTCTAAGTGTAGAAGCAGAATCTCTTTCTACCACTAGTTTAGCCTCTAGAGCATCAGCAGTTGGCAATTCATAATGCACGATTGTGCCGGTGCCACTGCTGTGGGATGATGCAACGTCCATGGGGACCTCGCTCTTTGATCTTGATCTAACCTGTTTTGCCATTAAAGTTCCGATTGGATTCAGAAAATTTGAAGTTAGCAAAACATCTCAACTGGGAGTTATAATAGCAAACCAGTTAAACAAACAAGGAATTAAAGAGTTTCAATTGGATGCTGAAAAGTGGTTATTAACATCATTGTAACCCATTTGTTGCAGCAAAGCGATTAAACAAACAAGTAGATATTTAAGTTAAGGCAAACAGGTAATTCTTAACAGTAAGTATCAAACACATAGATAGGCGCAGTCTACAATATGATTAACAGGCTGTGCCATTATGTAATCAATAGCAAACTAAATTAAGCCAAGCAACGTAATTGAACAATTTTGCAATAAGTGGCTAACTAAAATTCCGAGAAGCAGGAAACTGAACTTACGCTAGTTCTTTATGCAGGCACTGCTGCAACTTCTTTTTCGCTTACAAGGTTGTACGAAGGAGTCCATGGCATCAATTGCTTGGATACGCAGTCCCAATACTTCTTTCTTCCCATAGTGCATGGTTAAGTCGAATGGTTAATCTGGTAAGATGGTGCGTCCTTGACATGTTATATGAGGACGTGTAGTCAGACTAGTTGTAGCCAAACACATCACACTGCTGGCTTTTCTTGTATATTTCATGCGATTACTTTTGGCATATTGAGATCTAAGCAATCTACAATAGGATGAAAAGACTGGCATCCTTCACATTATTAGCGAACTCGGTTCATAGAAACAAGCAATTCAACCATTATGTGGGTAAATCAAAAGCGTCACTGGAATATTTTTCACTATCCAATCATACTGCATAAAAAGGGGCAACGCCACCATAGGGGCTGGTATGGGCGGCCGCTTGGTGGCTGGAAAGTGTGCACCTAGTTTGAGTCGTCGAGGTTGGCCCATGCTAGTTTTGTTTGTCCCAACGCATGAGCGGAACAATGTAAAAAATGAAGAAAAATGTTTCAATTTGGATGGGCCAATAACGTAAATGCAAGGCAGGCCCTATAGCAGGCTCGCGGCCCAAACGAGCGCCTCCCATATCGATCGATAGCAGGAAAAATCCCAATTCGTTCCCTCCAGCCTCCAATCTGGTTCGCTCCTAACCTAGTCGTTGCTGGACAGACCAACACAGCACTTCCTCGCGCCCTCATTGGAGGCGGTGGCCGGCTTCAAGCGAGCAGAAGGACAAGAAGATGAAGATCCAACCACAGGTGTAGCCTGTGTGGGAGGCAGCGGCGGCAGCACGGGCATGGCATCGAGCTTGCGCAAACGGATAGTCGCAGCTTGCAAGAGTAGCATGCGCAACGAGCAGGTACATCACATCCCTGGTTATATCTAATTCAACTCTTCAATTTCTGGCCAATGTTAAACCTGACGGTGTTGTAAAACTGCTTGTATGTAGGGAATCTATGAGAAAATGAAACCAATTTCTACTTATTTTATAACTCCCCAATCAATACTTAACTGACTGAATCTGATGTATCTAATCAAGTTTCCGGTGCAAACATACAAGCTCATGTTGTTCTTGAGCCTGAAGTGTCTAATGAACAATTTGCTAATGAAGGATTTGATGCAAACATTTTACATGCTCACGGTGATGAACATATAGTGTCTAATGAGGGATCTAATGCAAGCATTTTGCAAGATCATTGAAGGATTTAGTGTCTAATGATGATCTACTATGTTGAGAGAGATGAGATTTGCAGGCATTGATGACAAGCAAATTATAGTGCATTTTCATAGCTTGAGGAAACGTCAAGGCCATCTACCAGAAAGTCCCCGTATCATAACAACATAGCATAAATACTTTTCTAATCTGTTGTTTGAAACTATTGGCATACTTGTGCAGGATAGATATATTGATATGCAGTTTATGACCGGTTATACGTGCAATTACACTTGATATTTTCAGCTAGAGAACGAATAATTCAAGCAGTATGCACCATGTTTGTAGTCCTTGTACACCATGTTGCATTTTGTGTTTTTTGGTGCTTGCATCATTTAGTGTTTATAATCTGAACTACTTTGGATCATTAGCTGGTTTTCGAAGTGCATGTAGCTTCACATTTCTCAAGTTATGTTGATTTCCGGAGTGCAAGTGCCTATGTATTTTTTAAGTTAAATGTTCGTCCCTGGTAACTTGAATTCGTGGATCAGCCACTGCACACAAATCATACACGAATGCCAGTACATATTAAATGAAATGCAGGGACTTACGCTAGCTCGTTGTACAGGCTCACTGCAGCTCTGCTTGTGCTTGGGATGTTCCATGTAAAAGTCCATGTTACCACTTGATTGGATGTGCAGGCCTTGTGCTCCTTGCATCCCCCTCTGCATTTTTGATACGGTGAATGGTTGATCAAATAAGAGGAATCGACCTTGATGTTGTACCAGAGGACAGATACTTACAAGGTTATACGGGTGCACAGGATGTGTACCAGATCCCGTAGCGCCGTCATGCTTCGCTAAAAAATGGATTTGCTTGTTTCAGATGATATCTCCAGAAGAAATAAGAGTTAAAGTCATAGTTTCATAGGCATGTAAGCTAAGAGAGCAGTGAAAGGATATCCAAAATGCGCTGGCGTTGGCTGGCCGCGCACGAATGCAGATCTTGAGTGGCAGCGGAGCGCTACGATGCGGTGGACGAGACCGTTGGTGAAGCCCCAACGGCCTCGGGGGGCGGAGGTGCGACAATGTGCTCGGTGAAGTAGCCCCGGTGAGCTGGGAAACGGCGTCGGTGAAGCGCACCTGATGCGGTGGAACTCGGTGTCTGTGAGGCACGTCGGTTGCGGCGGCCGACATTGTCGGTGGACCACCCGGTGCGGTGGATGAGGGCGTAGATGAGGTAGCTCCAGTGCGGTGGTGAAGCGCGACCGTTGTCTTCGTCGTCGTCGTCCGACATAGAGGTGGGGAACGGTGGGGAAAGAGACGAGACGAGGGGCGATTTGAGGGTTGGCGGCGAATTAGGGATTTGAGCAATCTGGACGCGGAAGGGGACGGTGGAGAAGAGAGATTTTGCAGGGATGGAATTGGGGCCGCCAGATATTTCAATCTGAAACGTGGAAGCGCGAACTTATATTGTCATCGTCCTTTTTTTGGGGGGGGGGGAGGGGGTGGGTGGCTGGGTGCTACGCGTCCGTCCGACACACGCGACCACCCCGACAGGACTATGCTTCGGTGCCTTAAGGCACCTGCCTTTGCGTCCATGACATGTGGGCCCAACAGGTGGCTGGCCCACATGTCGGTGACCCAAAGCGATTTCCTTTAAGGCACCGGCAAGCGGCGTCCACCGACCACGACCTGGTCTGCCTGGTGCGCCTACATTTGAGAATGCAAACGAATCTTCTTTCATTTGCAAACGAATTTGTATGTATTACCATGCCCGTGTTTTCGTTGCAATAATTAGTCATTCGAAACGAGATACTCCATCCGTTCACTTTTGTAAGTCATTTCAGACAACTTAAAATGAACTGTTTTGGACATTGTCTGAAATGTCTTCAAGGTCTTATAAAAGTGAACAGAGGGAGTACTATAAATTAATTAATGAGGAGTTATTTGAAAAAAAAATTGAAACGGTACCCACGTTAATGTGGATTAGAGTGTTGTCACATAATTAGTTATTTGAATTAGAGTGTGTGTCACGTGTTAGTTATTTGAATTAGAGTGTGTGTCACGTAGTTAGTTATTTGAATTAGAGTGTGTGTCACGTAGCGATCTCCAATTCTAACGCGGATTTCGCATTTCACTGTATCCATGCTACTTTTTTTAATACAAATTCATATGTATATGATGAACACCATGGTAGGGAGAAAACTTTTGAATGGATTCAAACATATGACCTACAAAATAGCACAACAAACTGAGTCAATGTCAACTTTTCAAAACTTAGTATGGCACGAATTCGAAATAATTACCCGTATGCACGGTCCTCGGTTCAAATCTTACAATGTACACCGAATTGAAACATCGATATTAAGTCTCGTACTATGTACATTCAAATGTTGTTTTTAGCCCCCCGCACAAACACTACATACTTCCTCAGACGGGTCAATCTTCCTCTCCTAACCACCTTAGGAAGCTATCGGTTTCCAACACACGTTCATTCTTTCTCTCCATGTTTCGATCTCTAAGTCTCTCAACTACACAACCCCTTTTTCCACTCTGTTACCAAATGTATTTACCTCACACTCCCGCCATTGCACCCCATGTCGAGCTCTCTCTCTCTCCCCCCTCTCCCTCTCACCCTCTCGTGCTAAATACATGCATTGCCTATCTAGCCCCCCCAACCTCTCGTGCGCACGCAAGCACGTTGTATATCTAGGTCACTCCCTCGAGACTGTCTCACTCTTTCCTCCAAGACGGCGGGCCACACTCGCTCAATCTCGCTCTCTTTATCTCGAGTCTCGTTTAACCTTGTTTTCTTTCACACACAAATGATATATCTCCTGTTCGGGCCTCGATCGACACACTCTATACTCTCTCACGCAGATTGTCTATCTATGTCAGTCCATCCAAGCCGCCGCCACTCTTTCGACCTCATGGTGGGCCACACTCACTCAATCTCTCTCTCTCTCTCCGTATGTCTCGATTGACCTCGCTCTTTCTCGGACAAAAATGATATATCACCAATGTCGGTGCCAAAACCAGCGGATCTCGGGTAGGGGGTCCCGAACTGTGCGTCTAGGCGGATGGTAACATGAGACAAGGGACACGATGTTTTTACCCAGGTTCGGGCCCTCTCGATGGAGGTAAAACCCTACTCCTGCTTGATTAATATTGATGATATGGGTAGTACAAGAGTAGATCTACCACGAGATCAGAGAGGCTAAACCCTAGAAGCTAGCCTATGGTATGATTGTTGTTCGTCCCCACGGACTAAAACCCTCCGGTTTATATAGACACCGGAGAGGGCTAGGGTTACACAGAGTCGGGTACAAATGGGAGGAGATCTACATATCCGTATCGCCAAGCTTGCCTTCCACGCCAAGGAAAGTCCCATCCGGACACGGACGAAGTCTTCAATCTTGTATCTTCATAGTCCAGAGTCCGCCAAAGGTTATAGTCCGGCCATCCGGACACCCCCTAATCCAGGACTCCCTCAGTAGCCCTGAACTAGGCTTCAATGACGACGAGTCCGGCGCGCAGATTGTCTTCGGCATTGCAAGGCGGGTTCCTCCTCCGAATACTTCATAGAAGATTTTTAAACACAAGGATAGTGTCCGGCTCTGCAAAATAAGTTCCACATACCACCGTAGAGAGAATAATATTTACACAAATCCAATCTGCTGACGTATTTCACAGCGTGACATCACACCATGGCCAAGCCTTTATTCGAATCATTTTTACTGTCCCACCTCAGCGCACTTAGCGAGGCGGCTTCCTCGACACGTCTTGTCGAAGCAGAGATCGTGTCCCCTTATTCCGGGATTCTCATCAATACGGGCGTGGGTAACCCAACCGTGCCATTAATTACGGTGCTTGGGAGATAAGCGAGTTTTACCAGGCTGGTGGGGGCACATAGTTTCGTCCGCCCATATAAGGGGATAAGGATCCACCTTTTCCATCTACGCCTTCTTCCTCCTTTGCTTATCTATTTTCGCGCACTCGAGCTCTAGTGCCCAAGTCCGCACATCCCACCTCAACCTTCTCCAGCCATGTCCGGAGCGGGAGGCAAGTGGATGGCCTCCTCCGTCACGGAGGGACACATCAAGAAGCTGAGGAAAGCCGGATACTTGTCCAATGACATCACGCACCGGCTCCCCGACAAGGGGCAGCTCATCCCCACCACAGGCCCCATGAGAGGGTGGTGTTCCTCACCCATTTCCTCCGCGGACTAGGTTTCCCACTTCACCCATTTGTCCGGGGACTCATGTTCTACTACGGCCTGGATTTCCACGATCTAGCCCCGAACTTCATCCTCAATATCTCGACGTTCATCGTGGGTAATGCGAAACCTTCCTGCATCCAGCCCCACTTCGCTTATGGCTGAAGACCTTCAATGTCAAACCCGAAGGTAGTGGGCGGCCGCCAGCGGAGTCTTGAGGCGCCATGGTGGGCAAGATGCCCAACGTTACATGGCTCGAGGGCTCCTTCGTGGAGACCATAAAGGGGTGGCAATCGGGGTGGTTCTACATCACCGAGCCGCTTGACCCTGAATGGGCAGCGGGCCCCGAATTCCGATCTGGCATCCCCACACGGCTCACCTCCTGGAAAGAGACGGTCCTGTCATGGGGTAATTCGGAGGAGCTGACCGGACTCCAAACCTGCGTCCAAAACCTGGTGAGCAAGAAGCTCAAACTCGTCAACGTAGTCCAGGTCATGCTCATCCGCCGGATCCTCCCATGCCAACAACGGGCTTTCAGTTCGTGGGAGTTTGATGCGGCCCAGCACCGGACCCTGAGTAGGCTCTTCGACACTACGTATGAAGACGCCTAGAAGGTGCTATTCAAGGGCGCCGAGGCTCCCGCATCCGCTACCGAGGATCGCGGATTCAGCGCGCAACATCAAGCCAACGCGGTAAGCTATTTTACCCTTTACGGGTTACTTGTTTTCCATAGTTTGATTCTATGCGGGATCTAAACTCCCTTACCTTTGACAGGATTGGCAGCAGATGTCCGGGCAGATTGACTGTCTGACTCCCTTGCCCGAAGACCCAGCGGACGCCCGCTTGACGGGGCTGCTGGTTTCGGCACCTTACGTGGTGCCGGAGAAAAAGGCCAAGAAGAAAGCCACGGGAACTCGAAAGAGTTCCCGACGCCTGGTGGTGTCGGACTCATCGTCCGATGACTCTGAGGTGGACTCCTCCCGCGAAAACGAGGAGGAGGAAGAAGAGGCCTCTCCCCCTCCAGCGGGGGGAGGAACGAAAAGGAAGGCCGCCCCAACTGGGGGGCCGGAGGGTCCAAAAAGGGAAGAACCCTTCCTCCATACTACTCCACCAACGCCGACGACAGCGAAGAGGAGTGGCCATCCAGGGCCAAGCCCCTGGCAAAATCGTAAGTATCCGGATACCAGAATAACTCATGGCGTTCCTACATTGCGAGTATCTTCGACGCCGAATATAATCATGCAGTCCACCCAAGGCGGGCTCGACGCCGTCGAGCGGCTCCCTGGGTTCGTCCGGATGTGAATAGCACTTCACTTCCGGCCGCCTCCTCCCTCGCCCGGCCGGATGATGCCGAGGGAGTCCCAAAGGGTCCAAGCCAGGAGGAGGTGGTCCTGGAGGCGCGGCAAGGCGACCTCCCGGACTCCAGGCGCAAAGGGGATAAGACCCCCAAGGGCTCCAAGTCCGGTCCTGAGCCGGACACCGCACCGGAACCTACAACGGTTCCGGAATCCGGGAGGCGGCCCCCTACTAAGAAGGGCAAGCCTACGACGCTGGTGACCTCCGTCCAACCGGAGGCACCGGATAATCTGCTGGAGGTGCTTAACGGCGCCTCCATCAACGAGGAGCACCGCACTATTATGAGTGTGGTGATCCAGAAGGTTCAGTCCGCCAAGAGCGGGCTGACTGAATCCTATGACAGCCTTCTAACAGGCTTTGAGGTATGTATTTAAGATACGTAAAAATATTACCGCATAGACAGTAGCCCCTGATGCTCAGTTTGGTGTTCGGAAAGAAAAGCCGAACTGAGGATCAAAAAGATATCTGTGAGAGTCTAACATAAGTATGTCAATATGGGAATGCAGGCTGCTTGGCTGACCTCTGCCGCACTGACTGCGGAGGTCGATGCATTGAAGCAGAGCCTCGAGCAGTCCGAGAACGAGCTCGGCCTTGCCAAGAAGCAGCTCGAAGACAAGGAAGTTAAGTAATACCTTATTTAAGTATATATAAAAAAGATGTGGTTGCAGAAAATGACAGGACCAACGTGAGTATTACAGGGGCCACAATCGAGGTGGCGACCCTGAATGAAGCGCTGTCCAAGGCCGAAGACAATGCGTCCGTGGAGCGCACCGAGCGAGAAAAGCAGGAGGCGCGGGTGGCGGAGGTGCAGCAAGAGCTCCAGGCTCTCGTGGAAAAACACGAGAGTTTGGAGCTTGACTCAAAGACTCGAGAGTCCGAGCTCGCCTCGGCCCTTGAGAGCCAAATCTTCCAAGGCGAAGCCCAAAAGCCCTCCAGAAATTGAGGCGATGAAGAAGATAGCGGCGGGTAAGGCATTCTTTATGCAAAGCAAGCACGTGAAAGTGAATTACTTGTTACTTACTGAGTCCGGAGCTCTCCAGAGCATTCGCAGATCTTCCCGAGTGTGTCCGATGCTACCGCATTCTACCGAGCGAAGAGGGAGCTCGGCGGAGAAGGTGTTCTCGGTCTCGATATCTTTGAGGCGGACACCAGTGCCCTTGAGCGACCAACTGAAGCAGCTGGTCGAGCTCCATAAGGTGGCGAACAGGCCATGAAGGGTCTCATAGTCCGGTTGTGGCACGGGAAGCCATGCACAGGAGCTACTTGAGTGGTGAGGCGGCTGGTGGATGCCTGTCCATGGATTGAAGTCATCAAGCGCTCCGTATGCATCGAAGGTGCCCGTAGGGCCCTTGCCCGTGCTAAACTGTACTGGGGCAAGATGGACGCTGAGAAGCTTGTGACGGATGGACCACCGCTGGGCAAGGAGCATCGCAAGCCCGAGATGTATTATGAGGGCGTCCTGAAGGGTGCCCGCCTTATAGCGGATGAATGCTCCAAAGATGTAATTTTTGAGTAAACTTCGCATTTGTGATCCTGACGCTGAAAACTTGTTCATATGCGCTAAGCAACGCTTTTGAATCTAAAATATTACCTTCAATGCGGCCGTTTATTAAATTTGAGAGATGGCGAGTCGTCGGTAAACACGCCCCCATGCCACAGTCTTTGGGGTGTTGGGATAAACTTGAGCGCTCTTTTTCCCATTCTTGGGTCCTTCGAGGGAGGCGCTCAACACAACGTACAAGGCAATCGGACTATAATGCTTGAACACTCTCACTTAGCCATAGAATTCTATAATTTTAAATTTCGGCGAAGCCCCTAGTATTCGAAAGACCGAGTTCGGGGCGCTATCCACGCCTAGGCCGGACAAAGCCGGCTCCTCGCTCTAGGCGGCATATGTCTTTAGGGACTCGAAAACCTCTCGAACAGCGACCAGCTCTCGCCCTATCATGACGGTCAAATTTAGCTTTCTCCACTGAGGTGCTTAGCCCAGCTCAACCGGGGCACAATCGCAGTGGTTCTCCCAGCGCTACCTTAGCCGATATAACGGAACGTAAGGTACCAAAACATGGGAGCCGGGCAAACACAACTATTGACCCAAGACATGATTCGGAGCCGATGCATATAATGCTATAAGTTCGGGGTGCCACATTTGTGAAAGTGTTCGGACTTATCACACCGTATTTTGGGGTACTTAAGCCCCTGGAGTATTTGGCCGTACCAAAGTGTACGGGTGCAACATGTCATTAATGAACATATATAGATAAAAAAGGAATGCAATAATAGACAAAAGCTATGTATTGTTTATTCGAAAAGGCTGCGGTAAAAGCAGAACGATACAATTAGTGCGATAAGCAAGAGATGGGACTATTTGACATGTCCCCCTCCAGGGGCGAGCTGCGGGATGATATGTGAAACAAGTATACTGCTTGTTATACTACCGGACATGCCTTCCGGAGAGCGGAGTCCTGAAAGTAAGAAAAAAAAGAATGACAAAATCGGGAGCCCCTAGTGCGGTTGAGCCGCATTTTGGGCATGCTGTGGTCGTGCCCCTCCCCATATGCCCATGGTATTTCCAGAGCGTAGTTATGTACGTGTAGTACGGGTTTCGCAATTTCGCGAGGGCTGGGGTTGGGGCCGCATTGCTACGCTTGCTCGGAACGTGCCAGGCGGTCTTGTTGTAGGTTACTCCGGGCGCGCTTGACGGTGTCCGGACGTTTAATAGCCGGACTGGAGAATTGCCTTGAGAGGCTACTTTGTACTTCCGCCGCGACGGCCGCCGTATGCTCCTCAGTTCGGAGAGAGCGTTCGGTGTTTCCGTTGACCGTAATGACTCCTTGAGGGCCTGGCATCTTGAGCTTGAGGTATGCGTAGTGCGGAACCGCATTGAACTTTGTGAATGCGGTTCGTCCGAGCAGTGCGTGATAGCCACTGCGGAACAGGACTATGTCGAAGATTAACTCCTCGCTTAGGAAATTATCCGGGGATCCGAAGACCACCTCAAGTGTAATTGAGCCTGTACAATTGGCCTCTACACCTGGTATGACACCTTTAAAGGTTGTCTTTGTGGGCTTAATCCTCGAGGGACCTATGCCCATTTTTCACACTGTATCCTGATAAGGCAGGTTCAGGCTGCTGCCGCCGTCCATAAGGACTCTAATGAAGTGAATCCATCAATGATTGGGTCTAGAACCAATGCGGCGAATCCGCCGTGGCGGATGCTAGTGGGGTGGTCCCTTTGATCGAAAGTGATCGGGCAGGAGGACCACGGGTTGAACTTTGGGGCGTGGCTCCAACGCATATCGTCCACGAGTGCACGCTTCCGCTCCCTTTTGGGGATGTGGGTTGCGTATATCATGTTCACCGTCCGCACTTGTGGGGGGAAGCCCTTCTGTCCCCTATTGTTCGGCGGCCGGGGCTCCTCTTCGTCATCGCTATGCAGCCCCTTGTCACTATTTTCGGCATTGAACTTGCCTGCCTGCTTGAACACCCAACAATCCCTGTTGGTGTGATTGGCTGGTTTTTGGGGGGTGCCGTGTATCTGGCAGGAGCGATCGAGTACTCGGTCCAAACTGGACGGGCCCGGAGTATTTATTTTAAATGCCTTTTTCTGCTGACCGGGTTTAGAGCCTCTGAATCCGGCAATAACTGTCGTATCCTCCGCATTGTCGCTGTTAATGCGGCGCTTTTGCTTGTTGCGACGCGACCTGCCATTGATGTCCTTGGTATCCGAATTACCAGGGCTCTTGGTCATATTATTACTACGAGCTAGCCAGCTGTCTTTTCCCGCGCAAAAGCGGGTCATAAGTGTTGTGAGGGCTGCCATCGATTTCGGCTTTTCCTGTCCTAGGTGCCGGGCAAGCCACTCGTCTTGGATGTTATGCTTGAAGGCTGCGAGCCCCTCTGCGTCCGGACAGTCGACTATTTGATTTTTCTTGGTTAGGAACCGTGTCCAGAATTATCTGCCCGATTCCTCTGGCTACTGGATTATGTGGCTTAGGTCATGGGCGTCTGGTGGTCGCACATAGGTGCCCTGGAAGTTGTCAAGGAATGCGGCTTCCAGGTCCTCCCAACAACCAATTGAATCTTCTGGCAAGCTGTTAAGCCAATGCCGAGCTGGTCCTTTAAGCTTGAGTGGGAGGTATTTGATGGCGTGTAGATCATCACTGCGGGCCATGTGGATATGAAGGAGATAATCCTCGATCCATACCACAGGATCTGTTGTGCCATCGTATGATTCGATGTTTACGGGTTTGAAACCCTCGGGGATTTGATGATCCATTACTTCATCTGTGAAGCAAAGTGGGTGTGTGGCGCCTCTGTACTGGGCTATATCAGGACGTAGCTCAAATGAGCTTTGTCTACTGTGTTCGGCCCGGCCGGATTTGCTATATCCGGCATGACGGTTATCGTCACGTGTCGTGGGGCGCCCACGCGATCCGTAGATCGATCTTGTTTGCCTTGCCTTGTCCTCCAATATATCTCGCAGGTCCGGCGCATTTCGCCGCCTTTGGTATTCTTTGAGCGACGTCGAGTGCGGCTTGAGTGGAGGGCCGAGAGGCCTCTCGCTGACCACGAGGTGGCCGGTCGGCCGCATCATGCGCTGGTGATGTAAGTTTGGGTGCTTCCTCCTCTAATCGGGGTAGCAGCCTGCGTTTTGGGTAGCTCTTGGAGGGGCGTTCGAGTTCATACTCTTCGGCCACAAGGACTTCAGTCCATCTGTCGGCTAGCAAGTCTTGGTCAGCTCTAAGCTGTTGCTGCTTTTTCTTGAGGCTGCTTGCCGTGGCCATAAGCCTTCGTTTGAAACGCTCTTGTTCGACGGGATCCTCAGGCACGACAAATTCGTTGTCGTTGAGGCTTGCCTCGTCTTCGAAGGGAGGCATGTAATTATCGTCCTCTACCTCTCTGTCTGCCGCTCTCTCATGAGGGTTGGCTTCTCTATCCTCCTGCGCTGAATCCTGCTGGAGGGGGTTGTCGTCGGCACTGTCCGGGGTGTTATTGTCTCTCGTGCCGGAATCACCGTTTTTGCTTTGGCGGGATTTAGAGCGGTGCCGCTGACGCCGGCGCTTAGGCTGCTTCTTGGAGGGGTCATCCTCCGTTGTTCCATCTCGTTCCCTTCTTTTGGGGTGTCCACCATGTATATGTCATATGACGAGGTGGCCTTCCAGTCTCGTAGGCGCTTGGTTCTTGGTAAATCTCCTGCATCGGCGTCCATACCGTCGATGTCGTTGGAGTCGAAGTCGAGCATGTCGGTTAAATCATCGACAGTGGCTACGAAGTGGGTGGTGGGTGGGCTTTGAATTTCTTCGTCGTCCGCATCCCAACCTTGCTGACCATAGTCCGGCCAAGGCTCTCCTGATAAAGAGAGAGACTTTAGTGAATTCAGAATGTCACCGAAGGGCGAGTGCTGAAAGATGTCCGCGGCGGTGAACTCCATGATCGGCGCCCAATCGGATTCGGTTGGCAGGGGCGCGGAAGGTTCGGAGTCCGGAGGGGAGTCCGGCACCTTGGAGTCACAAGCTTCGCAAAGGACAAGGCTGGTATTCGGCTCGATCCCCATAGAGATTGCAGCCCCCGAGGCGGTGTCCAGCCACCCGTCCTCAATTAGCGCAGTCGGCTCCGAGCTAAGGGTCGGAGCGGACAATCGTGACCTCCGGGCCTTGTTCGTGGCAGAGCTAGATCATGCCCATCGTGACAGTGCGGCGCGCTTGGCTGTGGGTCGAACCCGTCGAAGATCAAGTCTCTGCGGATATCATCCGTGTAGTTCAAACTTCCAAATCTGACCTAATGGCCAGGGGCGTAGCTTTTGATCTGCTCCAGATGGCCAAGCAAATTGGCTCGCAGTGCAAAGCCGACGAATACGAAGATCTGTCCGGGGAGAAAAGTCTCACCCTGGACCGCATCATTGTTGATGATCGGAGGAGCCATCGGGCCTAAAGGTGACGACACAGAGAAACTCTCAATGAAAGCACCAATGTCGATTGTCAAAACCCGCGGATCTCGGGTAGGGGTCCCGAATCGTATGCGTCTAGGCGGATGGTAACAGGAGACAAGGGACACGATGTTTTTACCCAGGTTGGGCCCTCTCGATGGAGGTAAAACCCTACTCCTGCTTGATTAATATTGATGATATGGGTAGTACAAGAGTAGATCTACCACGAGATCAGAGAGGCTAAACCCTAGAAGCTAGCCTATGGTATGATTGTTGTTCGTCCTACGGACTAAAACCCTCCAGTTTATATAGACACCGGAGAGGGTTAGGGTTACATAGAGTCGGTTACAAATGGGAGGAGATCTACATATCCGTATCGCCAAGCTTGCCTTCCACGCCAAGGAAAGTCCCATCCGGACACGGGACGAAGTCTTCAATCTTGTATCTTCATAGTCTAGGAGTCCGCCAAAAGGTTATAGTCCGGCCATCCGGACACCCCCTAATCCAGGACTCCCTCTACCATGTTTGAGCCCCATTCGACCTATTCACACTGTATACTCTCTCATGCACATCTTCTATCTAGGTCACTTGTTGGGTTCTACGGTAGGGTGCGTCGACTGCAAATTAAAAATTCCTACGCGCAGAACATCCAGGAACATGCTACGGGAGATGGATCACAGTTCGTTACCACTAGACGCGCAGTGCCGTGCAGCGGAAGAAGAGTTGGGGCAGCGGCGTCTGCGTGGATCGTCTCCTCCTCGTTCGATCTCCCTCGGCGGCCGGTCGTCCGATCCCACGTCACGAGTTCGCCGGAATGGCGCAAGTGCACCGCCTCTAACGGTATCCGCGCGTGCGGGGAGGAGCGTCGTCGGCGGACTGCTAGGTCCGATCACACGATCGGCGGCGCAGTGGAGGTGGCTATTCGCAACACATGCAAACCCTAGTCGCGGCGCAAGCGATCAACTGCTGAGTGTGTCGCACCTCCACTTTATATAGGCGTCCGTCGCGGGCTCAACACTTGGGCCTCGCCACGGACCCTAAAGCCCAAAGTCTATTCGGTCACGTTCCTAGTCGATTCGGATCACATCCGACCGGTCCTACGAACTGACCTCATAGGTTCCTTCCCTTAAGCGCGCGACCCCTTAGGTTCATGTCGGCTTGGTCACAGTTTGGATCACCTCCGACACATGCGGTTGGTAGCGGCCTCTAGCAAGGCGTGCCAACCACCAAGCGGGCGATGAAGCTGGTTAGGAGAACACTGTACAACGTGTCACACTTACATTCCCTTTGCTGCACGATATATGTTGTCGGGCTCAAAGCGGCTTGTCATCCTTGTGCTAACCCAACCTCTTTCTCGTTCGGTGATACCGACCACAATCCGGATTATCTCATAATCCTTGTCGCATGGCCATGCTATTCCTGGTCGAGATCACACGAGGGGCCCAGAGTATATCTCTCTCGATCGGAGGGGCAAATCCCATCTTGCTCGACCGTGTCTCGCACATGGGACTGGACAAACCCGAAACCTACCTTTGTAACTACCCGATCCACGGAGTAGAGTTTGGTCTGCCCAAAGCAAGTCTGTCACCATCCAGTACATGTGTCATTTCGGTCTTAGGACATAGAACGTATGTTGTACTAGAGACTCACAGATGACATATCGCTGCGTCTCATAGTTGGGTCTGTCCGACTCGGACCTTATCTCGACTTCGGATCCGACTATGTCGAATCCGACCAGACCTTTCCAAGTCCATATTATCCGGTTAGCATCCAATGCTCCATGGCTAGTGAGACCAAGCCATCGACCGTGTCATATGCCGATCTAGTCGGCTGGCGTCCACACAACCCTTTTGACTAGGGACCTTTTAGGACAGTCATCATACAATGCATAGTCCCACAAACAAGTCACATACTTGCTGATACACATCATTGATAATGTCCAAGGACTATCTTTATTCATAAACACATAGGAAATATCATCATACATGATTGCCTCTAGGGCATATCTCCAACATCACTCTCTCCAACCCATCTCACTCTTTCGATCGCACGGCGACCCTATGTGATCGATTGACCTTGCTTCCTCCCACGCACAAAATATATCTACACGTCTGTGACTGGATCATCTTTCAAGCTCTATCTTACAACCCTCACCCTTGCCAAAAAGCTCAATCAGACAATATCTCTCCAGAGCATATACATTTGTTCAATGAATGTCGGACCACACTCACTTTGTCTCTCTATCTATATGTCTCTCGATTGACCTCGCTTTCTCACACCGTATCTTCCATATGTTGAAGCTACTACCTCTCCATACCTCGCAAAGCCGGAGCTATTTACATTCTGAGGGCACTCCAACCTTGGATTAATTTGTGTAGGCATTTATTCCAGACGGTTTAGATTATATTTTCGTAGCATTCGGCCCACAACTACTCCAAACACCGTTGCAACCCACGCAACTCCCCTAGTTGATTTCCCTCTGGCTCGGTCATCGCTCTCTCGCACGTCCTTTCTCGCCTTCAACGTCACACCATGGTATTATTGAAAAAACTATGTTGTTCTCTTTAATTATTATAAATAAGCTACAAAACTACACACCGATAGTCCACTTGGAATGGAACAAATTTCGACCCACAAATTAAAGTGCTACAAACTACACACCGAGGGGCCCACATATCATGAAACAAATTTGGACCCATATACAAATAAAAAAATAAAGGACGAGGATCGAACATGTGACCGGGCCTTCAAGACGCACGTCAATAGGCAACATAAGTAGCATAGCAATGTTTGTTGTACCCCTTTGTTCACATAATGTTTTTATATTACCACAGCCTAATTAATGGATAACATGTAATATTATTTTAGTACTATTCACCTTCACTTACTGGTGGGTTCCATGTGTGCTCTCTCTCTCCTCCCCTTCTGCGTTTAGGCCTTGCGGGCAAATAGGAAGAACTTCATGGGCGATGTTGCCGTTGACCATATCTGGGCCGTTCACAAGTCACGGCACCGGTTTCACGTACTAGCAGCACTAGTCGATTGTGTACGTGCAATGCACGTTAATTTGGAAGTATATTAAGTGCATGCGGATATTAACTATTAGGATATTATTTGCGTGTTGTCATGTGATTAGCACTATTTTTGGCATGAAATTAACTGCACGCTAAACGTGTTGAGCGCTCGACATTGAAGCAGTCTAGGTCGTTGGTTGACAAGGAATACATGTGGCTTGATGACGTTTTATATTTAATTTGATACGGCTCTAGTAGAACATTCAGTCGATCAAACCATACATTTCGTTCAGTCTGACTCCGACTTTAAATTATACAATGATCGATATAAAATAAACGGAAATGATAAACTTTCGGATTTTAAGCATGGCAATCCGAACGTTTTTCATGGCAAATTTAGATTACGCGGCGGCAGTGGGGGCGTCTTGCGGTGGGAAGCAGCTCCTCTGCCATGCTCTGTGTGTCGTCGGGCCACTGACCGACGGCGACGGCAGCGTCTTGCGCCGTTGTTGGCGTACTCCTGGACATTGGCCTAGCTTCAAGGAAGGCCAAAATGTTCTGGACTTCGGAGCGAGTCAACTGGCTGGAGGAGGCGACTGGCGTTGGTGCAAGGAAGCGGTCGACGGCGGCCATCCTTGCCGCTGAGGGGGGCACTGGCACCCGCGCGGGGACATGCGCTGTCAACGGCGCGGTGGAGACATTCGTGTACACGGGCACCGCCGCAGGCGCTACGTCGATGCCGCAGAGCGTCGGCGTTAGTACGCTGTATATGCGCTGGCAGGTGCAGGTGCGTGAAAGTCGGCGGGGACCTCGTGCAACCCGTGGGATCAAGCTTCGGCGAGAATGTGCGGCTCCCAGCCCATCAATGCCACGCAGGATGGGCGCTTTGATCGAGGCGGCAGGGCGAGCAGGAGGCGAGCGGGACAGGCGTGGCGTCTTCCCGCAAGGCCAGTTCAAGCTCGTCCCAAAGCGCCTTATGTTCTTGAGACTCCGGCTGGGTGTCTTCCTCAAGAAACTGGAACACTAAGGGATGACCATCATGATGTGGCATGGCGTACGTTTAGGTCAGGCTAGTTGGAGGTAGGCAGCGGGGAGATTCGGAGAGGAAGAGAGAGGATTGTAGCGATACCGGGTAGTGCGGGGTTGATTTTAAACTGCGGCGCTGACGACATTAAAAGTGGGAGCAGTTGGGACGACGGTGGGCGGCGGAGCCTGGTCAAAGGGCTCGCCTCGGTGAGCTGCACTGTGATACGCTAGTACGCCTCCTGACGGCCCGGTAGCGATACGCTTTCGCCGACGCCTCCGTCGACTCACATGCTTGCTCGGGACGGCACTGCCGATGAGAAGCGGGGACTCGTGGTGTACGTAAACGCATACGGTTTCAATAGTGAAAGCGTTCGCCTTAACATGACAGGTCTTTATTCCAAAATACCTTGGCTCTTCATTTGTGCAACTTGTCATAAGCAGCTTGTCTCAAATTGAAGAAAAAACTTACGAAGTAATATTTGTGCCGTATCACGTGACCATGCTTAGTTTCAAGAATTTATGCTCACTTTTGGATTTTCTGAAATTTAAGATCCAAGATTCGAAACAATATCATAACCTGCATCATGCAATAAATTTTCAAGCCGTACATCTGTCCTGTTGTATTTCTTAAGAAAGAATTTGGTCAAACATTTTGCTTAGTTAGACTTGAGACAAGTTATATATGCAGAGTAAAAGGATAATCCCTCCGTACCAGTGCATTGCCTGATATATTAACTCAAGTACTAGGCACGAACAAACGGGCTCAATTCTGTGCTCATCCTGGTGTAGTAGTAGTACTACTAGGCAATGCAGTTGACGGGTGACCTTGATGAGCGGCGACCGAGGGAATTGAACTGTGCTCGGCACGGTAGGTAATGTTGTCTAGTTACTAAAGCATCCCTTTGTTGTTCATCGGTAGTCATTATGGACTGGGGACATGAGGGGAATTTCCTAGGGCGGGAATTCTGGCCGCCAGATATTTCAACTTGAAACGCTGAGGCTCGACTGGTTGGGTTTGCCTAATGTGCGTACCACGCACGCCACCGAAGGATACGAGCCCGTTTTTTTTAGGATCAACACGAGCCAAGGTCTGGCTGGTGCGCCGTTGGGTCCTACCATTCGAGAATACGAAAGGAACCTTTTAAATTGCCGAATGAATCTATGTGTATTACAATACCTGTATTTTCCTTGCAAATACTAATCTCAACGTGGTAATTGATTTATGACGAATTGTTGAATTAGAGTGAGTTTGTGATATAGTGATCTCAACGTGGATTTCACATTTCATGGTATCCCTAGTAAGTTTTCCAATGCAAATTCAAATTTAAAAGATGAACAATATGGAGGTGAGAAAACTTTGTATGTATCAAGCATATGACCACACACACACACACAGAGACACACACGCACGAACACAACAACAATCCAATAAGTATAGTGCATCTATTTTTCCAAACCATGCATGTATGACACGAATTCAAAAATACTCCTTCTATTCCTAAATATTAGTCTTTTAGAGAGTTCAACAAGTGACTACATACAGAGCAAAATGAGTGAATCTAGACTCTAAAATATGTCTATATACATCCGTATGTGCCAGTCCATTTGAAGCCTCTAAAATAACTAATATTTAGGAACGAAGGGAGTAAAATGTAAGACATCCATGGTCCTCAGTTCAATATTTAAAATGAACATGAAACTGAAACATGAATATTAAGTCTAGTACTACAGTACATGCAAATGTTGTGTTTAGGCGGAGCTATGATTGTCAGGGGTCAACCCCTCGACCTTAGATAAAATTGTGGAGCTCTGTTTAGGGTTGTTTAGATTATATTTGTCCCCACCCTCCCAACCACCGATTGGTTGTGCACCCCCACCCCTCCTCCTGTGAGAATGTCATGTGCCCCATACCTTAGATGCTATATGCCGATCTGAGTTGCTTGGAGCTTGTAGATCCGAGATATAGCAGCTCACATGATGTGTCTTAATATTTTGCAGGAAACCTTGATGAGTTTGAGAATTGCACACAATTTGTACAAAACTACTTAGATGCCCTTTGATCCCATATCCAACGACCTCGAAGCTTCGTATCACCGTAGCATCTAAGATGAAGGAGGACATCATATTCTCTGTATGTAAGAATATCATGTGCTACCACACCTTAGATGCTTTGGTGATACAAGCTCTTCGGAGGCGTTGGATTTGTGACCCAACACCTCCTCGGTGGTTCGAATGGTTTTTGCGGAAAAGCCCCAAAAGAGTTCGACCATCGCTTACAAGCACAAAGACTACTCAGATGCCATTGGATCTCGGATCAAACGACCTCCAAGCTCGTATCACCGTAGCATCCAAGCTGCGATAGCACCTTATGTTTTCTCGCGGGAGAGTATGAGGGTGCTCCGCACCGTAGATTTTATGGTGATACGAGTTCACTGAGATCTAACGGCCCACAGTAGGAGGTTTGAATGTTTTTGCAATATACGGCTGATAGAGTTTGGGAAATGCGCAGAAAGTACAAGTGCTACGCATGTACCATCTGATCACTGATCATACGACCTAGATGCTCATATCACCTTAGCGGGTAATTAAGCTACGTGGAGCACCTAATATGAGCATCGGGGAGCCGTTGGATCGAAGATGCAGCGGCACACACGAGGCCTGAATGTTTTATTTGCAAAAAAGAACCTTTGGAGAGTTTGGAAATTGCGCATAATTACAAAGACTACTCCCAAGCCATTGGAGCTCACTTCCAACGGTGTAAAAACTCGTATCACCATAGTAACTAAGCTTCGGGGTGGATGTGATATTCTATGCCGCTGTCATTTTTGTTTGTAAACTTGCAAAATACGTGTAACTCGTGTCGTTACTTGTCTAACCGCGCAAAGTGTTTGTTCAAAAAAACCATCCTACACTGAAATATCGGAACAACACACGGGGTCCCACTTGTCATTAATCAAATTTGGACCTAAAACTAACAAATCTGAAAGACGAGATTCGAGCGGCAACCGGGACTACAAAGCGTAAGTCGATAGCCTGAAAAAACGAACGGTTGTTGGCTTTGTCCCATAACTTGATTTTATATGGTACTTGCGTTGAGTAGAGTAGAGGGAGTGCCTCGTCAACACGTGCATGACCGTTGTCTCACTTACTGGTGGGTCCCAAGTCTGCGATCTCAGTCTCTCTTCTGTCCATCGTCTAACCTTTGCACGGGCACACATGAAGAGCAGCGCTAGCTTACCGTGGTGTTACTACAACTAAAAAAAGCTTGGAAAATAGAAGAATCGCATAGAACAAGAGACGTTCTGGCTGGTTGAGACGGAGCTAACCACATCTATCCTCCGTGCCATGTTTGCATGATGAAGCTGTGTGGCTAGTGGGGTGTTTTCGACCGACTGGCTGGGTCCCGAGGTCGAACCATAGGTACTACGCCCCGATACAAAGTATATTTTTACATGCACATTTTTCCTCCGTGCCGAGACGTGGCACACCCTACCGCGCGATTTCGGGGTCCTCCCGGGTGGTGCACGCATATATTCTTCCTGACGTGGGACGCCCTACCGCGCGTTTTCTGGGTCCTCCTCGGTTGTAGCGCCGAAGCAAGTAAATGAGTCGTCAAATCACGAAAGACCACCTTTCCCTCCGAGTACATCAGTGAAGCACGGTGGCTAGCTAGTTGGGCTAGTTCGACCGATTAGCTAGGCCGCCGCCACATTTGTTTTTTCACCCCTTTTTATCTACTTGCCGGCAGGTACATTTAAATATCCACCCGCATTGCTCGGTGTTTGGGTGCGACAGGATTTTTAATTTTTGATTGACGGGAGCGGTAGCAGCAGGATTTTTAATTTTTTGATTGACGGGAGCGGTAGCGGCAGCAATTAGTCACGGTGACTCCGCTTTGTAAAAACCCTTTGCTCACGATGTGAGAAGTCGTCGATCGGTGTTTTACCGTGGTGAAAACCAAAAGATTCCCCACTCCCTCCGCCTTCCCGTAGATTGCATTGCGTTTCAGCCGTTTAGCCCCCTTTGCTTCCTCTCCCCATTGCTTCTACCTGGTGCCATGGCGGCGCAGCAGATCACGGAGTCCTAGGTGAGGCGCCTGACACAGGAGCTCCATGCCAAGGATGCAGAGCTCAGGGCCAAGGACGTGGAGCTCCGTGAGCTCAAGGAGGAGAGGAGTGCCATGCTCCTCCGTTATGTGCGGGAGTTCACTGAGCTTCAAAAGCGGCAGGCGTCCACCACAAAGATGCTCGAGGCGTCGACGGCGTTGCTGCAGTAAAGCGGGAGATACGATAGGCCATCGAGGAGCTGGCCGAGCGCGAGCGGGCCGATCGTGACGAGGTCCAGGATCGCCTCGGCCACTTGGTGAACCAAGTTGCCACACGCGTGTTGCGGCTGCACGATGCCTCTTTGTCGTGCCAGCGGCGATGCCGGCCATCGGGCTAAACCCGTTCGACCACCCGGTCGACTTCAACGAGCTGCGGCTTCTGACCTGGTCTCCTTCTTCACCTATATCTCCGAGGAGCTGAGCCGTCTCCGCGCGATGGTGGGGGCTGAGCTGGACAAGGAGGGGTTGCGGGCTGCCGTCACCGTTGCCTGGCAAATCCTTTCAGGGCTCCGTCACCGAAACCCATTCGTGCCATTGGACGTCGTCTTTGACGAGCTGGCTCCCGTCGACCAGGAGCGGGCTCTGCAGGCGGTTGCACCCTACATCACCAACGTCGTGCGCCTCGAGAAGCAGAGGGACTTCAGTGGTGTTTAGGCGCCCTCTGCATGGGCATGTCCATGTCTCGGTGCAACATGACCTTTGGATCAAACTCAGACGGTGCTGATCAGTCACTGTAGCACAAAGCGTGTGGGTGTGTTTGGTTGCATTCTCATCTCAATATAGTTGTTTCCTCTTCATGTATTTTTGTCAACCTACTAGTGTGGACTCATGCACCCTTCATGCACTCTGCCAAACACCCAAAAGTCGATCGAGAAGGGAACTTTTGCTCCCATCCCGTGCACCCTTCATACACCCTGCCTAACACTATTCGTGCTTCATATGGTTCATGTTTCATGGAGAACTGTAGCATTGTACTCTCCGTGCGCTGTGGACCTAGTTCTATTAACATTGATCTCACTGTTCATTCTCGACCGGACAGTCGAAAAAGCGGTACTATGTTACATATAGGAGTAGTTGACATGCACACAACATCATTTGTTATCGTCATATATTACTACACTAGCAACAAGATTGTGTAGTACTGACGTATGAACCACTGCACATGCCTAGTAGTAGGAGCATTGTGTATGTTCAAGTGGCTGCCGTCTTTCGCACTCCTCCGTCGTAAGAGTGGAAACGCTTGCTGTAATCATTTTTTTCTTCAGAAAAATAGTGGACACGCTCTACCGTGCGGATCCTCCTCCAGCCATGCACTAAATTACTCACCTTTCGCCGACGTGTGGGACAGCCCGGCACACAGGGTCCACCAGCCATGCACTAAATTACTCTGTAGTAGAGTGAGGGTAGACTACCCCGATCAAACCGCCGCAGTAATGCCCAATGAGTCGTGAAATCACAAAATCCCTCCTTTCCAGCAGTAAGTTGGACGGATGAAGCAACCATCATTTCACTCTTCTCTCTCAGCTTCCTCTCTTGAAGAAAACCCCCACTCGCTTCGCTTCTCCCTCATCTCGTTCCTCCTTTCACTCTTCTCTCTCAACTTCCTCTCTTGGATGGACGCCGGAGCACCGGCCGGCATGATGTCTATGGCTCTGGCCAAAACCGTCGAGGCTCATGGTACGAAAAGCGCAAGCACCCCTTGAGACTACATGAGACAAGCTCAAAGCCATCATACTGTCCAAGCCCCCTCTCCGGGATCCCTCATTAAGCAAGTCAGGTAATGTCTCTTGTTGACGATCTTTTTCTCGATCTTGATCGTGTTTTTTCATCTAACACGCAGTACTAGTACTGGTAGTATAACTTTCTGGGTGATCTTTCATGTGATTTTAGTGTGCCAAATGACAGTTCTAAATTCCTCTTTTGATCAAAGCATGCGAGAGGCTGACACTGATTTCTTATAGATTACTTTCAACTACTCCCTCTATCCCAAATTTCTTGTCCTAGATTTGTCTAGATACAGATGTATCTAATACTAAAATGTGACTTGATACATCCGTATCTAGACAAATCTAAGACAAGAATTTTGGGACGGAGGGAGTACTTAATGAACATCAATGCTACCTTTTAAGAGGGTATATTTGCCTCAGTAACTTGTGTTACGGATATTGCATGTAATCCCTCTGCTCTCATGCCTTTGAAGACATGTTCTAGTGTCTTTGTTCACTCATTTCTGTGTGTATATGTAGTCATATATGGATTATAATATTGAAAATCATCTTATATTTCTGAACGGAGGTAGTAATAAAATCACGGTTTACATTTGAATTAGAACCAGGTCCGCGGTGGAGATGAAGTTCTCAAAGTCATGCCATGTGAACTGGAAGACACGATGATGAGTTCTCTTCTTTGAACTATCCAGCTGTTGTGTCCTTGTCGCCACGTGTCCTGAACTAGTGTTTTCCTGTAGCATTGTTGTCAGGCGTGTTCTTGAGGCTGTACTTGACAACAACAATTTCTTGGCTGTGCCTTCGATTACGAAGGGTATGGTTCTTGTAAAGCTTCCCAACAAATCTGATGCGGCCTATCTTCATCATCATGTTTATGAGTGGAAAGACCACACTGTTAGGTTGTCCAAGGTTGAAAAGATGGTGATGGTGCATGTAGACATCTCACACGAAGTCCATGGCCTAGTCAGTTATGCGGGGTTCATCCCGTAGGTCGGTGGCAAGAAATAGTCTGCAGAATTTAGTTAGTGCAACTTTGCTTGTCTGTAGTAAGTACTATTGTTCAGTACTTGATTTGTGTTTGTGAACCCTGTATTGTTTATTAGTACTGCCGCTTTTGGTGTGTAAACGGTCTATGTTAATGTCTATGTTAATGTACATCCACTCAATTGATCTGTATATTTTGAAGTATCCAGATCATATTTTTTGTGAGGACGGTTTATCAATTATGGTTACACTCAATATCTGTATGCATTGCAGGGTTTATCGCACCCACCAGGATTTCCGGTCCATGGATGTTCGGTCCATACGATTTGTCACGACCTTTGGACTGTCCTGCTTGTGGGAGTAGGCGGGGCCTCTGCATGCCACGCGTAGTTGGATGATCAATCTTTTGTTTAGTACTTCAACATAGTGATTTCCTGGTAAGGATTCACTCGTGTCACATCAAGTAAATCTTATTGATTTATTGTCTAAATCTTATTGATTTAATGTCATTTTTTCTTTCTTTTCCTGCAATTTTACGATGCAGGTTTTGCCATGTGACATTCATCACTGAATAAACCGTTTGGTTTGCTCTATGATGGCTATTTTTGCAGGTTTCACTTCTTATGTCGTGTCAGTAATGAAGGCACTGCCCATCACTTATATTACTAGAAAAAATTGGATCAGTCTGTTGTCTGAGTACAAGCTAAATCTCTATGATGAACTGCAGTTTGGTTTAACAAAAACGCCACAATTAGTCCTTCTCGCGTTTAAAAGAAATGATGAAAAAAACTGGATCACGGTCACGGATCCTAGTCAAGTTAGAAAGCTGATCATAGCAGACCAGACACGATCGCTTCTTTGTCTCGCACAGATCGAGCACCAGCTGTTGCTCTAGCAGCGGCAATGGCAGCTTCGATCGATCGGTGAGAATTGGGCAGCGGCTAGCGTCGTGGATCGATCACCGATCTACCGGAGGATCGGGCATCGACACCGGCACCTCCTCCGACACCGGCACCAGCTCTACAAGGAGCACCATCTCCGATAGCAGCAGCGACTTCGGCTGCACCAACACTTGCACTTGCATCTGCTCCGGCCCGTGCAGTTGCACCGGCAACAGACTGGGCTGCAGTTCACACTTCATATACCAAAGTCCTTACAAAAACTGACATGTCCACCTTCTTGGTAAGCATTGGCCGCCCAAGTGCTTCGTTCTTTTTCTTTCCATGTTGTTTCACATGATTCACTGTGTTGATCTAACTGTTTGGGTATGTCTTCTTGTTTGCAAACAGAGAATTCCTAGAGCAACGAGGGAGTCGTTCAACAATCCGGGCGACCGCGGCCAAGTTTCTCTTACCATGCGCAACCTTGGTGTGAATGAACCTGCTCAATATACCGTAAGTATAAAGGATGGTCGCATGATGATTGATGCTAAAGGATGGTCAAGGTTCAAATCTAAACCATATCTTGCGGTAGGGGATGATGTCAAAATCGAACTTTCTCGGCAAGGAGAGCTGGTCCAAATCAATTTGAAATTCTTCAGTAGCAGCATGCAACTGCCGAACTGATCTATCCTCCGAGAGATTTTGATGTAATAATCTGGCATGGTGAAACAAGTGTCCTATGTGTATAAGTAGTACGACAGTATTATTTATCACATGGTATATCGCTGATAGAATTGCAACTTTGATTGCTGGTTAGGAACTGCCGTTCGATTTCATTCCAACAGCTGTCGTGCTTTATTCAATTTTGTGTATTCGCCTTGCGACAACATCTAAAACCAGTGCCGTACTGATTGCTTGCAATATGAAAAGCGCTGAGGTAGAACACATGGGCCCCCAAACATGCAGGGTCGGCCTGCGGCCCAAAGTCCAGAACCGTGAGCCTATCTGAGTATTATATTCTCAGCTGAACCCCCATAAAAAAGCTGAACCCCATAATGCCCGTGCGTTGCAGAGGGAGTATATTTCTCAGCAAGGTGAGCCTGTGATATAATAGATTTGTATATTTCTTTACAGAGGGAGTATCTCTCTGTCAAAAAATATATTTATGTGTAACTAGTTACTCATGTCTTTCTACTTCCTTTCGCTGATATGTGGGGCAACCGACAACGGGGTCCACGTGCCATATGCAAATATTAGAGTGCACAACTTCACGGTAGACACACCCCGGTCGTAGCGCCATAGTAATGCCCAATGAGCCGTCAAATCACAACCCCCCTTTCCAGCTTTAGCAGTAAGCTGGACGGACGAAGCGGCAATATTTCACTAGGTCTGAATCCCCTTCTCCCTGTCTGCTTGTTCAAAGAAAACCCCCTCTCGGCGATTGCATAGGGTTTTCTAATGGAGAACCAGGTACGAATTCTTCATCCATCCCCGATAAATCCAAGTCCCTTGGTCGCAGGTAATCCTAGGATGGCAGCCGCCGCCGTTGATGCATTTTTCTTCCTACTGAATCTAGTGTGTTTCATTTGTAGTGCCCAAAGTGCGAGTACCCTACAGGTTTCTGCGCCCTCGGCGAGACGCCACACTTGTTCCTTCTCATCCTAACACAACATTTTGAAGCAGCGCATGATATGTTCCTAGAATCCTCTTTTCTATCCGGGAGGGTGGGTTTTTTGAACATCTTTGTGTTCTCATATTATTTTTCCTGCAGTGTATTATTTGACTTTAGAAGTAGCAACGAATCTCTCACGAAGATGCTACTTCTAACTAATATTTTCTTATAATTGGTGGCACGTGTAGGTTTTTTCGAGTTAAGCGATGCCGCTTTCGTTTGTTACTCTGTAACAACTTTCATTTATTACTAATGGCACCGAAGTTGACTGGATCGACATCCACAAGTTCCTACACTTTATTGATCGTCTTGAGGTCCTTCTGGGGCGTTTCAATGGTGGAAGGCCACGTGGGATATGTGTGCCACTACTTGTTGAACAGGTCCAACTGTGTCGAGAAACTTATGGTACGAGCTGTTTTTTGTTATATATGTTGTTTATAAACTATTGCTTATACACAGTTTTACAGCTGTGATCTTCTTGAAACAGGAACTGCCGAGTTCTTTTGTTCCTATCTGAGATGCACGACCATGGTCGGGTCAGATTTGGCGCTTGTCACAACATGATGTTTATGTCGACCTACTAAATTCCCTTGGAGGTGAAAAGATACTTATTCATGGGTGGTCTCAAATAATGAAGGCCCGTCCATCTTGGAGAATAGGACGAAGATTATGTTCATGCTTTTCCATGGCTCTAAAGCGAATATCATGTTTATTGACCACGTTGCGAGATGAAGCCTCTTCGGAAGGTTGTGGATGCCGGGGTGGCGCCTGGGCCTTGTCACAGGGCTTGGCGGCCTCACCCTTAGTTAATCAGAGGCAAAGTAGCCTTTATTCGAGGCGTGCTTTATGCAGTTGAACTTGTATAAGTACTCATACTGTTTTCAGCTTTGGTTGTTAAGTGCCCTCGCTGGTTTGATTAAGGTTGTTAACTACTCCTGCTGCTTTTACTGATCATCGTGTTTCTTGAGTCTTGTCTTCCTCGGCCGCCAAAACCAAACCAGACCGGAGGGCCGCCTGCTTCCGCCTCCCACGGCTGGCTGCGCCTCAGCGCACGCATCGCCGCCCCACCGTCTCCTAAATCGTTAACGCCGACGTCCTCCACACGCTTTGGTGCGCTCGCCGCGACGCCGCCCTCTCGCGTTGTCAACATGGTCAACAAACAACAGGAATCGGCGGAAATCGTGGAGAGGATGATGAGGGGCCCACCACGTCGGCGTATGGAAAAATAAAATGCTTCCTCCTAGTGTTTTCACGACATCCGGGACCCACGACATTGTGAGCGTATATAGTCAATAGACAAGAGAACAACACAAGATCGGTGACACACAGGGGCGTAGCTACTCGAGCAGTATTTTTTGTTTGGTATTGTTGAGGCGGGCAGGGTTTGAACTGGGCTGTGGCCCGTCTAGCCCAGCTTATATTTTATGTTCACCATGTGACCAGCCCAGCTATTTTTCTTTGTGAAAATGAGCCCAGTTTATTTTTACGAAGAATACCCAATCCAGGCCTACTTATTTTTCTACACCACGATGGCTGCAACTCTTTCAAGACGCTCGCAAATCTTGAAAGTAATATGAAATGGGTTGTAAATATAAAAACAGATGACAAATTGGCAATTACTTTATAATTTCTGAATTGTTTCACATTTTCAGATTCCTATTTCACTGGGCATTAACCTAATTTAAATATATCTTCGAAGTACTTTAAATCTGGCTCGACATTTCGGTATTAAAAATAGTTTGGAACCGATGAAATATGCGAAATTGGCCTGGCCAACCAAAAAATGACTGCGATAAATTGCATAAGAAGTTGCCATGAGCTATATATAAATTATTAAAAAAAAGAGGGAGTGGTCTGACTTGTGGGCCTGCTTAGTTGACGCGTATGCAAGATTTTTTTAGTTATTATATACGTCAACAAACGATTCTAGCAGCGTAACCGTTGGATTTCAATCCAACGGCCGTCGTGTTTCTTCAATCTCTGATCTTCTTGCTCCAGCCGCCAAAGCAGCGCCGGCGGGACCGCCTACTCTCGCCCTCCCATGGACGGCTGTGCTGCGGCGCAGGCCTCAGCGCCCCCTACTACTCCCACCGCTAGCCAGGGCATCCCTCTACTCACCCACACCCCCTGTTATTCTGCAGCGACGGCAGCCTCACACCGACGAACCGGTGAACCTCGTACTCCTCTCCACGCTGGGCTTCCTTGCCGCGTCTTCCACAACTCCGCGTCGTCCCTTCCTAGGCCTCGCCGTCGTCCACCGCCGTGGTGCTCTCGGCGGGCGTGGTCAATGTGGTCGATGACCGACTTCCATCGGAAGAAATCAGACGTGGATAGGCTGACAATTTGGGTCCATGGCCGCCCGCAAGGAAGTGCCTCCTTATTACGCGGAAAATAATTATTCCTCCACCGACAAAGAGGGACCCACCGCCGCCACCGATTTCGCGAAAAAAACGTTTCCTCCGACTGCTGGGACCCACAGGGGCCGGGCCACCGTATTCGAAAAAACGTTCCCCATTGTCAGCTCGGACCCATCGGAAGTGCCTCCTTATTATGCACAAAAAAAATGAATACCCCCTGCTAGCTGGGACCCACCTTGGTGGGAGGCTGACTTGTGGGCCTACTAAGTTGACTAAGACGGAGGCCTTTGTCAACTTTAGTCAATATATGAACGATTCTAGATCCACTGACCGTACGATGTCCATCCAACAGCTGTAGTGCATCTTCAACCTCTGGTCTTCTTGCTCCAGCCGCCCAAAGCAGCGCCGGTCGTGCCGCCTGCTCCTGCCGCCCGTGGCCGGCTGTGATGCTGCGGAGGCCTCACCACCCCCTACTCCTCCCACGACTAGCAGGCCATCCCTCACGCACCCACACCCCATGTTATTACTGGCGGCGCAGCCTCACACCGCAGCCGAACGCAGTGAACCCTCATACTCCTCTCTGGCGTGGGCATCCATTTGCCGCGTCTTCCGCTGACTCCGTAGTCCCCTTCCTAGGCCTCGCCGTCGTCCACCGCCCTGGTGCTCTCGGCGCGGCGTGGTCAACGTGATCAAGGAATGGCTTCCATCGGACGTGGACTGTGCGTGGAGAGGCTGACAGCTGGGTCCACGGCCGCAGCAAGGAAGTGCCTCCTTATTACGCGCAAAATAATTATTCCTCCACTGACAGTGGGGACACACCGGACGGGCCACGTATTTCGCGAAAAAACATTTCCCCCTGACTGTTGGGACCCACCAGCTACATCTTCGCACGCAAGGAAGTGCGTCCAAAAAAAATGATTCTCCCCCCTGACTGCTGGGACCCACCAGTTACATCTTCGCACGCAAGGAAGTGCGTCCAAAAAAAACGATTCGCCCCGTTACTGCTAGGACCCACCAGCTACATCTTCGCACGCAAGGAAGTGCGTTCGGGCAAAAAAACAATTCCCCCCTGACTGCTGGGACCCAGCAGCTACACCTTCGCACGCAAGGAAGTGCGTCCGAAAAAAACCGATTCGCCCCCCTGACTGCTGGGACCCACCAGCTACATCTTCGCAGGCAAGGAAGTGCCTGACAGTCGGGACCCACCTGGTCGAGGCGTACGTAGCGTTGTCATTCTGGTCACGAACGGTAATGCGTACATATATCTGGTCGATGTAGAGGCGCCGCGTGTCATAGTAGAGGCGCCAGACGTGTCGTAGTAGAGGCGCCGCGACGTAGCATGTACACGCGTCTGGCGCCAGGGTGCAAGAAAGAAAATACGGCCACGTACGTACATACGGGCAGGGTCTCGAATGCCTACTCGCGCATACGTACGGCCAGGGCTCGTGTACATGGCTGGGTCGGAATGGAGAAACAGCGTCGTCGTCGTGTTCATGGGGAAGCAACGGAATGTGTCATGTTCATGGGGAGGCAACGGAATGCGTCGTGTTCATCGGGAGGCAACGGAACGCGTGGGAGCCAACCGGCTAGGTCGGAACGGAATGCGTGGTCGTGTTCATCGGGAGGGCTTGGACGGAACAGGCGATGGAAGCGAGGCTGGCGTACCGCAAAACAGAGGAAGCGGCCTTGTGTTCGACCGCCACGTTCAAACGGGATCCTGTTCATTGGGAGGTGCGGCGTGCCGCAAAAGCGGAGAAACGGACCTCCTACGATCAAACGGGGTCTGTTGATCGGGAGGGTGTGGCGACCGCCAAAGCGGAGGAAACAGACTTGTGTTGGAGTGCTACGGTGAAACGGGGGTCTTGTTGATCGGGAGGGTGTGGCGTGCATAAGCAGGGACTCCACGGGATCTTGTTCATCTCCACCGTCGACCTCCTCCAGCCTCCACAAAGCTACCGTCGACCTCCTCCAGCCTCCACGGGCTCCTGTTCATCCAGCCTCCACCGCGCGCTACTCCACCGGCTACTGTTCAACCACCCCTCCACGGGCACCCCTCCACCGTCTATTGTTCGTCCAGCCCTCCACACCATGGGGTCCTGTTCAACCACCCCTCCACGGGCACCCCTCTACCGTCTACTGTTCATCCAGCCCTCCACACCACGGGGGCCTGTTCATCCAGAGGCAACACCACCGCTCACTGTTCATCCACCCCCCCCCCCCCGTAACGCTCATTGTTCATCCAATCGATCGGCTTGATTAGCAGCGATGGCGAAGGAATCGCTCGATCGAGTTCGATTAACAACCATCGATCGATCGCTCGGGTTCAGTAACGCGTAGCCTGCAGTGCAATCGCTTGGGTTTAGTTAGAGCCCAACGCCTCGGTCGGGTTCAGTTAGAGCCAACGCCTCGCACACACGCGCGTACGTGAACAAGAGAAACACGCATCGCTCGGCCACCGACCTCCCACCGTAACCAGGAACTCCCCGAAATTTTCCTCCCCCTCGCTTGTACCACGGTTTTTCCGTCATGGACGGCCCAAAGAATGTCATGCAGCTGCATCTCCGGCCCGCCCAAGACGAAAAGCCCATTTTCTGTCATGATTTTTTTGTCACAGAAGTAGGAGCCCACCACATCTATGATGATACCGAGTTTTGTCACAATTATCGTCATAGAAGTGTCATATGTATGACAGAAATTTTTTTTGTTCGGCCCAAAATGTCACGGATGTGTCTTTTTTTGTACTGGTTCTTCGTATGATTTGAAAAAATACCCGAGCTATCCCGTGACGCCAAAGTACACGAGAAAACCTAGCGTGGTCGCAACCAAAATTTTGGCCTTCACGTGATATGCTGATGTCTACTACACAACTTGTTCTTGTAGACTTGTGTTGGGCCTCCAAGCGCAGAGTTTTGTAGGATAGTAGCAATTTTCCCTCAAGTGGATGACCTAAGGTTTATCAATATCGTGGGAGGTGTAGGATGAAGAAGGTATCACTCAAACAACCCTGCAACCAAATAATAAAAAGTCCCTTGTGTCCCCAACACACCAAATACAATGGGAATTTGTATAGGTGCACTTGTTCGGCGAAGAGATAGTGATAAAACTAATGATAGTAGATATTGGTTTTTGTAATAGTAAGAATAAAAACAACAAGGTAGCAAGTAACAAAAGTGAGCACAAACGATATTGCAATGCTTGAAAATGAGGCCTAGGGTCCATACTTTCGCTAGTGCAATCTCTCAACAATGCTAATATAATTGGATCATATAACCATCCCTCAACGTGCGATGAAGAATCACTCCAAAGTTCCTATCTTGCGGAGAACATAAAAAGAAATTGTTTGTAGATATTCTTTCCGATCGATCTATCCAAGAGTTCATACTAAAATAACACCAAATCAAATTCAGATTCATAATACTCAATCCAACACAAAGAACCTCAAAGAGTGCCCCAAGATTTCTACCGGATAAATAAAACACGATAACGTGCATCAACCCCTATGCATAGATTACCCCAATGTCACCTCGGGAATCCGCGAGTTGAATGCCAAAACACATATCAAGTGAATCAATATGATACCCCATTGTCACCACGGGTATTCATAGCAAGACATACATCAAGTGCTCTCAAATCCATAAAAGTATTCAATCCGATATAACAAAATCTCAAAGGGAAAACTCAATTCACAACAAGATAGAGAGGGGAAAACATCATATGATCCGACTATATTAACAAAGCCCACGATACATCAAGATCGTGACATCTCAAGAACACGAGAGAGAGAGAGAGAGATTAAACACATAGCTACTGGTACAAACCCTCAACCCCGAGGATGGACTACTCCCTCCTCATCATGGTGGCCGCCGGGATGATGAAGATGGCCACCGGTGATTATTTCCCCCTCCGGCAGAGTGCCGGAACAGAGTCTAGATTGGTTTTTCATGGGTATAGAGGCTTGCAGCGGCGGATCTTCTGATCTAGGGTTATCCCTGATGGTTTCTCTATTTATAGGAATTTTTGGCATTGGTTTCACACTAAGATGGGCCTCAAGGTGAGCACAACCCACCGGGGCACGGGTAAGGTCCCAGGCGCGCCCCGGTGTCTTGTGACCTACTCCTTCACCTTATGGTCCTTCCACGAAGCTTCCGGGGTCTCTTTTGTTCCAAAAAAATCAAAAAAGTTTCAGCTCATTTGGAGAACTTTCATTTCGCAAAAAAACAACACCACGGTAGTTCTGCTGAAAACAGCGTCAGTCCAGGTTAGTTCCATGTAAATCGTACCAAAATCATATAAAATTGTTGTACACATGGCATGAATACTTCATAAATTATAGATACGTTGGAGATGTATCATCTGCTCCCTTGGCTCAACTCTCGACGCTAGTGCAATTGCGTTATCAAGGCCTCCTCCTAATTCCTATGGATGCCAATGTGATGGATTCTTTCCCTGGCCCAAATTGATCCATCTCCTGCCTTTTTGTGTCCTGTCTCAAACAAATATCCAGCACGCTCATGCTTGAGTTCCTGCATGGGTTAACATCATTGAGCCAGCTCCGATGTACCTGTGCGCGGCCACGCACCACAACCGAGCCGCCTGCTCCACAGCCTGTTGGGCCTTTGCCTCACGTGAACGCCCCGGGCCTTGCCTAGACCAGATGCTCCCGGCTGCTGCTCGCACAAGTCCCACACATCTCAACTCACCAAGATCGTATCGATCTGACACTTTCCTAGCTCATTGCCGCCTGTACGCTCGCCCAATGGATCCACACGATCAATCGCCGCACGTCTGTCACTGCCAATGCTTTCGCCTCCCGTCTATCAATCCAATCTCGTCGAGAACTCCGCCAGCTTCTGATTGCTTGTTTTCCAATCTTGTCGAGAACAACGCTGCTGTCAGCTGCAATCTCAGACTCGATACTTCCTATAGATCAATAATTCACAGCCTTCGTACAACCTAGCTCATGACACCACTTGTTAGAATAAATCTGAGGCATACCGTCGATCATCCGAGGACCAAGCAATCACACGAGGCACGGCACCGAGATATGTTAACGAGGTTTAGCGATATGGCTACATCCCCAGGTCCTGACTAGGGCGCTCCTCCCCGTGACACCGTCACAATACTGCACTCCAGCCACCCGGACGTCGACACACGCCGCCGGCTCCCCATTGCGCGCATGTGCTATTATGTTGGCATAGGTTACATCGTGTGTCTACCGCCACTATATATGAGAGGCCTAGGATACAAGTGTCCTATTAGGACACAGCTATATCCTATCTAAACACAATACTACTCAGAGTCCAACTATAACCTACCTTGTACACTATATTCGACACAACTCTAACAATTCTTGGTGGTCTCCTTGTTCTTCCTCTCATATTCCTCCATAGCTTTTGTTGTTATGGTGGAATTTGGGGGCGAGGGACTTGAACACTTCGTGTGTTCTTGCCATTGCATTAGTTGCATCAGTTTGAGTTCTCCACAGTGATACGTGGATGTGAAAGTTGAGAAGCTTGTTACTCTTGGGTGCTTGGGCGCCCTAGACTGTTGGTGGTGTCACGAAGCTCAATCATTGGGGTGGAAAGCTCTGGGAAAAGCGTCAAGGTATCCAATTAGGTTGTGGAGATTGCCCTGAGCAATTTGTACGGGTTCCGGTGACCGCACCCAAGGGTTGCCAAAGTGTACGGGTTTGGTGACCGCCCCCAAGGGTTGCCATTTGTACGGGTTCGATCGGTGACCGCCCTCAAGGGTCCCATAGTGGAATCACGGCATCTTGCATTGTGCGAGGGCGTGAGGAGATTATGGTGGTTGTAGTGTCTTCTTGGGGAGCATTATGCCTCCACACCGCTCCAAACTGAGATTAGCATCCGCAAGGGTGTGAACTTCGAGACACATCGTCGTCTCCGCGTGCCTCGGTTATCTCTTACCCGAGCCCTTTAATTATGCACTTTACTTTGTGATAGCCATAGTATGACATGTTATATATCTTGCTATCACTAGTTGTTTATCTTGCTTAGCATAAGTTGTTGGTGCACATAGGTGAGCCTAGTCGATTTAGTTTTTGTGCTTGATAAATTAAATGCTAATTTATTCCGCATTTGTTCAAGCCTAAACCATAATTATTTTAAAGTTCCTATTCACCCCCTCTAGGCGACATCCACGATCTTTCCACCTATGTCTGGTGAGATGATGATGGATGTCGTCACACTGTAAGGGCCCTAAGAATATCTCTCCATCATCGAAGGAGCAATTCCCACCCTTGAGCTATCTAGCCCCTTGTCAAACTTTTTGATGGACCTGTAAGTTGTCGTTATAATCACCGTGTTACAAATGACGTTTGAGCAACCCCAAAGTCCATCTTATGGTAAGAAGCGATTATGATAATCTCATGGAATAAGGAACTAAAGCATATGTGACTCTCCCTGTTATAACAATTGACTTGTGACGATTGTATCTCAAGGTATGACAAAAACGTTTGGGTCTATTGAATATGATCGTTCTTCCAATGTCATATTCTCAAAGTTGTTTTACGACTATCGTTACCCTTAACAATGTCCTAAGATCCAGAGAACATGTTCACTAACAACACTTGAGCTAGAATTAGAGGCGAGACTAGGAATCAGGTTTTACCATTTATCATTCCACACATGCATATGAGCTTTCCACTGAATCGCATATTTCAGGATGATAGAAGTTATAGCATAAATATAAACTCTTAATTATAAACTGGAAATATAATAATACATAATTATAGCCTCTAGGGCATATTTCCAACATAGCCCATCAAAACTTACCCCTTCACCATCTTTTTCCTTGGTGTAAAGTACACCGAGGGTGTACAGTGCACGCCGCTCACATGCTCGCTTTCCAGCGAGGACGTGATACGTCTCCAACGTATCTATAATTTTTTATTGTTCCATGCTATTATATTATCTATATTGGATGTTTTATATGCTATTTTATATGAATTTTGGGACTAACCTATTAACCTAGAGCCCAATGCCAGTGCCAGTTTCTGTTTTTTCTTTGTTTTTGAGTTTCACAGAAAAGGGATATCAAACGGAGTCCAAATGAGCTGAAAATCCACGGTGATTTTTTATGGACCAGAAGAAGCCCCCGAAGCAAAAGAATTGGGCCAGAAGAGCCATGAGGCCTCCACGGGGGTGGACGGCGGGCCCCACCCCCCCCCCCCCCCCCCGGCGGGCCCTCCGACCTTGTGGGCTCCTCATGGACCGCCCTGACTTGAAACCGACGCCAAAAGTTCTTATTAATACAGAAACCCTTGAAAAGAAACCTAGATCGGGAGTTCCACCGCCGCAAGCCTCTGTAGCCATGAAAATCCAATCGGGAGCCCGTTCTGGCACCCTGCTAGAGGAGGAAACCATCACCGGTGGCCATCTTCATCATCCCGGCGCTCTCCATGATGAGGAGGGAGTAGTTCACCCTCGGGGCTGAGGGTATGTACCAGTAGCTATGTGTTTGATCTCTCTCTCTCTCTCATGTTCTTGATTTGGCACGATCTTGATGTACCGCAAGCTTTGCTATTATAGTTGGCTCTTATGATGTTTCTCCCCCTCTACCTTCTTGTAATGGATTGAGTTTTCCCTTTGAAGTTATCTTATCGGGTTGAGTCTTTAAGGATCTGAGAACACTTGATGTATGTTTTGGTGATCAAGTGGCGGGTTCTGTGACCTTGTGAACTTATGCATAGGGGTTGGCACACGTTTTCGTCTTGACTCTCCGTTAGAAGCTTTGGGGCACTCTTTGAAGTTCTTTGTGTTGGTTCGAATAGATGAATCTGAGATTGTGTGATGCATGTCATATAATCAAACCCGCGGATACTTGTGGTCACATTGGAGTATCTAGGTGACATTAGGTTTTTGGTTGATGTGTGTCTTAAGGTGTTATTTTAGTACAAACTCTAGGGTTGTTTGTGACACTTATAGGAATAGCCCAATAGATCGATCATAAAGAATAACTTTGAGGTGGTTTCGTACCCTACAATAATCTCTTCGTTTGTTCTCCGCTATTAGTGACTTTGGAGTGACTCTTTGTTGCATGTTGAGGGATTGTTATATGATCTAATTATGTTATCATTATTGAGAGAACTTGCACTAGTGAAAGTTTGAACCCTAGGCCTTGTTTCCAAGCATTGCAATACCGTTTTCGATCACTTTTGTTACTTGTTTCCTTGCTGTTTTTATATTTTTAGATTACAAAAACCTATATCTACCATCCATATTGCACTTGTATCACCATCTCTTCACCGAACTAGTGCACCTATACAATTTACCATTGTATTGGGTGTGTTGGGGACACAAGAGACTCTTTGTTATTTGGTTGCAGGGTTGTTTGAGAGAGACCATCTTCATCCTATGCCTCCCACGGATTGATAAACCTTAGGTCATCCACTTGAGGGAAATTTTGTACTATCCTACAAAACTCCGCACTTGGAGGTCCAACAACGTCTACAAGGAGAAAGGTTGTGTAGTAGACATCAAGCTCTTTTCTGGCGCCGTTGCCAGGGAGGCTAGGTAAGCGGCACTAACACCCCGTCAACTAAGCTCTTTTCCGGCACCGTTGCCGGGGAGGTTAGTGCTTGAAGGTATATATTTAGATCTTGCAATCAAATCTTTTAGTTTCTTGTTTTATCACTAGTTTATTTCATAAAAGAAAACTACAAAAAAATGGAATTGAGGTTGCCTCATATGCTTCATCTTTTTAATGTCTTTCGTGAAAATAAGGATTCCGATAATTGTGCCAAAGTGTTAGAAGAAGAATGCACTAAAATGTTTAGCATAAAATCTTTGTATGATGAGCATGATTGCAATGTTGTTAGTATGAATTCCTTGAATATCCATGATGCTAATGATATGCAAAGCCACAAGCTTGGGGATGCTATGTACAATGAAGATGATATTTTTTGTCCCCCAAGTTTTGATGAGCAAATTTATTATGATGAAAGCATGCCTCCTATTTATGATGATTATTGTGATGACGTGTATGCTATAAAGAATAATGATAACCATGGAACTTGTCATCATGATTTTAATTTTCAATTGGATTATGCCTCACCTGATAGTTATTTTGTTGAGTTTGCTCCCACTACTATTCCGAATGAGAAGAATTTTGCTTATGTGGAGAGTAGTAAAATTTCTATGCTTGTGCATTATGAGAATAATGCTTTATGTGATGGTTATATTGTTGAATTTATTCATGATACTACTGAAAATTATTATTAGGGAGGAATATATGCTTGTAGGAGTTGCAATAATATCAAGTTTCCTCTCTATGTGTTGAAAATCTTGAAGTTATGCTTGTTTTGCCTTCCTATGCTAGTTGATTCTTGTTCACATAAATTGTTTGCTCACAAAATCCCTAGGCATATAAAGTGGGTTAGACTTAAATGTTCTTGTCATATGCTTCATGATGCTCCCATTATGTTTCAATTCCTATCTTTTATGTGAACATCATTGAAATCATCATGCCTAGCTAGAAAGGCATTAAAGAAAAGCGCTTGTTGGGAGACAACCCAACATTTATACCTACTGTTTTTGTGTGTTCACATGATTGTGCTACTGTATTAATCAAGTTTTACAGATTTTGTTTCAATAAAGTGCCAAGTAAAGCCTTTGGGATGGTGTAGATGATAGTTGATTCAATTCTGTCCAAAACAGAAATTTTTGCTCCCAGTCACAGAATTGTTTAAATTCACTGGAACGTGATAAAATTCTGAATTTTTTACACATGATTGATATAAAAATGTTCTAAGTTTGACTAATTTTTCAGAATTTTCGGAGTTACAAAGGTATGATTTCAATTCAGATCTTTACAGGCTGTTCTGTTTTTGACAGATTCTGTTTTCGATGCATAGTTTGCTTGTTTTCTAGTTTCTATGGCTTATATTGCTTAATATAAATTGTAGAAATGATAGGGTACAGTAGGCGTCATGTCAGAAAAATTATGAATCTTGTCTTGACAGTACCAAAGTGAATGATTTGTTTTATTATACTAACGGAGCTCACGAGTTTTCTGTTAAGTTTTGTGTTGTGAAGTTTTCAAGTTTTGGGTAAAGTTTTTTGATGGATTACGGCATAAAGAGTGGCAAGAGCCTATGCTTGGGCATTCCAAGGCATACCAAGGTAATATTCAAGGACAACCAAGATCCTAAGCTTGGGGATGCCCCGGATGGCATCCCCTCTTTCGTCTTCCATCCATCGGTAACCTTACTTGGAGCTATATTTTTATTCACCACATGATATGTGTTTTGCTTGGAGCATCATTTTATTTTATTAGTTTTCGCTTTCTGTTATTTAGATTAATGTTTTTCATCTTTTAGTTGAATAAAAACGTCAAGTGTAGCCTTTACCATGCTTATTTTGCAAGTCCATATGTTGTTGTTTTAAAAACAGAAAGTTTGATGTTATGTTTTGAATATTTGTGAATAGTTAGAACATGATAAAATCTTTAAATTTTTACACAATTAGTAACAACAAATTATCTACAGTGTGGTAAATTTTCAGAATTTTTGGAGTTAGGGAAGTATGATTCCTCTTGCATTCTTTACAGACTGTTCTGTTTAGACAGATTGCTGTTATGTTTGCATTGTTTGCATATGTTTGCTTGTTTAATGATTCTATTTGAGGATGGGAGTATTAAATATGCAGAGGAATTTAGTATGCAATGTTAAATTATAATTTTAGTGATTTTCTGCAGTAGAGAATGAGGTTTTGCGTTGATTTATACTAACCTATCTCACGAGTTCTTGTTGGGTTTTGTGTGGATCAAGTTCTTAAGAATTAGGGAAATCGTGATATGATAGGAATTAAGGAGACACAAAATCTCAAGCTTGGGGATGCCCAAGGCATCCCTAGTTAATATTCCAAGAAGTCTCACGCATCTAAGCTTGGGGATGCCCCGGTAAGCATCCCACCTTTCTTCTTCAACAATGATCGGTCAGTTTTGGTTGAACCTAAGTTTTTGCTTCTTCACATGATATGTGCTATCCTTGCAATGTCATTTTATTTTGTTTTTCTTGCTGTTTGAATAAGGTACTTAAGATCTGAATTTATTTATGAGAGAGAATCTTCACATAGTTACATAATTATTCGACTACTCATTGATCTTCACTTATATCTTTTGGAGTAGTTTGTCATTTGCTCTTGTGCTTCACTTATATCTTTTTAGAGCATGATGGTAGTTTTATTTTGAAGAAATTGTTGAACTCTCATGCTTCACTTATATTATTTTGAGAGTCTCTCTAAACAGTATGGTAATTTGCTTTGGTTATGAATTTAGTCCTAATATGATAGGCGTCCAAGAGGGATATAATAAAAACTTCCATATAAAGTGCATCGAATACTATGAGAAGTTTGATTCCTTATGATTGTTTTGAGACATGAAGATGGTGATATTAGAGTCATGCTAGTGAGTAGTTGTAAATTTGAGAAATACTTGTGTTGAGGTTTGTGAGTCCCGTATCATGCACGTATGGTGAACCGTTATGTAATGAAGTTGGAGCATGAGATATTTTTTGATTGTCTTCCTTCTGAGTGGCGGTCGGGGACGAGCGATGGTATTTTCCTACCAATCTACCCCCCTAGGAGCATGCGTGTAGTACTTTGTTTTGATGACTAATAAAATTTTGCAATAAGTATATGAGTTATTTATGACTAATGTTGAGTCCATGTATTATACGCACTCTCACCCTTCCACCATTGCTAGCCTCTCTAGTACCGCGCAACTTTCGCCGGGACCATACACCCACCATATACCTTCCTCAAAACAGCCACCATACCTACCTATTATGGCATTTCCATAGCCATTCCAAGATATTGCCATGCAACTTTCCACTGTTCCGTTTATTATGACATGCTTGATCATTGTCATATTGCTTTGCATGATCATGTAGTTGACATTGTATTTGTGGCAAAGCCACCGTTCATAATTCTTTCACACATGTCACTCTTGATTCATTGCACATCCCGGTACACCGCCGGAGGCATTCATATAGAGTCATATTTTGTTCTAAGTATCGAGTTGTAATTCTTGAGTTGTAAAGTAAATAAAAGTGTGATGACCTTCATTATTAGAGCATTGTCCCATGTGAGGAAATAAAAAAGGGAGGAAAGGCCAAAAAAAGAGAAGGCCAAAAAAACAAAAAAAAAGAGAAAAAAAGGGCAATGTTACTATCCATTTACCACACTTGTGCTTCAAAGTAGCACCATGATCTTCATGATAGAGAGTCTCCTATTTTGTCACTTTCATATACTAGTGGGAATTTTTCATTATAGAACTTGGCTTGTATATTCCAACGATGGGCTTCCTAAAAATGCCCTAGGTCTTCATGAGCAAGCAAGTTGGATGCACACCTACTTAGTTTCCTTTTGAGCTTTCATACACTTATAGCTCTAGTGCATCCATTGCATGGCAATCCCTACTCACTCACATTGATATCTATTGACGGGCATCTCCATAGCCCGTTGATATGCCTAGTTGATGTGAGACTATCTCCTTCTTTTTGTCATCTCCACAACCACCTTCTATTCCACCTATAGTGCTACGTCCATGGCTCACGCTCATGTATTACGTGAAAGTTGAAAAAGTTTGAGAACATCAAAAGTATGAAATAATTGCTTGGCTTGTCATCAGGGTTGTGCATGATTTTAATATTTTATGTGATGAAGATGGATCATAGCCAGACTATATGATTTTGTAGGGATAAAACTTTCTTTGGCCATGTTATTTTGAGAAGACATAATTGCCTTGTTAGTATGCTTGAAGTATTATTTTTTTATGTCGATATTAAAATTTTGTTTTGAATCTTATGGATCTGAATATTCTTGCCACAATACAGAAAATTACATGGATAAATATGTTAGGTAGCATTCCACATCAAAAATTCTATTTTTATCATTTACCTACTCGAGGACGAGCAGGAATTGAGCTTGGGGATGCTTGATACGTCTCCAACGTATCTATAATTTTTTATTGTTCCATGCTATTATATTATCTATCTTGGATGTCTTATATGCATTTATATGCTATTTTATATGATTTTTGGGACTAACCTATTAACCTAGAGCCCAAGTGCAGTTTACATTTTTCCTTGTTTTTGAGTTTCGCAGAAAAGGGATATCAAACGGAGTCCAAATGAGCTGAAAATTTAAGGTGATTTTTTATGGACCAGGAGAAGCCCTTGAAGCAAAAGAATTGGGCCAAAAGAGCCACGAGGCCTCCACAAGGGTGGAGGGCGCGCCCTACCCCCCGGGCGCGCCCTCCGACCTTGTGGGCTCCTCGTGGACCTCCCTGACTTGAAACCGACGCAAAAATTCTTATAAATACAGAAACCCCCCTAAAAGAAACCTAGATCGGGAGTTCCGCTGCCGCAAGCCTCTGTAGCCACGAAAAACCAATTGGCAGCCTGTTCCGGCACCCTGCCAAAGGGGGAAACCATCACCGATGGCCATCTTCATCATCCCGACGCTCTCCATGACGAGGAGGGAGTAGTTCACCCTCGGGGCTGAGGGTATGTACCAGTAGCTATGTCTTTGATCTCTCTCTCTCTCTCTCTCTCTCTCTCGTGTTCTTGATTTGGCATGATCTTGATGTACCACAAGCTTTGCTATTATAGTTGGCTCTTATGATGTTTATCCCCCCTCTACCTTCTTGTAATGGTTGAGTTTTCCCTTTGAAGTTATCTTATCGAATTGAGTCTTTAAGGATTTGAGAACACTTGATGTATGTTTTGGTGATCAAGTTGCGGGTTTTGTGACCTTGTGAACTTATGCATAGGGGTTGGCACACGTTTTCGTCTTGACTCTCCGGTAGAAACTTTGGGGCACTCTTTGAAGTTCATTATGTTGGTTCGAATAGATGAATCTGAGATTGTGTGATGCATGTCGTATAATCGAACCCGCGGATACTTGTGGTGACATTGGAGTATCTAGGTGACATTAGGGTTTTGGTTGATGTGTGTCTTAAGGTGTTATTTTAGTGCGAACTCTAGGGCTGTTTGTGATACTTATGGGAATAGCCCAATAGATCGATCAGAAAGAATAACTTTGAGGTGGTTTTGTACCTTACAATAATCTGTTCGTTTGTTCTCCGCTATTAGTGACTTTGGAGTGACTCTTTGTTGCACGTTGAGGGATTGTTATATGATCTAATTATGTTATCATTGTTGAGAGAACTTGCACTAGTGAAAGTATGAACCCTAGGCCTTGTTTCCAAGCATTGCAATACCGTTTTCGCTCACTTTTATTACTTGCTACCTTGCTGTTTTTATATTTTCAGATTACAAAAACCTATATCTACCATCCATATTGCACTTGTATCACCATCTCTTCGCCGAACTAGTGCACCTATACAATTTACTATTGTATTGGGTGTGTTGGGGACACAAGAGACTCTTTGTTATTTGGTTGCAGAGTTGTTTGAGTGAGACCATCTTCATCCTACGCCTCCCACGGATCGATAAACCTTAGGTCATCCACTTGAGGGAAATTTTGTATTGTCCTACAAAACTCTGCACTTGTAGGCCCAACAACGTCTACAAGGAGAAAGGTTGTGTAGTAGACATCAGACGCGAACGTTTCCCATGCCTCTCTATCGATGGATCTGCCCCTGATGCCTCACACACTCCCAGTAATTTCCCCTCTCCCAAGTCTTCCTTTCCTCCCCCAAATATTACCCGCTCCACCAAAACAGAGAGACATCGAGAGATGAGAGAACCACCCCATGGCGTCCACGTGATCATGGCTTTCCCCGGGCCTCGTCATTGTGTCCAGGAGCATCACAACGATGTCTAATTCTGCCATGTACACGGAAATGGTCTGGGACTCCAAGATGGTGACACCTACTTTGTCGTCTTCGGCTATATAGCAAATCAACAGCGACGAGTGATTTCGTTTGACTCCGTCGACTCCTTGCCCAGCTAAGCACCTGCATGTGGTTGTTGTGAGCCCCTATTCCTTTTCCCTCCATAATTTCCATTTGTTGCATCCTCTGACATGTCTTGCCATGAAACCTGAGCATCACCTCCGCACAACCATGTCGTCGGGAATGCTTCAATGACCTCTAGCCCTTTTATTTCGTGTCGGTCGTCGTAGTTTCATCTCTAGCGTCGATTACACCTTTTAGCTCACCATTTTGCACGCCGTAGTACCTGATCCGGTCGATCCCAAGCCACTCTAGTTGTTGCTTACCACCGGTGATGCCTCCGTCCTCGTCTAGAGGCAAGATTGGCACCCGTGTGCGTAGATTTTCATGTTCGCTTTCGCACCTAGGTGCACGTCAAGAGTACGTCGGGAACGTGTTCCTCCACTGCTTTTGTGGTTGATACGTCTCCGTCGTATCTACTTTTCCAAATACTTTTGCTCTTGTTTTGGACTCTAATTTGCATGAGTTGAATGAAACTAACCCGGACTGACGTTGTTTTCAGCAGAACTACCATGGTGTTGTCATTTGTGCAGAAATAAAAGTTCTAGGAATTGGACGAAACTTTTTAGAGATTTTTTTGGAACAAATAGAAAATACTTGAGCCAAGACCCACTGGAGGGGGGCACCTGCTGCCCATGAGGCACCAGGGCGCACCCTGGTGGCTGGTGGGGACCACAAGGCTCCGCTGACCCTAATCTCAGCACTACAAATTCCTATTTCTCGAGAAAAAATAAAGTGGGAAGTTTCATCGCATTTTATGGTACGGAGCCGCCGCCACCTCCTGTTCTTCATCGGGAGGACAGATCTAGAGTCCGTTCAGGCTCCGAAGAGGGGAATCCTTCGTCATCGTCATCATCAACCATCCTCCATCACCAATTTCATGATGCTTACCGCTGGGAGTGAGTAATTCCTTCGTAGCCTTGCTGGACAGTGATGAGTTGGATGAGATTTATCATGTAATCGGGTTAGTTTTGTTAGGGCTTGATCCCAAGTATCCACTATGTTCTGAGATTGATGTTGCTATGACTTTGCTATGTTGAATGCTTGTCACTAGGGCCCGAGTGCCATGATTTCAGATCTGAATCATTTATGTTTTCATCAATATATTTGTATTCTTGATCCTATCTTGCAAGTTTTATGCACCTGCTACGTGTTATGATCTGCATACCCCAAGGTGACAATAATTGGGATTCTTTCCGGTGATTACCGTAGTTTGAGGAGTTCATGTATTCACTATGTGTTAATGCTTTGTTCCGGTTCTTTATTAAAAGGAGGCCTTAATATCCCTTAGTTTCCTTATGGACCCCGCTGCCACGGGAGGGTAGGACAAAAGATGCCATGCAAGTTCTTATCGCAAGCACGTATGACTATATACGGAATACATGCCTACATTACATTGATGAATTGGAGCTAGTTCTGTGTCGCCCTAGGTTATAACTGTTACATGATGAATTTCATCTATCATAATTATCCATCACCGATCTAATGCCTACGAGCATTTCACATATTGATATTTGCTAAGTGACTATTGTTGTTGCTTCTATCACAATTACTACAGAACTATCACTGCTACCGTTACTGTTGCTATCGTTACTACTGCTACCAAATTATCATATTACTGTGCTACCGATCACTCTGCTGCAGATATTTAGTCTCGAGGTGTGGTTGAATTGACAACTCAATTGCTAATACTTGCAAATATTCTTTGGCTCCTCTTGTGTCGAATCAATAAATTTGGGTTGAATACTCTATCCTCGAAAAGTATTGTGATCCCCTATACTTGTGGGTTATCAATGGTAGCCACCCACGCACCACTGTCAGCAGCACAAGCTCCTTGTGAGCTTCAAAAATGGTTGTCATATTTGGTTTGAACAGCCGCGATTAAGTTCCCCCGTACCCATTCACTCCCCATGCATCGCTATCACCCAAAGGGAAAGGGCGGCGGTAATTACACCGGAGGGGTGAGGATGAGGGGAGAGAGGAGGCATGATAATTACACATGGGGGCTGCCGTGGCGCATAGAGGCGAGCTGCAATGACTTGAAATGGTCGGGAGCATCGGGACTGGGCGTAGAGCATCAGTTCTGCATGTCAGTGGCGTGGCCACCACTTGCATGGCATAGCCAAGCCAACTAAGTGCTGCCAAACCATGTTACTAGTGGTTCTTGTTTTCATAAGAGACAACCTAGAAGATGGGACAATCAGGGGATCAATGGATTGAGTGCAGTGACCGAAGACATGTTCTGAATGGCGAGTGGTTGTACTGAATGATGGTATATTGGGTTGGTGGAATGAGTTGACACTTGGTAGGTAGTGGTAGATTACTATGGTGAGTGATGTGGTAAATTTTCAGTCAAATAGGATCAATCCAGGTGTCAGTTGTAGTTCAATGATGATGCCAAAGTTAGTTTTGGTAGTTTTGCACACTATATGTACCATAGGATCCAATTTGTTGGTGTGCATGGGTGTGGTAGGTGCACAAGATTAATGATAATAACATTCTTTTCATAGAAAAATAATGTTTCTTTGGGGAGAAGAATTATGAAATGGCTAGAATAGATGTGCCATTGCCTTATAGAGGTTGGATCACTTGGGAGAGAAAGAGTAAAATGTTTTGATCTCAAGTCCAAACAAACTTACAAATGAAGATCCGGACCAAAATTCAAAGAGAATCCAAATGAAACTCAAAGAGAAAGAAATGGGAAAATTTGGGGTGTTACAGAGCTCTAAGTTGTTTTTATTGAATTACCAAAAACTGGGAGACTGAAAATGCAATTGCCCTTTAATTGTGTTGTTTTGGAATCCACGATGACAAGTTAGTTGGGACTAATGTTGGCTTCTAAGTGTTTACACAAGTGTTAGTGTCAAGGTTACGAAGTGTTGTGTCCCGACGACTGTCAAAAATTACTAGGCTCAAAGAAGAGGTGAAAATGGCCATCGAACATAGCATATCATTCATGTTTATTGAGTATAGGCATCCCACACTATTAAGAGGGGATAATCAGGCTTCAAAGATTAAGACCGAATGGTAGTTACACACTTACCATATCCATAGCCAAATAACACTACAACAACTACGTGGGAAATGCAGGGAGAAGCCAAAAACAGGGGGTCGGCATAACTGGGGAATCACCCAGTGTAACATGCCAGGAGGTTAGGGTAGAGGCACTAGTGGGAGGTTGGACCAGCTCTCGAGCTAGGGTCGGTTCAACTAGGCACTCTCGGGCTCTCAACTAGGTATAACTGGGCGTTAGTGTGGCCTGCGTGTGGGTATCTGGATGGGAGACCTTTGCTGCTAGGTCTAACCAGTCATACCACGGGATGATCTCAGCCTCACACTATCTAACATGGCCTTCATGTTTGGTATAATCCGGCCATGGGTTGTATAGGTTCTCTAACTAGTTGTCTCTATTCTCTACAACCGGCATTCATCAGTGACCCAGTCTGACCAAACACTTTACCCCGGTTACACTAGGACCCAAATTTCTACAGCCAAACATCTCTTTTACGCACTATATAATCCACCTACCACTTCAGTAGTTGGCTGCCACACTTAAGATATTTTGATCAAGATTCATTTGAGCCTCTCTCTCTTTTCCCCTCATGAAAATTGAAGACTCCATGAGAGATTCTTGGCATTTTGGAGAGATTTCACCAAGCATAGATCCACTCATGCCCTCCCTTTTTCACATAATCTTTTCGTGATTTGAGCAAGTTCTAAGTTTTCCTTTCAATCTTGTTACTCTCGGAGGTTGCAGACACCTAGACGGTAGAAGTTCTTCGGCGAGGGATCAATCTTTTATCTACCTTGGAAAGTTTATGAAGGTTTGGAGGCTTCCTTAAGGTCTGTAACTAGTGGTTGAGAATCGCCTTCATGGTGATATCTCAATGGGAATAGGGTGAGCCTTCGTGTGAACATTCATCTCTCCAATGGTGACTAGCTTTCCTTAGGTGGTGATATATCCTCATCTCCGAAGTCTTCGGTTATCTCCAATCCTAACTCTTTAATTGTGGTTTAGTTTAGTCACTTGACCTTGAATTCATCATATATGGTTGTATATCTTATTGTAGCAATTGTTTAAGCACACCTTTATATTTCACATAGCCTTAACTTGCTAATTATCAAAGTAAAATTTATAGTTGTCCTTATTCACCCCTCCCTCTAAGGCCATCTTGATACTTTTAGCGACGTGTGGCGTGATTGTATAGGGGATGGGTTCTCCTTAGTAATGGGAGGATGAAGGATAGATTGAATATGTTAGTGGTGATTGTCGTGGTCATGGTGCAGATGAAGAGATATTAGCATCATTGAATGTGGTGGAGTATAGTGCATCACTGGTTAAGGGAAAAAATGGAAAGAGCTAGAGAAGCTGAAACCGAAGAAGTAAAGCTTAAATTAGAGGACATGTTGATTCATTTGTTGGTCTTTATTTTCAATACTTAGAGAAGCTTTCTAGATTATCTGTTTATGGGAAAGGTTTTCCTTTTTTAGTCCTTTAAGACAAGTTGCATTGCATTTTGAAATGACTATACCTATTGTCGTTTGTGTGATCAATGGAATTTACATAACACTAAGTATGATCTAAACAATGGCCACAATAATTGTATTGCGTGGACATTACAACTTCAGTATTCATGTCCCCAATTACTATTTTAGTAAGCACAATGTCTAAAGTTTTGGTGAAACTATGGAACGTTCATATAGTTTATAAATTTGTGTGGTGATGCCCTTTGAGAGCTGGTTTGGATAGCAGAAGGTTTTTGTGCCTTTCCTCAAGGAATGACCCTGAGTTATCAAACCCACAACAGGATGTGCACTATATGACAAAGGCTGTGACAAGTTATTGCTAAAAAATTAAATTCTAGTTTTCAACCTTTAACAACCTTTTGGGGTGTAAACACTAGTATTAAAAACATGCATAGGTATGAGGTCTTACTCTCACAACCTTATATGTGTGCTTGGGATCTTAATGATATTAAACTGTGCTCTGGAAGACAACCTCTATGATGTGCTTGCGACGCGAGAATGTGGGGGATGTATCAAAAGTACGTATTGACTGGTGCGCGACCTGCATCAAGAGTTAGTTGTCCAACTGATGGCCCTTACCGTTGTGTGGGGTTACCTTGGTTATCAAGAATAAACATTTAGATAAAAGCATTGGGCGTTTAATGACTACACCTCATTCGTCCCCAGGGAATAGCTTTCTGCTACCGTACTAACCCCTTCTCTCACTATTGTTTGGGATAGCATTCTACCTTCTCCTTGATAGATCTACAGGATCCTAGGTACCTACAGAGCCTTAGAATGAGAAGAAGACAAGAAACAACTTTACTGCAATCGAACACATAAATAGTGTCAAATACCCAAAGTCATTCCAACGATACCTTGCACAAATACATAGGGTTGCAGGGCCTACCCTAAACCCATTACCTTACCAGATTACTCACACACGACAATCGGATCACAAGACGAACTCATTGAAGATAACATAAAGATGAATGATTGATTGATAATATGTCTTAAAATAGTTGTCGGATGTGATACACCGATTACAGGTATGAGAAACTTGGAGAGGGATGGCTGCTATGGTGGCAGAGGCAATGGAGATGAGATAAGAAATGGCGGTGGCTAGGTTTGGAAGATGGTTATTTATCCCCGTTTCGCGAATGGTTCTCTCCCTGTCGAAAATTAGGTGTCGACTCCTTTATAACTATTGGTCATGTAGACCTCCGGGACCCGACGACAAGCGGTACAAGCATTGAGCGTGTGCTTGTACCAAGCGGCATCTTGTGCTATATTGGCCTTGGTACACCTCCAATTGTCTTGCCTCTTCCACCAAACTTCATGTTTCCTTGTGTGTGATGAATAGGAGTGGACTAACAGATTCTGATGTGTTACAGTCTACAAGATGAGTGTGTAGATGTGGTTTTTAAGAAGAAAGATGGTGACTACAAAAGGAAATGCACTAGTTTATTGCCTCCTATGTAGATTAGGTTGAATAGATGGGCCGAGGTGCTACAAAAACTCTGTCATTTAAGATGAAAATCTGTTTTGTGATGTTACTAATGATCTTAACAAGCTACTCATGAAACTTGTTAACTCGTTCGTTAAGCTTGTTCATTAAGAATCAAGCCTCAAGCTTAAGGAGCCGAACTATCAAGCGCTCATTAAGCTCACGAGTTACGAGCTTTTAGTCCAGCCCTAGTGATGACCCCCTTTCGTGTTTAGACCACTTTCCTATTGAAACACATTAAACAAAGTATTTTGTGATCTCTCGCATTCATTACCCGGTTTAAACAACGGTGTGATGAGCTCAAAAATATCACTCATCATGTGGTTGTTACGATTTATGCTTAGTAGTTAGGTAAGAAATGAACCATACTTTTAATTTTTTTGAGAAATCACCAAGGGAGGAGTCCCTCCACCTCAATATATTATTCAAGTGGCCATATGCCAAGAGATTAATTTAGTTTATAAGGAAAACCAGACAATAACAAAATAAGTTGACCTCGTTTATGAGGAAAATCGTAGAAGTAACAAGGTTAAAAGAAGGGAATAAACGAACACCAAGGAGACGGTGTGACCTAGCTAGCAGACAGAAAGACCATCACCACAAAAGGCACAAGAGATGTGGGGTGCTATCGAGGGATCACAATACCAAAACTTTGCAGACAGCTTAACACACCACACTGGCGTGCGTACCGAACCCCGTGGCACAACACAAGAGCATCAACAATCATTGAGTGCCTTGACACGAACCTTGACTGCGAGCACCACCACGAGAGATCGGAAAATTTGGCTAGTTGGGGAGGCATCATTGCACCATCACTGAGCAAAGGTGAAACAATATAACACCAAGAGGACAATGCTCACCACAACACAACGGCAACCATGGGAAGGTCTTGAGCATGTGCAACAAAAGGATGCCACACCACACAGTGGGCAAGCGTGGAAGGATGGCAACTCCACAAAACCAAGAGGTGTTATTGCCAGACCCAAGGATACACCACCGTTGCCCCAAAGTCGGTAGCCGCATCAACCCATAGCCACAATCCTCCTCCATCCAATCACCACCAATGACCTCAGGCAACCAACAAGGATTGTCACCTCCAAGACGGCGCCACCATGGTGGTTACGGTCTCAGGGAGTCGCTGTCATCCGATCTAGGAGCTGGATCTTGGGAAATTACCCATAGAGTATACAAGGTAGGTGGGCATAGGAGCATGACGCAACGACGCCTCCAAGGAGGGATACGACACCGCCGGTGCTGATCAAAGTTGACATTGGGCTATCACCCGTAGCATCCCATCTCGCCACCGAAATTGCACCATGTCCTCGTTGAGACCGAAGGCACCATCACTCAGGTCCTCACTAACCTCCCGTCACGACTGTTTCCGAGCGCCGCCAGATCCAACCCAGGTAGTCGAAGCTATCACGTTTGGACAGATCAAGGCGACACAACCATGATCTGGCAGGGACCGCAAGCCTCCCGGTGCCGGGAGACGCTTGCAGAGGGAGGCAGCCACCCGGACCTTCAACAAACTGGAGCAGGCGAAAGGACTATCCGCCAACTGATAACCCACAAGTATAGGGGATCGCAACAGTTTTTGAGGGTAGAGTATTCAACCCAAGTTTATTGATTCTACACAAGGGGAGCCAAAGAATATTCTCAAGTATTAGCAGCTGAGTTGTCAATTCAACCACACCTGGAAGATTTAATATCTGCAGCAAAGTATTTAGTAGCAAAGTAATATGGAAGTAACGGGAACGGTGGCATAAGTAACAGTAGCAGTTTTGTAGTAATCGTAACAGTGGCAGCAGAAAAGTAACTAAGCAAAGATCAATATGTGAAAAGCTCGTAGGTAATGGATCAGTGATGGGTAATTATACCAGATGCGATTCCTCATGCAACCATTAGAACAAAGGGTGACAAAGAACTAGCTCCAGTTCATCAATGTAATGTAGGCATGTATTCCGAATATAGTCATACGTGCTTATGGAAAAGAATTTGCATGACATCTTTTTTCCTACCCTCCCGTGGTAGCGGGGTCCTATTGGAAACTAAGGGATATTAAGGCCTCCTTTTAATAGAGTACCGGACCAAAGCATTAGCACTTAGTGAATACATGAGCTCCTCAAACTATGGTCATCACCGTGAGTGGTCCCGATTATTGTCACTTCGGGGTTACCGGATCATAACACATAGTAGGTGACTATTGAATTGCAAGATAGGATCAAGAACTCACATATATTCATGAAAACATAATAGGTTCAGATCTGAATTCATGGCAATCGGGCCCTAGTGACAAGCATTAGGCATAGCAAAGTCATAGCAACATCAATCTTAGAACATAATGGATACTAGGGATCAAACCCTAACAAAACTAACTTGATTACATGATAAATCTCATCCAACCCATCACCGTCCAGCAAGCCTACGATGGAATTACTCATGCACGTCGGTGAGCATCATGAAATTGGTGATGGAGGAAGGTTGATGATGACGACGGCGATGGATTCCCCTCTCCGGAGCCCCGAACGGACTCCAGATCAGCCCTCCCGAAAGAGATTAGGGCTTGGTGGCGGCTCCGTATCGTAAAACGCGATGAATCCTTCTCTTTAATTTTTTTTTCTCCCCGAACGTGAATATATGGAGTTGGAGTTGAGGTCGGTGGAGTCTTAGGGGGGCCCATGAGGTAGGGGGCGCGCCCCAGGGGGTGGGCGCACCCTGCACCCTCGTGGACAGGGTGTGGGCCCCCTGATGCTGATTCTTTCACCAATATTTTTTATTATTTGCAAAAAGTGTCTCTGTGGATTTTCAGGTCATTCCGAGAACTTTTATTTCTACACAAAAATAACACCATGGCAATTCTGCTGAAAATAGCGTCAGTCCGGGTTAGTTCCATTCAAATCATGCAAGTTAGAGTCCAAAACAAGGGCAAAAGTGTTTGGAGAAGTAGATACGTTGGAGACGTATCAACTCCCCCAAGCTTAAAGCTTTGCTTGTCCTCAAGCAATTCAATTGACAAACTGAAAGTGATAAATAAAAACTTTTACAAACTCTGTTTGATCTTGTTGTTGCACATATGTAAAGCCAGCATTCAAGTTTTTAGCAAAGATTATGAACTAACCATATTCACAATAACATTTAGGTCTCATGTTTACTCATATCAATGGTATAATCAAGTAGCGAGCAATAATAATAAATCTCGGATGGCAACACTTTCTCAAAACAATCTGTAACACTCCAAAAATTTTGATTTGGTTTTCATTAAAATCTTTATTTGAATTAAAGGAGGGTATTTGAATTTTTTTAGAGGGACTCTTCTTCTCAAATCTTTTCTTTTTATGACAAATATTTTTTTCTAAGAAAGGTCCTTCTCAACCTTGATCTTTAGTCTTAAGGGTTTTTCAAAATTGTGTTGGCTCAACACAAATAATATTGGAGGGTTTTGAAATTATTTCTATTAAAAAGAAATCCTATGGATTTTTGGTTTTATTCTTTTACCTTTTAAAGATTTCTCTTTTTCCTTGTCACATGTTGAAATTTTCTTCCAAAACCCCTCCCTCCACTTTGGGTCAAGTCTAATATCCAATCCCAGCAAGTTCAACCCATTTTTTATTTTTATTGTATTTATTTTATCCTCAAAACAATTTCTGTCATTTATTTGGAGCCTTGGTGATTTACAAAGGAACCACCAGAACCCCTTTGATTTTTGGTCCCAAACAAACTCCCCTGGCTAGTATTTAGTACCCTCAACCTAGATCCATCAAGATCCACTTGTCCACAATGCAAAAATTTCAAATTTTGCTTGCTGCAAGTTTGGACCAGATTTGCCATTTTTGGTGAAATTCATCATTCTTCTTCTCCAAAAATTCTGAGATAAATCATGCAGCCCCTGGATGCATTGAGAGGTCACCTCACCAAAGATCAACTCCAGAAAAATTTTCCACATGCCAAAAACATTTCATCGAACACCTGGCGTGCCTTTGTTTCGCCAAAATTCAGAAAAGTTCAGGTTTCGATGTTGATTTCGATCGACGGTGTCGTTTTCGTCAGAACCCGTCGACAATCTCGCCAGTAGCCACCTTGGATCATTGCTCACTGCTCCTGCTTCTTAACCAGTGCGTCGCACGATCGTTTGGACGGGCGCAAGTGTCGGTGGCGACGTGGCACCTCATCGTCGGCGTCTTCTGCGGTGGCAGAACCACCCATGGCGGCCAGCAGGGGCCAGCCCTGCCTTTCGGCGCCGTCCAGCACCGCCTAAGCCACCCGGAGCCTCCGCGTGGCCACCCCCTCCCCTGTGCACACTGCTGCACAGTCATCGCGGCCAGAGAGGCGCAGAGCACGCTCTCTGCCGCCGACGAGCCCCGTGAGGCCGTTCCGTCGAGCAAGTGTAGTGACGCCCAAGTTTTGCCAAACTTCGCCGGGGATGGAACCAGTGAACCTATCCGCAGCTGATTGCCCGACCCCTAAACCTCCCGTTCAACCACTGCCTCGCCGTAATCACCGCTGGAGTAATCCCGATCGTGGCAACCGCCTCGGGCCGGCTATAAAAGGGGGCCTCGAGCTCGATCTCAACCAGGCATCACCCCTTCACCTCACCAGAGCCACGCCTAGCTACTAGGAAGACCTCGGGGAGGCCTTCTTCCCCGACTCCGGCCGCCCCGATCCGCTTCGGGCTCCGGCACGATCCTCACTGGTGACAGCATCTCCGCCTCCCAAACCACGTCAGCAGCCTCATGGTCCACTGCCTAGTCTAACCCGAGCCTCAATTTGGCACCTGCAGCTCTCCTCGGCGAGATCCACCACCGCCCGAACCACCGTCCGCCGGAGTAGAGGCCGCTGTGGACGTGGTGCTCGCCGGCAACCAACTCCACCACCCACAGGTGCGGAAGGACTCAGTGAACCCGTAGGTGCCCTCCTTTCCCCCTACCTCGCCGTGGATCGCTGCCGGCGACCACCGCGGCCCTCGGACGTCGGGCGCTCTGTTTTAGTTTTTAAACCTGACGAGTGGGACCCCCTCGTCAGCTTTTTCTCTTTTTTGAACCGTTTTTAAACGCCTCGGGCAAAATACGCCTTCTAATTGAGACGTTTTCTGTCTCTTTTATAAACTAACCCCTCGAAACTTTCTGTTTCATTACAGATGAGTCCCTGGACTAAAACCCTAATAACTTTTAAACAAAAGATGATTTTGAATTGATTCTTTTTCTGTCATCTTTATTTTTCTGTATAGTTTTTTTTCAAGTTTATTTGAAAAATATTTGGAACAATTTTTATGCACATACGGTATTTACGTTAGTATGCGTTTTCTTTATACCGTATATACCGGAGGAGGTGACGGAACCACAAACTTCACCGAGCTAGACTCCGACTACTCCGAACCAGGCAAGGATGTTTGAACCTTTGATATGATGAGTGTTTTGCATGTTTGCTTGAGTAATTATTTCATGGCATGTTCATATAAGCGAACTGTGAGTGTCATATTGCATGCAAGGCAACTACGTGTGAGCTTCGAAACTTGGTGTGTTCACTTGACAGAAGACAACATGATCATGTGGTGACATGTAAGGTGGTGAGCTGGTATTGTTGAAGCTTGCCAGTCTTATACCAATTGTTTAACTCCAGTGTTAACGTGGGTCAAGTCTCGATCCCGTTCGTTTCCCCCTCGTGCTGCCACATGTTTTCTGCAAAGAGTGCGGTTTAGTAAGTTCCAAACCTCTTTCCTTGTACACATCAAACAGAGGGACCGTGATGAGGGTTCCATGGCCCTGGATTAAAGCCCGTCATCCGGTCAGGGGGCATGGGTGTTTCCGGTTGTGACCGAGAGGGGGGCACACCTTAGAGTGCGCGATATAAATTTGATCCCATGCTATTCGAGGTTGTGACCTCCCCAATCTTAGAGTTTTTCTTGAACGTTGCCTGGGGTGATTCCTGGCAGCGGAATGTTGAATGGGTGCGTACTGGTTAGATGTGTTTCTTCTAAAATACCGTAAACGGAACTAGTCCTTTGTGACTACTGAAATCCGTTGCTTGTGAGTAAAGAGTACAAACTCTGCAGAGTCAAAACCATTCGAGTATCCCTGACCATGATCAAAGATGTGAACAGTATCTCAGTGTCAGTGTCAGTCTCGGTGTCAAATCTCAGTGTCAACCTCAGTGGCAGTCTCCGGAATATAAACAGGAAACCGTGAGTGGTAAACTCGACTGAATATTATTCCTATGAATGGACTAACCAGTTTATTATTATGTGCTGAGTAATTTCTTGGGATGAATTAAATTCATGAAATGCTTGAATTCGAATGATGAAATATAAGCACTTTATGTGATGTCGCTTAGACGTCCGACTGCAGCGCTCTTGTTATTTACTTTCGATATAAGCCCTTTACGCGATGTCGCTCAGACGTCCGACTGAGGCATTGTTGTTATTTACTTTCGATATAAGCCCTTTACGTGATGTCGCTCAGACGTCCGACTGTGGCATTCCTGTTATTTACTTTCGATATAAGCCCTTTATGTGATGTCGCTCAGACGTCCGACGGTGGCATTATTATTATTTACTTTTGATATAAGCCCTTTATGCGATGTCGCTCAGACGTCCGACTGTGGCATCTTTGTGATTTACTTTCATTATAAGCCCTTTTCGATATGTCGCTTAGACGTCCGACTGTGGCCCGTACTGTCATTTACTTTTCTGTATAAGCCCTTTAGGTGGTGTTGCCCTGACACCCGATTGCGGCATGTTACTTTTATTTTACCTTTCGTGGCGTCGCTCCAGACACCCGATCGGTCTTCAGTTACTTTTTTGGGATTTCGGGAGGACTACCGCCTGACTTCCTTTTTATTTAACATGCCGTGCAAATTTAAATTATCTGAGTGTGCATTAGAATCCTGCTCATGTGCATCATGTTTACATTTGTTATATCTTATGTCCGAACTGTCTTGCGAGTACATTCAAAGTACTCACCTGGCTTGTTGATTTGGCCAGATATCGACGAAGGCGATCTTATGGATGAAGAGTACGATAGTGAGTCCGACGCCTAGAAGAGTCCCAGTCAGTCCCGTGCGATCCTGGAAATGGTCACTTGTATCAAATACGCTTCCGCTACCGAATAAAATCATCGAGCCTCACTCCGGCTCGATGAGTCAGAAGATTTAGGAGTCATGTCACCCACTTCACTGTGACATATCCACCACCACTTTTATTACGAGTTAGTAGTTATGCCACCATACCCTTGTGTCATATCCGCCTTTATGTACAATATTGGCATGCTTGTAATAAATTGTTGAGCAGCCTCAGCTCAACCTTGTATAATATTTAGTACTTCTGGATTTCTGTATCAAGGATTTGTCTACCAGTAAGTAGGATTTTCCTATACTGGTCCGATAAAAGGGTCGGTTTCTCAATAAATGTTTTATTGGAAAACCGGTCCTGACAACCTTGGTACCAGAGCCAGGCTGACTGTAGGAAACCACTAGGTGCGATCACTAATTGGTTATTAGCCTCTTAAGTGCTATTTTAGCATTTTGCAGAAACGTAGCAATTTTCTGTTAGTCATCATAAATTTATGATCTGACTATTCGGAATTTTTGTCTACTTTTGTAGATGGCTAGCAACGACTGTGAGTCACAGGTGTTCGCCAATGTACCTGAGGGGCTTATCAAGCTTCTCGCCTCAATCGTCAAGGTCGCGATTGGGCCATTGGCTCGTCCGGAATTCACACTCTACCAGCACAAGATCAGCGACAGCTTGCCTATGCACCAGGACGCGGTGCAATTCAAGGGAGGGTGTTCTGAGTCACGCCGCTTCCGATTTGTGGGAAGGGCCATGCCTACAGAGAGGCATGCCATGCAGATGGCTGCCCGTGAGGCGATAGCTCGTCTCCGGGATGTTCTTCCCTCGATGAAGACTCGTCGCTACCGCTACCTCCCGTGCCACGTGCCTTACACTTGTCACTATGCATTCGCTTGCCCAAGGGGAGAGAGAGATGAGGCTATTGAGATGCTTGTTGAGTATCTCAAAGCTCTTGAGGCAGCTTTTGACAACCTCATGGACGACCTTGTAGCTGCTCGTATGGACTTCGTGCAGGGTTGTTCCACCAACAGGAGGGAGCTCCTCCACACAGCACCACCACTGACTTACGTCTCGTCCTCAGCGTCCTATACACCTGCCATCTTCGCCACCGCTCGCCGCCTGCCTACCACTGAGGAGTTTGACCAAGTCATTGCTCCTACCCCAGTCCGTGATGCACCACCTGACGCCCTCACCAACTCCATGAGCTCAAGACCTCGCGTCTGGAGCCTATTAGTGAGGAGGAGGTTGAGTCTCCAGCATCACTGGGTCTTACCCTCGGCAGGCCGAGGGAAGTTCTTACCATCTCCGACTGAGTGCGCCTAGCAGCCGTGCGTTGTACCTGCTTGTATGATATGTTTATATGTATATAGGTTTGGTGAGAAGTAGTTTGTGTGCGCATCATGTAGGAACTCGGAGAAGTGCACTAGCCTAAATAACATGTCAGGAATGTGTACGCACATCCTGAGTGATGTATTGTATAATTACTGTTTGCGTGTAAGATATGTACCGAGCAGTCCTTCTCCATGCGCAATCCAATATTTTCTTGAAAAATCTTGGAGTTTTTAAAATTCTGCCTTTGCAAATTTATTTATTTTTGCGACTCAGATTCTTTTTCTCATAAGTTATGCAAAAATACCCCAGAGTGGAAAATGCCTCGTCCCTGGACTCGTTCCATGCCAAGACCTCCAGAAGAAAATTATGGTACCCAGACAAGCAACAATTTCACACAGGGGCAGTCAAGTCAGCAAGGCAGCGAAGCATCATTTTCTCAAATATGTCGCCTTTATGAGCAAAGCCAGCAGCAGCATCAAGAAATGATGAATCATGTTATCAATATGGGAAATCATCGTGAACCATATCAGCAGCATCCCAAATTGTCTAAACTACAAAAGACACGTCCCCCAACGTTTGCTCACACTGATAGGCCGCTTGAGGCCGATGATTGTCTTCGAGACATTGAAAGGAAATTAATTGTTGCACAATGTTCGGACCGTGAGAAGGTACTTTATGCACCTCACTACCTCACTGGAGCAGCTGCATCATGGTGGGAAAATTTCCTACACATGCACCCCAATGAAAATAACATCACCTGGGAAGAATTTAAAGAAGGTTTTCGTGGGGCGCACATCCCCAGAAGCATTATGAAGATCAAGAAAAGGGAGTTTGATGACCTCAAACAGAGAAGCATGACAGTGATTGAGTACAATAGTCAGTTTACTCAGTTATCTCGTTATGCCAACGAAGAGCTTATGATTGAAAATAAAAAGATGGAGAAATTTTTGGATGGTCTGGCACCAGCCCTTAAATGCTAGCTGGTCGTGCACACCTTTCCGGACTTCAAGACGCTTGTGGACAAGGCCATTACATTGGAAAATGAGCGCCGCAGCTTGGAGGATTTTCGCAAGCGCAAAAGGGACCAGACTACTCATGCTCACAACAACCGGAACAAGGCTGATTTTCAGAAGAATGGAGCAAACAAATCTCTGACCAATGTTCCACGCCCAACCAAAAAATTTCATGCAAGGGACAAGGATTTTACATATCGCCCAGGTGTTACTTGCTACGCTTGTGGAGAAGAAGGACACTATGCCAAACAGTGCCCAAAACTAAGGAACTCGGCCCCCAAGCCGAACAACAGTGGAAATAATTCAACACCCAAGCGTAACAACTTCAACCCCAATAACAACCACAAGAAGGGTCACTTGAACCATGTGACCAAGGAGGAAGCACAGGATGCCCCGGATATCGTACTCGGTACGTTCCCTGTCAACACAATACCTGCCACGGTTTTGTTTGATTCTGGAGCTTCTCACTCGTTCATTTCAAAGAAATTTGCTTTGCAACATGATTTCTCTATGCTTCCCTTGAAAAAATTCATGATCATCAAGTCCCCCGGGATTAAGCAAATCACTCAAAGTTACTGCCAAGGTGTGGTTATTGAGTTTGAGGGACTAAAGTTTCAGGCAAACCTCATTGTATTGGAAAATAAGGGACTGGATGTTATACTAGGAATGGACTGGTTAACCACCAACAAGGGATTTATCGACTGCTTCAATCGGACTGTAATTCTTATCCATCATCACGGGAATACAATAAAAATTGCAGCTCAAGAAAGACAAATGTCACGACAACCAAGGTTGAACAAGGTGGACGTTTCAGAGTTAAGCAAAGTTCCAGTGGTGTGTGAGTTCCCCGACGTATTTCCCGAAGAACTACTAGGCATGCCACCAGACCAGGAAATAGAATTCATCATTGAGCTAGCACCTGGAACCACCCCCATTTAAAAGAAACCCTACAGAATGGCACCCTCCGAGTTGGTAGAATTAAAGAAGCAAATAGAAGAATTACTTGACAAAGGATTTATACGGGCCAGCTCCTCACCTTGGGGTTCACCAGTTTTATTTGCCAAGAAAAAGGATGAGACACTGAGATTATGTATAGACTATCGAGCTCTCCACATGGTCACCATCAAAAACAAATATCCGATGCCACGGATAAATGCTTTATTTGACCAGCTCGCACAAGCCAAGGTTTTCTCGAAAATTGATTTGAGATCAGGGTATCATCAATTAAAAGTACGGACAGAAGATATCCCTAAGACCGCATTCACCTCCAGATACGGATTGTATGAATTTACAGTAATGCCGTTCGGACTGACAAACGCCCCCGCATATTTTGTCCACCTCATGAACAAAGTGTTTATGAAATTTATGGACAAATTTGTTGTGATGTTCATTGATGATATTCTGGTATACTCCAAGACACCAGAAGAGCATGCTGAACATCTCAGGATTGTACTGGGAGAATTAAGGAAACATCAATTATACGCCAAATTCAGCAAATGTGAATTTTGGTTAAGACAGGTTGGTTTTCTAGGCCATGTATTGACCCAAGAAGGTGTTGCCGTAGACCCAGAAAAAGTCAAGGCCGTACTTGGCTGGAAACCACCAGCCAACGTGACAGATGTACGAAGTTTCCTAGGGATGGCTGGATATTACCGAAGGTTTATTGAAGGATTCTCCACCATAGCAAAACCAATGACACAGTTACTCAAAAAGGATAATAAATTTGTATGGACTGAAGCTTGCGAGAAAAGTTTCCAAGAACTCAAAAGGAAATTAACAATAGCACCGGTACTGGTTGTACCAGACATACACAAGAGTTTTGAAGTATATTGTGATGCATCCCGGAAGGGCCTCGGATGTGTACTAATGCAAGAAGGCAAGGTAGTCGCATACGCTTCTAGGCAACTACGAAAGCATGAAGAAAATTATCCTACTCATGACTTGGAATTGGCAGCAGTCATTCATGCACTTAAAGAGTGGAGACACTTTTTGCTTGGAAATCGGTGTGAAATATATACGGACCATAAAGGTCTCAAATATATATTCACGCAGCCAGAACTAAATTTACGGCAACGGCGCTGGTTGGAATTAGTCAAAGATTATGATGTTGGCATTCACTACCATCCAGGAAAGGCGAATGTAGTGGCGGATGCTCTTAGTCGCAACCCCAGCTCGGGCAACGATAGTCTACAGAAATTGAGACCTGAAATTCAGCAGGAGTTCGCCAAACTCGACTTGGTGATGGTCACTAAGGGCAACGTGTCAAATTTGGAAATACAGCCTACCCTAATGGAACAGATTAAGAAGGCTCAGCATGGACATCCCAGCATCGAAGGCATAAAAATAAAAGTGAGTATGGGCAAGGCCTCAGAATTCGTCGTAGATGACAAGGGAATATTATGGTACTGAGACAGACTTTGCATGCCAAATATAGAGGACCTCAAACAGAAAATTCTAGCTGAAGGCCACACCGCTTCATATTCAATCCACCCTAGAGGAACCAAAATGTATAAGGACATTTAGGAAATTTTTTGGTGGCACGGTATGAAGAGGGATATAGCCACCTTCATTGCATGTTGTGATTCGTGTCAACGCATTAAGGCCGAGCATCAGAAACCAGTAGGGCTGTTACAGCCAAACAAGATACCTGAGTGGAAATGGGACGAAATTGGGATGGATTTTATTGTCGGACTACCTCGGTCGCAACACGGAAATGATGCCATATGGGTCATCGCAGATAGACTAACCAAGGTGGCACATTTCATTCCCGTAAAGACAACCTACACCACTCAGAAGCTTGCCAAACTTTATCTCTCCTGCATAGTTTGTCTGCATGGAATCCCAAAGACTATAATATCCGACAGGGCCACTCAATTCGTCTCTAGATTTTGGGATCACTTACAACAGGCTCTGGGAACTCAACTAGTGTTCAGTACAGCATACCACCCCCAGACTGATGGACAAACTGAACGCGTGAACCAAATTCTAGAGGACATGCTGAGAGCATGTGTTCTCACCTATGGAATCAGTTGGGAAGAAAGCTTTCCATATGCTGAGTTCGCATACAACAACAGTTACCAAGCCAGACTTCAAATGGCACCTTTTGAAGCCTTGTACGGGCGGAGATGTCGCACCCCATTAAATTGGTCAGAAACAGGAGACAGACGTATCTTCAGCCCAGACATACTCAAGGAAGCCGAGGAGAAAGTTAGACTAATCAGGGACCGACTCAAGACAGCTCAAAGCCGACAAAAGAGTTATTACGATCGAAAACATCGGGAAGTCAGTTTTGAACCCGGTGAGCGAGTTTCTCCTATGAGGGGCCTGCAACGGTTCAAAGTTAAAGGAAAGCTAGCACCAAGATTTATTGTACCTTTCTGTGTAGTTGCACGAAGAGGCACAGTAGCCTACCAACTAGACCTACCCAAAGAGCTGTCAGACGTCCACGACGTGTTCCACGTCTAGCAGTTGAGGAAATGTGTAAGCAACCCAGAGAAGCATGCATCATATGAGGACATCGACGTGCAACCAGACCTCACCTATAGGGAACATCCAATAAAAATATTGGAGGGGTCTGAAAGGAGGACCCGTCAGAAAACAATAAAGTTTTTCAAGGTTCAGTGGAGCAATCACACCGAGGAGGAAGCAACGTGGGAAAGGGGGGATTTTCTTCGGACAGAACACCCACACCTATTTGAGGATCAGCTGAAATCTCGGGGACGAGATTTTTCCTAAGGGGGTAGGTGTTGTAACACTCCAAAAATTTTGATTTGGTTTTCATTAAAATCTTTATTTGAATTAAAGGAGGGTATTTGAATTTTTTTAGAGGGACTCTTCTTCTCAAATCTTTTCTTTTTATGACAAATATTTTTTTTCTAAGAAAGGTCCTTCTCAACCTTGATCTTTAGTCTAAAGGGTTTTTCAAAATTTTGTTAGCTCAACACAAATAATATTGGAGGCTTTTGCAATTATTTCTATTAAAAAGAAATCCTATGGATTTTTTGTTTCATTCTTTTACCTTTTAAAGATTTCTCTTTTTCCTTGTCACATGTTGAAATTTTCTTCCAAAACCCCTCCCTCCACTTTAGGTCAAGTCTAATATCCAATCCCAGCAAGTTCAACCCATTTTTTGATTTTTATTCTATTTATTTTATCCTCAAAACAATTTATGTCATTTATTTGGAGCCTTGGTGATTTACAAAGGAACCACCAGAACCCCTTTGAGTTTTGGTCCCAAACAAACTCCCCTGGCTAGTCTTTAGTACCCTAAACCTAGATCCATCAAGATCCACTTGTCCACAATTCAAAATTTTCAAATTTTACTTGCTGCAAGTTTGGACCAGATTTGCCATTTTTGGTGAAATTCACCATTCTTCTTCTCCAAAAATTCGTAGATAAATCATGCAGCCCCTGGATGCATTGAGAGGTCACCTCACCAAAGATCAACTGCAGAAAGATATTCCACATGCCAAAAACATTTCATCGAACACCTGGCGTGCACTGTTTCTGTCAAAATTCAGAAAAGTTCAGGTTTCAGTGTTCAGTTTCAGTCGACGGTGTCGTTTTCGTCAGAACCCGTCGACAATCTCGCCAGTAGCCACCTTGGATCGTTGCTCACTGCACCTTCTTCTTATCCAGTGCGCCGCATGATCGTTTGGACGGGCGCAAGTGTCGGTGGTGACGTGGCACCTAATCGCTGGCGTCTTCTGCGGTGGCAGAACCACCTGTGGCGGCTAGCAGGGGCCAGTCCTGCCTTTCGGGCGCTGGCCCAGCACCGCCTAAGCCACCCGGAGCCTCCGTGATGGCCACCCTCCCGTGCAGCACGTCACGATCACCATGCCGAGAGGCGCAGAGCCCGCTCTCTGCCGCCGCCGAGCCCCGTGAGGCCGTTTCGTCGAGAGCGTGGAGTAGTGCCCATGTTTTGCCAAGCTTAGACCCGGGATGGAACCAGGGAACCTATCCGCAGCTGCCCCGACCCCTAAACCTCCCATTCAACCACTCCCTCGCCGTAATCACCGCCGGAGTAATCCCGATCGCGGCAACCGCCTCCGGCCGACTATAAAAGGGGGCCTCGAGCTCAATCTCGACCAGGCATCACCCCTCCACCTCACCAGAGCCACGCCTAGCTACTAGGAAGACCTCGGGGAGGCCTTCTTCCCCGACTCCGGCCGCCCCGATCCGCTTCGGGCTCCGGCACGATCCTCACTTGTGAGAGCATCTCCACCTCCCAAACCGCGCCGGCAGCCTCATGGTCCACTGCCTAGTCTAACCCGAGCCTCAATTTGGCACCTGCAGCTCTCCTCGGCGAGATCCACCACCGCCCGAACCACCGTCCGCCGGAGTAGAAGCCGCCGTCGACGTGGTGCTCGCTGCGACCAACTCCACCACCCACAGGTGCGGAAGGACTCAATGAACCTGTAGGTGCCCTTCTTTCCCCCTACCTCGCCGTGGATCTCCGCCAGCGACCACCGCGACCCTCGGGCGCCGGGCGCTCTGTTTAAGTTTTTAAACCTGACGGGTGGGACCCCCTCGTCAGCTTTTTCTCTTTTTTGAACCGTTTTTTTTAAAACGCCTCGGGCAAAATACGCCTTCGAACTGAGACGTTTTCTGTCTCTTTTATAAACTAACCCCTCGAAACTTTCTGTTTCATTACAGATGAGTCCCTAGACTAAAACCTTAATAACTTTTAAACAAAAGATGATTTTGAATTGATTCTTTTCCTGTCATCTTTATTTTTCTGTCTAGTTTTTTTTTCAAATTTATTTGAAAAATATTTGGAACAATTTTTATGCACACACGGTATTTACGTTAGTATGCGTTTTCTTTATACCGTAGATACCGGAGGAGGTGACGAATACGCAAACTTCACCGAGCTAGACTCCGACTACTCCGAACCAGGCAAGCATGTTTGAACCTTTGATATGATGAGTGTTCTGCATGTTTGCTTGAGTAGTTATTTCATGGCATGTTCATATAAGCAAACTGTGCGTGTTATATTGCATGCAAGGCAACTACGTGTGAGCTTCGAAACTTGGTGTTTTCACTTGACGGAAGACAACATGATCATGTGGTGACATGTAAGGTGGTGAGCTGGTATTGTTGAAGCATGCCAGTCTTATACCAATTGTTTAACTCCAGTGTTAACGTGGGTCAAGTCTCGATCCTGTTCGTTTCCCCCTTCGTGCTGCCACATGTTTTTTGCAAAGAGTGTGGTTTAGTAAGTTGCAAACCTCTTTCCTTGTACACACCAAACAGAGGGACCACGATGAGGGTTCCATGGCCCTGGATTAAAGCCCGTCATCCGGTCAGGGGGCATGGGTGTTTCCGGATGGGACCGAGAGGGGGGCACCCCTTAGAGCGCGCGATATAAATTTGATCCCATGCTATTCGAGGTTGTGACCTCCCCGTCTTAGAGTTTTTCTTGAACATTGCCTAGGGTGATTCCTGGGAGCGGAATGTGGAATGGGTGTGTACTGGTTAGATGTGTTTCTTCTAAAATACCGTAAACGGAACTAGTCCTTTGTGACTACTGAAATCCGTTGGCTGTGGGTAAAGAGTAGAAACTCTGCAGAGTCAAAACCATTCGAGTATCCCTGACCATGATCAAAGATGTGAACAGTATCTCAGTGTCAGTGTTAGTTTCGGTGTCAAATCTCAGTGTCAACCTCAGTGGAAGTCTCCGGAATATAAACAGGAAACCGAGAGTGGTAAACTCGGCTGAATATTATTCCTATGAATGGACTAACCAGTTTATTATTATGTGCTGAGTAATTTCTTGGTATGAATTAAATTCGTGAACTGCTTGAATTCGAATGATGAAATATAAGCCTTTTATGTGATGTCGCTCAGACGTCCGACTGCGGCGCTCTTGTTATTTACTTTCGATATAAGCCCTTTACGCGACGTCGCTCAGACGTCCGACTGAGGCATTGTTGTTATTTACTTTCGATATAAGCCCTTTACGTGATGTCGCTCAGACGTCCGACTGTGGCATTCCTGTTATTTACTTTCGATATAAGCCCTTTATGTGATGTCGCTCAGACATCCGACTGTGGCATTATTGTTATTTACTTTCGATATAAGCCCTTTATGCGATGTCGCTCAGATGTTCGACTGTGGCATCTTTGTGATTTACTTTGATTATAAGCCCTTTTCGAGATGTCGCTTAGACGTCCGACTATGGCGCGTACTGTCATTTACTTTTCTATATAAGCCCTTTAGGTGGTGTTGCCCTAACACCCAACTGCGGCATGTTACTTTTATTTTACCTTTCGTGGCGTCGCTTCAGACACCCGATCGGTCTTCAGTTATTTTTTTTGGGATTTCGGGAGGACTACCGCCTGACTTCCTTTTTATTTAACATGCCATGCAAATTTAAATTATCTGAGTGTGCATTAGAATCCTGCTCATGTGTATCATGTTTACATTTGTTATATCTTATGTCCGAACTGTCTTGCGAGTACATTCAAAGTACTCACTTGGCTTGTTGATTTGGCCAGATATCGACGAAGGCGATCTTATGGATGAAGAGTACGATAGCGAGTCCGACGCCTAGAGGAGTCCCAGTTAGTCCCGTGCGATCCTGGAAATGGTCACTTGTATCATATACGCTTCCGCTACCCGAATAAAATCATCGAGCCTCACTCCGGCGCTCGATAAGTCAGAAGATTTAGGAGTCATGTCACCCACTTCACTGTGACATATCCACCACCACTTTTATTACGAGTCAGTAGTTATGCCACCATACCCTTGTGTCATATCCGCCTTTATGTACAATATTGGCGTGCTTGTAATAAATTGTTGAGCAGCCTCAGCTCAACGTTGTATAATATTTAGTACTTCTGTATTTCTCTATCAAGGATTTGTCTACCAGTAAGTAGGATTTTCCTATACTGGTCCGATAAAAGGGTCGGTTTCTCAAAAAATGTTTTATTGGAAAACCGGTCCTGACACAATCATAATATGATATAACAAGATGGTATCTCGCTAGCCCTTTCTGAGACCGCAAAACATAAATGCAGAGCACCTCTGAAGATCAAGGACTGACTAGACATTGTAATTCAGGGTAAAAGAGATCCATTCACAGTCATACCCAATGTAAATTAATAGTAATGCATACAAATGACAACAGTGCTCTCTAACTGGTGCTTTTTACTAAGAGGATGATGACTCAACATAAAAGTAAATAGATAGGCCCTTCGCAAAGGGAAGCAGGGAATTGTAGAGGTGCCAGAGCTCGAGTTTTGAAATAAAGATAAATAATATTTTGAGTGGCATACTTTCATTGTCAACATAACAACCAAGAGATCTTGATATCTTCCGTCCTACACATATTACAGGCGGTTCCCAAACAGAATGGTAAAGTTTATACTCCCTCACCACCAACAAGCATCAATCCATGGCTTGCCCGAAACAACGGGTGCCTCCAACTAACAACAATCCAGGGGGAGTTTTGTTTGCAATTATTTTGATTTGATTTGAGCATGGGACTGGGCATCCCGGGTACCGGCAATTTTCTCATGAGTGATGAGCGGAGTCCACTTGTAGCGACCAGACCTCAAACAGTCTGATCTCTGTGCTCAGGTGTCATCCCTAGATCAGTAATGCTGACACCACACAGTACTTGAAGGATTTATAACAGAGTAGCACACACTTATTACATCAAATGTCTCAAGAGACAACTTATTACAATAAAAATGGCTTGAGACCATCTAAAAACGATAACAGCGGAAGGCTTGGAAGAAAAGCGAGTCCATCAACTCCAACGGCATCACTGAGTATAGAACCACGACCTAAAGGCACATTACTCGTCGTCTGAAAAGTCTGCAACATGAAACGTTGCAGCCCGAAAACGGATCAGCACATGGAATATGCTGGCAATGTAACACATAGAGAGTAATGAAAGAATAAGCTATACTACATGCATATATGGCTGGTGGAAAGCTCTATGGTTACAATTTTGCGTAAAGCCAATTTTTCCCTCATCAGAAGGAATAAATTTTATTTAACTATCATGGTGGTTGTTAAACATTGAGAATGGTTGACAGCATCCTCAATCCCAATTAAGCATCATCATTAAAACCCAACAAAATTAATTAAAGTAACATGATGAGATTCACATGATAATCCAAGTACTAGATACTCAAAACGTCCATAACCGGGGACACGGCTAACCATGATTAGTTTGTACACTCTGCAGAGGTTTGCGACTTTTCCCCACAAGACTCGATCTCCTCCGTTGGATTTCTCGCACTACATGGTGTTTGAGAAGCGGATGACCGAGACATAGTCTTCGAAGCGCTTAGCACCTTACGATCGGGTAGACTGTACCAACCTACATCCCCTACATCAGCTAGTCTACCATCGTAAGAGTTCGCACGACTTAGTCAACTATGCTAGAGCCCATAGTAACTTGTGGCTGCACACACGGAAGTTTCTAGTATGAATAGTCTCATGATCCCTTTGAGCACGGGTGGCGGTCCAAAAGAAACAGGCAATCTCGAATACCTGTACCTCAATCCACCAAGATGTGTGTTTAAGTTGCCACCTTAGTTAAACCATTTATTAACAATCTCACATCTGTCATGGATATCACTCACCCAATCCACGTCTAATAGCATAGCATGGCATAAGAAGCAAACGTAGAAGTAACTCCCAAAGGTTTAATAGTAAAACGGGTAATAGGTACTACCTCATCTACTTCCCATCCCACAATTTAATTAGATCCTAATCCTGCAATGTTTGAGGATTGATCTAATGCAATAAAAACTAGGCAGTAGAAAGGTATGATCAAAGTGTTACTTGCCTTGCTGATGATCCGCGAAACCTAGAGATTCGAAGTAACAGTGGCGACTCCGGGTACTCTATCGCAAACAAACAAACAAGCATACAATAAGTACTCATCTAATGCACAGGTAAAACTCAAATAAGAGATCTAACCAGAAATTTCAACTTAAGAACTCCGGTTTGCAAAAAGAATCAAATCAAACGAAGCAACAAAAGTCAAACGGCGAAAGAAAACAACTTTGTTTTACTAATCTGGACTTAAGTCAAATTTTACAGAAGCAAAAACTTGTTTAAGTTGGTTAAATGGAAAGAGGGTTTCGAGATTTAAACTCCAGCGCTTGAATCGCCTCGATTCCGATAAACGAGCGAAAAGTTATACTAAAACGAAAATTGAATCAGAAATCACGATCAGAAATAATCGCGGAAAATCCGAGAAAAAGAAAAACGACGAACAGCTTAACGAACGAACGTTCGTTATCTGGATCTAAACGATGAACGCGTTCGTTAAAACGAACGAACGAGCGAACACTCACTAAATAAATAAACCGGAAAAAAACCGATCTATAAAAAAACGAAACTAAAAAAACGCGGTTAAATAAAAAAACGGGCGGTTTTCTGAGGAAAACCGCCGGCGACGGCGGCTACCTCGGGCGGCGGGGCAGCGGCGCGGCGGCGGGGCGGCTCCGGCGAGCGGGCGACGGCGAGGCAGCGGCAAGGCGCAAGCGGCAAGCATGGAACGAGGGCGGCGCGCTAGGGTTTGGGGCGCGGGCGGCTGCGGGCTGGTGGGCTGGCTCGGGGCCCCGGGCGGCGGCTTATAAAGCCCCGGCCAGGCGGAGTCCTGGCCGGTTACGGCCCAAGGTCGGTTCGGACTTTAAAAAAAATTAATTCCGCGCAGAAAAACTAACGAAAGAAATACTAAACGGACTCCAAAAATCCCAAAATAAATTTTCCCCGACTTCTAAAATCAAGCCGGGCAAAGTGAACATTTATTTGGGGCCTAAATGCAATTTTCGAAAATGCATATTTTTCCTAAATTCAAATAAAATAGCGAAAAACTCCGAAATAAAACCTTATTTGATTTTATTATTAAATCCTCAATATTTCTTTATTTTGGGAAATTCATTTTATTCCCTCTCTCATATTTTTTTGGTAATAGAAATAATTGAAGATAAAATAATTAAAATCAAATGATCCTACTCTCGAAATTTGAGAAAACTCAAATATGAAAATAACGAAATCCCCAACTCTCTCCGTGGGTTCTTGAGTTGCGTAGAATTTCTAGGATCAAAACCAAAAGCAAACAAAATATGATATGCAATGATGATCTAGTGTATAACATTCCAAATTGAAAATTTGGGATGTTACAAACCTCATCGCTTAAAGATGTATCTCGCCCTCGAGATTCGGGTTGGCTAGAAAATAGGTGAGGGTGGTCTTTCAGCAAATCTTCCTCTCGCTCCCAGGTGGCTTCATCCTCTGTGTGGTGGCTCCACTGAACTTTGCAAAACTTGATAACCTTGCTGCGGGTGACTCGGCTGGCAAACTCAAGAATCTTAACTGGTTTCTCCTCATAGGTCAAATTGTTATCCAACTGAATTGCCTCCAACGGCACGGTATCCCTCAGCGGTATATCAACCATCTCCTTTGTCTGAGGTTTAACTCCTTCTGAGTGAAAATGTACTTCAAACTCTTGTGACCCGTGTACACCTCACAATGGTTTCCAATGAGGAAATGTCTCCATGTTTTCAATGCATGCACTACGGCTGCTAACTCCAAATCATGCGTGGCATAATTCAATTCGTGAGGTTTCAGTTGTCGTGAAGCATACGAAACAACTCTTCCCTCTTGCGTAAGCACGGCTCCAAGTCCTTGACGTGAAGCGTCGCAATACACCTCATAATCCTTGTTCTGATCTGGCAGAATAAACACTGGTGAGGTAACCAAACCTTTCTTCAACTCCTGGAAACTAGCCTCACACTCCTCAGTCCATATGAACTTGGTATCCTTCTTCAACAACTCCATCATAGGCTTTGCAATCCTTGAGAAGTTCTCAATAAATCTCCGGTAGTATCCTGCGAGTCCAAGGAAACTCGGATCTCTCCAACTGTTGTTGGTGCTTCCCAATTTGTTACGGTGATAACCTTTGTGGGATCAACTGCTATTCCTTCTCCGGATATAACATGTCCGAGGAATCCCACTTCCTTCAACCAAAACTCACATTTGCTGAACTTGGTGTACAACTGATGTTCTCTGAGCTTCTCAAGTACCAATCGCAAATATTCTTTATGCTCCTCTTCATTCTTCGAGTAAACCAGAATATCATCAATGAACACTACGACGAACTTATCCAAAAACTCCATAAACACTTTGTTCATCATGTTCATAAAATAGGCAGGTGCGTTAGTCAGACAAAATGACATAACAGTATACTCATACAACCCATACCTGGTGATAAAAGCCGTCTTAGGTATGTCCTGCTCTCGAATCTTCAACTGATGGTACCCTGATCGCAAATCAGTCTTGGAAAACACTTTAGCCCCTTGCAATCGATCAAACAGATCATTGATCATCGATAGTGGGTACTTGTTCTTGATTGTTACTTCGTTCAATCCACGATAATCAACAACCATCCTTAATGTTCCATCCTTCTTCTCCACTAGAAGTACTGGCGATTCCCAAGGCGGAGAACTTGGGCGAATATACCCTTTATCCAATAACTCCTTAATCTGCTTCTTAATCTCCTCCAAATCTTTTGCGGGCATCCTGTATGGTCTCTTAGATATTGGTCCTGTGCCTCGGAAAATCTCAATCAAAAACTCGATGTCTCCATCCGGTGGCATGCCTGGCAACTCTTCTGGAAATACATCCGGAAAATCCTTTACTACTGGTACTTCCTCCTGCACAACTCCTGATAAGGAATTTACTTGAGTCCTTTTCGTCACATGCCGTGATACATACTTGATCCTTCTTCCTTCAAGGCGTCGTAAGCAAGATTGTCTTACTAAGCGCATTCAATGTTCCTTCATACTTTTATAACCAATCCATGCCTAATATCACATCCAATCCTTGAGATTCCAATACTATTAGGTCCGAGGGAAACACATAGTTACCAATCCTTAATGGTAATCGATCATACCATTGACTAGCCATATACTCTGCTCCAGGCGAGGTTACTAACATGGGTGACCTAAGGGCTTGGGTTGGTAGATTATACTTATCCACAAATCCCCTTGAGATGTATGAATGCGATGCACCAGTATCAAAAGAACGAGTGCAGTAAATGACTTAACCAAAAACTTACCTATTACTGCATCAGGTTGAGCTTCAACCTCCTCCACGTTAACGTGGTTCACCTGTCCCCTGTTGAAAGGGTTCGGCTTCTTCCCAGAGCTTCCATTGCCATTCTGGCCTTCAGGACATTCATTGGCATAATGTCCGGTCTTCTGACACTTAAAACAGATGACTTGGCTTAGGTCTCTCTTGGCTGGGGTTGATCGGGTGAATGCGGTTCGGCCGTTGCTTCCTCCATTCCCATTACCATTCTTGGGGCCATTATGGTTGTGCGAGCTACCTCCTCCATGGGTATGCTGAAAATGAACTCCCGGTTTAGGGGTAAGACGGGTTTCTTTGAGCTCCAGAATTGTACTTCCCCTGTCCATACTTCCTCTTGCGGTTTTCAATTTGTTGCTGCTTCCATTCAATCATAAGAGCACGATCTACCAACTCCTGGTAGTTGTTGAAGCTTGCTACCATCAACTGCATGCTCAGCTCGTCATCCAGTCCTTCCAGAAACTTCTCCTGCTTAGCTGCATCCGTAGTAACGTCATCTGGGGCATAATGTGCTAGCTTACTAAAGTCATCCACATACTGGCCAACTGTCCGTCCTCCTTGGCGCAAGTTGCGAAACTCACGCTTCTTCATGGCCATAGCTCCTGCTGAAACATGGGCAGTACGGAAAGCTTGCTGAAACTGATCCCATGTGACAGTATCCACAGGGTAAGTGGCTGTGAAATTCTCCCACCATGCGGCTGCGGGTCCTTCAAGCTGATGAGCGGCAAATTTCACCTTTTCCCCATCTGTACATCCCATGCTGGTCAACTCCCTCCTTGTCTTACGGAGCCAATCATCCGCCACTATCAGCTCGGTCCCATCTTGGAGAACACCGGCGGATTCAGCCTAAGAAAACGGGTTAAGTGATCAATGGTGGTGGCGGTGGTGGGTTGTTGTTGTTGTTGTTCCTGGTTCTCGGTTACGGACTAGCAACTGCATCAAAGCATTCTGCTGCTGGATCAATTGAGTGAGCTCCAGTGGGAAAGCAAATCCATTGTCACGTCTCGGAGGCATCTGCGGGTTTAGAAAAGATGAGAATTAAGAATAGAATGAGGTCTAAAGAGAAAACACTACCCAAATGCACATGAGGCAAATGCACACAAAATCACTTAATTCAATCAAACAAGGCATACAATCGGTCTAGAACTATCGTAAAAGTGCTTGGACTATGCTATGTACATGGTGGAACACTACTACTGTTATGGTGGTCTACTAGAAAAACTTCTCCGATGAAGACTCCATGATATCTGCTCCGGCATCGTCTTTGAAGTCATAATCACTAGTATCAGAATCGGTGTCGTCGATGATGATGTAGTTGTCTGGACAAGTGCAATCGTCATCTTCTCCTCCGGGTGCTGAATTCCCCATGAGTTCTTCAATCTTCTCCTTAAGGTCGCCGTTTTGTCTTACTAGAGCGATGATCTCCTCCATGTAATCCTTGCGAGTGTCCATCAGTTCTCCTTCTAGCTTGATAATTCTAGCCTATGCTTTCTTCAACTCCATCATGTCTGCGCACATCTGGTTCTCTTGGCGTCGAATGTGCTGGTTTAACTCCTGGATGAAGGCGGCAATGGATCTATCCTTCTTGGTGCTAACTATCTCCCATTGTTCATCTCGGCGCCCACAAATCTGGTAGATAGTATCCTTCAAGTCATCTTGGTAGACTTCTCCAATGCGTCCCATAGTGATGTGAGCTGCCATGCTCTTTCCCAGACTCCAGGTTGGTGCATTAGAAGTACATTCTATGGGCTCCGTGGATCGGCGCTAACGTTCTTCCCGGAACTTGAGCTTGAATCTTCCAACGCTCCTCTTCGGGTAAAGTGGCGTTGTAGGTCCCGTGAAGCTTGGTATTCCGATGTTCAGTACTTATCCGACTTCCTTCGTGTGTCGTCCAAAGGGTGTATCTTCATCCGGCTGCGTGAACTTGATCCTCGCTTCCATCATCCTAAAAGAGTAGAAAAGATGAGGAGTCAGAAATGAGAAGAGAGTAGTGATCTAGGGCTTTAGCTTAGTGGTCATGTCCTACAGTCAGTGTGTGCTCTGATACCATCTTGTAGCGACCAGACCTCAAACAGTCGATCTACGTGCTCGTGTGTCATCCCCGGATCAAGAATGCCGACACCACACAAGATTTCTGAAGGATTTATAACAGAGTAGCAATCACACACTTATTACATTGAATGTCTCAAGAGAGAACTTATTACAATAAAAATGGCTTAAGGCCATCTAAAAACGATAACAACGGAAGGCTTGGAAGATAAGAGAGTCCATCAACTCCAACGGCATCACTGAGTATAGAACCACAACCTAAAGGCACATTACTCGTTGTCTGAAAAGTCTGCAACATGAAACGTTGCAGCCCAAAAACGGGTCAGCACATGGAATATGCTGGCAATGTAACACATAGAGAGTAATGAAAGAATAAGCTATACTACATGCATATATGGCTGGTGGAAAGCTCTATGGTTACAGTTTTGCGTAAAGCCAATTTTTCCCTACTGTAAGGAATAAATTTTATTTAACTATCATGGTGGTTGTTAAACATTGAGAATGGTTGACAGCATCCTCAATCCCACTTAAGCATCATCATTAAAACCCAACAAAATTAACTAAAGTAACATGATGAGATTCACATGATAATCCAAGTACTAGATACTCAAAACGTCCATAACCGGGGACACGGCTAACCATGATTAGTTTGTACACTCTGCAGAGGTTTGCACACTTTTCCCCACAAGACTCGATCTCCTCCGTTGGATTTCTCGCACTACATGGCGTTTGAGAAACAGATGACCGAGACATAGTCTTTCAGAAGCGCTAGCACCTTACGATCGGGTAGACCGTACCAACCTACATCCCCTACATCAGCTAGTCTACCACTGTAAGAGTTCGCACGACTTAGTCAACTATGCTAGAGCCCATAGTAGCTTGTGGCTGCACACGGAAGTTTCTAGTATGAATAGTCTCATGATCCCTTTGAGCCTGGGTGGCGGTCCAAAAGAAACAGGAAATCCTGGAATACCCAGGTACCTCAATCCACCCAGATGTGTGTTTAAGTTGCCACCTTATATAAACCATTTATTAACAATCTCACATCTGTCATGGATATCACTCACCCAATCCACGTCTACTAGCATGGCATGGCATAAGAAGCAAACGTAGAAGTAACTCCCAAAGGTTTAATAGTAAAACGGGTAATAGGTACTACCTCATCTACTTCCCATCCCACAATTTAATTAGATCCTAATCATGCAATGCTTGAGGATTGATCTAATGCAATAAAAACTAGGCAGTAGAAAGGTATGATCAAAGTGTTACTTGCCTTGCTGATGATCCGCGAAACCTAGAGATTCGAAGTAACAGGCGGCGCACTCCGGGTACTCTATCGCAAACAAACAAACAAGCATACAATAAGTACTCATCTAATGCACAGGTAAAACTCAAATAAGAGATCTAACCAGAAAGTTCAACTTAAGAACCCCGGATTGCAAAAAGAATGAAATCAAACGAAGCAACGAAAGTCAAACGGCGAAAGAAAACAACTTCGTTTTACTAATGTGGACTTAAGTCAAATTTTACAGACACAAAAACTTGTTTAAGTTGGTTAAACGGAAAGAGGGTTTCGAGACGAAACTCCAGGCGCTTGAATCGCCTGATTCCGATAAACGAGCAAAAAGTTATACTAAAACGAAAATCGGATCAGAAATCGTGATCAGAAATAATCGTGGAAAATCCGAGAAAAAGAAAAACGATGAACAGATTAAGGAACGAACGTTCGTTATCTGGATCTAAACGATGAACGCGTTCGTTAAAACGAACGGACGAGCGAACGCTCACTAAATAAATAAACCGGAAAAACCGATCTATAAAAAACGAAACTAAAAAACTGCGGTTAAATAAAAAACCGGGCGGTTTCGAGGAAAACCGACGACGGCGGCTACCTTTGGGCGGCGGGTCCGGCGAGGCGGCGGGCGGTTCGCGAAGCGGGCGGGCGGCAGCGAGGCGGCGGGCAGCGGCGAGGTGGCAGCGAGGCGGCGGCGCGATGGCGGGCGGGCTAAACGAAGCGGGCGGCGGCGCACTAGGGTTTGGGGCGCGGGCGGCTGCGGGCTGGTGGGCTGGCTCGGGGCCCCGGGCGGCAGCTTATAAAGCCCCGGCCGGGCGGAGTCCTGGCCGGTTACGGCCCAAGGTCGGTTCGGACTTTAAAAAAAAAAATTGCGCACAGAAAAACTGACGAAATAAATACTAAACAGACTCCAAAAATGAACATTTATTTGGGGACTAAATGCAATTTTGAAAAACGCATATTTTTCCTAAATTCAAATAAAACAGCGAAAAACTCTGAAATAAAATCTTATTTGATTTTATTATTAAATCCTCAATATTTCTTTATTTTGGGAAAGTCATTTTATTACCTCTCTCATATTTTTTTGGTAATAGAAATAATTGAAGATAAAATAATTAAAATCAAATGATCCTATTCTCAAAATTTGAGAAAACTCAAATATGAAAATAACTAAATCCCCAACTCTCTCCGTGGGTCCTTGAGTTGCATAGAATTTCTAGGATCAAAACCAAAAGCAAACAAAATATGATATGCAATGATGATCTAGTGTATAACATTCCAAATTGAAAATTTGGGATGTTACACCACTCATCGTGGGAATAACCCACCTAGCATGGAAGATATAGACAGCCCTAGTTGATACATGAGCTATTCGAGCATACAAAATAGAATTTTATTTGAAGGTTTAGAGTTTGGCACATACAAATTTACTTGGAACGGAGGTAAATACCGCATATAGGAAGGTATGGTGGACTCATATGAAATAACTTTGGGGTTTATGGAAGTGGATGCACAAGCAGTATTCCCACTTAGTACAAGTGAAGGCTAGAAAAAGACTGGGAAGCGACCAACTAGAGAGCGACAACAGTCATGAACATGCATTAAAATTAATAAACAATGAGTGCAAGCATGAGTAGGATATAGATCACCATGAACATAAATATCATGGAGGCTATGTTGATTTTGTTTCAACTACATGTGTGAACATGTGCCAAGTCAAGTTTCTCGAATCGTTCAAAGGAGGATACCACCCTATCATACCACATCACAACCATTTTAATAGCATGTTGGCACGCAAGGTAAACCATTATAAACTCCTAGCAAATTAAGCATGACATGAGCAACTATAATCTTTAATTGTCATTGCAAACATGTTTCATTCATAATAGGCTGAATCAGGAATGATGAACTAATCATATTTACAAAAATAAGATAGGTCAAGTTCATACCAGCTTCTCTCATCTCAATTAGTCCATCGTATATCGTCATTATTGCCTTTCACTCGCATGACCGAACGGTGTGGATAATAATAATAGTGCACGTGCATTGGACTAAGCTGGAATCTGCAAGCATTTAATACAAGGGAGAAGACGAGGTAATATGGTCTCTTGGTTAAATCAACAATAATGCATATGAGAGCCACTCAACATTTTCATCATGGTCTTCTCCTCTCGACCCCCAAAGAAAAGAAAATAAATAAAAACTATTTACACGGGAAAGCTCCCAACAAGCAAAAGAAAACTAGCTAAAAGCTACAAACATTTTCATCTTTTTGGATTTTCTTTTAATTACTACTACTACAGGCATGAAAAGTAAACTAGCTAAAAGCTACAAATATTTTTTTGTTTTTTCTTAAGGTTTTTCAGACACACAAGAAGAAGGCTTAGAAAAGAAAATAAACTAGCATGGATAGTACACTAAAAAAGTATGAGCACCGGCAACTAGAATGAGTGTGTGATCATGAATGTAATGTCGGTGAGAAATACGTACTCCCCCAAGCTTAGGCTTTTGGTCTAAGTTGGTCTATGGCCGCTACTGGCCTGGCGGATATCCAAAGTTGTAACTGGGTTGTACTGAGATGCAGCGGCTACTGCCTGATGAACTGCGGCTTGGAGGCGAGCTACCTCCGTCCTCCTTTCATACTCGTTCGCCTCCTCCCTGGTTATAACATATCTCCTTTTTTCCTGAAAGTCAAAGAAAATAGGAGCAGGGAGAGCAACATGGACGGTGCGACGTCTGTCAAAGATTAGTCGGTACTGGCGGAACTGTTCATTCCTCTCAACAAACTGATGGCGAACCATAGCATTATAATCTAGATAAGCAGGAGGCAACTCTATATCATTTTCACGTATGGGTACATCAAGATAATTAGCTACACGAGTTGCATAAATTACACCAAACAAATCTCCACTTATACCGTTAAGATGCAACCTTCGTGCAACAATGGCCCCCAAGTTATATTGTTTATCACCTAATACCGCACTCTTGAGGACACTAAGATCTGGAACGCACATGTGACAAGCCTCATCTTTACCATTAATGCATCTATCTACGAAGAGAGCAAAATAATGTATGGAAGGAAAATGAATGCTCCCTATGGTAGCTTGTGTGATTTCTCTAGATTCCCCCACGGTGATATTAGCAAGAAAGTATTTAAATTCAGATTTGCGAGGTTCACTAATATTGCCCCACTGCGCGAGTTTACAAGCGGTATTAAAATATTCTAGGTCCATGGTGTATGATTTATCATAAATATCAAATAAAACAGTGTGAGAATTTTGCGTGGATGTAAATTTAAACCTTCTCACAAAGGAATCAGTTAAGTAGTAGTATTGTGGGCACTTATCTGACACGAAGCCCTCAAGATCAGCGTTACGCACATACGTGTCAAATTCATCCTTGATGCCTGCTTGGACCATAAACTCCTCTGACGGCCATTCACAAGGCCGTACTTGAGCTTCCCTTGGTGCTTCATCGTCCGGCTCACGTATCGTGAGCCTTGGTCCTTGCTTCCTTGAGGAACCACCTCGGTATATTTTCCTGAAGATTTTTCTTTCTCTGAAAAATTTCTGAAATTTTAGTGAATCAAAATAAAAGTGAACCAAACTCGACAAGATTGATAGCAACTACTCCCACAAGTGCCTAGAGGCTATATCATGCATTAAAACTACTTTGGACCATATAAATTTGACATGCAAGCTCAAGAACAGGGTCACTGATACGTCTCCAACGTATCTATAATTTTTTATTGCTCCATGTTATATTATATTCTGTTTTGGACATTATTGGGCATTATTATTCACTTTTATATTATTTTTGGGACTAACCTATTAACCGGAGGCCCAGCCCAGAATTGTTGTTTTTTGCCTATTTCAGAGTTTCGCAGAAAAAGAATATCAAACGGAGTCCAAACGGAATGAAACCTTCGGGAACGTGATTTTCGGAGCGAACATGATCCAGAGGACTTGGACCCTACGTCAAGAAACAAAAGAGGAGGCCACGAGGTAGGGGCGCGCCTACCCCCACCCCCCCAGGCGCGCCCTCCACCCTCGTGGGCCCATTGTTGCTCCACCGACGTACTCCTTCCTCCTATATATACCTAGGTACCCCCAAACGATCAAAAAACGGAGCCAAAAACCTAATTCCACCGCCGCAACCTTATGTACCCACGAGATCCCATCTTGGGGCCTGTTCCGGAGCTCCACCGGAGGGGGCATCGATCACGGAGGGCTTCTACATCAACCCCATAGCCTCTCCGATGATGTGTGAGTAGTTTACCTCAGACCTTCGGGTCCATAGTTATTAGCTAGATGGCTTCTTCTCTCTCTTTGGATCTCAATACAAAGTTCTCCCCTCTCTCGTGGAGATCTATTCGATGTAATCTTCTTTTGCGGTGTGTTTGTTGAGACCGATGAATTGTGGGTTTATGATCAAGTTTATCTATGAACAATATTTGAATCTTCTCTGAATTCTTTTATGTATGATTGGTTATCTTTGCAAGTCTCTTTCAATTATCAGTTTGGTTTGGCCTATTAGATTGGTTTTTCTTGCAATGAGAGAAGTGCTTAGCTTTGGGTTCAGTCTTGCGGTGTCCTTTCCGACAGCAGGGGCAGCAAGGCACGTATTGTATTGTTGCCATTGAGGATAACAAGATGTGGTTTTTATCATATTGCATGAATTTATCCCTCTACATCATGTCATCTTGCTTAAGGTGTTACTCTGCTCTTATGAACTTAATACTCTAGATGCATGCTGGATAGCGGTCGATGTATGGAGTAATAGTAGTAGATACAGGCAGGAGTCGGTCTACTTGTCTTGGATGTGATGCCTATATACATGATCATACCTAGATATTCTCATAACTATGCTCAATTCTGTCAATTGCTCAACAGTAATTTGTTCACCCACCGTAAAATAGTTATGCTCTTGAGAGAAGCCACTAGTGAAACCTATGGCCCCCGGGTCTAGCTTCATCATATTAATCTTCCAACAATTAGTTATTTCCGTTGCTTTTTACTTTGCTTTAATTTTACTTTGCATCTTTATCATAAAAATACCAAAAATATTATCCTATCATATCTATCAGATCTCACTCTCGTAAGTGACCGTATAGGGATTGACAACCCCTTATCGTGTTGGTTGCGAGGATTTACTTGTTTTGTGTAGGTGCGAGGGACTCGCCCATAGCCTCCTACTGGATTGATACCTTGGTTCTCAAAAACTGAGGGAAATACTTACGCTACTTTGCTTCATCACCCTTTCCTCTTCAAGGGAAAACCAACGCAGTGCTCAAGAGGTAGCAAGAAGGACTTCTGGCGCCGTGTCGGGAGGTCTCATAAAGTCAACATACCAAGTACCCATCACAAACCCTTATCTCCCGCATTACATTATTTGCCATTTGCCTCTCATTTTCTTCTCCCCCACTTCACCCTTGCCGTTTTATTCGCCCTCTCTTTTTCGTTCGCCTCTTCTTCGCTTGCTTCTCATTTGCTCGTGTGTTGGATTGCTTGTTTTTCACGATGGCTCAAGATAATACCAAATTATGTGACTTTACCAATACCAACAACAATGATTTCCTTAGCACTCTGATTGCTTCTCTTACCGATACTGAATCTTGTGAAGTCAATACTGCTTTGTTGAATCTTGTCATGAAAGATCAATTCGCCGGCCTTCCTAGTGAAGATGTCGCTACTCATCTAAATAGCTTCGTTGATTTGTGTGATATGCAAAAGAAGAAAGATGTTGATAATGATATTGTTAAGTTGAAGCTATTTCCTTTTTCGCTTAGATCTCGTGCTAAAGCTTGGCTTTCGTCTTTGCCTAAAAATAGTATTGATTCTTGGAATAAGTGCAAATATGCTTTTATCTCTAAGTATTTTCCTCCCGCTAAGATTATCTCTCTTAGAAACGATATCATGAATTTTAAGCAACTTGATCATGAACATGTTGTACAAGCTTGGGAGAGGACGAAATTAATGATACGTAATTGCCCTACACATGGTTTGAATTTGTGGATGATTATACAAAAAATTTATGCCGGATTGAATTTTGCTTCTAGAAATCTTTTAGATTCGGCCGCGGGAGGCACCTTTATGGAAATCACTTTAGGAGAAGCTACTAAACTCCTAGATAATATTATGGTTAATTATTCTCAATGGCACACTGAAAGATCTACTAATAAAAAAGTGCATGCGATAGAAGAAATTCATGTTTTGAGTGGAAAGATGGATGAACTTATGAAATTATTTGCTACTACGAGTGTTTCTTATGATCCTAATGATATGCCCTTCTCTACTTTGATTGAGAATAATAATGAATCTATGGATGTGAATTTTTTTGGTAGGAATAACGCGTATAGAGGAAACTTTAATCCTAGGCCTTACCCTAGTAATTCCTCTAATAATTATGGTAATTCCTACAACAATTCTTATGGAAATTTTAATAAGATGCCCTCTGAATTAGAGACTAGTGTTAAAGAGTTTATGAATTCGCAAAAGAATTTCAATGCTTTGCTTGAAGAGAAATTGCTTAAAGTTGATGAATTGGCTAGGAACGTTGATAGAATTTATCTTGATGTTGATTCTTTAAAACTTAGATCTATTGCTCCTAAACATGGTATCAATGAGTCTCTCAAAGCCATGAGAATTTCCATTGATGAGTGCAAAGAAATAACCACTAGGATGCGTGCTAAGAAAGATTGCTTTATAAAAGCGTGTTCTTCTAATTATTATGAAAACAAAGATGAAGATCTAAAAGTTATTGATGTGTCCCCTATTAAATATTTGTTTTGCAATATGAATCTTTATAATGATGGGACTGAATATGATCCACCTTTACCTAGAAGGCATTCCAAAAATTTGGAGTTTTTAGATCTTGATGCTAAAATTGATAAAAGTGGGATTGAAGAGATCAAAACTCTAGATGTTAATGAACCCACTATTTTGGATTTCAAGGAATTTAATTATGATAATTGCTCTTTGATAGATTGTATTTCCTTGTTAAAATCCGTGCTAAATTCTCCTCATGCTTACAGTCAAAATAAAGCTTTTACCAAACATATTGTTGATGCTTTGATGCAATCTTATGAAGAAAAACTTGAGTTGGAAGTTTCTATCCCTAGAAAACTTTATGATGAGTGGGAACCTACTATTAAAATTAAGATTAAGATTAAACTTGTGTGATTTGGGTGCTAGTGTTTCCACGATTCCAATAACTTTGTGCGATTTGCTAGGTTTCCGTGTTTTGATGATTGCTCTTTAAACTTGCACCTTGCGGATTCCACTATTAAGAAACCTATGGGAAGAATTAATGATGTTCTTATTGTTGCAAATAGGAACTATGTGCCCGTAGATTTTATCGTTCTTGATATATATTGCAATCCTTCATGTCCAATTATTCTTGGTAGACCGTTCCTTAGAACGATTGGTGCAATTATTGATATGAAGGAAGGGAATATTAGATTCCAATTTCCATTGAAAAAAGGCATGGAACACTTACCTAGGAAGAAAATAAAACTACCATATGAATCTATTATGAGAGGCACTTATGGATTGCCTACCAAATATGGCAATACCTAGATCTATCCTTGCTTTTATGCCTAGCTAGGGGCGTTAAACGATAGCGCTTGTTGGGAGGCAACCCAATTTTATTTTTAGTTTTTTGCTTTTGCTTCTGTTTAGGAATAAATATTTGATCTAGCCTCTGGTTAGATGTGTTTTTATTTTTTAATTAGTGTTTGTGCCAAGTTAAACCTATAGGATCTTCTTGGATGATAGTTATTTGATCTTGCTGTAATTTCCAGAAACTTTCTGTTCATGAAAATAATTGTTAAAAATAACTAGAATGTGATAAAATATTGATTCCAATTGCTGCTGATGCAGGCAGGAGTCGGTCTACTTGTCTTGGACGTGATGCCTATATACATGATCATACCTAGATATTCTCATAACTATGCTCAATTCTGTCAATTGCTCAACAGTAATTTGTTCACCCACCGTAAAATACTAATGCTCTTGAGAGAAGCCACTAGTGAAACCTATGGCCCCCGGGTCCATATTCATCATATTAATCTTCCAACACTTAGTTATTTCCGTTGCTTTTTTTACTTTGCTTTTATTTTACTTTGCATCTTTATGATAAAAATAGCAAAAATATTATCCTATCATATCTATCAGATCTCACTCTCGTAAGTAACCGTGTAGGGATTGACAACCCCTTATCGCGTTGGTTGCGAGGATTTATTTGTTTTGTGTAGGTGCGAGGGACTCGCGCGTAGCCTCCTACTGGATTGATACCTTAGTTCTCAAAAACTGAGGGAAATACTTACGCTACTTTGCTGCATCACCCTTTCCTCTTCAAGGAAATCCAACACAAAGTGCTCAAGAGGTAGCAACACCTTAGCAAAGAAAAATTTGCAATAAATAAAGCACTAGAACAAAAACTAATTGGACCATTGGAGGAGTCACATACTGAAGAACAATCCCCCAAAACAGTTTTGTGAATGAAGCTTTGAGCAAGGAGATCGAAAATGGCAGCAAGATGAGCTAGAACACGGGTTTGAGCTATGGGAGGATTTTTCTGGAGGAAGAGAAAGTGAGTGGGTGCAGGAATAAGTGGAGGGGGTCCACATGGGGCCCACGAGGCTGGAGGCACGCCCTGCACCCTCGTGGCTAGATGGTGGGGCCCCTTGGTGTGTTCTCAGTGCCAGATATTCTTAAATATTCTACAAAAAATCATATTTCAACTTCAGGACGTTTGGAGAACTTTTATTTTCGGGGTATTTTTCTATTATAAGGATAATTCAGAAAATAGACAGATAATACTAATTTTGCTTTATTTAATCTAAATAACAGAAAGTAAAAGGAGGGTACAAAGAGTTTTCTTTCTAACTTCATCCATCTCATGCTCATCAAAAGGAATCCACTAACAAGGTTGATCAAGTCTTGTTAACAAACTCTTTCCGAATAACATGAAACTGGAGAATTTTCAAATAACACTAGGTTACCTCAATGGGGATATGCATGTCCCCAACAATAAGAATATCCTATTTCTTCTTAACGGTAGGAAGAGGGAATTCAAAACCTCCAATAGTAATTGTTGAAGTTTTTCCAATAGAATTGATACTGTGGACTTGAGGTTGTTTCCTCGGAAAGTGTACCGTGTGCTCATTACCATTAACATGAAAAGTGGCATTGCCTTTGTTGCAATCAATAACAGCCCCTGCGGTATTCAAAAAGGGTCTACCAAGGATAATCGACATACTATCATCCTCGGGAATATCAAGAATGACAAAGTTCGTTAAAATAGTAACGTTTGCAACCACAACAGGCACATCCTCACAAATACCGACAGGTATAGCAGTTGATTTATCGGCCATTTGCAAAGATATTTCAGTAGGTGTCAACTTATTCAAATCAAGTCTACGATATAAAGAGAAAGGCATAACACTAACACCGGTCCAAGATCACATAAAGCAGTTTTAACATAGTTTCTTTTAATGGAGCATGGTATAGTTGGTACTCCTGGATCTCCTAGTTTCTTTGGTATTCCACCCTTAAAAGTATAATTAGCAAGCATGGTGGAAATTTCAGCTTCCGGTATCTTTCTTTTATTTGTAACAATATCTTTCATGTACTTAGCATAAGGATTCATTTTAAGCATATCGATTGACGCATACATAAAAAGATAGGTCTAATCATTTCAAAGAAAGCGCTCAAAATCCTCATCATCCTTTTTCTTGCATGGTTTAGGAGGAAAAGGCATGGGTATCTGAACCCATGGTTCTCTTTCTTTACCGTGCTTCCTAGCAACAAAGTCTCTCTTATCATAACGTTGATTCTTTGATTGTGGGTTATCAAGATCAACAGCAGGTTCAATCTCTACATCATTGTCATTGCTAGGTTGAGCATCAACATGAACATCATCATTAACATTATCACTAGGTTCATGTTCATCACCAAATTGTGTTTCAGCATCAGAAATGGAAATATCATTGGGATTCTCTGGTGGGTCAACAGCAAGTTCATTAGAAGCATGAAAAGTCCTATCATTTTTCTTTTCTTCCTCTTAGAAGGACTAGGTGTATCAACATTAGTTCTCTCAGAGTCTTGCTCAACTCTCTTAGGGTGGCCCTCAGGATACAAAGGTTCCTAATGAAGGAAATATTCCCTAGAGGCAATATTAAAGTTGTTATTTATATTTCCTTATATCATGATAAATGTTTATTATTCATGCTAGAATTGTATTAACCGGAAACTTAGTACATGTGTGAAACATAGACAAACAGAGTGTCACTAGTATGCGTCTACTTGACTAGCTCGTTGAATCAAAGATGGTTATGTTTCCTAGCCATAGACATGAGTTGTCATTTGATTAACGGGATCACATCATTAGAGAATGATGTGATTGACTTGACCCATTCCGTTAGCTTAGCATTTGATCTTTTAGTATATTGCTATTGTGTTCTTCATGACTTATACATGTTCCTATGACTATGAGATTATGCAACTCCCGAATACCGGAAGAACACTTTGTGTGCTACCAAACGTCACAACGTAACTGGGTGGTTATAAAGGTGCTCTACAGGTGTCTCTGATGGTACTTGTTGAGTTGGCATAGATCAAGATTAGGATTTGTCACTCCGATTGTCGGAGAGGTATCTCTAGGCCCTCTCGGTAATGCACATCACTATAAGCCTTGCAAGCAATGTGACTAACGAGTTAGTTGCGGGATGATGCATTACGAAATGAGTAAAGAGACTTGTCGGTAACGAGATTGAACTAGGTATTGAGATACCGACGATCGAATCTCGGGCAAGTAACATACCGATGACAAAGGGAATAACGTATGTTGTTATGCGGTTTGGCCGATAAAGATCTTCGTAGAATATGTAGGAACTAATATGAGCATCCAGGTTCCGCTATTGGTTATTGACCGGAGATGAGTCTCGGTCATGTCTACATAGTTCTCGAACCCGTAGGGTCCGCACGCTTAAAGTTCGGTGGTGATCGGTATTATGAGTTTATGTGTTTTGATGTACTGAAGATAGTTCAGAGTCCCGGATATGATCACGGACATGACGAGGAGTCTCGAAATGGTCGAGACATAAAGATCGATATATTGGACGACTATATTTGGACATCATAATGGTTACGGGTGAGATGAGGAATATATCGGAGTACCGGGAGGTTGCCGGAACCACCCGGGAGGTATATGGGCCTTATTGGGCAAGAGTGGGAGAGAGGATAAGGGAACAAAGGAGGGGGCGCGCCCCCCCAAGCCCAATCCGAATTGGGAAGGGGGTCGGCCCCCCCTTTCATTCCTCCTTCCTCCCCCTTCGTTCTCTCCTAACCCGACTAGGGAAGGGAGGAATCCTACTCCCGGTGGGAGTAGGACTACCCTTGGGGCGCGTCTAGGAGGCCGGCCTCCTCCCCCTCCTCCACTCCTTTATATACGGGGGAAGGGGGCATCCCATAGACACACAAGTTGATCATTGATCTCTTAGCCGTGTGCGGTGCCCCCCTCCACCATAATCCACATCGGTCATATCATCGTAGTGCTTAAGCGAAGCCCTGCGCCGGTAGCTTCATCATCACCATCATCACGCCGTCGTGCTGACGAAGCTCTCCCTCGTAGCTCTACTGGATCATGAGTTCGTGGGACAACACCAAGCCGAACGGGTGCAGATCGCGGAGGTGTCGTACGTTCGGTACTAGGATCGGTCGATCGTGAAGACGTACGACTACATCAACCGTGTTGTCATAACGCTTCCGCTTACGGTCTACGAGGGTACGTGGACAACACTCTCCCCTCTCGTTGCTATGCTTCACCATGATCTTGTGCGTGCGTAGGATTTTTTTTTTGAAATTACTACGTTCCCCAACAGAGGCATCCGAGCCAGGTTTATGCGTAGATGTTATATGCAAGAGTATAACACAAGTGAGTTGTGGGCGATACTAGTCATACTGCTTACCAGCATGTCATACTTTGATTCGGCGGTATTGTTGGATGAAGCGGCCCGGACCGACATTAGGCATACGCTTACGCGAGACTGGTTCTACCGACATGCTTCGCATACAGTGGCTGGCGGGTGTCAGTTTCTCCAACTTTAGTTGAATCGAGTGTGGCTACGCCCGGTCCTTGTTGAAGGTTAAAACAACACATACTTGACGAAATATCGTTGTGGTTTTGATGCGTAGGTAAGAACGGTTCTTGCTCAGCCCGTAGCAGCCACGTAAAACTTGCAACAACAAGTAGAAGACGTCTAACTTGTTTTTGTAGGGCATGTTGTGATGTGATATGGTCAAGACATGATGCTAAATTTTATTGTATGAGAGGAACATGTTTTGTAACGGAGTTATCGGCAACTGGCAGGAGCCATATGGTTGTCGCTTTATTGTATGAAATGCAATCGCCGTGTAATTGCTTTACTTTATCACTAAGCGGCAGCGATAGTCGTAGAAGCAATAGTTGGCGAGATGACAATGATGCTATGATGGAGAACAAGGTGTCGCGCCGATGACTATGGTGATCATGACGGTGCTTTGGAGATGGATATCAAAGGCACAAGATGATGACGGCCATATCATATCACTTATACTAATTGCATGTGATATTTATCTTTTATGCATCTTATTTTCCTTAGTACGGCGGTAGAATTATAAGATGATCTCTCACTAAATTTCAGGGTACAAGTGTTCTCCCTGAGTATGCACCATTGCGAAAGTTCGTCGTGCCGAGAAACCACGTGATGATCGGGTGCGATAAGCTCTACGTTCAGATACAACGGGTGCAAGCCAGTTTTGCACACGCAGAATACTCGGGTTAAACTTGACGAGCCCGATTACACAAACTCGGTGGGACCGATTTTGGTAATAAGCTTTCCAGAGAATTGGTCAGGCAAACTCGGTTTGACCGATTATCAAACTCGATGGGACCGATTTTGATAATAAGTTAACCAGAGAGTTTGCATTGTAATCTCGGTAGTACCGATTGCTCAAACTCGGTGAGACCGATTTTGATAATGGACATATCCTACTCGGTGAGACCAAGATCCCTATCGATGAGACCGATTTGCCTAGGGTTTGTGGCAGTGGCTAAGACATCCAAACTCGGTGGCGCCGGATAGAAAGAATCAGTGGGGCCGAGTTTGACTTTAGGTTTAGGACATATGTGTGGAAGTGGGAAAGTAGGCGAGGGTATTTGGAGCATATCACTAAGCACATGAAGCAAGAGGCTCATTAAGCAACACATCATCCCTCCTTGATAGTATTGGCTTTTCCTATAGACTCAATGTGATCTTGGATCACTAAAATGTAAAATGAAGAGTCTTGAGCTTGAAGCTTTAGCCAATCCTTTGTCCTTAGCATCTTGAAGGAGTTCCCACATCCTTTAGTCCATGCCACTCCATTGTTGAACTTATCAAACATACTAGACAAAAGTGTTAGTCCAACAAGAGATATGTTGTCATTAATTACCAAAACCACCTAGGGAGCCCTTGTGCTTTCAATCTCCCCCTTTTTGGTAATTGATGGCAACATACATCAAAGCTTTAGATAAAGATATAAAGAATAGCAAGTAAAGCATTGGAAAGACATGTAACAAGCATAGGCTCCCCCTACATGTATGCAATCATGTGAATATGAAATATAGAAGCATGTGATAGCATAACCATGATAGAGCAGGCAATGTGTTACATGTATCTTGGCTATATGCATCGAGCAAAAAGTATTAAAGAGAATACCTTCATGCCCATGAGTCCTTCTTGCAAGCAGTATGTACATCGGCAAGAATTCCTCATACACATGATTGTGATGCATATACTTACCTTGTGGTCTTGAGTTGGCTTAGGATGGAATGAACCTGCGTAAACAAGGTTAGATAACACAGATGCATCTACTAGCCAGAGCAAACAGAAGAAAACACAAGAAAACCAAGACTGGGATGACATGTAGAGAGTGAGTACTGAGTACCACATTGGATTAGACATGTCCCCAAGAGTAAAGATATGCAATGAATTTAAATGATCTATTTCCCTTAGATGTCTTGCTCCCCCTGAATCTAACATGGGATACTGGGAGAAGATAGGGAACAGAAAATCAGAGCTGAAGGAAAACAAAGCTGAAAGATATGAATGATGATCAGAGCTAAAGTTCAGAGCTAATGTATGCTCATGCAAAATTGAGCACAACAGATCATATGAACATGTCTCTCCCCTCAAGAAGACATGTGGACATCTCTCCTCTTGAACACCAAGCATCTAGGATCCTTGAGAAATACTTTCTACTGGTATTCTCTCCCCCTGGAGATCTCTCTCTCCCCCTGAAGGATCTCTCTCTCTAAATGATAAGCTTTGATGTGACCTCTCTCTCCCCCTTTGACATCAATTTCCAAGAAGGGCTTGATAAAGATGTAATCTCTCTCTCCCTCTGGAATTTGTCGTGAATGGGTTTGATCCTTGAGTCACAACATAAAGCAATGATAAAAATGTGATGCTTGTAGAGGACAAGATTCACTGAGTGGAGCTGGAACAGACGAAATACAAAATAAGTGGCAAAGAGTTTTTCCTATTATGAAATCGGTGGCACCAAGTGGTATTCTTCGGTCGTACCGAAAAGAGTCGGTTGGTCCGAAAATAACAAATCGGTTGAACCGAGTTCATCGCAGAGAACACTTGTCACCTCAGCTCACTAGACTAGTAAGATCTCACAAAGATTTGCAAGGAATTAGATGCAGAAAATGCAGAGAAAACAGAAAGAAATCTAGATGAAGTTTTTTTTTAAAGTGGAAACACAAATGCATGAGACAAATGCAAAAACTCAGAAAAGAACACAGGAGAACTTCATCTAGAGATGGTCGGCGACAAAGTCACCTGTGTTAGAGTATATTGACTTAGGAGTCAAGTGAGATCACTTGATCATAGGCCATACTCATCGTTTAAGCTCAAAATGGGGTTGCCATTTTTTGTTTAAGCATCTTGATTTATTCACATCTTGTCGAGTTGCTTTAACTCATGACTCGGAGTAAAGCTTCTCTAAGATGGAATAACATACCTTGGTTGGTGGTGTTGTCCATGTAGTTGAACTTGCGTGGGTTGCTCAAGGTTGATGTAGCTCATCAAGAATTTGGAGCACCACTTGGAATTTGAGTCCGTCTACCTACATGGGTTAGTTCTTGCAAGGAAGAGCACTTGTATATCCAAAATGACAATCATGAAACTCAACATAGAATTTGTCAAAGGATATGTTTGAATGGTTTCGTGCTTCCTAGTCTTCAACCACCTTGTGTAGAGACTTGGTGATGTAGAGATTGCTCAAGATATGAGTAGGTTTCAACCTCATGGAATTTGATTCAACCAAGTACCTACATGGGTTAGATAGCATGCAAGATACAAATATATCCAAGACATAAGTTTTTCATCATAAGAGAAATATCAAGGATTAGTCATAAGCTCATGTCTTGCATGTATCCAATGGAGTTTCTATTCCAAGTTTGAAGCATCAATGATGTTCAATTCTCCTCTTAACCTGCAAAACACTTTCTCATCAAGAGGTTTAGTGAATATATCCGCTAATTGCTTTTCGGTGCGAACATGCTTAAGATCAACGTCTCCCTTAGCAACATGATCTCGAATGAAATGATGACGAACTTCAATATGCTTAGTTCGAGAATGTTGCACAGGATTATGACCAATTTTGATAGCACTTTCATTATCACAAAGCAATGGAACATGTCTCACATATATCCCATAATCTTTAAGAGTTTGGGTCATCCAAAGTAATTGAGCACAACATGAACCAGCGGCAATATATTCAGCTTCGGCGGTGGATAAGGATACCGAGTTTTGTTTCTTGGAGGACCAAGACACAAGCGATCTACCAAGAAATTGACAAGTACACGAAGCAGACTTTCTATCAACCTTGTCTCCGGCATAGTCCGAGTCAGAATAGCCAACAAGATCGAAAGAGGCCCTCTTAGGATACCAAATGCCAAAATTTGGTGTATGGATTAAGTATCTCACTATCCTTTTCACGGCCTTAAGATGACATTCTTTAGGGGCAGCTTGATATTGTGCACACATGCACAGACTTAGCATAATATCGGGACGTGAAGCACATAGATATAACAATGAACCAATCATAGAGCAATAAACCTTTTGATCAACCGGTTCACCATCTTTGGTTAAGTCAAGATGTCCACTAGTAGGCATGGGTGTAGTCATACCTTTGCATTCTTGCATATTGAACTTCTTGAATAAGTCCTTGGTGTACTTTGTTTGCGAGACAAAAGTACCTTCCTTAGTTTGCTTGATTTGCAAACCAAGAAATAATTTGAGTTCACTCATCATAGACATCTCAAACTTCTCCGACATTAGCTTCCCAAACTTTTCACTAAAATGAGGATTAGTTGAACCAAATATAATATCATCAACATAAATTTGGCACACAAATAGTTCACCATTAACCCTTTTAGTAAAAAGAGGTAGAATCAATTTTCCCAATTTCAAAGCCTTTTTCAATAAGGAACTTGGTCAAACATTTATACCATGCTCTAGGAGCTTGTTTAAGACCATAAAGAGCTTTGTAAAGTTTGTAAACATGATTGGGTTTCTTAGGATTGACAAAGGCGGGAGGTTGTTTAACATAAACTTCCTCCTCTATTTCACCATTTAGAAAAGCACTTTTAATGTCCATTTGGTACAAGGTGATATCATGGGGATTAGCATAGGCAAGTAAGATGCGAATGGACTCAAGTCTAGCAACGGGGGCGTAAGTCTCACCATAGTCCATACCTTCGACTTGTGTGTAGCCTTGGGCGACGAGACGTGCTTTGTTGCGAACTACTTGTCCATCTTCATCTTGCATGTTGCCAAACACCCATTTGGTACCGATGATGTTGTGGTTGTTGTCGGGCTTCTCAACCAATGTCCAAACTTGGTTCCTCTCAAAGTTGTGTAGCTCTTCATGCATAGCATTTATCCAATCCGGATCTTCCAATGCTTCTTCGACCTTCATAGGTTCAATGCTAGAGATGAAAGAATAGTTTTCACAAAAGTTAGCTAAACGAGTTTTAGAGCGAGTGATTCTCCCGGTTTGAATATCATTGTAGATTTGCTCGACGGGATGGTATTTAGCAATTCTTGCTCGAACTCGTGAAAGCTTTTTCTTGGGTCTTCGTTGAACATCTTCTTCATCTTGTTCTTCTTCTTCGCCTTCTTCATTGTTGGTGTTGTTGTTCTCTTGTCGTGGTGGAGAAGGAGGTTGTTGACGTTCATCTTGATGCACTTCCTCGTTTTCTTCATCTTGGTGTGTCCCACTTGTGGATGCTTCTGTATCAACTCTTGGTTCACCTTGTCGTGAAGTAGAAGCTTCCACTTGACGGACGAGGTACTCTCCTTCACCTCCGTTGCACGGACCTTGCCAATAGACAAGTCTTGGATTGCTTCGAAGGATCTTTGTCTCCTACATCAATTGGCAATTGCTCTACTTGAGAGCCGTTAGATTCATCAAACTTCACATCTACCGTCTCTTCAACCTTTCGGGTGAAATTGTTGTAGACACGGTAAGTGTGAGAGTTTGAGCCATAACCTAGTAGGAAACCTTCATGAGACTTAGGAGCAAATTTAGAAAGACAATGCTTATCAAGAATGTAGCACTTTGAGCCGAATACTCGAAAGTATCCAACTTGGGGTTTGTTACCGGTGAGTAGCTCGTATGCCGTCTTGCCAAGTAGCTTGTGAAGATACAAGCGATTTGTTGCATGACAAGTTGTCTCAACCGCTTACGCCCAAAAAGTGCTTCGCGTCCTTGTACTCATCAAGCATCGTTCTCGCCATTTCGATGAGCGTCCGGTTCTTCCTCTCAACAACTCCATTTTGTTGAGGTGTGTACGTAGCCGAGAACTCGTGTGAAATCCCTTCTTCATCAAGAAAGGTGTCCACATTTGCGTTCTTGAACTCCGTTCCGTTGTCGCTGCGAACCTTCTTGATCTTCACTTCAAATTGGTTTTGGGCCTTCCTAGCGAAGTTTTTGAAGATCTTTTGGACATGCAATTTATCATCGAGAAAGAACACCCACGTAAATCTGGAAAAATCATCAACTATAACTAGACCAAAAGAATTTCCACCGAGACTCTTATAGGAGTTGGGACCAAAGAGATCCATGTGAAGTAGCTCGAGTGGCCTCTTCGTGGTCATGATGTTCTTCACGGGATGCCTTCCTCCAACCTGTTTACCTGCTTGACAAGCACTGCAAAGTCTGTCCTTATCAAATATGACATCATTAACTCCAAGGATATGATTCCCCAAAATAAGCTTGTCAAGGTTTAGAATACCAACATGACCTAATCTTCTATGAAATAACAAGACTTTTGAGGATTTAGCAATGAAGCAAGTTTTAGGTTGAGCCTTTTAGTGAAATCAACAATGTATAGATCACCTCTACACACACCGGTAAAGACCATTTTATGATTATCTCGACGAAACACTTGGCAATCTACTTGATAAATAGAACATTGAAACCGAAATCAGCAAGTCTAGAATCGAAAGTAAGTTGTAACCAAGAGATTCAACGAGCATAACATTTTGTATGGAGCTATCATGTGAGATGGCCACCTTACCGAGGCCAACCACCTTACCCTTTGAGTTGTCACCGAAAGTGACAAACTTTCGAGGACCATCATTTTCAGCAAGCTCACGAAACATGTCTTTATCTCCGGTCATGTGATCGGTACATCCACTATCAAGAACCCATTCCTTTCCTCCTGACATATATCCCCGAAGATTTGCCATAATACCAAAATGTCTCATTGCATCATCAAGATCGAAGTCACTATCGTCATCCTCATCATAGTATCCATGTTCAACATCGTCATGTGGTGGATCAAGTCCTAGAGAGGGTGATTCATTAGAATGAGTTTGACAATAATCTTGTCTATGAATTCTTATAGCTACGGAAATAATGTCACTAATAATACCAACATTTCCTTTGGCACGCATAAGGTTTGTAAGCTCAAATAGACGATCACCAAACATAGGATCACTAGTATTCATCTTACTCAAAGCAATAGACTTATAGAGAATTTCATCTAGATTTTTCAAGGAATAATCTGGAAATTGTTCCTCAAGAAATTTCCATATAGTGTAGGCACACTCAAAAGTAGGCAAGATTCTAATCAAGTTTCTAGGCAAGCCTCTGGTGATAAGATTAACAGTTCTAAGATTTCTAGTCATGTCAATAGCTTCATCAAGAGTAGGATGCATAGGATCAACATAAGGTGCACAAGGACTAGCAATGTACTTGTTAAAATGATATTGATTGAAAATAACAAGCATCTCATTTTTCCACTCACGAAAATACTCTCCATCAAGAATAGGCACTCTATGTCTAAGACTCCCCAAAGTAGACTCATCCATCTTCCTTCAATGTTGATTAAACCAAGGCAATGGAGACCAAAGCTCTGATACCACTTGTAGGACCTTGAGAAGAGGTGTCTAGAGGGGGGGTGATTAGACACTAAGTACCAAAGTTGCAGTTTTTAAATTTCTTTAAAGTTTGAGTGGAGTTTAGGCACAAGTTTTATATTCACAACATATAGCAAGCAAGCATGCAAAGAGTATATGAGCAGCGGAAAATAAAGCATGTAACTTGCAAGAATGTAAAGGGAAGGGATTGGAGGATTCAAACGCAATTGGAGACACAGATGTTTTTGGCGTGGTTCCGATAGGTGGTGCTATCGTACATCCACGTTGATGGAGACTTCAACCCACGAAGGGTAACGGTTGCGCGAGTCCACGGAGGGCTCCACCCACGTAGGGTCCACGAAGAAGCAACCTTGTCTATCCCACCATGGCCGTCGCCCACGAAGGACTTGCCTCACTAGCGGTAGATCTTCACGAAGTAGGCGATCTCCTTGCCCTTACAAACTCCTTGGTTCAACTCCACATCTTGTCGGAGGCTCCCAAGTGACACCTAGCCAATCTAGGAGACACCACTCTCCAAGAAGTAACAAATGGTGTGTTGATGATGAACTCCTTGCTCTTGTGCTTCAAATGATAGTCTCCCAACACTCAACTCTCTCTCATAGGATTTGGATCTGGTGGAAAGAGGGTTTGAGTGGAAAGCAACTTGGGGAAGGCTAGAGATCAAGATTCATATGGTCGGAATGGAATATCTTGGCCTCAACACATGAGTAGGTAGTTCTCTCTCAGAAATAGGATGCTGGAAGTGTAGGTTCAGTCTGATTGCTCTCACCACGAATGAAGAGGAGGTGGAGGGGTATATATAGGAGAGAATTCCTTATTTGGCCCTTCCTTAAAATTTGCTTCCCTTTTTGGCCCCTTAAATTATTTTCTTCCCGTTTTCACACTTAAACTTCATTTTGTGTCCTATGTGACTTTTTCATCTATTTTTCCATCCAATGGTGTTAACTGGCACATGCAATGACATTTTTGCCCTTGATGGTAGTATGTCACCAGAAAAGATAAGAGAGGGGGGATGAACGGACAGAAAAAGGGGAGGGGAGGGATCTGTTGGGAGTTTCTTTTTATTTTTTGGGAAAATCTTTGTTGGGAGTTAAAACACAACATAACCTCCTGTCACGATGTGCGTATAGGTTTCTTGCTCTTCCATGTATACGTGTTGGGGCCGAGGTTCCTCGTGGCCGCGTGCCCGACCGGTCGGGTCAGTATCCTCCACCCGTGCATGGAGTGCGCCAAGGTCACTGGCACCTCTCATGCACGGCGGCTCCGAGGCTGTCGGCCGTGTTTGTGCATCGTATTACAAGCGTAGCTTGTATCCTTGAAACAATACGTGCGTGCAAGCTAGCACGTGCAAGAAGCTTGATTGATTTTCAAGCAGCGGCGATTATGCGTGCAAGCTAGCGGTGGCAGCTTAATTGATTCTGGCCTAACTCTTGCGTGAGACGTACGTCTGGCGACTAGCTACGCTTTCGATCGATCTGATCGTCTCTCGGAACGTAGCGACTTCTCTCGTTGGAACGAACGCGAAATAAATAGATCGATTGCAACATCCTATCTGGTGCAACTCGCCGGCCGGCCAATACACGTGGACAACTATAGTGCAAGTACTGCTAGCTAGGTACTATAGATCAATTAAGCTGCCAACTTGGCTTATTTGTTGAGGCTACCTGGCAGGTACTTGTTTAGCTCCAACACATCGAGGTGACCAGATCCATGTGTGCATGTACATAGTTTGGTCACATACAACACTAGGGGTAAAACAGTCTTTTCGGATTAAACTTAACACCGTTACATGTCAAAACTGACGGAAGTGTCATATGGGGAACAAAATGAAATTTGAGTGTCAAAAAAGGTTAAATACAAAAAATTGGGCCAAAAAGGGAAGCAAAATTTAAGAAAGGGCCAAATAAGGAATTCTCTCTATATATAGCCTCCACACAAAATCTAACCGTTACACACAATCTACCAAACTCGGTGGGGCCGAATCATTAAACTCGGTCAGACCGATTTAGCAAATAATGTGACCGTTAGGGTTTTCGGTGGGACCGGAATGCAACTCGGTGGGACCGATTCGGTTGGGGTTAGGGCATAACGTAATCTCGGTAAGACCGATTACACAAACTCGGTGGGACCGAGTTTGGTAATAAGCTTTCCGGAGAGTTGGTCGTGCAAACTCGGTTTGACTGATTATCAAACTTCGGTGGGACCGATTTTGATAATAAGTTAACCAGAGTTTGCATTGTAATCTCGGTAGTACCGATTGCTCAAACTCGGTGAGAACGATTTTGATAATGGACATACACAGAGAGATTACAATCCCATCTCGGTGAGACCGAGATCCCTATCGGTGAGACCGATTTGCCTAGGGTTTGTGGCAGTGGCTAAGACATCCAAACTCGATGGCGCCGGATAGAAAGAATCAGTGGGGCCGAGTTTGACTTTAGGTTTAGGACATATGTGTGGAAGTGGGAAAGTAGCTGAGGGTATTTGGAGCATATCACTAAGCACATGAAGCAAGAGGCTCATTAAGCAACACATCATCCCTCCTTGATAGTATTGGCTTTTCCTATAGACTCAATGTGATCTTGGATCACTAAAATGTAAAATGAAGAGTCTTGAGCTTGAAGCTTTAGCCAATCCTTTGTCCTTAGCATCTTGAAGGAGTTCCCACATCCTTTAGTCCATGCCACTCCATTGTTGAACTTATCTGAAACATACTAGATAAAAGTGTTAGTCCAACAAGAGATATGTTGTCATTAATTACCAAAACCACCTAGGGAGCACTTGTGCTTTCAATCTCCCCTTTTGGTAATTGATGGCAACATACATCAAAGCTTTAGATAAAGATATAAAGAATAGCAAGTAAAGCTTTGGAAAGACATGTAACAAGCATAGGCTCCCCTACATGTATGCAATCATGTGAATATGAAATATAGAAGCATGCGATAGCATAACCATGATCTGACAGGCAATGTGTTACATGTATCTTGGCTATATGCATCGAGCAAAAGTATTAAAGAGAATACCTTCATGCCCATGAGTCCTTCTTGCAAACAGTATGTACATCAAAGAAGAATTCCTCATACACATGATTGTGATGCATATACTTACCTTGTGGTCTTGAGTTGGCTTAGGATGGAATGAACCTGCGTAAACAAGGTTAGATAACACAGATGCATCTACTAGCCAGAGCAAACAGAAGAAACCACAAGAAAACCAAGACTGGGATGACATGTAGAGAGTGAGTACTGAGTACCACATTAGATTAGACATGTCCCCAAGAGTAAAGATATGCAATGAATTTAAATGTTCTCTTTCCCTTAGATGTCTTGCTCCCCCTGAATCTAACATGGGATCTTTGGAGAAGATAGGGAGCAGAAAATCAGAGTGAAGGAAAACAAAGCTGAAAGATATGAATGATGATCGAGCTAAAGTTCAGAGCTAATGTATGCTCATGCAAAATTGAGCACAACAGATCATATGAACATGTCTCTCCCTCAAGAAGACATGTGGACATCTCTCCTCTTGAACACCAAGCATCTGGGATCCTTGAGAAATACTTTCTCTTGGTATTCTCTCCCCACAGATCTCTCTCTCCCCGAAGGATCTCTCTCTCTAAATGATAAGCTTTGATGTGACCTCTCTCTCCCCCTTTGACATCCATTTCCAAGAAGGGCTTGATAAAGATGTAATCTCTCTCTCCCTCTGGAATTTGTCGTGAATGGGTTTGATCCTTGAGTCACAACATAAAGCAATGATAAAAATGTGATGCTTGTAGAGGACAAGATTCACTGAGTGGAGCTGGAACAGACGAAATACAAAATAAGTGGCAAAGAGTTTTTCCTATTATGAAATCGGTGGCACCAAGTGGTATTCTTCGGTCGTACCGAAAAGAGTCGGTTGGTCCGAAAATAACAAATCGGTTGAACCGAGTTCATCGCAGAGAAAACACTTGTCACCTCAGCTCACTAGACTAGTAAGATCTCACAAAGATTTGCAAGGAATTAGATGCAGAAAATGCAGAGAAAACAGAAAGAAATCTAGATGAAGTTTTTTTTTAAAGTGGAAACACAAATGCATGAGACAAATTCAAAAACTTCGAGAAAAGAACACAGGAGAACTTCATCTAGAGATGGTGGCGACAAAGTCACCTGTGTTAGAGTATATTGACTTAGGAGTCAAGTGAGATCACTTGATCATAGGCCATACTCATCGTTTAAGCTCAAAATGGGGTTGCCATTTTTTGTTTAAGCATCTTGATTTATTCACATCTTGTCGAGTTGCTTTAACTCATGACTCGAGTAAAGCTTCTCTAAGATGGAATAACATACCTTGGTTGGTGGTGTTGTCCATGTAGTTGAACTTGCGTGGGTTGCTCAAGGTTGATGTAGCTCATCAAGAATTTGGAGCACCACTTGGAATTTGAGTCCGTCTACCTACATGGGTTAGTTCTTGCAAGGAAGAGCACTTGTATATCCAAAAATGACAATCATGAAACTCAACATAGAATTTGTCAAAGGATATGTTTGAATGGTTTCGTGCTTCCTTGTCTTCAACCACCTTGTGTAGAGACTTGGTGATGTAGAGATTGCTCAAGATATGAGTAGGTTTCAACCTCATGGAATTTGATTCAACCAAGTACCTACATGGGTTAGATAGCATGCAAGATACAAATATATCCAAGACATAAGTTTTTCATCATAAGAGAAATATCAAGGATTAGTCATAAGCTCATGTCTTGCATGTATCCAATGGAGTTTCTACATCTCCGTGCCTGGCTCCGGCAACATGGGTGGCAGCTGCAGCTCCGGCTCCTCCGCTTCTATCTCCGTGTCGAGTTCGGCGAAGAGCGCGCTGGACTCCGCCTGCTCCTGCCGGAGGAACGCCCGGTTGGCCTCCACATAGGCCTCATCCTGGATAGACTACAGGATGGCCTGCTGCTCCGCCATCTCGTCGGATCGGGCGACGGCGAACTCCGCCTCCGCCTGCTCCATGTTGAAGCCCGGCAGCTGATGCTCTGGCTCCTGCTGCTTTGTATCCTCCACCTCAATCGGAGCCATCTCCTCCTCTTCCCCGGCTACTCCTCCTCCGGCTCCGGCGAGTCCGGAAGCAGCCCGACAGCGATGCGAGCGGCGTGCGCAGCTTGCCTCGCCCGGATCTCCTATTGGATCTCGGTGCGGCACTCCGGCGTCAGCATGTTGTAGTAGATGATCTTGCTCCGGACCATGGCGGAGTGCCGGAGCGTGGGCGAAGCGTCGGACCGTGGGCAGAGCGCCGGAGCAGGAGAGGGAGGAGGTGGATGGGCTCGGACTGGCGGTGCGAAGAGAGGGGAGGTGGATGTGTTAGGGTTGCGGGAGGCCAGCCAGCTTAAATAGCTAGATTCGGTCTTGGGCGGCGAGCCGGAGCGGCGCCACGCGGCGTTCACAGCGCGGCGACGGGCGCGGCGTCCGTCAGACCGCTGGGTTTTCGGGCGGTTTCCCGTGGGACCCCTTCGTCAGTCCGACGTGGCGGGCGTGCCCAGGCGCCCCCATGTCCGCCCCATATTTGTGCTGGGTATGGGGGGTGCCGGTCAGCCCATGCGTTGGAGGCTTGTTTGAGACGTTCGTCTAGGTCGAAAAAACATGACCGGGCAGCCCGCCCAGACGTATGAGACGAGTTTGTGTGCCCAGCTGTAGATGCTCTTAGGTAGCAAGGCCCACCACCACCGTAGCAAAGGCTAGCAGCCACGACAATGAGAGATCGCTGGGAGGAAGCTTTTCTGGTGGCGGCCAAGTTTCGCCCCTTGTCACAAGGGGAGCGACACAAGGAGCGTGGATTTTTTTTTTTTTACATCATAGTGCTCTTTATTGCAAGGTGATCACCGTATTATTAAACCCATTAAGAGGCACTAGAATGGTGGCCAACCAGCTACGCCATGTGGCGCATGCTGGTTGGTCACGATGAGAAAGTATTTTTTAGAGTTTTTTAAATGGTAGGGAGACATTTTTTAGAGAAGTTTTTCTAAGTTTTTTTTAAGATGGTTGTGATGTTCACATGACGCAATAATATTTTTAATTTTTTTACATGATGATGAGGTGTGCATAGCTTTTTCTCAAGCGGCCCGCAATGGCAGGCCCCAACCACCAGTCTTTTACAAGAGTATCAACAATCTCTTGTGAGCAAGCTCGGATGGCGGACGCAGCTGCTTGGGGTGTGGATCATGGGCAGTGGTATCAATAAGCAACTTTTGATTTGGATGCAGCTGTCACGGGTGGATCTTCCATCCGCCCCATAGACTTTACTTCTAGCTAGTTTGGCTAAATCATGAGCAGCACAATTAGTCTCGCTAGAAACATGCTCAAAAATAATATGCAAAAAATCACATGCAAGGTGATATATATCATCAAAAAACTGCCGCCAAAAGACCGAAAGAGCGACCTCCATTCTTCATTGTCTCTATAATCTCGATGTTGTCGGAGTTCATGTAGTTACACCCAAGTATAGTTGCCAAATTCAGACCAAACCGTAAGGCCAGTGCATATTTTAAGTTAGAAAACCAAAAACGATTCATATACTTGAACTTCGTACATACTCCCTCCGTCCCAAAATTCTTGTCTTAAATTTGTCTAGACCGTAATATATCGTCGAGAAAAGGAATCAAGAGACCTTTCCAAATCAAAAGTTGAGATCAAGAACGGGGAACCAAAAAGTGCTGCTTGGAAGCAAGCTCGGATGACAACACTTAAACGGGCAATCCAGGTCCAGTGACGAGTCATTAATCTGGAACATTTGTTCTACACAGAGCAAAATATCACTTGTGACAAAACCACGACGATGACACTGCAGATGCTATGTAATCTTGAATCTCCATGGTGCCATATATCTCTTGAAGAGTACTCATAGCAACACCAGGGCTCTGGATCTAGATCCTGCAGCAGCATACCATCATTTGGGGTCAGCTGATGCAACTTTAATGGTATCATACCACTCAAAATATCAAATGAAAAAGCGATTTTGGTGAAAATACTCATTTGTCTTTACCGGATGAAAACTTTAAAAAAAATTACCAGATGGAATTTTTCATTCCCTATACATTCTGGAAAAATTATATGTTGGGTAGGGTTACAAGGGTATTCTAGTATATATGTTTCAAGATCAAACTCAATTACCTCACTATCTATCTTACAAATTTCACGACAATTTGGTTGCTTTCAACTGGTACGGCCATAACAGGACATCATATGGGCATATAGTCATGTATTTTTCACCCGAAATGTTCAATACCAAGGAACTGCTATATTGAGGGGTACACACTAAATATATGCTAGTTCTGCTAAAATTGGTTACACTAAATAGTACTCCCTCCGATCCAAAAAGAGTGTCGTGGTTTCAGTTCAGTTTTAGTTCAAATTTGAACTAAAACCACGACACTTTTTTTTTGGATCATGGGATTAGTATATTGCCAGCCGTCATGTGCATAGACATAGAAACACTAAATTGAAAAAAGAGTTAATGAGAAATGACCATAGATGCACCGTTAAGAGGCATGCTAAAACCACTAGACATCTTCCAAAGATTAGAGTAGGCCAGTGGGGTAGGGAAGGTTGAGAAATAAGCATCAGTAACTATCAAGTGCACCATAGAAAAAGGTTAAGGCACCTACTTGGGTTGCTTTTTTTGTCCCGGCAGTGCTTGCTTCCGCAGCAACACTTGAATGCCTTGATAGGGTGGTTGACATCGTTAAAATCAATATTGTAGTCCTGTGGTCAAAATGTGCACAAAACAAGATTATGCATTTTGACGCGCGACCTAAAGTAGGCAAGAAGATTTCACTAAAAAAAGAAGGGACAGTAGCCTGGCAAAACTATTGATGGGTTCGAATTTATACAGTTCAACATTAAGTTATAGAAGTCAAAAACACGAGATTGAGCAAAATATAACTAGCATGGTAGAAACGGGTTAGCTGGTACAGGACAGATACAGCACAATGGAGCTTAAATGCAATTGGCTAACTGGATGAAATACAAGTGTGCCACCTACCCATGTCAGTTCTTCAAATGGCTCTATTTTCCTTTTGGTGAAAAATGCCACCTGAACGAAACAAAAGAATAGATAAACAATCTTCATGTGTTTCAAACTGGATTAACACACAAAAGCCAATAACTAGCTGGAGTTGCATACATACATGGTAGTAGTGGCGGTCAGGTGTCTCGATCTGAACAGGTATATCAATGAGATTGGCATCAGAACACCTACAGCGTACAATGACATACCAAGTCAACAACTTCTCACGACAAAACATACCAAATTAATAAGTCAAAGTTATTATGCAGCATAGTATGGAAGCAGCATTTTTTTTGTCTCAAAATCACTTCTGTTCAAATTTTGGGTTAGGAAGTGTTATTAGCTAGCTTCAAATTAGAGTGGCATCACTTGAATATCTTAATCAAAGTGCTGTCATAAGGAATAATACAAGCGCACCCACTACTAGTTTACAAGCATTTATAAAGAGAAATACTGGATGGTGATAACACACAGGCAAGAGTTAAGAGTGTTCACTTCTACAAGTACACAAAACAAGATTTGAACCTTCAGGCGGCAAGGTTTCCCTAAACCCTCACAGGTGGCCGTTCATCAGTTACATTTTGGTCAAATTTGATTACAATTTCTACAACCCTTTTTTTGCGGGGGGCGATTTTCTACTACTCCTTTTTTGGGGGTTGGGGGCTGGGGAGGTGGTTTTCTACGACATTTTTCTTGCGGAGGAAATTTTAACTTATAACTCCAAATGGCATGTATTGCGTTGTCTAATCACACAAAACCAGAAACATGATGTATTATAGAGAACTGTGAAGGATCATTATGCATCTCTGTTTAAAAAATAGCAACTCTATGATGACAAATCATAAAAGGAATGTTACCTATGGTTTATAAACCTTGCCACATTCCCGTAAAAGGTGGCATCCAGACAGAGAGCATGGTCGTCCCCAAGAACATCTTCAGTGTCCCAATCAGCATTGAGCAGTGTTGGATATGTATGGCGACCTTTTGATGTCCCTTGAGTGTTTCGCTCATCAAGCTCAGTGTTAGTTAATATTTCACCAACATACTCACAAATAAACGCGCCTCGTGGAATTTCCTCAGCAGCCTGCAGGCCCCATCCCTTTTTTCCAGGGGTTAAGAATACCTGAAACGACGATACTCAAATGAACATAAGAAAACATGCATGATGTTCAGTTTGATGTGCAGAGCACATGGACATACACAGAATGCACCACATCGCAAGAAAAAGAAATGCTGCACTTGCCATCATACACCATTATATTAGGACACAAGGTCAAAATGGAGTTCTTTGTTTGATCAACATTCCCGTAATAATTGAAGTTAAAATACAAGGAATAGTTAAGCAAGTTAAAATAGAAAGAAACAGGCTCGCCATTTTCACAGCTTGTTTAGAAGGTGCAGATTAATCATGTATCACTTGAAGTCGTATACGAAATAGTTAAATACAACTATATATTTAGTTATAAGCATTAAAACTGTATAACAGACAAAACTCTATTTTTATTATATGCATATATGTAGCTGCAAAATTGCACAGGGAATACAGTTATTCTATCATATTTGCCAATTGGCACTGATTAATCAAAACTTTTATCTTTGGTACAAAAAGGGTCATACCAAGAGCATATATAGATACGAGTATATGACTTACCTGTAGTTGCCGAGTAATTCCTCGCTGCACCACACGATTTCCACAATTTCTGGCACAGCCACATTTACTCCAGCATTCCTTGATAAATTTCTTTGTAGGGTGTCCTTCACAAGGATTGCAAATTTTGCAGTGGAATTTAGGAAGCCCAGCGACACAAGATTCAAGAAATCCTTCCTTAAGCAGGCCATCCCTTGTATAAGCAAATTCACCTCCAGTTACTGTTGCACATGCACAAGGAAGTTGTTCTGCTAGACAATCTCCAAAGCAGCCTGAGCAGCAGCTTTCATCTCCTATTCTAGCAAGCGAAAGATTGACATATGCATTCTGGTATATGATATTGCATGGTATGTAGTGGAAGGGGGGCGGAAGAATCCCATTGCCAACCTTATTAATTATGGGAATACTCACATGTTCTTCACCTTTTGTTATGTCATTGACATCATGAGCTGGTCTATTGGCAATAACAAGCATATTACTGGAACTGATCTGTTCTCCAGCAAAAGAACCAGAAGAGCATACACCACCATGAATAATGTGGTCATTAGGTGGCATACACGAGGAACCAGCTTCATTTGGCTGCAACACTCGTGACACTGAAGGTTTAGACAAAAAGTCCATGGCAGGAACTATTTGTACCATTCCACTTTCTCTAGGTCCACTAGATGCATGACCCAAATCAACGATACACTGGCAAGTGTCTTGCAAAAGTTTTATGAAAGAGAAATTGGGTTCTAGGATCTTGTATGTCCTGAGACATCTAGCCTCCATTTCCTTGCATACAGACTCCATGTCCGGCATGTGGAAATCAGGATGATCTGCCGAGTTACATGTAAATGACAGTTTCCTGTTCCAGAATTTGACAAAGCTACCTCAAAGTTGGTTGAAGAGTCTGTGCTGCTTGTGATTACTTGGCTTCTAGATGTATTAGATATGTTTCTTTCATGTGCATCCTTGTATGCTGGAGTATTTGAAAAATCAAAATACAGAAATTCTATAGTGGTTAGAAGTTACTCCGTATTAGAGATTAAGATCCTAGATTAACAAGGCAACGGAAAAAAAATATTAACAGCGCAGCTACAACAAGATGATGCAATCTTTGCAGGAAAAACAGGATATCTATGGAGCAGTTGCAGTACACATATTGGTATCATTAAAAGCGATATGGCAGTCTTTTATATATTCAAAGTTCACAACAGTACAATTCCTAATTTCCTATGTCAGTATGCCGTATAGGCTCACACGCAAGCCAAAGATATCAGACAAACTGGTAAGCAATACAAACCGTAACTAGTGATGGATTGAGAAAATAGCACGGAAATTAACAAGAGTTTGTAGTCTCAAGGGAAACCATTTATGAAACCTATTTGATGTATTCCCAGCAGTCATTGATGTTTTTAGGCCTCCTTTGGTTTGGAGGAATTTCATAGGAATTCTATAGGATAGGATTCTAGGAATTTTTCTTTAGAGCCCTTTGATTAAGGCATTCCTATTCCTACATAGGATTTGTTCCTGTCCTCCACATTTCAAAGGGAAATAAACATTAGACTAGACTCGGTGGAAAATTTCCTATGATGTGAGTGAAATGACATATCTTTTCCTATTCCTAATCATAGGATTTGAGATACATGTCATCTCATTTTCTACGGCCTCCTTTGGTTTAGAGGAATCTTGGAGGAATTTCATAGGATAGGGGCATCTCCTTTCCAATTCCTACTCATAGGATTTGAGATACATGTCATCTCATTTGAACCAAAGGAGGCCTACAAGTTTTCTATTCCTATGATATTCCTATCCTATAAACCAAAGGAGACATAGTGTTTTTTGGACACACACCAAGATTGAGTGTCATCTGTATATTAAGAAGTGCACTGAAATGGCACAAGTAAAAATAGACCTCAAAAAAGAACAGAGAACTGGTAAACAAGAGTGTTTATTACTAGCTAATTAATCGTACAAAAGGATGAAGAACAAAGAGAAAACTAAAAGGGGAAAACCAAGGCAAGATCTAAGCTGGGAAAGGTCATGAGGCCTGGTGTGGCAACTGTCAAAGTGCCTTGGCTCCAGCAACCACCTGCCACAGCTCAGCTAAGTTAAAGAGGGACTCAATCAACTGCTGGCACCTCAGGATCACACCATCAAACACGCATGCATTGCGTAGCCACCGAATTCCAGTGTCAGGATGATCAGTGAGTGTGTCTTTTAAGTCTACGAGTTATAAAACTTATGATCGCTAACTTCTATCGCACTACAAACTATATTATGGAAGTAACTGGTCATAACTGCTAATGGTGGAAATTTTGCAATCCCTAAAGAGCCTTTATTTGGAAATATTAAAAAGACTATAAAACTCAAAACATCAAGATTATATAATACCTGATTATAACAATATTTCTTCATATAAAATGTGGGCGCTCAGCAAATAATCCGAGTGTGAGACATTTTGCATAAACAGAAATTACCTCTTTGATGCCTGGAATCTTGAACTGGTGGGCTCATAATAGCCAGTGGGGTCTCGAAAGTAGGAAGGTCTTGACCTTGGACTGATAAAGCTAAACTATCTTCATCTGTCGGTGTACCCTCCAGAACACTGGTTTCCATATTTCTTTCTTTAATCGGCAGTTGCGAAGAAGACAACTGCAATGTGTTTACAGTGCCACAAACTGTTTGAGGGCACAGCTTGCCTGCTTCTTGCTGCGGTGGAGCTTCAGCCAACTCTCTCTTCTCATTGGCATGCATCTTGGATGTAGGTTTTTGAGAATGATGTTTTGCCCTAAGCTTCTTGTTATAGTGGTCCGAATCAGGATTCTTCCTTTTGTTAGCTTGTTTTTTCTGTTCTTCCTGTACCAAAAGTGGTAGCATAACAAGTTATAAGAGAAATGTTGTCCCTCAAAACAATACATTCTGACTATAAAATCAGAACAAAGTAAACTGTACTTTGGGATCTGGCTCGTCAAATATAGCATCGGTTAGAACCCGAAAGTCATCAGCTTCTATGTACTCCCAGTTGTAATCATACAACTCTAGTAGCTTCGTCAACACTGGTGAAACAGTTTTTCTCGTGATTCCAATAACATCCAGCTTTGCGACAGCAGCCTCAAATTTTTCATCGAAAACGTTTGAAGATGACATCCTGCATGCAACGGAAGAAATCAGCACAGTGCATCATGCATAAAGTGACATCCTCAAAAAACTAAGTGATAAAAATAATAAAATGCATAGAAAAAGGATATTGTTGGTATATTACGAAAAGTTGTCTAACTACTAAGTGAGTGCAATGCTAGAGCGCTGCAACACCACCGACGTGCTCGCAAAGAACGGGTGGCCACACGACCCTGCCTGCGCGCTCTGCTTGGGGCCATTGGAGGACGCTGTACTGCTCGCATTGTGCCTCTACACGATTGAGGTCTGGCAGGCCAAACTCTGGCATTGCATCCTGCGGTGGGCACTTGCACCATCATCAACCACTACCTCCCTTGAGTGGACGGAGCGGAGCACCGTGATACTGCCGAGAGAGGAGAAGAAGGCCTGGAGCTAGTTGGTCCAGCTCGCCTGGTGGACCACGTGGAAGGAACAGAACACAAGAATCTTCAAAACCAGCACTGCGGCGATGGTTGGTTAGAAGGCGGATGCTTACTGCTGCTTTAATAGTATGCTTACAATACTGATCTACCCTCATCTTTAAAATCGAAATAATATTCCAAATAATTTTGCGTAAAAAATACTTCAATAAGAACTATGTGTGCTAGGAAACTAAGAAATATATAGGAAACTAGAAACCTGAATATAAAAAAAGGTTTTCCCAATATTGCCTAGGGGATACCCATGAAAGAATGCCACCCACTAGAGCACTGAGCGATACATAAAGCAATTGTGAAATCCTGCCAAAACAACTAAAATTTCTATCTATCACTAGCGACCAAATTTCAAATCCAGATTCAGTTTACATACGGAAATACAAATACAACAGTGAATAGTAAGATTGTATTTTTTTTCTTATAAGTTTCAGAAAGGTATATGTCTTTTCTTCCATTTCATTTGCATCGGGTCTAGACTTGAAATTTTGTGACTTGACAGATTTAATGTACCAACCAGAACTTCTCTGAAATTTACAGGTCATCTGCACTTAACGACCAACAAAAGTTGGTCTATACCGGATACAGACTTGTTAACACCAAATGCAGCATGCACGCAAATCTATTTCCTAACATGCAACCGACATGTTAAAGAGAATAACCTGATGCAAATCAACACACATTTTGGGCCAATAGCACTAAATGTATGCCCCTGAACCTAGGGGCATTTTGTGTATACAAGTGTCGTGGAGGCTCAGTTAGAACCTCAAATAGTCATGAGAAATTTGAAGAAATTAAACCTTTCTTTCTTTTGACAGCCTCATGGAGGGATGAAAGAAGGGAAGTTACAAAAGGGGGCAGTGAAGGCTACCTTCAGCTAAGCACCTTCGGTCTAGTCAACACAGAAGGCATACAAAAATGCTCTAAATTCATAGACACATTGAGAACAAAAAGGCAGATCATATTGCAAATTGGTAATTTTATAGAGCATACATTCGGTATGAAGCCTTGCAGCACGACGGGCTCATGGCCTCTAATCGCCCTTCATGATGTTGACAGCATAAGCCCAGCCAACCTGCGCCGTGCAGCAGGGGTTTCTCCGTATCTCAGTCCATTGTGAATAGTACCCCAGGTCTATTGTTCGCACTAAAGTTTTCTACTACATATATGACATGATTTATCTCGTTTGTTCCAGGATGTAGGAACCAAAATTGTACTAAATCAGCGACAATTAATATGGATCGGGAGTATTAGTTGTTTGCTATATTATTACTCCCTCCATCCGAAATTACATGTCGCAAAACAGATACATCCATTTTTATCCATTTCTGCGACAAGTAATTCAGGACGAAGAAGTTTTGCCGATGTTGTTTAGATTTGTTGAATTTTTTTATGGCCATTAAAGCACAGCAGTACATTAAAATATCGTCCAGAAATTGCAACGCTTCATGTATAGTCGAAAGCAGAGCATCCAGTCGTATTATCATCAGTTCATCGCCACGCAAGCCTGCAAACTCAAAAAGGCAAACCGCATAACCAAGGGTCCACAACACGAAGTACCTCCCCAGATTTGACTGAGGACAAACAAAGGAACGAAACCATGGCAATCCGCCGAAACGGAACGGAACAAAAATCATCATCAGAAAACACGCATTCCACACCGAAACGGAACGGAGAAAAATCATCACAAAACCCGCACTCCACACCGCAACGGAGGCAGCGCGCGCATACCTCATCAATGCAAAACCAGCGCGAGGAATTCGCAGCGAGGATCTGGACAGCCGCGCCCCGTCGCAAGCTTACCCAGCGGCGAAGTGCCTCCGAACCTGAACTAACCGCACGGAAAAAGGAAAAGGAAAAGAGCACGTCAGAATCCGCAGGAATGGGCCGGAAAAAGGAAAAAAGTAAAAACCCAACAACAAAACCCTGCTCCGCGGAACAAACGCACCCACCTCCTACGCCAGCCGCCCAAGGAGACGAAGCCGATGCAAGGAGACGAAGCCGATGCAAGGCGAAGCGCCCGAGGGCTCCGCGGAAGACGGAGGCGCGGTCGCCGCCGGCGATCGCCGATGGGCTAGGGTTTGGGGTTTTGGAGAGGCGTTGCCGTGCGCTGGGGTTTTCAGGATGGGATGGATCGCGTGGAGAACAGGCTGTTTGGTGGTGGTGAATTTATAGGACAGAGGGGGCGACGGAGGACAGATGGCAAAACAGAGGCGGCGTGGGAACTGGGAAGTCCAGGCGACGAGAACGGGGAAGAAAGCGAGCGGACTGCCCCACCCGCTGCGCTGCGTGCGATTTGATACGGCAGGACCAGGGGGAGTGCGTTGCTGTCAGATCAAAAGAGATGCTATGGTGGAGTAGTAATTTCGCAGCGCAGGCGTCTCCGCTGGCTCCCTCGCCCCATTGCCACTTTTGCTGATCGCCCCTTACTCTGTTGGAACGTGATTTTGCAGAGCCCACGTATGCGATGATCGGCCAGCCTTTTTCCATCACTACGTATATGCCCGTGCGTTGCACCGCGAATTGAATTTTTTTTTGACGCACAGGGGAGCATACGGGCAGACATCATGATGCCAATCAAATAACAAAATGGAGATTATGTTTTAGTTATGAAGCATAGAACTTCTGACAACTTTGTCCTGAGATATACTAAAGCCAAAGAATATCACAGAGGGAAATCAAATTATCTGAACGAGATGATGTTATTTCCCAAAAGAAGTTAGCTTTGCATTTAAAATTTAAAATTTCAATTGGTCCTCTTTATATGTAAATGAAAAGGTGGGAGTCAATATTACAATACACTTACCAAACATGTTTCTCTAGAAAGAATTGTCACCAAGAATCACCTGCCAATAATAAAAACTGAGAGCAAGTGTGCAAAATAACAAATTGTTAACAATACCTTCAATAACATAAATCTCACTGTTCTTACACACTCTTGAGAGCATACCATTTTTTCCCTTCAGACTACGCTCTCGTCTATGAACGAAAAAAGAAAACCATAGAAACTAAATTTAAGTCTGCAGAATAACACAAAGCATCATTAACAGTTTAGTAATATAATTACCATTTTTTTTGCACACCGTGTGAATGGAGACACACCATACCATCCTTGTTACCTTGTGACTGCACTTCTATTTGTGAGAATTACAATAAGTACATGGCAATTTAGCAAAGGAGCTCACTTAACAGTTTGTATTGCGCATGTAGAAGCTGATCCGCCTGTTGCTAATACGTGAATGCAAGGAGCTCACCTCGGCGGGTGCGATGGACATGGCGAACGGAGCACAGAGGCAACGGCGGTCGTGGCGCAACGTCACCGGGAGGACGGCCTTGAGGTGCTTTACACCGGTGAGCCCGTCCCGGCTGCCGTCGTTTCGCCGACGTATACAGGTTCTCTGGCATGGCTGATGAACGTGCCCACAAAGGATCAGCCAGAGAGAGAAGAAAGAGATATATGCACACAAATGATCGGCCAGAGATAGAAGAAAGAGATATATGCAGGATCGGTCAGAGATAGAAGAAAGAGATATATGCAGCAGCCTAGAGATTCATTTTCATTGGCGCCAGGTAAAACATGGTGATAGAAGAAAGGAAGTGATTGAAGAAAGGAAGGAGATTGATCACCGTTTGATTGAAAGAAGGAAGGAGATTGATCACGTCATGAACGAATTGGTTGTCATGCATGAATTGATTGCTTTTGGATTGATTGCGCTTGGTTACCTTATGTGAATTATTTGTTTACTAAAGATAGAGGAGGGAGAAAAGAAAATCGGTTGGAAGAAAACCGGTGGGGAGAAAACCGGTGGAGGGAGAAAATAAAATCGTTGGAGGGGAGGGGGAGTCGTACGACAGGGTTGGACGAAGAGGGGGAACGTAACAGGGGAAACGGAACACTCCATTTCTTTTAGGTAGTAGAGATAATACATCCAGGTGGCACTTTTTTTTTGCGGGCAATCCAGGTGGCACTTTAACAAACCGAAATATCCATGGCGACCGTATATATGCAATGCAGGTTCAACAAAAACAAACCTATAGGAGTATGTATTTTTCTTTTGAAAAGCAAGAAAAAACCTTAAAGAACCTACGGTCCGCATATGCCTTTTCAGCATGACGCAGTCAGTACCGCCGGATTTGTCAGTTGTTGTACGGATGCGTGGTTGTGATGGTTTTCATGACGTCAGCAGAAGCGTCTGAAAATATTGAGGTGGCGGCACATGATACAAAGTTGGCGTGGCGTCCAAATTTGAATAGTAGTAATTGTCACATTGAAAGAGTATTACACCGATGTTCTATTAAGACACGACGACAAGATACTAGGTTACAATGTCCAAGAAGTGTGTCAACCACACGGTATGGTTTCGTGGACTGCCCGGCACCCATCAAAGTTGCTTTATTACAAGAGCTTGGATGAAACACTACTCGAACTTTAATGAAACAAGTAGTCACGAGGAACTTCGGGTGTCGAAAATGATGTCAAAAAAAAACTTCAGTTGCCGAAACTATGCCTACGTCCTGCTCGGCCATTGGATTAATTTTCTGCATGGTTTACTTTTACGGGTTCTTTGATTCAAGAGAAATTATGCTAGACCTTGGAGGATATAATTATTTTGTTTCTCGTGTGTTGGTTGTGCTCATTTTGTAGTTTAGGACCTCTATGATTTGAAAGTTTTGCAAAACATATAAATAGGAAAATGCATATATGAATTTGAATCAAATAGAAAGTTTTGTAAAACATATAAATATGATATAATTTGAAAGTATCATGTCTTCTTCAATCTTGTAGGATCATAAAACTATATATGAATTTGTATCAAATAGTACATGGCATTGCAGGAAAAAAATAGATTGTAAGAAAAGTTTTGGGTGGATGAAAATGTATCTTCAAAGTACAGTAGACAGGAATCCCTAGGATAAAACTAAGGATTCCAATCCTACCAATAAAATACACCTTCAATAACTCCTTAGGATTCTTGTGCTCTAAAGATTCTACAAGCTTTTTTTTAATCGCCTATGGAGTTCAATGGGACACGATATTATAAGACGATGATTTCTCTATTCTTTTTGTTTCAAAAATCATGCCATTCAAAGGACCCATTATTAGATTCACTTTTTTCGTATAAGTATATCTATATATATATATATATATGTACCAATATAAAAAGACCCAAATGGACAGATCTTACAAATCTGGGCCATCAAACAACATCGATCCAACGACCTATATTGCTCATATGAAGAACACTCAACATGTTTAGCATGCAATTAAAATCATATCAAATATCATCATCTACAGTGTCCTGGTAATTAACGCGTAACTGATATCCACCTAATATGAACGTGCAATTATTATTTTTCCTAATATTAAAATGCATTGCGCGTACATATTTACTGGTACTAGCAGAACGCCGATGCGTTGCTACGGGCTATCTGTCGCATGTGGGCTCGACACAAAAACCCCACCTACGACGCACCATTCTCTTTTTCTATCGGATCCTCCCCTTCCCGCTTGGTTTTCCGTCGTAGCAAGACATTTCTCGCTGGAGCCTCCTTCTTTAAAACCAGATGACGCCCATCTCATCTTCACCATGCGTTTCAATAGGGGTGAAATTTTCCATGTTTACAATATAACAGAGTGGGTTGAACTAACTCATACTATTGACGGAAAACAATAAATAACTATAAAGATCATTCTCAAAGGTTCATTCAACTTTGCAAATGCACACTAACGTGGGAGGTGAGTGGCAATCTCAATGTAGTAACCAACAAGCTCCAACTCCACCCGACGCACCATTCATTGCTATAAGGGATAATTGTTGTTCTTCACTTCCCCGTCCTTCCCTACTTCTTCTACTCCTAGCCCCTTCGTGATCCCGTTTCGTCGGTGCCAACCAGCACCACGTAAACATTAGTGCGTTCATCAGCGACGCCTTATCACATTCTTCCCTTCGATTTGTATTTCTTTTGGTATACAAGCTACACTTCGCAAGAGGCCATTTTCCATTTTTTTAATTCAAGTATGGTTGTTCATCAAACCTCACCAGCATTAGTTCTCATTCCTATTTTCTATTTGAATGGACACACTTGATTTGAGAATCTAGCTTGTCTCGCTTTCTCTATGACTCACAAGAAATATAATATGACCGCGTCCACGAATGTGTGTACGTGACGGTCCGACGAGCCGACTTCCACCACGGCCGTCCTCTACGCCGTGATCCACGCCCTGACATTCTCGAGCATCACGCCGTTGTCAGGCCCGGCCACAACGTCCTACATGGTGTCGCACACGGCGCCCTCCACAAGGGCGCACGGATGATAACAAAAAAGATATGTTATAGTTTTGTATTAGGAAAGTTGTGACTCTCCATTAATAGTATAGATAATGATAATAATAAATGGCATAGTGCGCGGGATTAGTGATTTGTTATTATGGAATATATGATTTTGTTTTGGAAGGTTATCAAGAAAAATCGTATGTCTGTCTTTTAGAAAGGTGATCTCACATATATCGTGTGATTTTTGAATTCTTGATTACATATCATTTACGTGATTGAATTAAAGCAGCACCTGCCAAAGCAAGCACGAAACAAGATCTCACCCTTTAATGGGATTTAGTTCTATAATGGGAGAGAGAAAATCTAGTGGGAAGGGGGGGGGGTGGGAGGTGAGACAGGAAAAACCGGATGAAAAGAAGACAAATGAAAACAAACAGTGGAGGCGAGGCTAGCAACTCCCCCTTTAGGAGTAAAGAAGGGGTGGTGGGAGGTGAGACAAAAAAATCGGACGGGAAAAAGCCAGATGAAAATAAACCATGGAGGCGAGGCTACCAACTCTCCTTTTAGGAGTAGAGATTGGTCATCAAACCTCACCAGGTTTAGTTCCCGTTCCTACTTTCTATTTGAATGGACATACTTGATTTGAGAATGTAGCCTGTAACACTTTTTCTATAACTGACAAGAAATATAATATGACCGCGTCCACGAATGCGTGTACGTGACAGTCCGATGACTCGATTTCCACCAGGTCATCCTCGACGCCGTGATCCACGCCCTGGCATTCTCGAGCATCACGCCGGCGTCAGGCCCGGCCACAGCGTCCTACATGGTATCGCGCACGACATCCCTCCACAAGGGCGCACGGATGCGTACACTGATAACAAAAAAAGATATGTTATATTTTTGTATTAGGAAAGTTGTGATTGTCCACTAATAGTAGAGGTAATGATAATAATAAATGGCATAGTGAGCGGGACTAATGATTTGTTATTGAGGGATATATGATTTTGTTTTGGAAGGTTATAAAGAAAAATCGTATGTCTATCTTTTAGGAAGGGGATCTCACATATATGGTGCGATTTTTGAATTCTTAATTACCTATCATTTACGTGATTGAACTAAAGCAGCACTTGCCAAAGCAAGCACGAAACAAGATCTCACCTTTTAATGGGATTTAGTTTTTTAATTGGAGTGAGTAAATCTAGTGGGAAGGGGGAGGTGAGACGAAAAAAATCGGACGAAAAAAGACAGATGAAAATAAACCGTGGAGGCGAGGCTAGCAACTCCCCTTTAGGAGTAGAGAAGGGGTGGTGGGAGGTGAGACGAAAAAAGCCAGACAAAAATAAATCATGGAGGCGAGGCTACCACCTCCCCCTTTGGGAGTAGAGATAGTGCGCGGGATTAGTGATTTGTTATTGCAGAATATCTGATTTTGTTTTGGAAGGTTATCAAGAAAAATCTTATGTCTGTCTTTTAGGAAGGTGATCTCACAAATATGGTGGGATTTTGAATTCTTAATTACCTATCATTTACGTGATGGAATTAAAGTGGGAGGGAGAAAATCCGGTGGGAAGGGGTGGTGGGAGGGGAGATAAAAAAGGCACACGAAAATTGATACGTCTCCAACGTATCTATAACTTTTGATTGTTTCATACTATTATATTATCAATTCGGTATACTTTATATGCAATTATATGTAATATTTGGGAACTAATCTATTAACCTAGTGTCCAGTGCCAATCAATACCAAACGAAGTTCAAACATGATGAAACTTTACGGTGATTTTTTCTAGACCAGAAGGGATCCTAGAAGATTTGGGAGGAGGCCAAAAGCATTACGAGAGGGCCACAAGCTCATCCTGCGCGTCCCTAGGGGGTGCCACCTAAGCTTGTGGGCCCCTCGTAACTCTATTTGCCCTAATTCCACTTTTATAAATGGATTTTTTATTTTTATGCCCCTGGTTCCTTAGCTCTACTCATTCATCCCCACTTTGTTAACTTTTGCTCACTTTTCCCAACTCCCTTGCCCAAAACCCTCAGAACAGGTTACAACGGACGCTACGAGTGGGGCCGCATAGGGCCGAGTACACCTTTGACTATTACCCGTATAGTTGTTTCGTATGCTGACCGTACAAGTATTCGTATACGTGGGTGCATGCAACAGACCGCGGTCTTGGGGTAGCACGTATCCATGGGACATGCCTGAAACGTCCCATCGTATAAAGAGGGGCAACCACCTCCATTGCCCCTACCATTTTCCCCCAAATCGCCTCCCTGTCGCATCGTCTTCCTCTCCCCCACAGGTGTCAGCGTTCTGGGAACGGGGGGTCCCTAGACTTGCCTGCCTGCGGCCCACGGCGTGGCTGAGCTAGCAGGCCTGTACGGCCCATCCTCATTAACAAGGCACTCAAGACCCTCGCGAGGGGCCAAGCCTCGCGAGCCGGACGACGCAAGACCTCCTCAGGAGCGACCTCACTAGGTTGCCTCGCGAGGAGCGGAGAGATCAAGGCGGGGCAAACCTCGCGAGGTTCTCATGACGTGATCCATGACGATCGAGGCCAGGCGGGCGCCAGCACGCGCAGTGTCCTTGTTTCCCCTTTGGTGCTAAGGAGGCAAGCGTAGGCACGGAGTACCGAGGCATCAAGCAAAGGTTTGCACATCGGTGCAATGAGACCAAGACCAGCAGGACGGCGAGACGGAGGTCACCATGGAGCCCAAGACGGCGTCACCACCAGAGCCTTTTGCAGGCGAAGACCGCTTTTGTCAGGATAAGTTGTACTAGTTCTCCCCTTTCAAATTGGCCGTTGTTGGCTCCCTTCCCGCTCAATATTTGGGGAGAGGACCAAGGCCTATATAAGTAGAACTAGCCACCACCGTAGGGGAGGACAGATTAGAGGCACCTCACCTAATCCTTAGCCACACACCAAGCACAAGAACACCTCAACCTCAGGAGGCTGTTCTTCCCCTTGTACTGTTCATCATCAGCCCAAGAGGCAATCCACCACCACCACACTGGAGTAGGGTATTACACCACAAAGGTGGCCCGAACCAATAAAAATCTAGTGTATTTTGTGTTGTGAGTTTGTCGAGTTCGTCCGCGAGATCTTAGCGAGCTAGGGCGTGGATCGGTAGGGAGGAATTCTCGCACGCACCCCAGTGTTTGAAACTTGAGGGTTTTGCCGGAACCCGTGATCTGACATTTGGCGCACCAGGTAGGGGTGCGACATGGCTTTCCTTCCGTCGATCTGCGCTCCGTCGCCACCGCGCTCCGCCCTCATGGCAGGCGCCCTGCTACCGACACTGATGGCCGGCGTTGACGATGGGGCCAGGGGGTTCCGAGCCCTGGCCCCCGCCCTGCGGCAGGTGCGGTGGCCACCCAAGTTCAAGCTGGAGATGCCGCCGCGCTACGACGGCTGATACATCCATTTTGCATCATGCTTTTATATTGGTATTTATTGCATTATGGGCCGTTATCACACATTGTGTCACAATACTTATGCCTATCCTCTCTTTACAAGGTTTACATAAGGAGGGAGAATGCCGGCAGTTGGAATTCTGGGCTGGAAAAGGAGCAAATATTAGAGACCTATTCTGCACAACTCCAAAAGTCCTGAAACTCCATGAAAGTTATTTTTGGAAATAATAAAAATACTGAGCGAAAGAAATACGGAGGGGCCCACACCACAGCCACGAGGGTGGGGGCGCCCTACTAGGCGCGCCCCTGCCTCGTGGGCCCCTGTTGGCCCTCCGGTGCCCATCTTCTGCTATATGAAGTCTTCCGTCCGAAGAAAAATCACAAGAAAGCTTTTGGGACGAGACTGCGCCGCCATGAGGCGGAACCTTGGCGGAACCAATCTAGGGCTCCGGCAGAGCTGTTCTGCCGGGGACACTTCCCTCCGGGAGGGGGAAATCATCGCTATCGTCATCTCCAACGATTTTCTCATCGGGAGGGGGTCAATTTCCATCAACATCTTCACCAGCACCATCTCCTCTCAAACCCTAGTTCATCTCTTGTGTCCAATTCTTGTCTCTAAGTGCAGGATTGGTACACAGAGGTTGCTAGTAGTGTTGATTACTCCTTGTAGTTGATGCTAGTTGGTTTATTTGGTGGAAGATCATATGTTCAGATCCTTTATGCATATTAATACTCCTCTAATTATGAACATGAATATGTTTTGTGAGTAGTTACGTTTGTTCCTGACGACATGGGAGAAGTCTTTCTATTAGTAGTCATGTGAATTTGGTATTCGTTTGATATTTTGGTGAGATGTATGTTGTCTTTCCTCTAGTGGTGTTATGTGAACGTCGACTACATGACACTTCACCATTATTTGGGCCTAGAGGAAGGCATTGGTAAGTAATAAGTAGATGATGGGTTGCTAGAGTGATGAGCTTAAACCCTAGTTTATGCATTGCTTCGTAAGGGGCTGATTTGGATCCATATGTTTCATGCTATGGTTAGGTTTACCTTAATACTTCTTTTGTATTTGCGGATGCTTGCAATAGGAGTTAATCATAAGTGGGATGCTTGTCCACGTAAGGACAGCACCCAAGCACCGGTCCACCCACATATCAAATTATCAAAGTACCGAACGCGAATCATATGAACGTGATGAAAACTAGCTTGACGATAATTCCCATGTGTCCTCGGGAGCGCTTTTCTCTATATAAGAGTTTGTCCAGGCTTGTCCTTTGCTACAAAAAGGATTGGGCCACCTTGGTGCACTTTATTTACTTTTGTTACTTGTTGCTCGTTACAAATTATCTTATCACAAAACTATCTGTTACCGATAATTTCAGTGCTTGCAGAGAATACCTTGCTGAAAACCGCTTATCATTTCCTTCTGCTCCTCATTGGGTTCGACACTCTTACTCATCGAAAGGACTACGATAGATCCCCTATACTTGTGGATCATCAAGACTCTTTTCTGGCGCCGTTGCCGGGGAGTGAAGCGCCTTTGGTAGGTGGAATTTGGTTAGGAAAAAATGTATATAGTGTGCTGAAATTTATTGTCACTTGTTACTATGGAAAGTAATCCTCTGAGAGGCTTGTTCGGGGTATCTTCACCCCGACTAGTAGAGCAAAGAGTTGATCCTCAGCCTACTGAACCTACTGAAAATGAAAATTGTGACACTCCAAAAATATTCTTTTGGTTTTCTTCAAAAAATTTGATGGATTTGAAGGAGGTCTTCTAAACCCTTCCAAAAATCTCTCTCAAAAACTTTTTCCCTCTAGCAAGGATTTTATTTTTGCATCTCCTTCAACTTTGGCGTTTGGTTTTTAAACTTTTCTTCTGATTGCCCTCTTCTAAAAATCTCAAAACTTTTGGATTCTAATTTTTCTTTTAAAAAGAAAACCCTAGGAGTTTTACATCTTCTCCAATACTGAAACCACTCATGATTTTTACCATGCACCACATGGTAAAATCTTCCCAAAAATCTCTCCTTCCACTTTGGGGCAACCCAAACATTCTGTCTCAACAAGTTCAATCCTTTTCTGAATTTTATTTCATTTATTTCTCCTCCCAAATCTTTTCTGTTCATTATTTTGAGCCTAGGTGATTTGCAAAGCAAGTACCTAAATGCAATTGAGCTTTGACCTCAAACCAAATCCCCTGGATAGTCCTTGGTACCCACAACCTAGAACAATCAAGATCCACTCTTCTTATTTTCAAAATTTCAAATTTCAGTCTCTGCAAGTTTGGACCAGATTTGTCAAATTTGGTGAAATTCATATCTTCTCTGCTCCAAAAATTCCACAAAAATTCAGGCAGCCTCTAGATGCAATGAGAGGCCCCTCCACCAAAAATCAGCTCAAGGAGAAACTCCCACATGCCAAAATCATTCTGTCGAACACCTGGCCGGCACTTTTTCTTTGCAGTTTCAGAATATTCAGAAGTTTGAGGAGTTCATTAAGGTCCGTTTCTTCTCGTCGGAGTTCAGTCCGCAGCGTCGACAGTGCACTTGGCACGTTGCTCACAGCCCCTCCTCTCTGTCCGGAGCACCACACGAGCGCTTGGCTCATTCCTGGCATCGGTGGCGCCCTGGCCCAACCTCGCCGACGTTTTCTGCGGCGTCGGGACCTCCCGTGGCGGTCGACAGAAGGCACCACCCTAGCCCAACGCCGTTCTGCGCCGCCCAGCTCTCCCTAGCGCTCCGCATGGCTCATGCATGCCAGCGCACGACCGCGGCACCGTCGCCGTGGCCCGACAAGCACAGAACGTGCTCCCTGCCGCCGACGGGTCCGCACCGCTCCGTTCCGTCGAGCATGCCCAAAGCAACCAAACCCCGGCTCGTTCAGCACCTAAACGGAGTCAATTGACCTCCACGTCAGCACTCAACCCTAAAACCACCCCGACCAATGCACTGCGCCGCCGTAACACTCGCCGGACTTATCCGTTCACGGCAACCGCCTCGGGCCACCTATAAATGGCACCCCCGAGCTTGCTCTCGCCCTCGCACAACTCCACCACCTCACCAGACCCGCTTAGCCCTTTGGAAGAGCCTCGAGGGGCCCTTCTTCCTCGACTCCGGCCAACTCCGTCCGCCTCGGGCTCCGTCAACGTTCTCGTCGGTGAGAACTCCTCCACCGCCCTCCTCCTGCCCGTAGCCTCGTGGCACCACTAGGAGGCTAACCCCCACCTCAATTTGACCTCCGCAGCACTCTCCGACGAGGCCCACGACCACCCGAACCGCCGTCCGCCGGAGCAAGCGCCGCCGTCGACGTGGTACTCGCCGGCGACCACCACCACCACCCACAGACGCGGAATGGCGCCCTGAGCATGGAGGTACCTTCCGATCTCCCTACCTCGCCGTGGATCGCCGTCGGCGACCACCGCGGCTCCCGGGCACCGTCGTGCTCTGCCGCCTCTTTCAAATATTCAAACCTGACGGGTGGGACCCGCTCGTCAGCCTCTCTATTGTTTTTTTAATCGTTTTCTGAAAGCGTACTCTGGCAAATACGCTTTCTACTCGAACCGCTTTTACGCACTTTTCTGCTTAGGCCTCTGAGGGTTTTCTGTTTCATTACAGATGGGTCCTTGGACCAAAACTCTTATAACGTTTTAACAGAAAGGAATTTTTGAGTGATTCTTTTTCTGTGCTCTTCAAAATTCTGTCTAGTTTTTTATCATATTTATTTGAAAAATATTTGGATTACATTTCTGTACCCCACGGTATTTACGTTAGCGCGTGTGTTTTGTATACCATAGATATCGAAGGAGATGACGGAACCGCGAACTTCACCGAGCTAGTCCCCGACTACTCCGAACCAGGCAAGCAATGTTTGAACTTTTGATATGATGAGTGTTTGTGCATGTTTGCATTATTTTTTGTATCATGGCACATTCATGACCATTTCGATGATAGTTTATCTCGTAAGAGTTGAGGCATGTGAGTTTTCGGAAAGTCCATGAGTTGTTGGAAACATGTTGCATGGCCATAAGTTGGCATGAGTATGGGTAAGATGGCAGTGTTGTAGCATGCCAGGCTTATGCCAGATCGTGACCCAGTGTCAACATAAATTAGTAAAATTCCCGTCCGTCTCCTCTTTCGTACGACCACCTGTCTCCCGCAAGTGATACGGCTTAGTAAGCTGCAAACCACTTCCTGGTACACACCAAATCGAGAGGCCGGGATGAGGGTTCCATGGCCCTGGATTAAAGCCTTTCATCCGAACAGGGGGCATGGGTGTTTCCGGTTGGGACCGAGAGGGGGGCACCCCTTAGAGCGCGCGTAAATAAATTTGATCCCATGCTATTCGGGATTGTGATCTCCCCGTCTTAAAGTTTTTCTTGAACGCTGTCTAGGGTGATTCCTGGCAACATGAGGTATGATGGTTGTGTACTGGTTAGCTGTGTTTCCTCCGAAATACCGTAAACGGAACTAGTCCTTCGTGACTACGGGAATCCGTTGGCTGTGGACAATTTTGGTACAAACTCTGCAGAGTCAAAATTCTTGAATTTTATCTTATCCATGTCCGAGTACCGTGTTCACCTTATCTTGTCAAGTGTCAGTCTCGATGACAGAAACTCCTGAGAACCATATGAGCATTAAATATTTATTCTCTGTGAATGGACTAACCCGCTTATTGTCTTGTGAGGAATATTTTCGGTGAGCACCATTTCTTGTCAGTTATGTGAAATGAATTATAAGCCCTTTCTGTGATGTCGCTCAGACGTCCGACTGCGGCATTGTATTATTTATTGTTATAAGCCCTTTCTGCGATGTCGCTCAGACGTCCGACTGCGGCTTTGGTTATTATTTATTTTATAAGCCCTTTCTGCGATGTCGCTCAGACGTCCGACTGCGGCATTGTTATTATTTGTTTTTATAAGCCCTTTCTGCGATGTCGCTCAGACGTCCGACTGTGGCATTGTTATTATTTATTTTTATAAGCCCTTTCTGTGATGTCGCTCAGACGTCCGACTGCGGCATTGTTATTATTTAATTTTGTTATAAGCCCTTTCTGTGATGTCGCTCCGACGTCCGACTGCGGCACGCATTGTCTTTTCTTTCAATATAAGCCCTTTATGAGGTGTCGCTTGGACGCCCGATCGTGGCATGTTTTACTTATTTGTTCACCCTTCGAGGCGCCGCTCGCATAACGATCGGTTTTGAGTTTATCTTCTTTGGTTTTCGAGCGGACTACCGCCGATCCCCTTTTTACTTACTTATGTTACTGATTTGATAGCACATTGTTATAAATCAATCATGTCGCATTCATGCATACATTTGTTATATCTTTTGTCCGAAGCTGTCTTGCAGTACTTTCAAAGTACTCACCGGCTTGTTGATCTTGTGACGAAGGCGATCTCATGGATGAAGAGTTCGATAGCGAGTCCGACGCCTAGAGGAATCGGTCAGTCTCGTGCGACCCCTGGATTAGTCATTGTGATATATCCGCTTCCGCTACCCAAATAAATTCATCGAGCCTCACCTCGACGCTCGATGAGCCGCCAGTGTAGTAGTCTTATTTTCCACCCCACACCATTGTGTCATATCCGCCATTATGTATAATTATTGGCGTGTTTGTAATAATTGATTGGGCATCTTCAGCCTGACCCTGTAATATTTTAATGCTTCTGGCTTATTGTATCAAAGTTTTGTCTACCGGTATGGAGGATTTTCCTCATATTGGACTTCATAGGTCGGTTGTTCAATAAATATTTTTATTGAAAAACCGGTCGTGACAAGCTTGGTACGAGCCGGCTGACTGTCAGGGAAGCCACTAGGTGCGATCGCTAATTGGTTATTAGCGAGAATAGAGCTGTTTATTTTTTTACAAATGTAGTCAATTTACGATCGGCATAAATTTATGATTTGACTACTCAGGATTTTTTGCCTACTTTTGTAGATGGCTGGCAACGATTGCGAAGTCGCAGATGTTCGCCAACATGCCCGATGGGTTCGTCAAGCTTCTCTCCTTCATCGTCCAAGTCGCGATGGGGCCAAAGGCCCAGTCTTCTGATCTCTCAGCACAAGGTCAATGACCGTCTAACCATGCACCAAGCCATGGTGCAATTCAAGGGAGGTCGTATTGAGTTACGCCGCTTCCGGTTCTTGGGGAGAGCCATGCCCAAGGAGAAGCATGCACTGCAGATGGCAGCCCGTGAGGCGATAGCTCGTCTCAGGGACATCCTTCCTTCAATGAAGACTCGTCGCTACCGCTACCTGCCCTCATCACGTGCCATATACCTGCCACTACGCGTTCTCTTGCCCCAGAGGAGAAGCGGGGCGAAGCTTTTGAGATGCTCATCGAGTATCTCCGGGCTTTGGAGGCAGCCTTCGACAACCTGGTGGGCGACTTTGTAGCTGCCGCATGGACTCAGTCCATGGCTGTGCCGCCAACAGGAGGGAGCTCCTGCGCGCCGCACCGCCACCGACTTTCGTCTGCGTCATCAACATCGTTTGCTCCTACTGCTCTCACCACTACTCGTCACCGCCTACCACAGAGAGGAGTTCAACCAGGTCATTGCGCCTACTCCGGTTCGTTCTGCACCACCCCTCGTGCCCGCTCACGTTTGAGTTGTCCCGCATAGGGCACCTGCTCCACCAACTCAGCACAACACCTCACGTCTGGAGCCTATCACCGAAGAGGAGGTTGAGTCCCCAGCCTCACTGCGCCTCACCCTTGGCAGGCCAAGGGAAATCCTTACCATCTCCGACTAAATGCGCTTAGCCGCCATGCGATGTACCGACTTATGCGATATGTTTATATGTACATAGGCTGTGAGAAGTAGCTTGTTTGCGCATCATGTAGGAACCGGAGGAGTGCACTAGCCTAAATAACATGTCGAGGATTATGTACGCATATCCTAAGTGATGTATTGTATAATTACTGCTTGCGTGTAAGATATGTAATGAACAGTCCTTCTCCGTGCATAGCGTTTATTCTCTTGAAAAATCTTGGAGCATTTGCGACTTTTTCCCGTCTTCTTGAATTTATTGATTTTTGCGGCTCAATTTCTTTTCTTATGAGTGTTTTAAAATATATCCCCAGAGTGAACCATGTCTCGTCCTTGGACGCGCTCCATGCCAACTCCGACAGAGGAAAATTATGGCACACCCCCAAGCAACAATTTCACACAGGGGCAAACAAGTCAACAGGACAGTGAAACGGCACTCTCCCAAATGTGCCGTCTTTATGAATAAAGTCAGCAGCAACATCAGGAAATAATGAACCAAGTCATCAATATGGGGAATCACCGTGGAGCGATGTCGGCATCAATCAAAGTTATCTGAGCTACAGAAGACACGTCCCCAAACTTTTTCTCACACTGACAAACCTCTTGAAGCCGAAGACTGGCTTCGGGACATGGAAAGGAAGTTAATTATTGCCCAGTGTTCAGATCTTGAGAAAGTGCTTTATGCTCCGCACTATCTCACTGGAGCAGCCGCATCATGGTGGGAAAATTTCCTACACATGCACCCCAACGAAAATAATATAACATGGGAGGAATTTAAAGAAGGTTTTCGTGGGGCGCATATTCCTAAGAGTCTTATGAGGATCAAAAAGAGAGAATTTGATGACCTCAGGTAAAGGACAATGACGGTGTCAGAATACAACAGTCAGTTTACTCTGTTGTCTTGCTACGCCAACGAGGAGCGTATGTCGGAAAACAAAAAGATGGAGAAATTCCTAGACGGTCTGACACCCGCGCTTAAATGCCAATTGGTCGTACACACCTTTCCAGATTTTAAGACGCTGGTGGATAAGGCCATTACCTTGGAAAATGAGAGACGCATCTTAGAAGATTTCCGCAAGCGGAAGAGGAACCAGACTAATCACGCCCGCAACCACCGCAGCAAGACAGATGTTCAGAAAATCTGGACACCCAAACCCACGACAAGCGTCTCACGCCCAATCAAGAATTTCCATGCAAGGGACAAGGAGTTCACATACCGCCCAGGCGTTACCTGTTACGCTTGTGGAGAAGAAGGGCACTATGCCAAGCAGTGCCCCAAGCCAAGGAACTCGACCCCAAAGCCGAACAACGGAAGCAATAATTCGGCGCCAAAGCGCAACCATTTCAACCCAAATAACAACCACAAGAAGGGTCATCTGAACCATGTGACCAAAGAGGAAGCACAAAATGCCCTAGATATCGTACTCGGTACGTTTCCTGTCAACACAATACCTGCCATGGTTTTGTTTGATTCTGGAGCTTCTCACTCATTCGTTTCGAAAATTTTTGCTTTGCAAAATAATTTTTCGATGCTTCCCTTGGAAAAATCTATGATCGTCAAGTCCCCTGGAATTAAGCAAGTTACCCAGAATTATTGCCAGGGTGTGGTTATCGAGTTTGAAGGGTTGAAGTTTCACGCAAATCTTATTGTGTTGGAAAATAAAGGACTGGATGTCATCTTAGGGATGGATTGGTTAACCACCAACAAAGGTTTTATTGACTGCTTCAACAGGACTGTAATTCTCACCCACCACCACGGGAAGACCATAAAGGTTTCAGCCAAGGAAAGAAAAATATCCCGCAACCGAGATTGAACAAGGTGGATATTTCTGAATTGAGCAAGGTTCGATGGTGTGTGAATTTCGGATGTATTTCGAAGAACTACCAGGCATGCCACCAGACCGAGAGATAGAATTCAGCATTGAGCTAGCACCCGGAACCGCTCCCATATACAAGAAACCATACAGAATGGCACCATCCGAATTGGTAGAAATGAAGAAGCAAATAAAGAATTATTGGAAAAAGGGTATATACGAGCCAGTTCCTCACCTTGGGGTTCACCAATTTTGTTTGCCAAAAATAAGGATGGAACACTGAGATTGTGCATAGACTATCGAGCCCTAAACATGGTCACAATCAAGAATAAATATCCGATGCCACGAATAAATAATTTATTCGATAAACTCGCTCAGGCCAAGGTGTTCTCAAAGATTGACTTGAGGTCGGGATACCATCAACTGAAAGTGCGAACCGAAGATATTCCCAAGACAGCTTTCACCTCCAAATACGGATTGTATGAGTTCACCGTAATGCCATTCGGACTAACAAACGCCCCCGCATATTTTGTTCACCTCATGAACAAAGTATTCATGAAGTTTATGGACAAGTTTGTTGTGGTATTTATCGATGATATTACGGTATACTCCAAAACACCGGAAGAGCATCTTTGGACATCTCCGAATTGTACTAGGAGAACTCAGGAAACATCAATTGTACGCTAAATTCAGCAAGTGTGAATTTTGGCTAAAGCAAGTAGGTTTTACGGGCCACGTCTTGACCCAAGAAGGTATCGCCAGAGACCCGGAAAAAGTCAAGGTCAGATTTGGCTGGAAGCCACCAGCCAGCGTGACGGATGTACGAAGTTTCTTGGGGATGGCAGGATACTACCGAAGATTTATTGAAGGATTCTCCACCATAGCAAAGCCAATGGCGCAACTACTCAAGAAAGACAGGAAGTTTGAATGGACGGAAGCTTGCGAGAAAAGTTTCCACGAACTGAAAAGGAAACTGACGACAGCACCAGTATTAATTGTGCCAGATATACACAAAAATTTTGAGGTATTTTGTGACGCATCTCGAAAGGGCCTCGGGTGCGTATTAATGCAAGAAGGCAAGGTTGTCGCATATGTTTCCAGACAACCGCAAGCATGAGGAAAATTATCCTACCCATGACACGGAATTAGCGGCGATTATTTATGCACTCAAGGAATGGAGACACTTCTTACTTGGAAATCGTTAGAAATATACACGGACCACAAAAGCCTCAACTATATTTTCACGCAACCAGAACTCAATTTACGGCAATGACGCTGGTTGGAATTAGTAAAGGATTATGATGTGGGAATCCACTACCACCCAGGCAAAGCAAATGTTGTAGCAGATGCTCTGAGTCGGAACCCCAGTCCGAACAACGACAAAGATGCCAAACTTGAGACCTGAATTCCAGCAGGAATTTGCTAAGCTCAATCGATGGTGGTCACCGAAGGCAGTGTGTTGAACTTAGAGTTACTGACCTACCACGATAGAGAAGGTTAAAGAGGCTCAACGTGGACACCCCAGCATTGAAGGCATAAAACGGAAGATGAATTTGGGCAAGGCCTCAGAATTCGTTATCGATGAGCAAGGAATATTGTGGTATGGGAATAGGCTTTGTGTACCAAATATCCATGACCTTAAACAGCAAATCCTGGCTGAAGGCCACACCGCTCCGTATTCAATCCATCCTGGAGGAACAAAAATGTACAAAGATCTTCAGGAAACATTTTGGTGGCATGGTATAAAAAGAGACATAGCCACGTCTATTGCATGTTGTGACTCATGTCAACGCATCAAGGCCGAGCACCAGAAACCGGCCGGGCTATAGCAACCAAATAAGATACCCGAGTGGAAATGGGACGAGATTGGAATGGATTTTATTGTTTGGCTACCTCGGTCACGACACGGACATGATGCCATATGGGTCATCACTGATAGACTGACTAAAGTAGCACACTTCATCCCCGTGAAGACAACCCACACCACTCAGAAGCTTGCTAGGCTCTACCTTTCCCGTATCGATGCCTTACATGGAGTCCCAAAGAAAATAATCTCGGACAGAGGCACTCAATTCGTCTCCCGATTTTGGGATCACTTACAACACGCTCTGGGAACTCGGTGGCATTCAAGACCGCATATCATCCCAGACGGATGGGCGGACTGAGCGAGTAAACCAGATTCTAGAAGATATCTTTGAGAGCATGTGTCCTCACCTATGGGACCAGTTGGGAAGAGAGCATACCATACGCAGAATTCGCATATAACAACAGTTATCAGGCCAGCCTGCAAATGGCACCATTTGAAGCTCTGTACGGGCAAAGATGTCGTACCCCGCTAAATTGGTCGGAGACCGGAGACAGCCATATCTTTGGCCCAGACCTGCTTAAAGAGGCTGAAGATAAGGTCAAGGTGATTAAGGACCGACTCAAGACAGCCCAAAGTCGACAGAAGAGTTATTACGATCAGAAACATCGTGGAGTCAATTTTGAACCCGGTGAATTTGTGTACCTACGAGTATCCCCTATGAGAGGCCTGCATCGATTCAAGATTAAAGGGAAGCTAGCCCCAAGATTCATCGGACCATTCTACATAGTGGCACGAAGAGGCACGGTAGCCTACCAGTTAGACTTACCCGAAGAATTATCCGACATCCACGATGTATACCACGTCTCCCAATTGAGGAAGTGCGTAAGCAACCCAGAGAAACAAGTACCCCATGAAAACATTGACGTGCAGCCATACCTTACATATCGGGAGCATCCAATAAAAATCTTGGAAGAGTCTGAAAGGAGAACCCGACAGAAAACCATCAAGTTCTTCAAAGTTCGGTGGAGCAACCACACCGAAAGTGAAGCCACTTGGGAAAGAGAGGATTTCCTTCGGACAGAGCACCCACATTTATTTAAGGATCAGCTGGAATCTCGGGGACGAGATTTTTCCTAAGGGGGTAGGTGTTGTGACACTCCAAAAATATTCTTTTGGTTTTCTTCAAAAAATTTGATGGATTTGAAGGAGGTCTTCTAAACCCTCCCAAAAATCTCTCGCAAAAACTTTTTCCCTCTAGCAAGGATTTTATTTTTGCATCTCCTTCAACTCTGGTGTTTGGTTTTTAAACTTTTCTTCTGATTGCCTTCTTCTAAAAATCTCAAAACTTTTGGATTCTAATTTTTCTTTTAAAAATAAAACCCTAGGAGTTTTACATCTTCTCCAATATTGAAACCACTCATGATTTTTACCATGCACCACATGGTAGAATCTTCCCAAAAATCTCTCCTTCCACTTTGGGGCAACCCAAACATTCTGTCTCAACAAGTTCAATCCTTTTCTGAATTTTATTTCATTTATTTCTCCTCCCAAATCTTTTACATTCATTATTTTGAGCCTAGGTGATTTGCAAAGCAAGTACCTAAATGCAATTGAGCTTTGACCTCAAACCAAATCCCCTGGATAGTCCTTGGTACCCACAACCTAGAACAATCAAGATCCACTCTTCTTCTTTTCAAAAATTTCAAATTTCAGTCTCTGCAAATTTGGACCAGATTTGTCAAATTTGGTGAAATTCATATCTTCTCTGCTCCAAAAATTCCACAAAAATTCAGGAAGCCTCTAGATGCAATGAGAGGGCCCTCCACCAAAAATCAGCTCAAGGAGAAACTCCCACATGCCAAAATCATTACAGCCGAACACTGGCCGCAGCCTTTGTTTCTTTGCAGTTTCAGAATATTCAGAAGTTTCAGAGTTAAGTGTCGTTTCTTCTCGTCAGAGTTCAGTCACGCGGCGATAGTGCACTTGGCACGTTGCTCACAGCCCCTACTCTCTGTCCGGAGCACCACACGAGCGCTTGGCTCATTCCTGGCGTTGGTGGCGCCCTGCCCAACCTCGCCGGCGTTTTCTGCGGCGTCGGGACCTCCCGTGGCGGTCGACAGAAGGCACCACCCCAGCCCAACGCCGTTCTGCGCCGCCCAGCTCTCCCTAGCGCTCCGCGTGGCTCATGCATGCCAGCGCACGACCGCGGCACCGTCGCCGTGGCCCGGCAAGCACAGAACGTGCTCCCTGCCGCCGACGGGTCCGCACCGCTCCGTTCCGTCGAGCATGCCCAAAGCAACCAAACCCCGGCTCGTTCAGCACCTAAACGGAGTCAGTTGACCTCCACGTCGGCACTCAACCCTAAAACCACCCCGACCAATGCCCTGCGCCGCTGTAACACTCGCCGGACTTATCCGTTCACGGCAACCGCCTCGGGCCATCTATAAATGGCACCCCCGAGCTTGCTCTCGCCCTCGCACAACTCCACCACCTCACCAGACCCCGTCTAGCCACTGGAAGAGCCCCGAAGGGCCCTTCTTCCTCGACTCCGGCCAACTCCGTCCGCCTCGGGCTCCGGCAACGTTCTCGTCGGTGAGAACTCCTCCACCGCCCTCCTCCTGCCCGTAGCCTCGTGGCACCACTAGGAGGCTAACCCCCACCTCAATTTGACCTCCGCAGCACTCTCCGATGAGGCCCACGACCACCCGAACCGCCGTCCGCCGGAGCAAGCACCGCCGTCGACGTGGTACTCGCCGGCGACCACCACCACCACCCACAGACGCGGAATGGCTCCCTGAGCACGGAGGTACCTTCCGATCTCCCTACCTCGCTGCGGATCGCAGTCGGCGACCACCGCGGCTCCCGGGCACCGTCGTGCTCTGCCGCCTCTTTCAAATATTCAAACCTGACGGGTGGGACCCGCCCGTCAGCCTCTCTATTGTTTTTTTTTGAATCGTTTTCTGAAAGCGTACTCTGGCAAATACGCTTTCTACTCTGAACCGTTTTTCTGCACTTTTCTGCTTAGGCCCCTGAGGGTTTTCTGTTTCATTACATATGGGTCCTTGGACCAAAACTCTTATAACTGTTTAACAGAAAGGAATTTTTGAGTGATTCTTTTTCTGTCCTCTTCAAAATTTTGTCTAGTTTTTTATCATATTTATTTGAAAAATATTTGGATTTCTTTCTGTACGCCACGGTATTTACGTTAGCGCGTGTGTTTTGTATACCGTAGATACCGAAGGAGATGACGGAACCGCGAACTTCACCGAGCTAGACCCCAACTACTCCGAACCAGGCAAGCAATGTTTGAACTTTTGATATGATGAGTGTTTGGGCATGTTTGCATTATGTTTTGTATCATGGCACGTTCATGAGCATTTCGATGATAGTTTATCTCGTAAGAGTTGAGGCATGTTAGTTTTCGGAAAGTCCATGAGTTGTTGGAAACATGTTGCATGGCCATAAGTTGGCATGAGTATGGGTAAGATGGCGGTGTTGTAGCATGCCAGGCTTATGCCAGATCGTGACCCAAAGGTCAACATAAATCAGTCAAATTCCGTCCGTCTCCTCTTTTCAGACTACCAATTGTCTCCCGCAAGGGATACTGACTTAGTAAGCTGCAAACCACTTCTGGTACACACCAAATCGAGAGGCGGGATGAGGGTTCCATGGCCCTGGATTAAAGCCTTTCATCTGGTCGGGGGCATGGGTGTTTCCGGTTGGGACCGAGAGGGCACCCTTAGAGCGTGCCAGAATAAATTTGATCCCATGCTATTCGGGATTGTGATCTCCCCGTCTCAAAGTTTTTCTTGAACGCTGTCTAGGGTGATTCCTGGCAACGTGAGGTATGATTGGTGTGTACTGGTTAGCTGTGTTTCCTCCGAAATACCGTAAACGGAACTAGTCCTTCGTGACTACGGGAATCCGTTGGCTGTGGACAATTTTGGTACAAACTCTGCAGAGTCAAAATTCTTGAATTTTATCTTATCCATGTCTGAGTACCGTGTTCACCTTATCTTGTCAAGTGTCAGTCTCGATGACAGAAACTCCTGAGAACCATATGAGCATTAAATATTTATTCTCTGTGAATGGACTAACCCGCTTATTGTCTTGTGAGGAATATTTTCCGTGAGCACCATTTCTTGTCAATTATGTGAAATGAATTATAAGCCCTTTCTATGATGTCGCTCAGACGTCCGACTGCGGCATTGTATTATTTATTGTTATAAGCCCTTTCTGCGATGTCGCTCAGACGTCCGACTGCGGCATTGTTATTATTTATTTTTATAAGCCCTTTCTGCGATGTCGCTCAGATGTCCGACTGCGGCATTGTTATTATTTGTTTTTATACGCCCTTTCTGCGATGTCGCTCAAACGTCCGACTGTGGCATTGTTATTATTTATTTTTATAAGCCCTTTCTGTGATGTCGCTCAGACGTCCGACTACGGCATTGTTATTATTTAATTTTGTTATAAGCCCTTTCTGTGATGTCGCTCCGACGTCCGACTGCGGCAAGCATTGTCTTTTCTTTCAATATAAGCCCTTTATGAGGTGTCGCTTGGACGCCCGACTGTGGCATGTTTTACTTATTTGTTCACCCTTCGAGGCGTCGCTTCAGACACCCGATCGGTTTTGAGTTTATCTTCTTTGGGTTTTCGAGCGGACTACCGCCGATCCCCTTTACTTACTTATGTTCTTGATTTGATAGCACATTGTTATAAAGCAATCATGTCGCATTCATGCATACATTTGTTATATCTTTTGTCCGAACTGTCTTGCGTAGTACTTTCAAAGTACTCACGGCTTGTTGATTTGGCGAGATCTTGTGAAGGCGATCTCATGGATGAAGAGTTCGATAGCGAGTCCGGCGCCTAGAGGAATCCCGGTCGGTCTCGTCGACCCTGGATTAGTCATTGTGATATATCCGCTTCCGCTACCCAAATAAATTCATCGAGCCTCACCTCGATGCTCGATGAGCCGCCAATGTAGTAGTCTTATTTTCCACCCCACACTATTGTGTCATATCCGCCATTATGTATAATTATTGGCGTGTTTGTAATAATTGGTTGGGCATCTGCAGCCTGACCCTGTAATATTTTAATGCTACTGGCTTATTGTATCAAAGTTTTGTCTACCGGTATGGAGGATTTTCCTCATATTGGACTTCATAGGTCGGTTGTTCAATAAATATTTTTATTGAAAAACTGGTCGTGACAAAAATGTCTACTTTGAGATTCCTTCGGGTATGATAGAAAAATTGCTAGCTAATCCTTTTGCAGGAGACGGAACAAATGCATCCTGATGAGCACCTAATATATGTGGGTGAAGTTTGTGGATTATTTAAGCTTGCGGGTGTGCCCGATGATGTTATTAAGAAGAAGGTCTTTCCTTTATCTTTGAAGGGAGATGCATTGACATGGTATAGGCTATGTGATGATATGGGATCATGGAACTACAAACGATTGAAATTGGAATTTCATCTGAAGTTTTATCCTATGCATCTTGTTCATCGTGATCGCAATTATATATATAATTTCTGGACTCGCGAAGGAGAAAGCATCGCTCAAGCTTGCGGGAGGCTTAAATCAATGTTATATTCATGCACCAATCATGAGCTCCCAAGAGAAATAATTATTCAAAACTTTTATGCTCGGCTTTCTGATAACAATCGGACCATGCTCGATACTTCTTGTGCTTGATCTTTTATGATGAAGACTATTGAATTCAAATGGGATTTATTGGAAAGAATTAAACGCAACTCTGAAGATTGAGATCTCGACGAAGGTAAGGAGTCAGGTATGACACCTAAGTTTGATTGTGTTAAATCTTTTATGGATACCGATGTTTTTCGTAAATTTAGCACTAAATATGGACTTGACTCTGAGATAGTAGCTTCTTCTCGTGAATCTTTTGCTGCTCACGTTGATCTCCCTAAGGAGAAGTGGTTTAAATATCATCCTCCCATAGAAGTAAAAGTAGCTGAACCTATTAAAGTTGAAGAAAAGACTATCACTTATAATGATCCTATTGTTCCTACTGCTTATGTTGAGAAACCACCTTTTCCTGTTAGGATAAAAGATCATGCTAAAGTTTCAACTGTGGTTTGTAAAAGCAATATTAGAACCTATACACCTCCTGAGCAAGTTAAAGTTGAACCTAATATTGCTATAGTTAAAGATCTCTTGGCTGATAATATTGATGGGCATGTTATTTATTTCTATGATGAAACTGCTAGAATTGCTAAACCGTGTGCTAAAGATAAACATAGACCTGTGGTAGGCATGCCTGTTATTTTTGTTAAAATAGGAGATCATTGTTATCATGGCTTATGTGATATGGGTGCTAGTGCTAGTGCAATCCCTACTGACTTATACAAAGAAATTATGCATGATATTACACCTACTGAGTTAGAAGATATTGATGTCACAATTAAACTTGCCAATAGAGATACTATTTCACCCATGGGAATGATACGTCTCCAACGTATCTATAATTTTTGATTGTTCCATGCTATTATATTACCCCTTTTGGATGTTTATGGGCTTTATTTTACACATTTATATCATTTTTGGGACTAACCTACTAACCGGAGGCCCAACCCATATTGCTTTTTTTGTGCCTATTTCAGTATTTCGAAGAAAAGGAATATCAAACGGAGTCCAAACGGAATGAAACCTTTGGGAGCGTGATTTTTGGAACGAATGTGATCCGGAGAGCTTGGAGTGCAAGTCAAGAAGCTTCCGAGGAAGCCACGAGATAGGAGGCCCTCCCCCCTGTAGGGCGTGCCCCCTGTCTCGTGGGCCCCTCAGGCGGCCACCAACGTACTTCTTCTTCCTATATATACCTACGAACCCCGAAAACATCCAAGGGCACCACGAAACACAATTTCCACCGCCGTAACCCTCTGTATCCGCGAGATCTCATCTTGGAGCCTTCGTCGGCACTCTGCCGGAGGGGGAATCAACCACAGAGGGCCTCTACATCAACATCCTTGCCCCTCCGATGAGTTGTGAGTAGTTTACCATAGACCTACGGGTCCATAGTTATTAGCTAGATGGCTTCTTCTCTCTTTTTGGATCTCAATACAATGTTCTCCCCTCTCTTGTGGAGATCTATTCGATGTAAACTCTTTTTGCTGTGTGTTTGTCGAGATCCGATGAATTGTGGGTTTATGATCAAGTTTATCTATGAATAATATTTGAATCTTCTATGAATTCTTTTATGTATGATTGAGTTATCTTTGCAAGTCTCTTCGAATTATCAGTTTGGTTTGGCCTACTAGATTGGTTTTTCTTGCCTTGGTTGAAGTGCTTAGCTTTGGGTTCAATCTTGCGGTGTCCTTACCCAAAGGATGTAAAGGGTTGCAAGGCACGTATTGTATTGTTTCCATCGAGGATAACAAGATGGGGTTTATATCATATTGCATGAGTTTATCCCTCTACATCATGTCATCTTGTTTAATGCGTTACTCTGTTCTTATGAACTTAATACTCTAGATGCAGGCAGGAGTCGGTCTACTTGTTATGGACGTGATGCCTATATACATGATCATGCCTAGATAATCTCATAACTATGCGCTTTTCTATCAATTGCTCGACAGTAATTTGTTCACCCACCGTAATACTTATGCTATCTTGAGAGAAGCCACTAGTGAAACCTATGGCCCCCGGGTCTCTCTCTTATCATATTTTATTTCAATCTACTTTTATTTGCATCTATATTATAAAATACCAAAAATATATTTATCTTATCATACTATCTTTATTAGATCTCACTTTACATGAAGTGGCCGTGAAGGGATTGACAACCCCTTTATTGCGTTGGTTGCGAGTTCTCGATTTGTTTACAGAGGTGCGTGGGACTTTTGAGGAGCCTCCTACTGGATTGATACCTTGGTTCTCAAAACTGAGGGAAATACTTCCGCTACACTTGCTGCATCACCATCTCCTCTTCTAGGAAAACCAACGCAAGCTCAAGACGTAGCAAGAAGGATTTCTGGCGCCGTTGCCGGGGAGGTCTTTGCTCAAGTCAAGACATACCAAGTACCCATCACAAACCCATCTCCCTCGCATTTGCCTTATTTTCCATTTGCCTCTTGTTTTCCTCTCCCCCACTTCACCCTTGCCGCTTTATTCGTCCTCTCTTTCCCAACCTCCTCCTCTCTTTTTTGCTTGCCTTTTTTCTGTTTGCCGTGTGTTAGCTCGTTTGCCTTGTCATCATATTTAGTTCCTTATCCGCTCCTATGTCTCCCGAGTTTGAAGTTCTTCACTTCAAGCAAAGGCAAGGAGAAAACTTAAAATATGCTTGGTATAGGATGATGGAATCTTATCGCAAGTGCACCCTAGAGGTGAACTTTAGAATTCTTCTTCGTAATTTTTATGTTGGGTTAAATATGACGCATAGACAACTCTTGGATTGCATTGCCAAGGGAAATTTCATTGAGATTGATCCTAGTATTGCGCATGAAATTATAGAGGGAATAGTGGGAACACTACCTCAAAAGGGAGGATCACATCCTACCCAAGAACAAACCCAAGTGTTTGGAAAGATTTGCGAAGTAACAATTTTTTTACAAAAGTCTCTTGAGCCTCTTAAAAGTGTTAGCGGAAATCTTCACCGCATGAATATGTTGATTACTCTTTGCAATAAGCGGTTGGATTCTTTAGATCTAAAAATTTCCGAGTATGAAGGGAAGCGGAAAGAACCTCCCGGAGTCGAGCATGACTCCGCTAAAAAACTGAAAATTAAAGATGGCACTCCTTAGATCTATCCTTGTTTTTATGCCTAGCTAGGGGCGTTAAACGATAGCGCTAGTTGGGAGGCAACCCAATTTTCTTTGTGTTTTTTGTTTTTGTTTCTGTTTAGGAATAAATAATCCATCTACCATCTGTTTAGATGTGTTTTTATCTTTTAATTAGTGTGTGTGCCAAGTTAAACCTATAGGATCTTCTTGGATGATAGTTATTTGATCTTGCTGTAATTTCCAGAAACTCTCGGTTCACGAAAACAATTGTTAAAAATCACCAGAACGTGATAAAATAGTGATTCCAATTGACGCTGATCAATAAAAAAATTTCCTAGGTCTTCCTATTTTGGCTGAAGTTTTTGAGTTCCAGAAGTTTGCGTTAGTTACAGATTACTACAGACTGTTCTGTTTTTGACAGATTCTGTTTTTCGTGTGTTGTTTGCTTATTTTGATGAATATATGGCCAATAAAATAGTTTATAATCCATAGAGAAGTTGGAATACATTAGGTTTAACACAAAATTAAATAAAGAATTAGTTCATTGCAGTACCTTATGTGGTGGTTTTGTTTTCTTTCACTAACGAAGCTTATAAGATTTCCTATCGAGTTTTGTGTTGTGAAGTTTTAAGGTTTTGGGTAAAGCTTTTATGGACTATGGAATAAAGGGTGGCAAGAGCCTAAGCTTGGAGATGCCCAAGGCACCCCAAGATATTCAAGAATATCCAAAAGCCTAAGCTTGGGGATGCCCCAGGAAGGTATCCCCTCTTTCGTCTTCGTTCATTGGTAACTTTACTTGGAGCTATATTTTTATTCGCCACATGATATGTGTTTTGCTTGGAGCGTCGTGTATTATATTAGTCTTTGCTTTTTAGTTTACCACAATCATCCTTGCTGTACACAACTTTTTGGGAGAAGCCTATTTGATTAGAATTTGCTAGAATACTCTATGTGCTTCACTTATATCTTTTGAGCTTGATAGTTTTTGCTCTAGTGCTTCACTTATATCTTTTAGAGCACGGTGGTGTATTAATTTTGAAGAAATTTCTAGTCTCTCATGCTTTACTTATATTATTTTGAGAGTCTTTTAGAACAGCATGGTATTTGCTATGGTTATAAAATTGGTCCTAGAATGGTAGGCATCCAAGTTGGGTATAATTAAAACTATCATAGGAAGTGAATTGGATGCTATGATCAACTTGATACTTGATAATTGTTTTGAGATATGGAGGTAGTGATATTAAAGTCATGCTAGTTGGGTGATTATGAATTTAAAGAATGCTTGTGTTGAAGTTAGCAAGTCCCGTAGCATGCACGTATGGTTAAAGTTGTGTAACAAATTTTAAACATGAAGTGTACCTGGCTTGTGCATCCTTATGAGTGGCGGCCGGGGACGAGCGATGGTCTTTTCCTACCAATCTAGCCCCCTAGGAGCATGCACGTAGTACTTGATTTTTGATGACTTCTAAATTTTTGCAATAAGTATATGAGTTCTTTTGACTAATGTTGAGTCCGTGGATTATACACACTTTTACCTTTCCGCCTTTGCTAGCCTCTTGATCTTGTGCATTGCCCTTTCTCACCTTGAGAGTTGGTGCAAACTTCACGGTGCATCCAAACCCCGTGATACGATACGCTCTATCACACATAAACCTCCCTATATCTTCCTCAAAACAGCCACCATACCTACCTATTATGGCATTTCCATAGCCATTCCGAGATATATTGCCATGCAACTTTCCACCGTTCCGTTCATCATCATCATGACATACTTTACTTTTGTCATATTGCCATTGCATGATCATGTAGTTGACATTGTATTTGTGGCAAATCCACCATGCATTATTTTTCATACATGTCACTCTTGATTCATTGCACCATCCCGATTACATCACGGAGGCATTCATATAGAGTCATATCTTGTTCTAGTTTCGAGTTGTAATTCTTATGTTGTAATTAATAGAAGTGTGATGATCATCATTATTAGAGCATTGCCCAAATAAGAAAAAGAAAAAGAAGAAGAAAGGCCAAAAAAAATAAATGTCCAAAAAAAGGAAAAAAAAGGGGAAAAGAAAAAAAGAATAAATAAATAAAAAGGGCAATGTTACTATCTCTTTTTCCACACTTGTGCTTCAAAGTAGCACCTTGTTCTTCATGTAGTGAGTCTCATATATTGTGCTTCAAAGTAGCACCATGTTTTTTCATATAGTGAGTCTCATAAGTTGTCTTTTTCATACTAGTGGGAATTTTTCATTATAGAACTTGGCTTGTATATTCCTACGACTGGCTTCCTCAAATGCCCTAGGTCTTCGTGAGCAAGCAAGTTGGATGCACACCCACTAGTTTTCTTTTGTTGAGCATTCATTTATAGCTCTAGTGTATCCGTTGCATGGCAATCCCTACTCCTCATGTTGACATCAATTGATGGGCATCTCCATAGCCCGTTGATTATCCTCGCCAATGTGAGACTTTCTCCTTTTTGTCTTCTCCACACAATCCCCATCATCATATTCTATTTCCCCCATAGTGCTATATCCATGGCTCACGCTCATGTATTGCGTGTAGGTTGAAAAAGTTTGAGATTATTTAAGTATGAAACAATTGCTTGGCTTGTCATCAGGGGTATAGAAGTTGGGAACATCTTTGTGTGACGAAAATGAAGCGTAGCCTAACTATATGATCTTGTAGGGATGAACTTTATTTTGCCATGTTATTTTGAGAAGACATGATTACTTTGATTAGTATGCTTGAAGTATTACTATTTCTTTTATCAATATGAACTTTTATTTTGTATTCATTTGGATCTGAACATTCATGCCACAATAAAGAAAATTACATTTATGAATTATGCTAGGTAGCATTCCACGTCAAAAATTCTCTTTTTATCATTTACCTACTCGAGGACGAGCGGGAATTAAGCTTGGGGATGCTTGATACGTCTCCAACGTATCTATAATTTTTGATTTTTCCACTATTATATTACCCCTTCTGGATGTTTATGGGCTTTATTTTACACATTTATATCATTTTTGGGACTAACCTACTAACCGGAGGCCCAACCATATTGCTTTTTTTTGCCTATTTCAGTATTTTGAAGAAAAGGAATATCAAACGGAGTCCAAACGGAATGAAACCTTCGGGAGCGTGATTTTTGGAACGAATGTGATCCGGAGAGCTTGGAGTGCAAGTCAAGAAGCTTCCGAGGAAGCCACGAGATAGGAGGCCGCGCCCACTGTAGGGCGCCCGTCTCGTGGGCCCCTGGGCTGACCACCGACGTACTTCTTCTTCCTATATATACCTACGCACTCGAAAACATCCAGGGCACCACGAAACACAATTTCCACCGCCGTAACCTTACGTATCCATGAGATCTCATCTTGGAGCCTTCACGCACTTTCTGAGGGAGGGAATCAACCACGGAGGGCCTCTACATCAACATCCTTGCCCCTCCGATGAGTTGTGAGTAGTTTACCACAGACCTACGGGTCCATAGTTATTATCTAGATGGCTTCTTCTCTCTTTTTGGATCTCAATACAATGTTCTCCCCCTCTCTTGTGGAGATCTATTCGATGTAAACTCTTTTAGCGGTGTGTTTGTCGAGATCCGATGAATTGTGGGTTTATGATCAAGTTTATCTATGAATAATATTTGAATCTTCTCTGAATTCTTTTATGTATGATTGAGTTATCTTTGCAAGTCTCTTGAATTATCAGTTTGGTTTGGCCTACTAGATTGGTCTTTCTTGCCATGGGAGAAGTGCTTAGCTTTGGGTTCAATCTTGCGCTGTCCTTACCAAAGGATGTAAAGGGTTGCAAGGCACGTATTGTATTGTTGCCATCGAGGATAACAAGATGGGGTTTATATCATATTCCATGAGTTTATCCCTCTACATCATGTCATCTTGCTTAATGTGTTACTCTGTTCTTATGAACTTAATACTCTAGATGCAGGCAGTGAGTCGGTCGATGTGTGGAGTAATAGTAGTAGATGCTGTGAAGTCGGTCTACTTGTTATGGACGTGATGCCTATATACATGATCATGCCTAGATAATCTCATAACTATGCGCTTTTATATCAATTGCTCGATAGTAATTTGTTCACCCACCGTAATACTTATGCTATCTTGAGAGAAGCCACTAGTGAAACCTATGGCCCCCGGGTCTATCTCTTATCATATTTTCTTTCAATCTACTTTTATTTGCATCTATATTATAAAATACCAAAAATATATTTATCTTATCATACTATCTTTATTAGATCTCACTTTCGCAAGTGGCCGTGAAGGGATTGACAACCCCTTTATTGCATTGGTTGCAAGTTCTCAGTTTTTTTGTGTAGGTGCGTGGGACTTTTGAGGAGCCTCCTACTGGATTGATACCACAGTTCTCAAACCGAGGAAATACTTACGCTACACTTGCTGCATCACACTCTCCTCTTCGAGGAAAACCAACGCAAGCTCAAGACGTAGCAGGGAATTGTTAGAGATGTTGAAGTCTTGTGTGGGAAAACTAAATATCCTGCTGATTTTCTTGTTCTTGGTTTCCCACAAGATAGTTTTAGTCCCATTTTATTTAGTAGACCCTTCTTGAACACTGTTAATGCTAGGATAGACTGCAAAAGGATGTTGTTACTATTGGTTTAGGTGATATGTCTCATGAGTTTAATTTCTCTAAATTTCATAGACAACACCGTGAAGAGGAATTGCCCAGTAGAGATGAAATTATTGGTCTTGCTTCTATTGTCGTACCTCCTAATGATCCTTTAGAACAAAATTTGCTAGACCATGAAAATGATATGTTTATGAATGAAAGAAGGGAAATAGATGAAGTATTCTTTAAACAGGAACCCATCCTGAAACACAATTTGCCTGTTGAAATCCTAGGGGAACCTCCTCCACCCAAGGGTGATCCCGTGTTTGAGCTTAAACCATTGCCTGATACCCTTAAATATGCTTATCTTGATGAGAAAAAGATATATCCTGTTATTATTAGTGCTAACCTTTCAGAGCATGAAGAAGAGATATTATTGAAAACTCTGAAGATGTCAGGACCCCGATTCCAAGTCACATCGATTTAGCCGGTAACACCTCATATCACTTTGCGGCCTCACGCACGGTATTCCCACGGGTGTCTCCTTACCATAGCCCGGGACCGTTTGCGCCTTTTGGCTCACGTATATGATAGTGTCGCTAGCATCCATATGACAGAGAACCCGGGCCGACATGTTGGGTAACGTTGCAGAAAATAAAAAATTTCCTACGGTTTCACCAAGATCCATCTATGAGTTCTACCAAGCAACAAGTCAAGGGAGAGAGTTTGCATCTACATACCACTTGTAGATCGAAATGCAGGCGTTCGAGGGAGTGGTGATGATGAAGACGTTCCCAACGTGATTCGATCACCGATGACCAAGTGCTGAACGGACAGCACCTCCGCGTTCAACACACGTCACGGAGACGATGGCGTCTCCTCCGTCTTGATCCAGCAAGGATGAAGGAGAGGTTGAGGAAGACAACTCCAATGGCAGCACGACGGCGTGGTGCGGTTGGTACGACAGTTCTCGGCAGGGCTTCGCCAAGCTTCGCGTGGAGAAAGATAGGTGTTGGGGAGGGGAGGGGGTGCGCCTTCAATGATGTGTGCAGCCCTCCCCCCACCCCTATATTTATAGGAGGAGAGGGCAAGGGGGCCGGCCCCCTCTAGATGGCATCTAGAGGGGGGGGGGGGCGGCGGCCAAGGGGAGGAGGAAAGGGGTGGCTTGCCCCCCAAGCCAAGGGGGCGCCCCCTTTGCCCCTTTAGGGTTTCCCCTCCCCAAGCCCTAGCCGCATGGGCCTAGGTGGGGAGGCGCGCCCAGCCCACCAGGGGCTGGCTCCCTCTCCCACTTAGCCCATGTGGCCCCGGGAGGTGGCCCCTCGGTGGACCTCCGGAACTCTCCGGTGGCCCCAGACATTACCCAGATACCCTCAAACTTTCCGAGTCCGTTTAACCACTTTCCATATATAAATCTTTACCTCCGGACCATTCCGGAACTCCTCGTGACGTCCGGGATCTCATCCGGGACTCGAACAACATTCGGTAATCACATTCTTGTCTTCCTATTAACCCTAGCGTCACCGAACCTTAAGTGTGTAGACCCTACGGGTTCGGGAGATATGCAAACATGACCGAGACGCTCTCCGGTCAATAACCAACAGCGGGATCTGGATACCCATGTTGGTTCCCACACGTTCCTCGATGTTGTCATCGGATGAACCACGATGTCGAGGGTTCAATCAACCCCGTATGCTATTCCCTTTGTCAGACGGTATGTTACTTGCCCGAGACTCGATCGTCGGTATCCCAATACCTCGTTTAGCCTCGTTACGGCAAGTCACTTTACTTGTACCGTAATGCATGATCCCGTGACGGACACTTGATCACTTTGAGCTCATTATGATGATGCATTACCGAGTGGGCCCAGTGATACCTCTCCGTCATATGGAGTGACAAATCCTGTCTCGATCCGTGTCAACCCAACAGACACTTTCGGAGATACCGTAATGCACCTTTATAGTCACCCGATTACGTTGTGACGTTTGGTACACCCAAAGCATTCCTACGGTATCCGGGAGTTACACGATCTCACGGTCTAAGGAAGAGATACTTGACATTGGAAAAGCTCTAGCAAAACGAACTACACGATCTATGTGCTATGCTTAGGATTGGGTCTTGTCCATCACGTCATTCTCCTAATGACGTGATCCCGCTGTCAATGACATCGATGTCCATAGTCGAGGAAACCATGACTATCCGTCGACCAACGAGCTAGTCAACTAGAGGCTCACTAGGGACGTATTGTGGTCTATGTATTCACACGTGTATTACGATTTCCGGATAATACGCTTATAGCATGAATAAAGACAATTATCATGAACAAGGAAATATAATAATAATGCTTTTATTATTGCCTCTAGGGCATATTTCCAACAGTCTCCCACTTGCACTAGAGTCAATAATCTAGTTTACATTGTGATGAATCGAACACCCATAGAGTTCTGGTGTTGATCATGTTTTGCCCGTGGAAGAGGTTTAGTCAACGGATCTGCGACATTCAGATCCGTATGTACTTTAAAAATTTCTATGTCTCCATCCTGAACATTTTCACGGATGGAGTTGAAGCGACTCTTGATGTGCCTGGTCTTCTTGTGAAACCTGTGCTCCTTTGCTAGTGCAATAGCTCCAGTGTTGTCACAGAAGAGTTTGATCGGCCCCGACGCATTGGGTATGACTCCTAGGTCGGTGATGAACTCCTTCACCCAATTTGCTTCATGTGCTGCCTCCGAGGCTGCCATGTACTCCGCTTCACATGTAGATCCCGCCACGACGCTCGCTTGCAGCTGCACCAGCCATCGCTCCACCATTCAACATATACACGTATCCGGTTTGTGACTTAGAGTCATTCAGATGCGTGTCGAAGCTAAGCGTCGGCGTAACCCTTCTGACGAGCTCTTCGTCACCTCCATAAACGAGAAACATGTCCTTTGTCCTTTTCGGTACTTCAGGATATTCTTGACCGCTGTCCGGTGTTCCTTGCGGGATTACTTTGGTACCTTCCTACCAAACTTACGGCAAGGTTTACATCAGTCCGGTACACTGACATGGCATACATAATAGATCCTATGGTCGAGGCATAGGGGATGACACTCATCTCTTCTTTATCTTTTGCCGTGGTCGGGCATTGAGCTGAGCTCAATCTCACACCTTGCAATACAGGCAAGAACCCCTTCTTGGACTGATCCATTTTGAACTTCTTCAAAATCTTATCAAGGTATGTGCTTTGTGAAAGACCTATGAGGCGTCTCGATCTATCTCTATAGATCTTGATGCCTAATATATAAGCAGCTTCTCCAAGGTCCTTCATTGAAAAACACTTATTCAAGTAGGCCTTAATGCTGTCCAAGAATTCTATATCATTTCCCATCAAAAGTATGTCATCTACATATAATATGAGAAATGCTCTGAGCTCCCACTCACTTTCTTGTAAACGCAGGCTTCTCCATAAGTCTCGCATAAACCCAAACGCTTTGATCATCTCATCGGGTTTAATGTTCCAACTCCGAGATGCTTGCACCAGCCCATAAATGGATCATTTGGAGCTTGCATACTTTGTCGACATTCTTAGGATCGACAAAACCTTCCGGCTGCATCATATACAGCTCTTCCTTAAGATAGCCGTTAAGGAACGCTGTTTTGACGTCCATCTGCCATATCTCATAATCATAGTATGCGGCAATTGCTAACATGATTCGGACGGACTTAAGCTTCGCTACGGGAGAAAGTCTCATCGTAGTCAATCCCTTGAACTTGCCGATAACCCTTAGCGACAAGTCGAGCTTTATAGATGGTGATATTACCATCCGCGTCCGTCTTCTTCTTAAAGATCCATTTGTTTTCTATCTCTCGCCGATCATCGGGCAAGTCTACCAAAGTCCACACTTTGTTTTCATACATGGATTCTATCTCGGACTTCATGGCTTCTAGCCATTTGTTGGAATCTGGGCCCGCCATCGCTTCTTCATAGTTCGAAGGTTCATTGTTGTCTAACAACATGATTTCCAAGACAGGTTGCCATACCACTCACAGTGCGGAGCGTGTCCTAGTGGACCCTCTGAAGTTCAGTAGCAACTTGATCCGAAGTACCTTGATCATCATCATGAATTTCCTCTTCAGTTGGTGTAGGCATCACAGGAACACTTTCCTGAGTAGCACCACTATCCTGTTCAAGAGGTAGTACTTCATCGAGTTCTACTTTCCTCCCACTTACTTCTTTCGAGAGAAACTCTTTTTCCAGAAAGGATCCGTTCTTGGCAACAAAGATCTTGCCCTCAGATCTTAAGTAGAAGGTATACCCTATGGTTTCCTTAGGGTATCCTATGAAGACGCATTTTTCCGACTTGGGTTCGAGCTTTTCAGGTTGAAGTTTCTTGACATAAGCATCGCATCCCCAAACTTTTAGAAACGACAGCTTAGGTTTCTTCCCAAACCATAATTCATACGGTGTCGTCTCAACGGACTTAGACGGTGCCCTATTTAAAGTGAATGTAGCTGTCTCTAGAGCGTATCCCCAAAATAATAGCGGTAAATCGGTAAGAGACATCATAGACCGCACCATATCCAATAGAGTGCGATTACGACGTTCGGACACACCATTATTACCGAGGTGTTCCAGCGGCGTTAGTTGTGAAACGATTCCACATTTTCTTAAGTGTGTACCAAATTCGTGACTTAAATATTCTCCTCCACGATCTGATCGTAAGAATTTTATCTTTCGGTCACGTTGATTCTCTACTTCATTCTGAAATTCCTTGAACTTTTCAAAGGTCTCGGACTTGTGTTTCATCAAGTAGACATACCCATATCTACTCAAGTCATCTGTGAGAGTGAGAACATAACGATACCCTCCATGAGCCTCAACGCTCATTGGACCGCACACATCGGTATGTATGATTTCCAACAAGTTGGTTGCTCGCTCCATTGTTCCGGAGAACGGAGTCTTGGTCATCTTGCCCATGAGGCATGGTTCGCATGTGTCAAATGATTCATAATCTAAAGACTCCAAAAGTCCATCGGCATGGAGCTTTTCATGCGCTTGACACCAATGTGACCAAGGCGGCGATTACACAAGTATGTGGGACTATCGTTATCAACTTTACATCTTTTGGTATTCACACTATAAACATGTGTAATACTACGCTCGAGATTCATTAGGAATAAACCATTGACCATCGGAGCATGACCATAATACATATCTCTCATATAAATAGAACAACCATTATTCTCAGATTTAAATGAGTAGCCATCTCGCATTAATCATGATCCTGATACAATATTCATGCTCAAACTTGGCACCAAATAACAATTATTAAGGTTCATAACTAATCCCGTAGGTAAATGAAGAGGTAGCGTGCCGACGGCGATCACATCGACTCTGGAACCATTCCCGACGCGCATCGTCACCTCGTCCTTTGCCAGTTTCCGCTTATTCCGCAGCTCCTGCTGTGAATTACAAATATGAGCAACGGCACCGATATCAAATACCCAGGAGTTACTACAGTCTTTGGCAAAGTACACATCAATTACATGTATATCAAATATACCTTTGGTGTTGCCGGCCTTCTTGTTCGCTAAGTATTTGGGGCAGTTCCGCTTCGATGACCCCTCCTTGCAATAAAAGCACTCGGTCTCGGGTTTGGGCCCATTCTTTGACTTCTTCCGGCAACTTGCTTGCAGGCGCGGCAACCTCCTTGCCGTCCTTCTTGAAGTTCTTCTTACCCTTGCCCTTCTTGAACTTAGTGGTCTTATTGACCATCAACACTTGATGTTCTTTCTTGATTTCAACCTCGGCTGACTTCAGCATAGAGAACACTTCAGGAATGGTCTTTACCATCCCCTGCATGTTGTAGTTCATCACAAAGCTCTTGTAGCTTGGTGGGAGCGATTGGAGGATTCTGTCAATGACCGCGTCATCAGGGAGGTTAATGTTCAATTTGGGTCATACGGTTGTGCAACCCAGACATCTTGATATGTGCTCACCGATGTAACTGTTTTCCTCCATCTTACAACTATAGAACTTGTCGGAGATGTCATATCTCTCGACCCGGGCGTGAGCTTGGAAAACAAGTTTCAGCTCCTCGAACATCTCATATGCTCCGTGATGCTCAAAACGCTTTTGGAGCCCCGGTTCTAAGCTGTAAAGCATGCCGCATTGAACGAGGGAGTAATCATCGCGAAGTTTGCCAAGCATTCATAATGTGTTGGTTCTTCGGGACGGGAGGCGTCACCTAGCGGTCCTTCTAGGACATATTGTTTCCTGGCAGCTATGAGGATGATCCTCAAGTTCCGGACCCGATCCGTATAGTTCTTTGCCGTCATCTAGCAGCTGGGTTTTCTCTAGGAACGCGTTGAAGTTCAAGTTGACATGAGCGTTGGCCATTTGATCTACAAGACATATCATTTAAAAGTTTTAGACTAAGTTCATGACAATTAAGTTCATCTAATCAAATTTAAATGAACTCCCACTTAGATTAGACATCCCTCTAGTCATCTAAGTGTTACACGATCCGAGTCGACTAGGCCGTGTCCGATCATCACGTGAGACGGACCAGTCTCGTCGGTGAACATTCTCATGTTGATCGTATCTTCCATACGACTCGTGTTCGACCTTTCGGTCTCTCGTGTTCGAGGCCATGCCTGTACATGCTAGCCTCTACACGTAAACCCTACGTTTTTTCGCGTGTGTAAATCTGTCTTACACCCGTTGTATGTGAACGTAAGAATCCATCACACCCGATCATCACGTGGTGCTTAGAAACGACGAACTTTGTAGCGGTGCACGATTAGGGGAAACACTTCTTGAAATTGTTGTAAGGGATCATCTTATTTACTACCGTCGTTCTAAGTAAACAAGATGTATAAACATAATAAACATCGCATGCAATTATATATAGTAGTGACATGATATGGCCAATATCATAAAGCTCCATTGATCTCCATCTTGAGGCTCCATGATCATCTTGTCACCGGCATGACACCATGATCTCCATCATCATGATCTCCATCATTGTGCCTCCATGAAGTTGTCACGCCAACGACTACTTCTACTTCTATGGCTAACGCGTTTAGCAATAAAGTAAAGTAAGTTACATGGCGTTCTTCAATGACACGCAGGTCATACAAAAAATAAAGACAACTCCTATGGCTCCTGCCGGTTGTCATACTCATCGACATGCAAGTCGTGATTCCTATTACAAGAACATGATCTCATACATCACAATATGTCATTCATCATTCATCACAACTTGGCCATATCACATCACATGTCAATTGCTGCAAAAACAAGTTAGACGTCCTCTAATTGTTGTTGCATCTTTTACGTGGCTGCAATTGGGTTCTAGCAAGAACGCTTTTCTTACCTACGAATAACCACAACGTGATCTTATCAACTTCTATTTACCCTTCATAAGGACCCTTTTCATCGAATCCGCTCCAACTAAAGTAGGAGAGCGGACACCCGCCAGCCACCTTATGCATCTAGTGCATGTTAGTCGGTGGAACCGGTCTCACGTAAGCGTCACGTGTAAGGTTGGTCCGGGCCGCTTCATCCCACAATACCGCTGGAAGCAAGATAAGACTAGTAGCGGCAAGTAAATTGACAAGATCCACGCCCACAACTAAATTGTGTTCTACTCGTGCAAAGAGAACTACGCATAGACCTAGCTCATGATGCCACTGTTGGGTAACGTTGCAGAAAATAAAAATTTTCCTACGGTTTCACCAAGATCCATCTATGAGTTCTACCAAGCAACGAGTCAAGGGAGAGAGTTTGCATCTACATACCACTTGTAGATCGAGTACGGAAGCGTTCGAGGGAGTGGTGATGATGAAGACGCGTTCCCAACGTGATTCCGATCACCGATGACCAAGTGCTGAACGGACAGCACCTCCGCGTTCAACACACGCACGGGACGATGGCGTCTCCTCCGTCTTGATCCAGCAAGGATGAAGGAGAGGTTGAGGAAGACAACTCCAATGGCAGCACGGCGTGGTGTGCGGTTGGTCTGGCGATTCTCGGCGAGGCTTCGCCAAGCTTCGCGTGGAGAAAGAGAGGTGTTGGGGAGGGAGGGCTGCGCCTTCAATGGTGTTTGCAGCCCTCCCCCACCCCTCTATTTATAGGAGGAAGGGAGAGGGCGGCCCCTCTAGATGGCATCTAGAGGGGGGGGCGGCCAAGGGAGGAGGAAAGGGGTGGCTTGCCCCCAAGCCAAGGGCGCCCCTTTGCCCCTTTAGGGTTTCCCCTCCCAAGCCCTAGCCGCATGGGCCTAGGTGGGAGGTGCGCCCAGCCCACCAGGGCTGGCTCCCTCTCCCACTTAGCCCATGTGGCCCCCGAGGGGTGGCCCCTCGGTGGACCTCCGGAACTCTCCGGTGGCCCGGTACATTACCGGTATACCCCGAAACTTTCCGGAGTCCGTTTAACCACTTTCCATATATAAATCTTTACCTCCGGACCATTCCGAACTCCTCGTGACGTCCGGGATCTCATCCGGACTCGAAAAACATTCGGTAATCACATTCTTGTCTTCCTATTAACCCTAGCGTCCACCGAACCTTAAGTGTGTAGACCCTACGGGTTCGGAGACATGCTGAACATGACCGAGACGCTCTCCGGTCAATAACCAACAGCGGGATCTGGATACCCATGTTGGTTCCCACACGTTCCTCGATGTTGTCATCGGATGAACCACGATGTCGAGGGTTCAATCAACCCCGTATGCTATTCCCTTTGTCAGACGGTATGTTACTTGCCCGAGACTCGATCGTCGGTATCCCAATACCTCGTTTAGCCTCGTTACCGGCAAGTCACTTTACTCGTACCGTAATGCATGATCCCGTGACGGACACTTGATCACTTTGAGCTCATTATGATGATGCATTACCGAGTGGGCCCAGTGATACCTCTCCGTCATATGGAGTGACAAATCCCTGTCTCGATCCGTGTCAACCCAACAGACACTTTCGGAGATACCTGTAATGCACCTTTATAGTCACCCAGTTATGTTTGACGTTTGGTACACCCAAAGCATTCCTACGGTATCCAGGAGTTACACGATCTCACGGTCTAAGGAAGAGATACTTGACATTGGAAAAGCTCTAGCAAAACGAACTACACGATCTATGTGCTATGCTTAGGATTGGGTCTTGTCCATCACGTCATTCTCCTAATGACGTGATCCCGCTGTCAATGACATCGATGTCCATAGTCGAAACCATGACTATCTGTCCGACCAACGAGCTAGTCAACTAGAGGCTCACTAGGGACGTATTGTGGTCTATGTATTCACACGTGTATTACGATTTCCGGATAATACAGTTATAGCATGAATAAAGACAATTATCATGAACAAGGAAATATAATAATAATGCTTTTATTATTGCCTCTAGGGCATATTTCCAACACGACATGGCTAGTCGTGAACCCAAAGCGGCACTAACCCATCGGGACAGGCATAGATGAATCACATCGAGCATGTCGGTCATCAACGTATGAATCCGGGCTGTAGCACTGGGCTAATAGGACTCCATTAACCGGGCTGTAGCAGCTAGGCAGGACTTCGGATGTCACCGCGTGACATTTCCCGAAGGGAGACATAGGAGCAGTGAAACACATGCCGGCCAGTCAAGTGTCCAAAGCAGTAGTCTTTGGGCTAGCAGGACTCGGTGAACCGGTCAGAAGCGGACTACTATCGCTCGGGAAGCACTAGACTACATTTCCCCATATGAGAGGCTGCCAAGGATAAACAACTAGATTGTCGATCCCACACATACCAAGCATTTCAAACATACACACAATATGCTCAATATGTGTAAATACAACATGGCATCACAACATAACTCTACGACTCAAATATTTATTCATTAGGCTCCGAGGAGCGAGATATTACAAACATGGGTCCCATGACCCAACACTCGAGAAACATACAAGTCAAAGCACAAGCGGAAGCTTAACATGTTTGAGTCTGAGACATCTACAAATGAAAAAGGCTGAGAAGCCTGACTATCTACCAGATCTTGCCGAGGGCACAAGATCGTAAATGAGGTAACAAGCTAAGCGTCAAGTCCACATGGAACTACTAAGCGAGACGCGTCTCTGCAAAACATAAAATAGGCAAACGTGAGTACAAATGTACTCAGCAAGACTTACATCAGAACTAACTACATATGCATTATTATCAACAAAGGTGGGGGGATGGTGGAGTTTGACTGCAGCAAGCCAGCTTTGACTCGGTGGCTATCCTAAACTACGACTGCAAGTAACTCTTTTGAGGTGGCGCACACGAGTCCACATATTCACCATATCAATACACCACTATGGACCCGCTCCCGTCTCTCTACGAGAACGCCATGCATAGCACTCACGCTTATCTTGCGCATTTTAGAGTATCCACTTTCACTTGTCTATGAACTGTTATAGGCAACCCAGAAGTCCTTTTCCGCGGACACGGCTATTCGAATAGATCATATTAACCTGCAGGGTGTACTTCTTCACACGCTCCCACCACTTATCGCCGTTTACCACGACATGTACTCGGCAACCTTCAGCGGAAGCCAGCGAGGTGTCGGCCACGGCCTACCTAAACACTCAAGTCCCTAGTCCAGGTTTATCGCCTATTCGGGTTCCATCTGCAGGAGTCCGCCGAGGTTTCCACTAACGGCCCCGAACGATGTGTGCAGGGTTCCCGAGATACCAAACGGGCATTCGGTACACGGGGCCACGGTGTATCTACCACATCATAGCCCACCCCTAGGGTCAGCGCTACGCACGGCCTCCAACACATATCCTACAAACACCAGAAACTAGTTGCAACTCACGGACAGAGAGGACAAGGGTGGTTAAGAAGCCGAGAGAGTCAATTAAGGATCCCAATGTGTGGTAGTAACTGTTTCATGGATCACAAACACAGAACTCAGTTCCCGAGGGCGGCTGCAATGAGACAACCCACCATGTACTCCTACATGGCCTCTCACCGCTACCTTTACCAAATCGTGTTCACACACTTAGCTCTCAACAGGAGGACATGTTCACACACCTCTGATTCATCCCCGATGAATCGGACCTGACTCAACTCTAAGCAGTAGCAGGCATGACAAACAAGCATGAATGAGTAGGCACAACAGGGCTCAAACAACTCCTACTCATGCTAGTGGGTTACATCTATTCTTGTGGAATGACAGGTCATGCGAGAGGATAAAGGGGTTCAGCTACCGCAGCAAGTAACAGATGAATCGTTGTTGTCCTAATGCAGTAAAAGAGAGCAGGAGCGAGAAAGTGGGATTGTATCGGAATGAACAAGGGGTTTTTGCTTGCCTGGCACTTTTGAAGACAATATAGTTCTTCGTCGGTGTCATCGAACTCATCGTCGGGATACGCCTACCGAGAGGGGACAAGCACCGGCAAACACGGAAAGAACACAATCAATGCAATGCAACAATATGATGCATGATCATGACATGGCAATATCCGTTGATTGAGCTAATGCAACTAGCAACCATATTAAATGAAGTTGGTTTGAACCAAGGGTTCAAATTCAAACTCCATATGTGCTTATTTAAATGTCAATTATGCAAATTTCCTGTACAGCAACCCTAGGTTGTTCAGACATGCATGCAAATGCCATAAACAGATTCCTTGAATTTTTCTGATAATTTTTCATATATAATTTATTTCATTTGGAGTTACGGTTGATTTTATATGAATTTTAGAAGTGTTGGGCATTTTCTAGAATTTCCTGATTAGTTTTAAACGAGAAAATGATTAATGACATCAGCATTGTGTCACTACTGTGTCAGTAGGTCAGCCGAGTTGACCAAGGTCAACTCCGACTGGTGGGACCCACGTGTCATTGACCTAGGGACTAAACCACGGTCAAAACTAGCACTGACTGGGGTTTGACCCTGTGGTGGGCCCCGCAGATTTAGCACTAATCTAAACGGAAAATTAGACTATAAGCAGGCTCGGAGGCCCACATGGCAGTGGCTCTAGAAGGTTAATTAGTGGGCATTAGTAGCTAATCCACCCCACCACGTCATCATCGCCGGAGATCAACCGGCGACGAGCACAGCCGACGGCGGAGGACCGCCATGCTCTCGCTATAGGGCACCATTCCATGCGTGGATTGTGGCTACGAGTTCCTGGGGTTCTCGTGCATCTGATGGGACAAGTGGCATCGCCGGAGATGGCCTGAATCGACGGCGGTGTCCGTTCTTGTGGCCGGCCGGAGTTCGGCAAAGACGGGTTCGGCGTTGCAGCTCGCAAACGAACCAACTAATGCGCTAGCTAAGCTCTACGTGCGGCCGCGAGCTCGTTGTACGCTTGAGCATGACCAAATGGTCACCGGAGTGACACCGGCGTCGAGCTCGTGCGGCGGCGCGTTTCGGTCTCGATGAACGCGACGGCTATATGACAAGAAAGATGCGGGAAAGAGAGGGGAAATGCGGCAGAACTCACTAGGAGGTCGTTGAGCAGCTCCGTGGCCTCGAGGAGACGGCGGAGACGGTGAATCGGGCGGCGGCATCCGGCGGCCGTGGACGGGGAAGAAAGGTCGCGACATCGTCTTGGGGTCCTCCGGCCTTGCGTGGAGTCGGCGGAGAGGTCTTGGCAACGAGGCGGAGCTCGTGGGCTAGCTAGATGGGCGTGGGGATGTCGGTGTCCCCGGTGGTGCTCGTCGGCGTTCTCGGATGCATACGGGGGAGAACGAGGGAGAGAGACAGAAGAGGGGGATGGGCGCGGGAAGAGTCGAGAGGGAGCCAGGGGGTAGCGTGGCGTCGTCTGGGGTCGCCCAGGGCGTCGGCGGAAGCAGGAGGTGGCCGTCGGTGGCCGTCTTGTGCTGACCCGCAGCGCCTCTCGTCCTCTGGCAAGGAGGAAGACGACAGGGAGGGCCAGTGGGCTGGGCCGTTCTGCTGGGCCACCGGGTAAGTGGCTGGGCTTCTCTCCGCCCTTTCTAATTAATTACATTTCCTATTTTCTGCTTTATGTTTGCAAATAAAAACCCAACCAAAACACTTTGGTTAATTCTGTAAATTTTTGTGAGGAATATTTGAATTATTTTCAAACCACACAATAAATTTCAGAATATTTGGAGCAACCAATATTTAATGGTAACTTTTTAAACTCCAACTCAAATACCATAATGATTTAATTCAATGACCAAAATGTCCTGGAAAAATATGCATTATCTCTGGTAGAGGCTTTCACCTTTTTCCATAATTCATGAACATTTTTAAAGGATATTTTGAGGTCATTGAAAATATTTTGGTTGAACCTATTTGAATTGCATTTGTGCTAGGGTTTATCAATCCCTATTTCAAGTTTCATGAAATTTAAACATGATGCATGGATGCTAATGCAAAGGCAAGCAAGGCCTGAACTGGGGCTGTGACAACTCACCCCCACTAAACAAGAATCTCGTCCCGAGATTCAAGACGTGAGGTAAGAAGTCAGAGGGGTCACAAGTTAACACGATCTTCATGATCCAAAAGCCCTTCTCGAAGATGTTGATTTATTGCTCCAATTGATTTTGACGTCTTTGCTTTGAGATCTTCATCCAACACGATGGCGACACAAAGAAACTCTATAGGAAACGATCTCCTCGAAGATCAAGCACTCAAGATCAACTCGTGGAATGAGATGTTGAAACATCTCGAGTTGAGACACAAAACACATCGAGAGGGATGGAAGAACAAACGACGGGGTTTGATTGGTGGGCAACAATTCCACGCTTAGAAAGATGGTGGAATGGTGGATGGTGTCAAGGTGGCGATGAAATATTTACCATGATCCCGTAACGGGGCACCTCGAGAAAGGTGACTCGTTGAACTGTTCCCTTAAGTGGCAAAAAGAATTAATTTTGATCCATAGATCATTGGAACTCTTCATACCAGCTTAAGGCAATTTACAATTCATTGATTGAAAGAGCTCGAAGAAATGGCATACTCGGGCTAGAATGGATGATGTGGACTACCTGGTTGAAGACAACACAATGGATGATTTTGCTTATCATCGGAGGTGGAGGGGACCCATGGTAAGTCCACTTTGAAGATGATCCTGGACATCAACTGCTGAGAAGGACATCCCATGGAAAATTGGCACAATGGGGTGCAAGCTGGCAACAACATGCAAATGTTGGGAAGGTTCCAACCATCATATCTTCCTGAGATTCAGATCTGGTTGGAAACAGGATATTTCAGACAGCATGTCTGAGAAGAGAGTTTGCAACACAATTCGACGAGATGATGTTGCAAGATACTCGGGAGATGGACTATGGTAGTGAGCTCCAAAACATGAGCGGGTTCTGCTAGAACCATGTGAACATGTTGTTCGAAACAAGCATGACCACATAGTAGTCTTATAATAAAACACTACCGATTTCAGGTGGGGAACCATCAACGAGGATATCGAAGTCCCTACATAAGTCCGGATTAGCTCTTATGAAGGAACTCCTTCTCCTTGAACAAATCAATCAGTGGCTTGGTGTGCTAGGGACACATGTAGAGCGAAGGTTGCAAGTCTCCGAACCACAGAATACTTCGCACGTATGCATGACTGAATTGGGATGATTCCAGAGGAATCAAAACAAACCTTTCTCAAATTCACGGCGGCAACTTGCACTAGATGCACATGAATTAGAGGAAGTCACTACTTTCATCCAAACATATGCTTCATGAACGAAGCACGAAGAAATGCTTACACAAGTTTCCAACACTAGGTTGATGTTCAACATGACCCATGGGGGAGACAAAATGTTGCTGATGGGCTCAACAACAACTCATCGGAATTTCCATATCACTAGACTTCCACCATCATGTGAACACGGTGATAGCATTGGTCAGACCAAAAGATGTAATGGTATATGCTCGAGGGATCAACCACGAGTAAGATAACATTACGAGCATCGTTAATCTTGATTTGATTTGACGATAGCCCACACTCAAATCAAAGGATTGATAAGACAATAGGTCCAAAGAATCGATCACAGGGACCAATCGATGAAGATATCATCTTTCTTCAACACACACTACACAAGAATATCCCTTTGGAATGAACTAAGTTAGGCAAGCTCTTATCTTCCAACTTTACAAGTTGTTGTCTAGCTTAACCAACTAGCTCAGGGATATCCAACACAGATTCTTGGAGAAAGGGTGGTTCACAAGAAACCAACTTGATCACAAGCTCAACATAACGGTCAGAAACAACCGGTAACACTTCCAAGAAGATATTTGGAAAGTCACGAACCACCGGTATGTTACTAAGCTCGAGAACAATCTTGCTTTTGAGGGCAAGACGATATGATCAAATGAGTGAGGACTTGACAAGATCCTAACTCATCAATCGAAGTGTGCACCAGAAATAAGGACTATGTAGCACGATCAATCTTAGGATGATGATTTAATAACCAACACGCTAAGAATGAGAATATTGTCCATTAGCTACCAAGCAACGAGTTGCTCGGAGTATTGATTTCACACATCACAATTCACTTGTCGGCATTCCGGTTACAACAACACGGAACCGAGGAATGAATAATGATAGCGAGAAGTATCACCACGTCAAGAATTCATGGGAAATGGTGCAATTCTCATGACAATCCTGACATAAAGGGGGTAATACTCCGAGGTAGAACAAAATCAAAACCTGGATTGGCATTTTGATCTGCGGAATACAACTACTTTGACCCAATCCTCGAAATGGACAAGGTACTATAGTTTGTTTCTCCAAGTCATTCTGGATAGAATGGCTTGACGGACCACAAGAGTAATAGGCATCGATAAACGAATGCACACATATCCTTGACTATCAATTGATAGACGGGGGTCAGAATACAACTAAGGAGGAACAACTCGAGGAACACATAAATTTCTGAGTTGTGGATGCATAGGTTAGTATGTCGAATCAAGTTCATCAGGTTTCTTCCGGATAACCCATGCAGAAAGGTAGAACTGGCAGAGTCGCAATATAGAATGGAGTACTCCTCAAGAGCACCACAGTTGTGATCTTTTGGCTCAAAAGAACTTACGCCATAAGCAGTTCATGGTATTTGGAAGAAGGAAATACCACGGACCTCGAGGACTATTGCAAGGTTACTAATATCCTAAAGGGACTAGCAAACACTATCAACATGAAGTAAGTAGGGTGAATCTTGGGTCAAGAACCCATGAGTAGAATACCTACTAACTAAATTATTGCATCGCGGGATGCTTTCGAGAATGATGGCCAGAATCATCACACGGGAACACAAAACATGGCTAGTTTACTAGGTGACTCCCTAAAACACCTAGGTTCATAATAATAGCTCCAACATATATGCCGAGGCAGCGGAGTACCTCAACATACTAATTAGTGTGCTTATTCTGACCAAAAGGACATCGAAAACGGAAAGAAAGGATTTGCAAATGCATCAGGCTATTTAGAGACCTGGGATGACTCGAACAGCATAACGGCTGTAAATAATCAAAATAATTGGGGACATCCTGCAAAATGGTGGCATAACCACTCAGAAGCACAATATCAAGGTTCCGAGACCAACTATGAGCACACGGAAGTAGTAGAAACTGAACTGAGATTTGAAACTATCAATTCAATAAGTCTATGGATTAGTAACACGTCATCACGATAGATAGATGAGAAGGCCTAGTTCTTAATCCCGTAGAAGAGAAGAGGATGACTCGGATCGAGGAAGGCCATGAGGTATAAGGAGTAAAAAGAGCCTTACGTTCCCTCCCACAATCAATTCCCTTACATAACTAAAGCATTTCTAGACACAACTTCGACCAGTTTGGCTTGGTAATCCTACAGGCAGTCAGGCTCTGATACCAACGCTGTCAGGACCCCGATTCCAAGTCACATCGATCTAGCCGGTAACACCTCATATCACTTTGCGGCCTCACGCACGGTATTCCCAGGGTGTTGCCTTACCATGGCCCGGGACCGTTTAGCCTTTTGGCTCACGTATATGATAGTGTCGCTAGCATCCATATGACAGAGAACCCGGGCCGACATGGCTAGTCGTGAACCCAAAGCGGCACTAACCCATGGGGATAGGCATACATGAATCACATCGAGCATGTCGGTCATCAACGTATGAATCCGGGCTGTAACCTTTGGGCTAACAGGACTCCGGTAACCGGCTGTAGCATGCTAGGCAGGACTCCGGATGTCACCGTGACATTTCCCGAAGGGAGACATAGGAACGAAGTGAAACACATGCCCGGCCGATCAAGTGTCCAAAGCAGTAGTCTTTGGGCTAGTAGGACTCCGGTGAACCGGGTTGTAGCGGACTACTATCGCTCCGGAAGCACTAGACTACATTTCCCCATATGAGAGGCTGCCAAGGATAAACAACTAGATTGTCGGATCCCACACATACCAAGCATTTCAAACATACACACAATATGCTCAATATGTGTAAATACAACATGGCATCACAACATAACTCTACGACTCAAATATTTATTCATTAGGCTCCGAGGAGCGAGATATTACAAACATGGGTCCCATGACCCAACACTCAGAGCATACAAGTCAAAGCACAAGCGGAAGCTTAACATGTTTGAGTACAGACATCTACAAATAAAAAGGCTGAGAAGCCTGACTATCTACCAGATCCTGCCGAGGGCACAAGATCGTAGCTGAGGTAACAAGCTAAACGTCGAAGTCCACATGGAACTACTAGCGAGACTGACGTCTCTCTGCAAAACATAAAATAGGCAAACGTGAGTACAAATGTACTCAGCAAGACTTACATCAGAACTAACTACATATGCATTATTATCAACAAAGGTGGGGGGATGGTGGAGTTTGACTGCAGCAAGCCAGCTTTGACTCGGTGGCTATCCTAAACTACGACTGCAAGTAACTCTTTTGAGGTGGCGCACGCAGTCCACATATTCACCATATCAATACACCACTATGGACCCGCTCCGTCTCTCTCTGAGAACGCCATCCATAGCACTCACGCTTATCTTGTGCAATTTAGAGTATCCACTTTCACTTGTCTATGAACTGTTATAGGCAACCCGAAGTCCTTTTTCGCGGACACGGCTATTGAATAGATCATATTAACCTGCAGGGTGTACTTCTTCACACACGCTCCCACCACTTATCGCCGTTTACACGACATGTACTCGGCAACCTTCAAGCGGAAGCCCAGCGAGGGTGTCGGCCACGGCCTACCTAAACACTCAAGTCCCTAGTCCAGGTTTATCGCCTATTCGGGTTCCATCTGCAGGGAGTCCGGCCGAGGTTTCCACTAACGGCCCCGAACGATGTGTGCAGGGTTCCCGAGATACCAAACGGGCATTCGATACACCGGGCCACGGTGTATCTACCGCATCATAGCCCACCCCTAGGGTCAGCGCTACACACGGCCTCCAACACATATCCTACAAACACCGTAAACTAGTTGCAACTCACGGACAGGAGGACAAGGGTGCTTAAGAAGCCGAGAGAGTCAATTAAGGATCCCAATATGTGGTAGTAACTGTTTCATGGATCACAAACACAGAACTCAGTTCCTGAGAACGGCTGCAATGAGACAACCCACCATGTACTCCTACATGGCCTCTCACCGCTACCTTTACCAAATCGTGTTCACACACTTAGCTCTCAACAGTAGGACATGTTCACACACCTCTGATTCATCCCCGATGAATCGGACCTGACTCAACTCTAAGCAGTAGCAGGCATGACAAACAAGCATGAATGAGTAGGCACAATAGGGCTCAAACAACTCCTACTCATGCTAGTGGGTTACATCTATTTACTGTGGAATGACAGGTCATGCATAGGATAAAGGGGTTCAGCTACCGCAGCAAGTAACAGATGAATCGTTGTTGTCCTAATGCAGTAAAAGAGAGCAGGAGCGAGAGAGTGGGATTGTATCGGAATGAACAAGGGGGTTTTGCTTGCCTGGCACTTTTGAAGATAATATAGTTCTTCGTCGGTGTCATCGAACTCATCGTCGGGATACGCCTACCGAGAGGGGACAAGTGGCATCACCGGAGATGGCCTGAATCGACGGCGGTGTCCGTTTGTGCAGCGGCCGGAGTTCGGCAAAGACGGGTTCGACATTGCAGCTCGTAAACGGACCAACTAATGCGCTAGCTAAGCTCTACGTGCGACCACGAGCTCGTTGGACACTTGCGCATGACCAAATGGTCATCGGAGTGACACCGGCGTCGAGCTCGTGCGGCGGCGCGTTTCGGTCTCGATGAACGCGACAGCTATATGACAAGAAAGATGCGGGAAAGAGAGGGGAAATGCGGCAGAGCTCACTGGGAGGTCGTTGAGCAACTCAGTGGCCTCGAGGAGACGGCGGAGATGGTGAATCGGACGGCAGTATCCGGCGGCCGTGGACGGGGAAGAAAGGTCGCGACATCGTCTTGGGGTCCTCCGGCCTTGCGTGGGTTGGCGGAGAGGTGCGCGGTAGCGAGGCGGAGCTCATGGGCTAGCTAGATGGGCGTGGGGATGTCGGTGTCCCCGGTGGTGCTCGTCGGCGTTCTCGGATGCATACGGGGGAGAACGAGGGAGAGAGACAGAAGAGGGGGATCGGCGCGGGAAGAGTCGAGAGGGAGCCAGGGGGTAGCGTGGCGTCGTCTGGGGTCGCCCAGGGCGCCGGCGGAAGCAGGAGGTGGCCGTCGGTGGCCGTGCACGCGGCGGCCACGCGCCTCTCGTCCTCCTGGCAAGGAGGTAGACGACAGGGGAGGGGCCAGGTGGGCTGGGCCGTTTCTGCTGGGCCACCAGGTAAGTGGCTGGGCTTCTCTCTCTCTGCCCTTTCTAATTAATTCTGTTTCCTATTTTCTGCTTTATGTTTGCAAATAAAAACCCAACCAAAACACTTTGGTTAATTCTGTAAATTTTTGTGAGGAATATTTGAATTATTTTCAAACCACACAATAAATTTCAGAATATTTGGAGCAACCAATATTTAATGGTAACTTTTAAACTCCAACTCAAATACCATAATGATTTAATTCAATGACCAAAATGTCACGGAAAAATATGCATTATCTCCGGTAGAGGCTTTCACCTTTTTCCATAATTCATGAACATTTTAAAGGATATTTTGAGGTCATTGAAAATATTTTGGTTGAACCTATTTGAATTGCATTTGTGCTAGGGTTTATCAATCCCTATTTCAAGTTTCATGAAATTTAAACATGATGCATGGATGCTAATGCAAAGGCAAGCAAGGCCTGAACTGGGGCTGTGACAGAAGAAGCACCGCGCTGCTATTGGATATACTCTTGATGATCTTAAGGGCATTAGTCCCACTCTATGTCAACATAAAATAAATTTGGAGAAAGATGCCAAACCAGTTCGTGATCACCAATGATGGCTGAATCCTAAGATGAAAGAAGTGGTAAGAAAGGAAATACTAAAGCTCCTTGAGGCAGGTATAATTTATCCCGTTGCTGATAGTCAGTGGGTAAGTCATGTCCATTGTGTTCCTAAGAAGGGAGGTATTACCGTCGTTCCTAATGATAAAGATGAATTGATTCCGCAAAGAATTATTACAGTTTATAGAATGGTAATTGATTTCCGCAAATTAAATAAAGCTACTAAAAATATCATTACCCCTTACCTTTCATCGATCAAATGCTAGAAAGATTATCCAAACATACACATTTTTGCTTTCTAGATGGTTATTCTGGTTTCTCTCAAATACCTGTGTCAGCCGATGATCAATCAAAGACCACTTTTACTTGCCCTTTCGGTACTTTTGCTTATAGGCATATGCCTTTTGGTTTATGTAACGCACCTGCTACCTTCCAAAGATGCATGATGGCTATATTCTTTGACTTCCGTGAAAAGATTTGTGAGGTTTTCATGGATGATTTCTCCGTTTATGGATCCTCTTTTGATGATTGCTTGAGCAACCTTGATCGAGTTTTGCAGAGATGTGAAGAAACCGATCTTGTCTTGAACTAGGAGAAGTGCCACTTTATGGTTAATGAAGGTATTGTCTTGGGGGATAAAGTTTCTGAAAGAGGTATTGAAGTTGATAAAGCCAAGGTTGATGCTATTGAAAAGATGCCATGTCCCACGGACATCAAAGGTATAAGAAGTTTCCTTGGTCATGCCGGTTTTTATAGGAGGTTCATTAAGGACTTCTCAAAAATTTCTCGGCCTCTGACTAATTTGTTACAAAAAGATATACCATTTGTCTTTGATGATGATTTTGTAGAAGCATTTGAAATACTTAAGAAAGCATTGATCTCTGCACCTATCGTTCAACCACCTGATTGGAATTTACCTTTTGAAATTATGTGTGATGCTAGTGATTATGTTGTAGGTGTTGTTCTAGGGCAAAGAGTTGATAAGAAATTAAATGTTATTCAATATGCTAGTAAAACTCTAGAAAATGCTCAAAGAAATGATGCTACTACTGAAAAAGAATTCTTAGCAGTTGTATTTTCTTGTGATAAGTTCAAACCTTATATTGTTGATTCTAAAGTAACTATTCACACTGATCATGCTGCTATTAAATATCTTACGGAAAAGAAAGATGCTAAACCTAGACTTATTAGATGGGTTCTCTTGCTACAAGAATTTGATTTGCATATTATTGATAGAAAGGGAGCTGAGAACCCTGCTTGGAACAACTTGTCTAGGTTAGAGAATGTTCTTGATGACCCACTACCTATTGATGATAGCTTTCCTGATGAACAAGTAAATGTCATAAATGCTTCTCGTACTGCTCCATGGTATGCCGATTATGCTAATTACATTGTTGCTAAATTTATACCACCTAGTTTCACATATTAGCAAAAGAATTTTTTTCTATGATTTGAGACATTACTTTTGGGATGACCCACATCTTTATAAAGAAGGAGTAGATGGTGTTATTAGATGTTATGTACCTGAGCATGAACAGGAACAGATCCTACGCAAGTGTCACTCCGAAGCTTATGGAGGACACCACGCTGGAGATAGAACTGCACATAAGGTATTGCAATCCAGTTTTTATTGGCCTACTCTCTTCAAGGATGCCCGTAAGTTTGTTCTATCTTGTGATGAATGTCAAAGAATTGGTAATATTAGTAGACGTCAAGAAATGCCTATGAATTATTCACTTGTTATTGAACCATTTGATATTTGGGGCTTTGATTATATGGGACATTTTCTTGCCTCCAAAGGATATACACATATTTTAGTTGCTGTTGATTACGTTACTAAGTGGGTAGAAGCTATTCCAACTAGTAGTGCTGATCATAACACATCTATTAAAATGCTTAAAGAAGTTATTTTTCCGAGGTTTGGAGTCCCTAGATATTTAATGACTGATGGTGGTTCACATTTTATTCATGGTGGTTTCCGTAAAATGCTTGCTAAATATGATGTTAATCATAGAATTGCATCTCCTTATCACCCACAGTCTAGTGGTCAAGTAGAATTGAGCAATAGAGAGCTCTAATTAATTTTGCAAAAGACTTTTAATAGATTTAGAAAGAATTGGTCCAAGAAACTTGATGATGCATTATGGGCCTATAGAACTGCATATAAAAATCCTATGGGTATGTCTCCGTATAAAATGGTTTATGGAAAAGCATGTCATTTACCTCTCGAACTAGAACATAAGGCATATTGGGCCATTAAAGAGCTCAACTATGATTTCAAACTTGCCGGTGAGAAGAGGTTATTTGACATTAGCTCACTTAATGAATGGAGAATCCATGCCTTTGGGGGGAGCGGGTCAGGATCCTCTTGAGGAGCCTTTCCCTTTTCTTTCCTGGAGAACCGGCGAACCGGAGCCATGGCAACCAGACGAGACGAGGAAGAAGAGAAGCAGAAGGATCGACTGGAAGAGCGCACGCCGTTCCGTACTTATAGCCGACGGAGGCCAACCGTCGGCCTCCACGATCACCAGTCATCATGCCAAACCCTGCATGCAAGGACCCGTCGAGTCCGGGCGGTTACCAAGGCGTCGTGGGGGAGCAAGCGCCCACGTCCAATCAACCGCCACGCGGCGCCCAAGGCCGCAGGCTGTTAGGGCCCACGACGCTTCGCACTTGCCCTTTCGCCTCTCTGCACGGCCAAGTCCGGGCGCGTCGTGGCCCCGGGGGCTACTATCGGCGTTCTGGGAACGGGGGTCCCCAGACTTGCCTGCCTGCGGCCTACGGCATGGCTCAAAGGAGGCCCAAGACGGCCCATCTTCATATACACAAGCTCAAGACCTTCGCGAGGGGCCAAGCCTCGCGGGGCGGACGACCAAGAGCTTCCTTAGGCGCGGCCTCGTCAGGCTGGCTCATGAGGAGGCGGAGGACTCAAGGCGGGGTACCTCGCGAGGTGCCCGTGACGCAAGCCATGACGACCGAGGGCGCCAGTCGGGTGCCAGCCCGCGCAGCGTCCTCCTTTCCTCTTTGGTGCAAAGGGGGCAAGCGCTGGCACGGGCATCAAGCAATGGCATCCGTTTGATTGCAACAAGACCAAGACCAGCCCCAACGGCTGGAATATAGTCATCGTGGAGCCCAAGCAGGCGTCATCACCAGAGCCTTTGGCGGCGAGGACCAACTTTAGTCAGGATAAGTGTACCCACTGTTCCCCTTCAAAATGGCCAATTGTTGGCGCCCTTCCCGCTCAATATTTGGGAAGAGGCCCAGGGCCTTCGCCTATAAATAGGGGTAGCCACACTCAGAGGGGGGGACGAAGGACGATGGGATCGAGCATTCGGAATCCAGAGAGAGAGAGAGAAACCCGTTCCTCAAGCTAGAGCGACGGGGCACCACTTAGCAGTTCATCACACCCACCAAGAACAGACCCTCGTGAGGCTGTTCTTACTGTTCTTCGTCAGCCCAGAGGCAATCCACACACCACAAACTAGAGTAGGGTATTACACCACAACGGTGGCCCGAACTAGTATAAATCTTGCGTCTCTTGTGTGTTCTTGTTAGTTGTTTAGGTCCCTGCGGTTCGGCGAGGTACGAGACGGTGGAGGGTTGGATCTCCGTGCGCACCCCAGAGTTCGAACCTTAAGGGTCTGCCGGAACCCGTGATCCGACAACCGCCTCCTCAGGTGTTATTTTAACGATTACTTCGGTGGAATTGTGCGGAATTGAGTCTACAACAACCCTGGAAAATCTCGTCGAGTTCCGATGGAGGAATCTCTGGCAATCCGCGATATACCGGAGCCCTGTCAAATCCAAACGGGAATCTGGACGAGTTTAGGGCGTGGTGTCCAGCTTCTAGCTCGGACGTCCTTTGGAAGATCCAACCGTTGATCGGCTGCGGAATTCCTATATCTACCACCCCTCATAATTTCAGCTCGATCCGACCGTCCAAACTCCGGGAACCTTCCGATTGGTGCATCACTTTTCGGATCTGTTTTCTACACGAAAACGAATCCGACCCGAGTTCTCTTTTTTATGAACGGGATTTCGGACATCCTTTTTGTAGGAAGTTTCGTATGTGGTATTGTGTTTTGTTCCCGAACATGTCCCACTAACTTTAAAATCTTTTGAACATGATCTTCACCATCATGCTGGTGCCAAACCAGTCCGGCAATATTGCTCAAAGGCTGCCGACCTGCGCTAGACACGTCGTCGCTTTGTTGAGCTGAGCTCAACTTCTTCGGATCATCATCTCGGCAAGCTGAACAAGAGTTCGGCATCGCGAAGGAACAACACCGCCCCACGGATTACATGGAGCGGGAACACCGGCATCGCCGCACGGTCACTTCATCAAGCCGGCATTGACCACGTCACGACCTGCATCGGCAGGTCAAGACCGCTGTTTCTTCAAGCCGGTGTCCATCACGCCGACCTACTTCGACTCATCGGCTGACATCGAGGCTTCGACATCTCGGCTGGACCGGGGGCTTCGCCATCTCTTCAGCAACCTACTCCGGAGACTTCGAGGTCACTAGCCGACCAACTCCATCACGTTAGCTGGACCGAGGGCTTCGCCTCGGCGAGCCAACCTTTGCCAGCATCGCCATGCCGTCGCTTTATCACCCATCAGGCAATGGGTGTGCGGATCGAGTCCCGATTTTGGGAATCACCTTTCTTTGGATTGCTACAACAAATAAACCAGGTGCTATTAATCCTATTATTTTTTGCTTGATTGGGTTCATTTTTCCCAAGGAATTATTACTCTGGTTTGTCCTTCATATGTACACAGGTCTATCAAATGGTGGTCGCATTAATGACGGTCCCATGGTGGTTCGGTCAGTTTCCGTACATAGTCCGGCAAACGCCGCATCCGGAACTCGGACCGACTTGTGAATTCAGGCTTTGCCACGCCTATACCGCATCACGCCGACGCCCTGCATCGACATTGACTTCGGCGCCAGGCCATATTTCCTTTTGTTACTCACTTTGCATAAATTATTTATTATGCAACGATTTTTTTAAAATTATTATTATTACTATTATCTTCGGTTTGCACTATTTTTTGTGCACAGGAAAATGATCCGGGTCGGGCAGTATCGTCAACTCGGCGTACTGACATACCACGTCACCTCAGCTGGACGGGGGGCTTCGTCAACACTTCATTACCCCATGCTGGGGACTTCGACATCACTCTGCCGGCCTGAATTGACCGTGCTATGTCACCACTTCGGAGTGCCGAGCTCTTTGCTCCGCCACCTCGGGACCGGCTTGGGGGATGGAACCTTATTCCGCATCAAGCTCGGACCGCGTCATCAATACCGAACACATTAACCAGCTAAGTTGCCTTCATGCTCAAAGTTTTAAATTTTTAACTTGTGTTCGGTTCGACCAAACATTATACTTTTTTGGAAAAAAGTTGCTTGTAATTTTTTTTCTCTTGTCAAAACTTTGTTTGTGACACGCAAATTCGAATACCCCGTTTACTTGGGGGCTTCCTTTATGAAGCCTTTCCTCTTGCAAATGATTACACTTGTACGGCTTCGTTCCTTGTTCGTGTATTATGCCACAATATGCACCATGTTGACTTAAGCGATTTGCAAGCTGGGTTGACTCGCTCCCGTGTTTACTCCTACGTTCTCGATTGTTCTGCTAGGGAGTAAAGGGAGCACCTCTGCGATTGTCATGATCGGGTCATCCGAGCCGGACCTCATACTGGGTGAAGCCGAAAGCTAGCGCTCTTATTGTTTCAATTATGGTCGGCACACAACGGAACTCATGAGTACAAAAAATCTATTGCACAAGTCTCATAGTAACAATGAGCACCGAAGAAAGGTATCGGTGGGGGTACTATTTTCTTCGAAGATGCTTCTTACGCTTCGTCGATAATATAGCATAAGTTCCCTGAGCGCTTTTTTCATTCTGACTGATGGCCTGATTGCCTGGTTATTGGAAACACCGTCGATATTCTTGACAGGTGGAGTACATAACACTTTTCAGTCCTTGACCGAAGAGGGAGAAGCCAACGGTCGGTTAAGACGCGTTTATAGTTCGGGTGAACATAGATATGATATAAGTACTTCGGTACATACAATCATTCTTTTACCCAAGTCACTTGGGGGCTCTTAAGTTTATTTGAGCCATTTTGTAATAAGTGTGTTTTCTTCTTAGTCGTTGCAAAGTTTATTATTATTATTATTATTATTATTATTATTATTATTATTATTATTATTATTATTATTATTATTATTATTATTATTATTTATCACTCCTTTTTTCGACACGAGTGTGTGGTCACTAGCCGGGGAGCCTAATTTCTCTCTCAAAGCCGCTAGAGTTTAGATTGCTAAACTGGCCTAATGAGAAGTACTCCGCCTCCGGGATAGGAGGTTGAAGCCGTAGGCTGATCCGCTTGAAGTCTTGAGATAGGATGTGTCATGTTACAGCACGACAGAAGCACTTTTTTTAACGACCAATTTTTAGATTGTCACCGAACACTTGATCTTGTTCGGAAGTCAGGTTTTCACTGATGTTTTTTGGTTTTCCAAGCCTATGGCACTTTTAAACTATTTGTGCGTTTCTAGCATTAGTCTCGCAGTGCAAAGCCGGACACCTTTAGTGATTCGGCAAAAACATTCTTGGATATTGCTATATATGCATCGGTTTCAAATTGTGTCTTCGGTCAATAGTTGGGTTGCCCGGTTCCTGTGCTTGCCTCCTACGTTCCGCTTTGTTCGGCTAGGTGTGCAAAGGGAGAACCACTGCGATTGTGCTTCCAGCTCGCATGGTTAAGCACCTCAGTGGAGAAAGCCGAAGTCGACTGTCACAATAGGCGTAAACTGGTCAGCGATCCGATGACTATGTTAAATGACGGGCCATTCATAACATTGGCCGAAGTGTTTACGGCTTGACCTCGGATGTCGCCGAACACTAACCGGGGGCTCATAGCTAGCTTCCCCAGTTTAAAGCTCCTATGACTAAGCGAAAGTTATAAAGCCCGCATATCTGATTGCCTCGTTTCCGCCAACACAACCGCCTTCGGGCACCGAGACGTCGGCTAAGGGTTGTTTTGTTATTGCAGAAACACCCTGCGTAGTATCTACCAAGGGGTAGAAGCCGATGGGCCACTTTCAACTGATAAACGGTCGCAATGGAGTCACAATAATGATGTAAAGTACTTGGATACATAGAATCATTACACCTAATCTGTGATTTTACTCTGGATATCGATCCTTAATTCAGGCACTCGTGCCCACATTAAGGCTCGGGGGCTACTGGGCTTTGCACTCATTATTTACAAATATTAAAGGGGCACATCGGTCCCCTGATCTGGTGTTGCCACCCGACCAGTGTCTCGGGGCTCTTGCATTGCCTATTCAATGCAGAAAATTCAAAGGGCTCAGTGTTCGGCTTGATCGAACTATGGGAAAGCGCGTCTTCGGACAACAATAAGTACCATCTGGACCTATCTGGCACCAAGCTAATATATCACGGCGACTTCTCACGACCCTCTCCCAGGGGCCCGTTCGCCGATCACTATTATCTCTAATATATTACACTGCATTTTTATTCCTATGTATGCTGCCGAGCTAGAAGTTGATCCTCAGGCCGATTTCGCGCATAGTCTCAGGGGCTACTGGGAACAGTGGTTTCATGTTTTCCTTCAGGTGCATCTCGGGTTTTAGAATGTACACACCTTGAGGGCTACTGGATATACATCGGCAGAGAATAAACTGCACGAGTTAAAAATAGTCAAAAAAATCAGCCTGCGGTCGGGGTGGTGCACCACCTTGGAAGCAGTCCGGCATAAAGCTCGGGCGCTAGCGGCTAGCTCCATAGAGGGCATTTCCGGCATTAAGCTCGGCTAAGCTCCTTCAACTTTTTTGAACCAAGGTGATCTATGACACCTCGGATATAGTCCGGCGTTGGAGCTCGGATACAGTTCGGCTTTAGAGCTCGGACGCAAGAGGACACTGCCTCCCGGGAACAACTTCAAACCCGAGGTGTGGCATAAAGATAACAAGGCATTGATAAAGGCCGGAAACTTAAAGGGGCTCCTCGGATACCCGACGTGTAAGAACCTTTTTGATACTTCAATATAATACATACAGTAGGAGCCTCTCCTACTGTTTCAGGTGTCAAAAAAAAACTTAAAGGGGCTCCTCGGATACCCGACGTGTAAAATCTTCGGATGCACTTTGGTGATCCTCAAGATCGAAGATGAGAAGATTTGTTGAACCAGTTTTCAAGACCAAGCGAAGATGAAGAACAGTTCGGAAGAATCGAGGAGCGTTCCTAACTTGAAGAACGGTTCAGGGGGCTACTGACGGTGTCCTGGATTAGGGGGTACTCACCACGTCGTTTCCCGATCTGTTACATTGGGCGAGGACCCCCATGGCCGTATACTCATGGGCCAGTTCGGATAGCTGCCGCATACAAGGAAGATTCCACAAGACTTGGTGATCAAGACAAGCACTCCTCCCCACCGGCGTATTCGGCTAGGACTCTTGTTATCTTAGGCCTCTGGTGCATTATATAAACCAAGGCCAGGCTAGTCGATATATACATATTCAACAATCATACCATAGGCTAGCTTCTAGGGTTTAGCCTCTATGATCTCATGGTAGATCAACTCTTGTACTACTCATATCATCAAGATCAATCAAGCAGGAAGTAGGGTATTACCTCCATCGAGAGGGCCCGAACACAGGTAAACATCGTTTCCCTGCCTCCTGTTACCATCCGCCTTGGGCCTTGATTCGGGACCCCCTACCCGAGATCCGCCGGTTTGACACCGACAATGGCGAGACGGCAGTCCACGGAGAAGTAGGCCTTCATCGTCCAAGAGACCCGCAAGTTGGAGGCGGCAAGTGCCATTCGCGAGGTTAGGTACCCCGAATGGCTGGCGAACCCCGTCGTAGTGCCGAAGAAAGGCGGGAAGGAGCGAATGTGCGTTGACTTCACCAACCTCAACAAGGCCTACCCCCAAGATCCGTTCCCGCTCCCACGCATCGACCAGATCGTTGACTCCACCGCCGAGTGCGACCTGCTATGCTTCAGGGTATCACCAAATCAAGATGGGGGTGGAAGATGTAGAAAAGACAGCCTTCCTGACCCCGTGTGCGGTGTACTGCTACACCTGCATGCCCTTCGGACTGCGCAACGCGGACGCGACCTTTCAGCGGCTGATGCACATCGCCTTAGGGCGGCAACCCGGGAGAAACACGGAGGCCTACGTCGACGACATTGTGGTGAAGTCTCGGGAGGCAAGAACCTTGATCCAAGATCTGGAGGAGACCTTCGCGAGCCTGCGCCAGGTGAACTTGCGACTTAACCCGGAGTAGTGCGTGTTCGGTGTCCCTTCCGGCAAGCTGCTGGGATTCCTCGTGTCCCACAAAGGGATCGAGGCGAACCCGGAGAAGATCAAGGCCATTGAGGATATGAGCCCACCGCAGACCCTCAAGGAAATGTAGAAGCTGGCTGGTCGGGTAACTGTGTTGGGACGCTTCATCTCCAAGCTGGGAGAGCGTGCCCAACCCTTCTTCAATCTAATGAAGAAGAAGGGTCCATTCGAGTGGACACCGGAGGCCGACCAAGCTTTTCAAGACCTCAAGAGATACCTGACCAGCCCTCCGGTGATGGTGGCGCCACGACCTCTCAAGCCTCTAGTACTTTATCTTGCCGCCACCCCATACTCGGCCAGCGTGGCGCTAGTGGCGGTTCGGGAGGAGCACCAAGCCAAGGGCGCGTCGCGCCAAGCTACGCCGCCAGCCGGGATGACGCAAGATCAGGAAGGCGCAGCAAGAGCCGTGGCGGCATCAACAGAAGACCAAGCTCGGTAGGACGACGTCACCGAAACCCCGCAAGCGATCAGGCGTCGGGAGCTCCACCACCTCAGGAGACGCCCCAACTTTTGCAAGACGCGAGCCTCACCAACGCTCCTGCCCTCTTCGAGCACCCGGTGTATTTCATCATCACGGTGTTGCGGACGCGAGGGCACGATATCCCATGCCTTAGAAGCTCCTACTCGCGCTCCTGGTGGCCTCGCGCAAGTTGCAACACTACTTCCAGGGCCACTTGTAGGATCGAAAGTATGTCTAGAGGGGGTGATTAGACTACTTGACCAAATAAAAATCTAGCCTTTTCCCAATTTTAGTTCTTGGCAGATTTTAGCAACTTAGCACAAGTCAAGCAATCAGCCTACACATGCAATTCTAAGAGTATAACAGTGGAATGTAAAACAATTACATATGAAGGTAAAGGGAGGAGTTTGAGGGAGCAAACGGAATGTTGAGACGAATATTTTTTATCCGTGGTTCCGATAGGTGGTGCTATCGTACATCCACGTTGATGAAGACTTCAACCCACGAAGGGTAACGGTTGCGCGAGTCCACGGAGGGCTCCACCCACGAAGGGTCCACGAAGAAGCAACCTTGTCTATCCCACCATGGTCGTCTCCCACGAAGGACTTGCCTCACTAGGGTAGATCTTCACAATCTTGACGGAGGCTCCCAAGTGACACCTAGCCAATCTAGGAGACACCACTCTCCAAGAAGTAAAAAATGGTGTGTTGATGATGAACTCCTTGCTCTTGTGCTTCAAATGATAGTCTCCCCAACACTCAACTCTCTCTCACAGGATTTGGATTTGGTGGAAAGAAGATTTGAGTGGAAAGCAACTTGGGGAAGGCTAGAGATCAAGATTTATGTGGTTGGAATGGGATATCTTGACCTCAACACAAGCGTAGGTGGTTCTCTCTCAGAAAGTATGTGTTGGAAGTGCAGGCATGTTCTAATGGCTCTCTCCACGAGTGAAGAGTGGGTGGAGGGGTATATATAGCCTCCACACAGAATCTAACCGTTACACACAAATCACCAAACTCGGTGGGGCTGATTCAGAGAACTCAGTCAGACCGATTTGGTTCATAATGTGACCGTTAGGCATTTCAGTGGGACCGACATGTCAACTCGGTGGGACCAATTTCATTAGGGTTAGGGCATAACGTAATCTCGATGATACCAATTACACAAACTCGGTGGGGCCAATTTTGGTAATAGACAAACAGAGAGTTGGTCAGGCAAACTCGGTGGGACCGATTCGCTCATCTCGGTTGGATCGAAACATTACGAAAAGGAAACAGAGTGTTACCATTGCAATCTCGGTGGGACCGATCGCTCATCTCGGTTTGACCGAAATGTTACGAAGGGAAACAGAGAGATTACAATCCCATCTCGGTGAGACTGAGATCCCTATCGGTGAGACCGAAAAGACTAGGGTTTCTGGCAGTGGCTATGTCAACTGAACTCGGTGGCTCTGGATATGAAATTTCAGTGGGGCCGAGTTGGACTTTTGGTTTGGGACATACGTGGATGTGAGAAAGTAGTGGAGGGTTTTGGAGCATATCACTAAGCACTTTGAGCAAGAACCTCATTAAGCAACACCTCACCCCTTCTTAATAGTATTGGCTTTTCCTATAGACTCAATGTGATCTTGGATCACTAAAATAGAAAATGTAGAGTCTTGTGCTTTGAGCTTGAGCCAATCTTCTGTCCTTTGCATTTTGAAGGGTCCACATTCTATTCCATGCCATGCCAATCATTGAGCTTTCCTGAAATATTTATCTTGAAATAGCATTAGCTCAATGAGCTATATGTTGTTAGGAATTACCAAAACCACCCAGGGATAGTTGCCCTTTCACCACCCCATCAAGGTCGTCTTAGCCTACCCATTGGAGAGGGTGCTCAGGAGCCCCAACTCTGCTGGAAGGGTTGCTGAGTGGAACATCGAGCTGCAGGCATTCAAGTTGGAGTTCAGCACTACCATGGTCATCAAGGGAGCCGCGCTCGCTGATTTTGTGGCAGAATGGATGGATGCCCCAACACTTGAAGTAGGCGAAGACCGGTCCACCTCACCAGGAAGCGAGGCGCCAGACGGTTGGGTCATGTATTTTGATGGCACCTTCTCGCATCAGGGCGCGGGGGCTGGAGCAGTACTCATCTCGCCCACTCAGGACAAGCTCTACTACGCTGTGCAGCTCTGCTTTCAGCAAGGCGAGAAGGTCTCCAACAACATCGCAGAATACGAAGGCCTCATAGCTGGCCTGAAGGCCGCGGTAGCTCTGGGGGTGAAGCGCCTCACCGTTAGGGGCGACTCACAGCTCTTCGTCAACTTCTCCAACAAAGTGTACGAGCCAAAGGACGAGCACATGCAGGCATACATCGCGGAAGTGCGTAAGATGGAAAAGCAGTTCCTGGGCCTGGAGTTGCAGCATGTGCCCCGTGGCACCAACAAGGAAGCCGACGACATCGCCAGGAGGGCGTCCAAGCGGCAGCCCCAAGAGCCTGGCGTCTTCGAGGAGCGGCTCTTCAAGCCGTCAGCAACGCCACCGCTTTCAAGGACAACTCAGCCTCGGGAGGAGCTCCCGCAGCCGCCTGCCACTGGAGCCCCAGCCTGTGGCCCGACTTCGGGAGCATGCCTACTCTTGGCGCTCGAGCCCTAGGAGGGATGTTGGACCAAGGAATTCAGGGACTATCTGATGCAAGGGGCACTGCCGGAGAAGGAGGAGGATGCAGAGCACGTGGCCCGGCAGGCCACGACATACTGCATCCAGGACGGTGAGTTGTATAGGAGGCGGCCCAATGATGTTTCATTGCGTTGCATTTCCAGAGACCAGGGGAAGGAGTTGCTATCTGACATACACGGTGGGGATTGCGGGCACCACTCGTCATCACGGACCCTCGTCGGCAAAGTATTCTGCAGCGGATTCTACTGGCCCACGACGCTCAATGATGCGGCCGAACTGGTGAAGTCCTGTGAAGCCTGCCAGTTCCACGCCAAGCAGATCCATCAGCCGGCTCAGGGCCTCCAGACCATCCCGCTCACATGGCCGTTCGCGGTCTGGGGGCTGGACATCTTGGGCCCGTTCCCTCGAGCGTCTGGGGGCTACCGCTACCTCTACGACACCGTCAACAAGTTCACCAAGTGGGCGGAAGTAGAAGCCGTCCGCACCATCCCAGCTGGCTCCGCAGTCAAGTTCATCAAGGGCCTCGTGAGCCGCTTCGGGGTTCCCAACCGCATCACCACAGATAACGGCTCGCAATTCACTAGTAACCTCTTCAAAACATACTGTGCTAACCTTGGAACGCAGATCTGCTACGCTTCAGTGGCACAGACCAGGAGCAATGGTCAGGCTGAACGCGCCAACGCAGAGGTCCCGAGGGGCCTCAAGACCAGGACCTTCAAGAAGAAGCTCGAGGCCTCCAGCAGGGGCTGGTACGACGAGCTCCAGTCCGTGTTGTGGTCCATCCGCACCACCTCCACCAAGCCAACGGGCGAGATCCTATTCTTCCTTGTCTACGGAGCCGAAGCGGTCCTCCCTTACGAGGTCAAGCATCGCTCCGCACGGGTACTGGCGTTTGATGAAACACAGAAGGATGCCACGCGGGGGATGGACCTGGTGCTGGGGGAGGAACGTCGCCGCGAAGCTGCACTGAGGGCGGCAAGGTACCAGCAGGTGCTGCGGCGATACCACTGCTGCAACATCCGCTCCAGGACACTCGAGGCGGGCGACCTCGTCCTGAGGCGGGTCCTCTCCAAGGAAGGGCTGCACAAGATCTCACCTATGTGGGAGGGCCCGTTCAGGGTCGTCCATGTCTCTGTGCCCGGCGCGCGCGCTACCGGAGACGCAGGACGGGGTACCCATCCAGAACGCCTGGAACATCCAGCACCTCCGGAAGTTCTACCATGAAGCAAGGCCCAGTGCCTGTGAAGAAAGGCCCAGTGCCTGTGAAGAAAGGCCCGGTGCCTGTGAAGAAGGCCCGGTTCCTGTGAAGAATCGCCGCCCATGACACTCTCACGTAATAATGAGTGGGGCTGTACACGCCCCAGAGTCTCAGGAGTGCCGCCCTCAGGCCTCGGGGACTCCCTCCCACGCCTAGTGGCAGCACTTAGCTCCGCGCTGGTGAGAAGACTTGAAGACTAGACTAGGTGCCGGATGCGGCTTTTCATTTGCTTTCCGTAGTTGGCTCGCCTTCTTTTCATCGAAGTTTGCTTCTGGTGTTCCTTGCTGATTTGGTTCCGTCGCCTTTTGCCGCCTTTTCCGGCTCTAGTTCACTTGTGTTCTCTCTCTCGCATACCTCGCGAGGGGGCTAGGCAGGTGCCCTCGCGAGCGTTTTTCCTTCTCTCTGCCTTCATTCTGCCTTCTCGCAAGCCACCCTCATTCGAGCCCACAAGCTGGCGCATCTCTCCTAATCCGTGCCCCTCGGGTACCGCGATATGAAGCGCTGGGTCAAGGCTTGGGTGAAGGACAAGTCTCCTAGCGAGCTTCCTAATGATTTTTTTGCAGTTCCTGAGCGACCGCTAAGTCAAGACGGGCACGAGGAAACAAGTGCCTCGTGAAGAGGAGGCTGCCCAGAACACTCCAGGCTAAGTTATCTCTGCGCAAAATAACGATAAGCATAGCGTAATGACTGAGGAATCATAATTCGATACACGCCCCTCCGGGCCCATGCTGGTTTCATTTTGATACAGGAAAGAAAAGAAGAACAAAACAAAAGCAGCGCTGCAGCGGTCCACGGGGGCAGGCCCCTGGCGACGTCCCGAGCTTAGCCAGATCCCTCCTCGCGCTTCACGGAGGCGCGGTGACGAGACGACCCGCTACCACCTTTGAAGCGAGCGTGGCGGCGCGGCGGCTGGTCGTAGCCACCGCTGCTGGAGCTGCCGCCAAGAGAAGAGCCACCGTAACTGGACGAGGCGCGGCCGGCGGGCTCGCCCTCGCCCTTGTCGCGGCCATCGCCAAGGCCGAGCACCTCCTCGCTGTCGTTCATCTCGGGGCAGCACCCGGCGCGGCGACCATCTTCCCCAAACACCTTCACGTAGTGGGTCGCATCACCGTCGTACTTGAAATGGAGGGTGCACCGCTGGCCGAGGCCGCGCGCGGGCGAACGTCTTCCAACCTCGGCCCAGAGCTATGCTGCCCGTGGTGGAGACCTCAACCAGGACCCAGGAGGCCCTACTGCACCAGCCGTCCGCCTGCAGCCAGAGCCCGCCTGGACCAAAGGCTGGCAGCTCGTCGACGAAGAAGCACGGAAGCTGAAGCCAGTTGCTGGCCAGATCCTCCGACCAGACAACGAACTCTGGCAGCACCTCTGCGGAGTGGAAGCGCGGTCGGGAAGGCCGCGCAACCACGACATGTCTCCCTTCATCGACGGGACTGCCGCGACCGGAGCGACCCCTGCCACGTGCATTGGTGCCACCCCGGGAGCGGGGGGCCATGGCGGGAGTCGCGATGTGCTTACGGGGACGGTCGCATCCCCGCTTGGGCGCCGGGGAGCCGGGCCCCTCGCGAGGGGCCTTTCCCTTCTCTGCGGCGGAGAACCTCTTGGACGGCGCCATGGGAGTCGGTGGTGGAGTAGAGGAGGAAGAAGCAAGCGGAATGGGAAAGAATGGGCGACGGGGGCTCCGCCCCTCCCTCATTTATAGCAGGAGAAGGCCAACCAGCACCCCCCACCATCACAGGTAATGATGGTCTTTCTTGCATGTGACTTGTCAAGTCGGGCAGTTGCCGAGGCAGCGTGGGGAAGCCGAGACGCCCACATCCAATCAACCGCCACGCGTCTACCAAGGCCGCATGCTTTTGGGGCCCGCGGCGCTCCGCACTTGACCTTTGGCTTCGCCTCGAAGCCAAGCCCGAGCACGCCTTGGGCCGGGGGCTACTGTTGAGCTTCGCCTAATGCCTTTGACCGTTAACTCTAATGTGTGGGGCCGCGTAGGGCCGAGTACACCTTTGACTGTTACCCGTGTAGTTGTTTCTTATGCTGACCGTACAGGTATTCATATACGTGGGTGCATGCAACAGACCGCAGTCATGGGTAGCACGTGTCCATGGGACATGACTGAAACGTCCCATCATATAAAGAGGGGCAACCACCTCCATTGCCCCCTACCATTTTCCCCCAAATCGCCTCCCTGTCGCATCGTCTTCCTCTCCCCCACCGGTGTCAGCGTTTTGGGAACGGGGGTCCCCAGACTTGCCTGCCTGCGGCCCACGGCGTGGCTGAGCTAGCAGGCCTGTACGGCCCATCCTCATTAACAAGGCACTCAAGACCCTCGCGAGGGGCCAAGCCTTGCGAGGCGGACGACGCAAGACCTCCTCAGGAGCGGCCTCACCAGTTTGCCTCGCGAGGAGCGGAGAGATCAAGGCGGGGCAAACCTCGCGAGGTTCTCGTGACATGAGCCATGGCGATCGAGGCAAGGCGGGCGCTAGCGCACGCAGTGTCCTTGTTTCCCCTTTGGTGCTAAGGAGGCAAGCGCACGCGCGGAGTACCGAGTCATCAAGCAAAGGTTTCCACATCGATTCAACGAGACCAAGACCAGCAGGACAGCGAGACGGAGGTCACCGAGCCCAAGACGGCATCACCACCAGAGCCTTTTGCAGGCGAAGACCGCTTTTGTCAGGATAAGCTGTACTGGTTGTCCCCTTTCAAATTGGCCGTTGTTGGCTCCCTTCCCGCTCAATATTTGGGGAGAGGACCAGGGCCTATATAAGTAGAACTAGCCACCACCGTAGGGGAGGACAGATTAGAGGCACCTCACCTAATCCTTAGCCACACACCGAGCACAAGAACACCTCAACCTCAGGAGGCTGTTCTTCCCCTTGTACTGTTCATCATCAGCCCAAGAGGCAATCCACCACCACCACACTGGAGTAGGGTATTACACCACAACAGTGGCCCGAACTAGTATAAATCTTGTGTCTTTTTGTTGTGAGTTCGTCGAGTTCTTCCGCGAGATCTTAGCGAGCTAGGGCGTGGATCGGTAGGGAGGAATTCTTCACGCGCACCTCAGTGTTCGAACCTTGAGGGTTTTGCTGGAACCTATGATCCAACAACTGGCGTCGTCTCACTCTCCTCCACTGCCTCGACCGCATTGTCTCGCTCTCCCCCACCGCATCCTCTTCGTCACCTTCATTGCCTTCACCCGGAGATGGCCGAAGCCCGTGATGACGCCGGCGCAGCGGCCAGAGATGTGGTCGAGCTGCAGGGCGCGGTGACCGCGGATGTCGGCGGCGTCCATAGCGGTGCGGGGAAACTCGCAATAGCTGCGGATGTGGAGAAGGAGGTGGCGGCTCCGCCTCAGCGCTACAGAAGGTGATGGCGTCGAGCGGCGCAGTCAATCCCGATACCTCCCATGCGCAGCCTGGCGAGGAGCAGGAGGTATTTGCACTTGCTTTGCCTTAGGATATTAGCTTGTAGAGTTAGTTGGATTGGTTAGATTGTGGATTCATACCGTAGTTCAGATGGTTACAGTAGTTGGTTTGATGGATGGGCCGGGGTTTTCTGTATTGGGGGGATGGGGGGTTTTTGTACTAGGGTTTGTTGGATAAATTTGTTGCAAAAATGCTAGATAGATCTGTTTATTAGATGTGCTTCAATGCTACACTGATGTATGTTTATTAGATTTGTTTTTAATGCTCACAGATTGGGGTTTTTAATGCTATAGACATGTATGTTTATTAGATTGGGAGATTGGGTCCCTATTAGATTTGTTTTTGAATGCTACTCAGATTGGGGTTTTGAATGTCATATGCCCAAATGGAATCCATTGATTAAGAAGTTATTTGATTCATTAGTATATGAATTTGTCCACAATATGTAGTTATATTAACTCTGTTCTTCAATGTGTGTGCATGACCAATGATCAATGTGTTATTTGAATGTCATATTGGGGTTTTTGATCAATGTGTGTACAAATCTAATACATTGATATACTAGTGATGGATGTGGTTTTTGAATGCATAGAGCTAAAGGGCACAGAAATAAAAAACCCCACTTCTAAAACATTTATGATATTGGGAGTATATTAGCCCTATGATCAATGTGTCATGTGTGCATATCTAAATTTTCAATTGGCTACTAGTTATTTGATTCATTAGTACATAAATTTGTCCACAATATGTAATTATATTAGCTCTATTCTTCAATGTGTGTGCATGACCAATGATCAATGTGTTATTTGAATGTCATATTGGGGTTTTTGATCAATGGATGTAATTGTATATTCAGGAGGATGATGGTTGGGGGTGGGGGTGGGGGGGAGAGGAAGCTGGCCGACTACGACCCGTACGAGGGGGCGTTAAGTGACAATTCTGAATATGAGGTAAGCATATCCCTTGTTCATTTAGTTCCTTTGACATGGTGTATATGAATCTATAATGTATTAATGCAATTCATTCATGTTTGCAGTATGATTCTGGAGATGATGTGTACAAGGGCAACGTTGCGTCCTTCACAGCCAAGGAGGTGGAGAAGATCAAGGCCAAGGGAGTTGCTTCCTTCTACAACCGCAAGTTCTAGAAGTGGCACTGCCCCTGCTGCACCACCAAGCCAAAGCCCAAGGATGGCCGCTTCGATCACCTTCTATCTCATGCAGAGGATGTAGCGATCCGCGGGGAGGACTACATGATCAGGGGGCAGCATGCTGCGCTCGCGAAGGCCCTGACTCCGGCGTGAAGTGATGTGATGATGCTGTGATGGTGTGATGCTGTGAACTGAATCATAATCTTTTGCGTACTTAGGGTTTGGTTACTTTTGGTAAACTTAATGTGGCAGTTTATGGTGTGAACTTAATCTATGGTGATGCTAGCACTAGTACGCGTCAGTCCTAAACAAACGATTTTTAACCTTTCCGCGATGGCATTTGGAACCGTTGCCAAGTGAGTGTGGGCGATAAGGGGGTCCTTCCCACACGATCCAGAAACCGTCGGCGATAGGGCCCCTACAGTACTCCTACTCGTTTCTGCTCGCATTGCCATCGTAGTCGGTATTCTGTGGTGCTACGTTTACGATGCACGGCTCATCACAAACGGTTCACTATTATAGAACGTGTATGATGTGCGGCCCATCACAAATGGTTCACCGTTAAGAAGATTAGCTAATCGTCGTACGAGTGTCGGACAGGATTATGAAACGTCGGACCGTCGTAACATCGTCATACACGACAACTATCACACACGCTATTCTGTGGTGCAATGTTTACGATGCATACTTCATCAGAAACAGTTCATGGTTGCGAATCGTGTACGATAAGGCAACTAACACAAACGTTTAGTTTGACCGCACCGTTTGTGATATTGTCTTACATCGCACACGCTTTGCAAACGGCAACTGTGTGCATGCTTGCACACGTTTCCTCTCCGTGAACCATCTCGGATTATGGTGTATATCGCAAACGTTTGTGTTTTACCAACCGTGTGTGCCGTAGCAACCTAGAGAGCGTAATTTCACCGTAATTTAATTGCTGCTTTTCCAAATTGTACCGGATTTGAATTTAAATTTGAATGTATGCTACAGCTTTATTCATATCCATCAGGTTCAAACAACCAATGCATTATTCGATTCATAGGTACGTATGTTCAAGAATTACATAAGAACCAAATAAAGAATGATGAACCACAGTTGTATACTTGTACTATTAAAGACGGTAAAAAAAGAGGTGAAATATATTTTGGTTGTTGAACAAGGTGAAGCGGAATGCCTATATTGTGCCCTCCTCCATGCAGAAGGCACGCACGACTCTAGTCCAACCCCTTGTGAGGCCGACCGCCCATCCTTCACGGTCTTCATGAAAACATCTAGATAATCATCGTGTTCTGGTAGAAATACTTTAACCTTTGCATGCCCACCAATCATGTAGTCTGAGAGGTAATCTTGAGTAAACTGCTTTGGCAACCACTGCAATGGAAAAGATACAGACATTGTCATCTAACACAACTCATTATGGGCAGTAAAAAGAAGGCTGCAAAGTTCTTACTTACCATCCTGCAGTTCGCTGTTGTCTTGGATAAAGTTTAAACAAATAGTTTAATCGCCATCTCTTGACACATTTTACCAACAATCTTTATCAGCTTCCTCACTTGATGCTGGTTCATCGATATCTCATTGCCCCATACGCAGAAAGGGTCAAAACGCGGATCTTTACCAATGACACATGTACCTAAAAGCACCAAGTTAATATTAGAAGCTAAACAACAATTGCACAATGATGTAGTACAACACTCTTTTATAATATGTCTATATACATCCGTATGTGGTAGTCCATTTGAAATCTCTAAAAAGACAAATATTTAGGAACGGAGGGAGTATCTTATAACATCCAATATACTCACATATTAGATGAATTAACATCTTATATTATGCGCCGGAAGGAGTTTAGTTCATTCTTACAAATTATCGGCTGATTAACTGCTGTTGTATCCATGGGTTACAGTTAGTTTGAGCTATTTCGGGCTCAAATAGCCCTAAAGTATATCTAAACATAAGGGCTAGTTTGAGCTAGTTGCATCTATAACCCACCCAAAAAACTATCCAACCCAAGAGGTGCTAATTGGAGCTAGTTCTCCTAGTGCATTTATTGTCAATCTAACCTTGCCATCCAAACAACTCTTTGGATGGAGTTAGTTCAGGGTTAGTAATCAGCTAGAAAGTAACTCTAACCTCTAGCTAAGTTGACTATCCAAACAGGGCTGTGTTGTTGTTACTGCTGCTCTTCTACGTATATCTAGACATCATTAGAACATTAATGTAACACTCTTCCTTGTTGCTATGTAGCCTGGGATTGCATATTTAGACATTAAGTATAGTGCATGTTGCTATGTAGCCTCAGATGTATTACATATGGCCCTAGTTAACCTAACGAAAAATTGGTTACAGATATATTTAGTTAAAAGTCCGATTCACCGATTAGTCCCTTATCAGCCGCCGACCTATATGGTACCAGCTACCGATATCCTGAACAATTAGCAGATGTAAGCCATAGGATGAAACTAACCTCGATGGAAAACAACAGTCGTTCCCAAAATTGTCCTGTGTAGGTACATCGAGAAGCATGTTAAGCACAACAGGCTAAACATCAACCAAAATTATACATGGCAGACAAAATAATCTCCAAAAGATAGCTTTAGTGTGCAGGTTTAAGCATGCTAGTAAAGCAAAACAAGTGGAAAGGTGTGCTAACTGCAACAGGCCTAACATTTAACAACAAGCAAACATAGTCATTCAAACTGGTATTGTGCCGGTCTAAGTACACTGGTTATGGTTAAATAAAAATGGAAAGGCGTGTTAACTACAAGATGTAGCAACCAAATGTAGTCATTCATAGTGGTATTGTTGAAACTGGTACTGATGAAATTGAACTGCATAGTTCATACTTGCACATATAGAACATCACGTTGTGAATAACTGGAATAAACAAGGCATACTACGAACAACCAAAGATAGCATTTGAAACTAAACATATGCTAACTACAAACAACCGAACAATCAAAAACTTTAAAAGAGGCATATGCTAGCTATAACAGGCTTAACAGCAAGCAAATATATGCATTCCTATCGGTATGTTTAAAACTGGATTGATGAAATGTACTGCACAATAAATAATTGCACATATAGAGCATCACATTGTGAACAACTGAAATAAACAAGGCATACCGCAAACAACCAGATATAGCAATTAAAATTGGACATATTCTCACTACACTACAAAAGGGACTCGACAAAATAGATCATGGGTTTCCCCCTGTGAGGAGGCACGACAAAACAAATCATGGGTTTCCTCACTTGTCACAGATGGGCTCGTTCCCGTGGGAAGAGCACGGACCCTGGATGTGCTCCATGTTGTCGCAGATGGGCTCCTTCCCCTTGGAAGAGCACGGTTGTAGGGTGCCCTCCCTGATGTCGCAGATGGGCGCTTTCCCCTTGGAAGAGCAGATGGGCTCTTTCCCTTGGAAGAGCCAGAGAGGGTGCCCTCCTCCTGGTCGCCGCCGATGAGGTCTGACTTGGAAGTTATGGATCCCAAGCCAGTGTCGCGGAACGTGTCCTTCAGAAATGGCAAAAGGGGTTCGATGGCGATGTAGAATGGCAAATTGTTGACAGCGAGCCAGAGGAGATCAGCGGCGGGGCCATGGATGAGATCGACGGCGGTTGAACCCGAGGGGTTGGGGGTGGGCCACTTAACCTGTGACACAGCCCGCCTCAGGCCGTCACTGTCGATGACCTCGATGTCGTAGCCGGTGGACGAGACATGCCCGCATACTCTAGCCCGCTGCTTGAGTGCCTGCCGCCAGTAATGGTCGTCAGCTTCCTCGGCGACGTCGGGCGAAGAGACCGCTATACACCTCTTTTGGGCCATTCGCTCCTCGAGATCTATGGGAAGAGTAGCCGGGATTAGGCTGTGACGCTCTAGAGTGGGGGATGGGGATGGGGATTTGTGGGAAAGGGGGCGTTTGGCAGACGTCATCTAAGAAACTCAGGGTGGCCTGGGTATGGAGATCGGTGGGTAAGCTGCACTAGCAAACCGGCAGATGTTGACAATGGAGGCCTTGCGGCGGCGGCGGGGACCTTGCTAGGGTTTTGAGCGAGGGAGGGGGTGTGTGTGTGTGCACGTGCACACGCCCAAGGAGGTTTTGGTGTGTGTGTGTGTGTGTGTGTGTGTGTGTGTGTGGAAGGGGGCGCGGGGTGTTTGAGGAAATGACGCGGGTACTGAAAATTTTACTACGCGGGAGTCAAAGACGGGAGTGAAATGCCGGGCTATTGAAAATTTTGATGATAGTGCATCGCACACGGTCCGGAGGTAACAACCGTGTGTTATGAAACAGAAAAACCCTTTAGGCGGGCAGATATTTTCTAGGGATGCAGGCGGGATTGGGAACAAGAAACACCGCACACGGTCCAGAGATAGCAACCGTGTGTTATGAAACAGAAAAACCCTCGAGGCGGGTAGATATTTTCTAGGGATGCAGGCGGGATTGGGAACAAGAAACATCGCACATGGTCCGGAGATAACAACCGTGTGTTATGAAATAGAAAAACCCTCGAGGCGGGCAGATATTTTTGAGAGGGGGAGCCTCATGGAGCCCAATGTACTGTGCGGATGTGTGCGTGACAGGTGCGCCGGTGTGGCACACGGTTAGTTTGAGTGAACCGTGGCTGTTGCATCATCCGACTTGTCTAATGTTCATAAATTTGGCGAAAAATGATGTGGGAGAGGGTCAGAACATGAACACACTTGCATGTGGACCAAATTTATGTATCAAAAGGGTGGTTTGATTTTCAAATACCAAATGCAACTTCGATGTGGCACCTCTCTTGCAAAGCGCACGGTATTGCTTGCCCCACCCCCCCTCGTGTCGGCACGAAGGGAATCCTAAGCTATGAATGCATGCCCCCTCCCCCCAACCGAGGTTCACCTAGAAAAGTGCGAAGTAGCTAGCAGCCCCCCTCCCTCGTGTCGGCACGAAGCGAATCCTAAGCTATGAATTCATGCCCCCCCAACTGAGGCTCATTCACCTAGCAAAGTGCGAAGTAGCTAGCAGCCCCCCTCCCTCATGTTCGAAGGGAATCCTAAGCTATGAATGCATGCCCCCCATAGTAACCGAGGTTCACCTAGCAAAGTGCAAAGTAGCTAGCAGCCCCCCTCCCTCGTGTTGGCACGAAGGGAATCCTAAGCGATGAATGCATGCCCCCCCCCCAATCGAGGTTCACCCTAGCAAAGTGCTAAGTAGCTAGCAACCACCCCTCCCTCGTGTCGGCAAGAAGGGAATCCTAAGCTATGAATGCTTCCCCCCCAACCGAGGTTCACCTAGCAAAGTGCGAAGTAGCTAGCAGCACCCCTCGTGTCGGCACGAAGGGAATTCTAAGCTATGAATATGCATGCCCCCTCCCCCTAAGCCGAGGTTCACCTAGCAGAGTGCGAAGTAGCTAGCAGCCCCCCACCCCCTCGTGTCGCCACGAAGGGGATCCTAAGCTATGAATGCATGGCCCCCCAACCGAGGTTCACCTAGCAAAGTGCAAAGTAGCAACCCCCCCCCCCCCACACACTTTCAGTCTGTGGGCCAGAGAGGCATATATCTCACCAAGATGGATTGTAAAACGGACCAAGCTAGAATAATCCACCTTGGTCGTACAACCTCTCTCTTGTTGTTGGTCAAAGTGATGGCTGTCCATGCGACCACGGAGATGGGCTAGCTCGCCAATAATCACGCAAGTAGCTAGGCCCCGAAGACAACCACTTCATGCGTGTGGCCCAAACATATGTATGGAGAGGTGTGTTTTTGAGTAACAATGGAACAACTTTGATGTGTGGCACCGCGATTTCGAACTAGAAATCCCCACACTGAGTGAGGGTTAGGTTGACGATGCATATGTATATTACACCGCACTTGAAGCCAACAACGGGGATTCATGCATGCATGCGTGCATAGTATATGCACTCAAACTTAATTAGGTCTGAATCTCACCATGACCTATACTACGATAACACGAACCAAATGAAGAATCCACCATGGTAACCTATCTTGTTGTTGGTCAAGGTGATCATGGATGTCCATGCGGGCCCACGAATATATAGGCTTGTCGCCGATAACCACGCGAGGGAGTGTATCGTTCGAAGGCAACCACTACATGCATATGTATGGAGGTGATGCGTGCATGCATGTTTGAATACACAACATTGATGTGGCGCGTGTGTCAAAAATCATACACTAGCTCCCCACACAGTGCAAGACCGGTTCATGATGTGTCGGTGTACTAGCCACTTCGACTCGATGGGAGGGATTCATGTGTACACATGCATGTGTGTGTGCTCAAGCTGTATCATGCATGTCATCCCAGAGCAAAAATAATAATCCCCTCCTAAGTCAAATTAACCTCTCTTGTTGTCAGGCAAAAAGTAGTGATGCACCAAGCGGGCCCACAGATGGAAAGCATCGATATCGCTAATAACTGCCTAAGTGGGTGCGAGAGGACAACCACCACCGCTTTGCATGTGGGCCAAACATATATATGTTGAATACCCAAAATGCACAACTTTGATGTGCCACATGCCTCAAAAACCATAAACCATGCACCCACACAGAGTGAGGTTCATATCAAGCATACTACATATGATGGTCCCCTTCCCCCCCTCTTCACCGCATACTATATGCTCCTGCCATAATATATGTACAACCCAAAAGAATCCTCGTCGATGGTGAAATTAATTAACCTCTCCCGATGTAGGTCAAAGTGATGCATGCATGCATCGACGATGGCCTCGTGGGCCCACAGATGGAAGCATCACACGTGAGTGTCCTAGCTAGGATATGCATGTGGCCCAAAAAGGTGTTGTGTGATGTTTGAATAACCAATTTCACAATTTTGATGTGGCACGTGCCTCGGTAACCAAAAAGTCCCGACACTGAGTGAGGTGTACTTGTTCATGGACGCATACGTATAGTATATATGCTAGTCCCCTCCCACCTCTTCAACGCGTACTATATACCACCATAACACAAACAAAAAAGATTCTACCTTGCTGGTCAAATTAACTCACTGCCGGCTATTCGTCAAAGTGATGGACGAGGACCTTGCGGGCCCACAGAAAGCGTCACACGCGAGTATCGAATGTCGTGTAGGACACCCATCGACTGCATGTGGCCAAAAAATGTATGTATGAAAGGGTTGTGTAATGTTGTAAATAATAATTTCACGACTCTGATGTGGCACCGGCCTGCCTAACAAAACGGCCAACCCACACGGTGGCTCACAACTCGTAGTGTACTACGAGCCACCCGCCACCCCCAGACGCACACACCCACACACACACCGCGAATCCACCGCAACTATGATGCATGTTAAATTAATTATCCCGCGGTGAACATACATGTTGCCAAAGGAGGGACGTTTTAATTTCAAAAAAATCATAGAGATCTTAAGACGTTTTAGTACATTGATTGATTTTCTATGGGTATAATGTGCAGAAATCAAATTTGAGCTACATGAACACGTGACAGTGCACCTAAATGGATCGCAAAAACACATGTGTCTCACTGGGTGCATGTTTACTCCCCGTGCAACAAATTTCAAACATTGAGAATCTTGATTTTTAAATTCTAGTACATCCAGAACTTATTTGAAGTTCATGAAACTTACCGTGTTGTCATATGGACACCAATACAAAGTGGCATTGTACTTTTTTTGTCAAATTTGAGACCAGTTTTGATGTAATCTGTATCTAATCACAGACGGAAGATTATTAATAATTGGGAGCCAATATCCCAAACTGATTATTTATTCAAACCGTGAGCGTTAGACCGACAATGGATACGTGCCATGCTTCGGTTAAGCAATAAAGCGGCATCATTAATCATCCAAATAGACAAACAATATGCGTATCGCACTTGTAGCGACCGTGTGGCGTGCGAGCAGGCGTGAGTTGACGGGACGCATGCGAGCAGTCCGCCGCGCATGCAGACGGGGAGGCGTGCGTGCAGGGGTGTGAATTGACGAAGGCGTGCTCGCTGCACAGTGTCATCGGGAGGCGTACGAGTAGCTGTGTGAAACTTTGGTAGGCATGCCAGCAGTCCGGTGCGTAGGCTCACCGGGAGGCGAGCCATCAGTTTGACCGCGGCCCGCCTCTCTCCCACAACTCCCACTACTCCATATTAATGGTGCGCCCGAGCGGCTGCACCCCCATCCTCGCTAAGCACACACAATCCTCTCTCTCTGCTTGCATCCTCGACGCCGCTCTTAGTCCTCAAAGCCGTCAGTGTATGAGGATGCCGCCGAAGCGCCCCATCGGAGGGAGTGGCAACGCCGGGGCTGCTAAAGCACCGGACGACGGCGTGGAGATGGAGACAGGGGTTGCCGTCACAGCCGGCGAGTTACCGCTGCACCCTGACATCGTCGAGCTTCCACAGCCGGAGGCGGAGTTCCACATCGACTCCGACGACCACTCCGGCGACGACTCCGACGACCACTCCGGCGACGACTCCGACGATGACGGACAGCTGTTTAGTCATCTATACCCATCTATGTGTCAAATAGATCATAGGGTTTCTCTGGTTACTCCTGCCTCCCCCTTTTTGGAATAGAAATCCTATTGTTATGTTCTCCCAATCCATGAAATTTGAGTAAGTTTCGTTAGATCCGTGTAGTGTATTAATTGTTGAATGGTACAGGTGATAAGTGATTAGTTGTTTCATCTGTGCAAATGATTTCTGCTTGTAATCCGACTAGGGTTTGTGTTCGTGCTAATAATTCCTAGGCAGAACTTGACAATTGATTTTGAATGACCTACATATGTTTGTGCAATTATTTTCTGCAAGATTGGTCTGTACATAGACAACTATGCTTAAAAATCAAACCATAATATCTGGATATGTATAATTAAATAGCCATAAATTCCTAATCCTACTTCACGGCATGTAATCAGTGATTTGATGCAAATTTGCTTTACTATTTGTATAGGTGTTGTCTGACGATGTGGACAGCGAGGATGAAGATGCCAAGCGGAGGTACAAGAGGGAGCTTTATGCAGGAATGCATAACAGGCGTATTAGGACCTGGAACGACGGCTATGGATGCCCATTTTTCAACCACAAGCTTCATGACGCGTATCTAAGTGTTCTGGCGCATGCAAGAGGACGGGCCGTTGGCTCCTTCAAGCAGAAGTATTCTCGCAGGGTGGCGCACGACGCGTACGCCGAGTACCTGGAGAAGCTTCAGGATCGTGCTGGCCGCATGTGAGATGAGATGTGGGATGGATCGAACTATGTACGCTTGAGTATGCTTAATGACGGTTGAACTATGTACTTATGGCTGAACTATGCTTATGTACGTGTACGCTTATTATCTATGTCTGAGTATGTTAAATATGTCGCCAAATTTTGGTAAAAATTACAACGGGGGACCAATAAACAAGGACGGAGGTAGTATGTCAATCACACACGGTTCCCAAAATTGGAACCTTAGCGTGGGAATAGGCTCACCGCCGATACTTTTGGCGCCTCTTCGAGCCCACACGTGCAGTGCGGTGTTGTCAAGCGTGCACTGGAATCCTCCGCTATGAACGCCATGACAAGACGTGACAATTGCAAGCCGGCCGGCCCCCATTTATTACAGCGGCCATTTAACCTACCCTTGTGTCTCTTCAACCTTTCGATCACGCCCCACCATTGCAAGAAGCACAATCACCACGAGAAATTATTAGAGGGTATCCTGCGCGGCTCCAATGGCGCTCCGAGCGGCTGCCGACGACGAGCATCAGTTCACCATGCGTGCCGTGGTGGACACCCACAGAAGGTTCATTGACCTCTCGGTGGTGTACACCAACGACCCGGTCTGGGTGGAGCACTCCATCCACATCATGGAGCTGTTTCTTGCCGCGGAGAAGTACAAGGTGGTCGGGTTCGACCTCGAATACACCCGCGCTCGTGCCGGGTCTTGTCCCAAGGTCGCCATCGCCCAGATGTGTGTGCGCCACCATGTCCTCGTCTACCACTACTGCCTGGCCACAAGGCCTTGCGAGCATTTCGCCAGGTTTGTCAACAACCCCCACTACATGTTCGCTACGGTGGACATCACCAACGATGCAAAGGCGCTCGAGAATTCGGGCATCGCCGCCGTAATCTTGTCGACATCCAGGGCCAATACAAGATCTGGGGCGGCAAGGAGCATGAGAAGGACTCACTGGTTCACCTCGCCGAGGCCATCATCGACCCCTACTACAGAGGCATGAAGGATTCGTGCAACAAGGACAAGCGTGCCTGGCACTCGGCCTGGATGGAGAAACTCGACAAAGCTCACGTTGTGTATGCGGCCAAGGAGGCGTACACGAGCTACGACATGTACAGGCGGATCGTTGACATGAGGAAGTGCCTCCTTCCTCAAAACGGCCAGGGATCCAGCCGGAAGCAGAGCAATGGCAAGCGTCGTCGCAACAATAAGTAGATGATTAGATCCTCGTTTCTCCTACTTTAGTATGCATGTAATTGCTTTCTTTGGTGTGTGGAAATGTTATGTGTGTAGTCACTTGTGTAATTGTATGCTTAATTTGGTTATGCAATGCTGTCTTTTTAAGTATATATGTTGATGCTCTGTAGACAGAGCGTAGATGTTGTGCAGACAAAGAAAATCACATCGCACACGGACTAAACAATGGAACCCGTCGGTGATGTTTTCATCAATCACTCACAATTGTATACCAGCAATCATTTGCTCACAACACACACGACTTGTTAGCAGTAATCGTCTGTGTTGTTATCGGTCTTCGCACACGTTTCCGATTACAGACCTGTTTGCCTCGTATCACACACATCTTGGTTATTTGAACCGTTTCTGTTCTCATGTCTCAACGCAAACAGTTCATCCTAGTGAACCGCATGCCGTATATCACACACACCTTTGATCTGGCTGATCGTTTCTTTTGTGTTGCCTAATCACAAACAGTTCATCCGAGTGAACTTATGATGTACATCGCACACACCTTCATCTGGCTGCCCGTTTCTTTTGTTCCTCCTCATCACAAACGGTTAATTGAGCTGAACCGTATGCCCTGCATCGCACACGCAACTAAAATCTGAACCGTGTTTGATGCATCCTCCATCGCAAACGTTTTGCACCTTTTTGACGGTTTTTACACCACCGTTTGCCATTATGGCATCGCACACAGTTTTGTCGAAGGGTCTCTGATCGTAGCATCGCGTTAGCAGCAACCTGCAGTAGTGTAGTAACATATTATTCTATATATATTTGCCGGTCCTTATATTTGCCTGTGGTGTATGGTTAGTTCTGTTTAGATGTTGTGAACTATGAGTTTAGGTGCTGCAATGATCAAACATGTTGTTTCAGTGTTGCTTCACTGATCAGACATGTTGTTTCAGTGTTGCTTCACTGATCACTTCAATGTTGCTTCACTGATCACACATGTTGTTTCAGTGTTGCTTCACTGATCACACATGTTATTGGTCTCATGTTTATTAATCAAATCAAATGCATGCTTTTTCCCACCAGCAAATTATCTATGTATGTTTGTGTAAATTCAAGAAAATGCAAAAAAAAAACCTTGGCAAAACTATCTATGTTTGTGTAGGAGATCATGTGTGCAAAATTTAAGGTGATTTAGAGGAGGTCAAAGAAATTTGAATTTGAGAAATGTGCTCCAAATGAGCTCCCAGGGTAGGGTAAACAACGCATTTGTAATAAAGTTTTTTTGGACCTACTCTAAATGAGCCAATTTTTTTTGTTAACAACATATTCAATCTATATAGTGTAGATTCGAAGTCTCACTTTTTTTGAATTAATCTTCATATTTTTACATTTTCTTTTGAAAAATATGCTTTAATATAAAAACTATTAAAAACACGTTTATAATATGAAAATGGAAAACTAAGTTCAGATCCTTCTTATTCACTTTGAAATAAAGCTTTGGTGATTTTTAGATTTTTAAATTTTTCAAAAATGTAAGGTAACCCTACCTCATCTCCTTGAACTGTATGAAATCTTGTAGGTGATAGCTCATATGTGTGAAGGTTTTCTCATGAAAATGACCATAGACCAAGTTTATGATTTTTGGTTGCTAACATGTCACATAAGACAACATTGTGCGCAGGTTTCATATTTTTTTTTTGATTTTTTTAAATTAATGGTGCTCATCTGACCTCGATCGTGCCAGCTACGGGTTTTTCATGAAAATGACCATAGACCAAGTTTAGTATTTTTCCTCGTTCGTGTGTCTTATAAAATGACGAACGGCGAAGGTTTCATATTTTTTCAATTTTTTTAAATTAGTTGTGCTCAGTCAAAGCTTTCGTAACCCCGTTGACCAGCTCAAAACCCCTCAAAACCCCGCGGGATTTCGCCTAAACCTAGGTCCGAACGTCAGCCGTCTGATCATACCCTGGTGCCAAGCGACAGCCCTCGGATGTGGTCTTCTAGAAGGATTCGGTGGGCAGGATGCGTGCAGGCTCTGGGCCGTTGGATCACAAGGACGGCTCCGCATCGTTGGATCGTGGGGCGATCCGCGAGAGGCGATCCTGTTTGTTGTGTTCGGCTACTCGCCCACCACTGGCTCCGTGAAAAAATGTTGTTATTGGGCCCAAAAGGAAACCAAGCTTTGGTTGGGCCGTCGAATTGCGTCGTTTTTTTGTGAATGTGCTGGCTGTGTTTTTTGTGAACGTGTTGGCTCTGTTTTTGTTTGCATAGTTTGAAATTACACATCAATTGACATTGCATAGAAAATTTAGTTCTTTTTGTTCTATACAAATGCAAAATGACCAAATTTATAAGGGCTAATTTTATTTTTATCATGCAAAATGGCCACAAACTATTAAAAAATGGGTCATTTTGCATTTGTATAATGGCCACAGGCCCTCTATCTTTTTTATCATGCAAAATGACCAAATTTTTAAATTTATTTTTATCATGCAAAATGGCCGCAAGCCCTTCAAAAATTGTCTCTTTTTGTTCATATAATATATATATGACCACGGATTCCCACGTGTGCAATTAGCTTGTTTTTCTTCTTCTTTTCAAACCACCGTTTCCCATGCATGTACACTCCCGATGCTGAAGTGGGTTTGACAAACTGGCTACTAACTTCACATTTAAACCCGTTATTGCCACAGCCAAATAACACGTAGCACTACGGCTATTTAAGCCACACTCTGCCTCTGCCATCTCGCACCCTCTGCCCCTGCCATCCCTCATCCATCTGCCCTTCTTGCTCTTCGACCCCTCTTCTCCTTCTTTTGCACATCCCTCAGACATGCAGTACACCGGACCAACCTATCGCTTCCCACCCACCATGTCGGAGAGTCTCTACCCTACCGACGTGTACATTGATCGCACACTACGTTTGTGGGCGATATCAAGGCTGAGGACCGCAAGGAACTTCACCGAGTTCTTCCTCGCGTCCGGCTGCCACCACCTCCCAAGGGGATCTCCAATGATGTTCCGTGTCGAGGAGGCCATCCAAAACCGGGTGGTGGTTGCTCTCCTTGCCCACTTCATCAACACATTCAACACCTTCTACCTCCTCGGTCAGGTGTTTTGGTGTGGCTCCGAGTTCATCGCTTTCACCACCCACAACAGGTTCACGAAGTACACCAACATCTTCCCCACTGCAACGCGCATGTACACTCTTCCACACCCCAACGACAGCGCCCTGGAGGAGCAGTGAAAAGGGCACCCGGAGGAGGAGCGAGGTGGAGAAGGCGGCGGCTAGGGTTCTAAACCCTCTATCTTTTTTTAGTCTATGTTATGTTAAGTTGTAATTGAACTATGTTGGAGTTGCTATGGGCTTGTTGGCTTAAGTTTTCTATCTATTATATTATTAAGTTCTTCCTCGTTTGAACTATGTGATCGTGTTATGGGCTTGTTGGCCCTATCTACATATTGGGACTACATATTTGTTGATTGTTTTCTTAGAGAGCTCGGCTTGTTAGTAGGGTTCCCTTGTTAGTAACCACCTAGTGCATGCAAGCAAGCTTTGTTAGTAGGGATGAATGAGTAGAGCTAAGCAAGGGAGTGGCTCTTTTTTTACACAAGCCACAAATATGTAGCCACCTAGCTAGAAGAGAGGAACCAGCGGCCGTGACCATCGCGGCGACTGGCGTGTAAGAAAGCTGCTCGGTCAGTGCATCGTGGCGGATGCATCGGCGCATGCAGGCTCGGTCGGCGCATCGTGGGATCGTGGCATCGGTGCATGCAGGCTCGATCGACGCATGCAGGCAGGCTTTGTTGGGTGCATGCATAGCAGGCTTCTATCCTGGCGGCGCGCGCACATGTTTAATGCAAGGGACGGCCCAACGTAAACCATGGCCCAACGGTCGAAGAGCGACACCACCCAATGCGGCCCCACTTGTCAGGTCGAATGGACGACACAGTCCAGCGTGGCCCCACTAGTTAGAGTTAATGGTCAAGCCTTTGACCCGACGGCAACGTCCGTTGTGCCCAGTTATGAGGGTTTCTGGCAAGGGAGTGGGAAAAAATTGAGCAAAAGTTAAGAGCGCGGGGATGAATGAGTAGAGCTAAGGAACCAGGGGCACAGATGTAAAAATTTCCTTTATAAATTCCCATAAATCCCAAAAACACCATTTTAGGACCGAGAGTATATCGACCAAAGGGGGGTCAATGGGAGATTTAAAAATTCTTTCGAATGTTTTGAAAAGATCCCAAACACAACAGCTGAAATAAGGTTCGGCAGATATGAATTCAAACAAGCATACTATTGAGGAACAAAACCTTCGATGTAGGTTGCAATAATGGTTTGAGCATAGGATACAATAGGCTTGATGATAACGATGGTAATACAGTATGCCAACAGGAATAATATCATGACAGAGAGCTTAGAAATGAATTGTGATGGATAATATCGAAGCAAAACTATAACGAGGTAAATGATCACATCACAGAAAATAACACAGACTAAGATGGCATAACAGGAGAGTGCTAGACTGCAAGAAACGAATGATAACTGACACAGCGAGAGTGGAGCCAAATGATAAGCGATAGAGAATAACTGATCAGATTAACTATCGTCATAGAGCACAAAAGAGAACTGCTGAAAGTAATGCGGTGAAGTAAATTGAACTAGTGGTGCTCGATGGTGATAGAGAGATTTGGTAGACCAGTTCACCCTTCTACCAAAGGGCTACGTCTGGTTGGAGGGTCTGTGACTTAACACGAAGATAAACTCTCTTCACCCTATTCTCCTTCAACTCGAAGCTGATCAGACTTTAGTTGATTTCACTCGTGGTAGATACTTGTCGGCGATCTCCAAACCTTCGGTCGACCTTCGCGAACCACAATCACTCTTGGTTGCTGAAGATCTAGCTCGGTGAAGACAACAAATCTTCAACACTCGAGTCGTAACCTATCCGTCTAGAGAGTGTGCAGCTCACAAGAGTAATAGGTACAAGAACTCTAACTCAGAACTACTGTGATGCTCAACCACTGTCTAAGTTTGGGCTCTTGATTTTCCGCTTGGTGGATCTTAATCTCAAACCAATCGGAGAGGGGGTGCTCAAATCAATCTTCTCAGAAATCTTAAGCGAGCAGCCACCGGACAAAGCCGGTGTGGGGAGGCTATTTATAGCCGCAACCTTCCCTGATGGGAAATGGCCAAATTGGACATCGAGAGCAGCCAATGGCCGAACGACACGAGTCCAACGGTTGGATTTTGAGCACAACGGTAACATTGCTTGTGGAGCAAGTAATGCTAACCCCTCGGTCTGAGACAAATCTCTTGCAGCGAAGAAGATCACAATCTCTTGCTGGCAAGCATTTGCTCGGAGCACAAAGAGATTTCTCTCGCAACTTTCATAAGTTTGGGGCTAACCATCATAGCGGATCTAAGCTTCGAGAACCTATACCCCACTTAATAGTACGGAGGTCCTATGACTCAAATGAATGAAAGAAGAACAACAAAAATAATACTACCTCTTCAATTTGTCTTCGACTTCCGTTCGTTGCAGTCAATTTCTTCAGATGACACTACCGAACCAATTGCTTTGCTTCATCAGTGAACCTTCGAGGGGTTAATTCCTTCACATCAATCTTCTCATCTACATGTCTTCAACAGATGTAGCTCTTTCTTCTCTACAACGCAGATATACTTCGGTGAAGTTCCTCGAACTTAGCACCGAAGACAACATTTTCTTCGGTTTTGTATGGACTATTTCTCTCTATATGCACTAGCAAACAAATCAGTCCATACCTGTTTATGTTAACAATATCCAAAACATAGGAAGGCAGATATTGCACCAACAATCTCCCCCTTTTTGGATGATTATTGACAAAACAAAACAAATCGAAGGATGGATAATGAATGGAATGTAATGCAAAGGATAATGAACGATGAAAGATAATTACAAAGATAAAACATGCCCCCCTGAAGATATGCACCATTTGAGTGCGTAGTTAAATCGGAAGGAAGCGAGGTGAATCTTCGTATGAGTGTCATTGACATAATATCTCATTTGTGGTCACCTTCAATGCCCTCGACAGTGTCTGAGATAATTCCTGTCACACAATCTTTGAAAAGAATTAGATAGATATAGTGAATATTTTGAAAAGATTTGTGATGAAAGATATGACATGAAGGTTTTCTCAGAACATAATTTGAGTCCACATGAGATGTAAGTTCCCTGCAAGATAGATACTCGAGAATTGCATGGAGAAGTTCAGTTTCAGACAAAGTTTTCTTGCAGCAAAGTTGATACGAGCGATGTATGTAAGGAAAAACACTTTGTCAGTCATATAGATAAATCTCAAGAGATTTTAAAGTGAAGTTGACTTTCTTCATCTGCAACATTAGATAACGAGAGATAATAATCATAAAGTTTCAAGGAGTAAAATATCTCTGTTTAGAGAAGAATGATTTCCTGTCTTCCTTGAAAGAACTCTTATTTTCCCTGTGCGATAGAAAATTATTGAGGATAATCATTTCAAGGGAATAAACTTTCGATAGCACCTGCAAACAAATAGTTTGAAGCAAATAGCATTGCAGGGGGGTTATTAACATTACATGGTGACCAAGTATTTCAACACCACAGGTGGTGCATTAACTTCAACAAGCAAATTGTTAGAGGAAAACCAAAGCGTTCAACTGCAAAAAGCAATTGGCGAATAAAAACACCATGCAAAAACCCCGTTTATCTATCACTCGATGTACTTCTGCCCCCTTTTGTCAACAAGTGCCAAAAAGGAAAGAGAAAACATACGAGGCACTACTTGTCTAGGATGTCCTCAAAATTAGAATTTGCACTGCTTGACAAATTAGAATTCACAGAGCAAGGGATAGTCGAAGCAGAAGCAGGTGTAGTAGCACATGTTCTCGAGGAAATGGTGTGATAAACATCTGGCTTGTAGATGAGTGTCCCAGCTGTGTCTTTGATTTCATCATCTGGTCCGACAAACAGTAGGTCTGTTGATGCAGAACACTGAGGAAGCACAAGGGTTTGCCTTCGGATGCGAGGAACAACAAACAATTCCAGGTAGTCATATTCCTTCATGATACCCTTGGCAGCCAGCTGCTTGCGAGAATAATGTTGCCTCAGAAGAGTCCAAGAGTGCTTCTTTTCTTCCTTCTCATGCAGAAGGGCTTGTCGAACATAATTATGAAGCGAATTCAACTCAGTCATCAACTCTAGCTTTTCTTTTCGATCGAGCTTGATGTGACTTTCCATTGCTTGTTGTGTGCGAATGCGAATCTCATACAAAGATGGATTTTCTTCATGAGGGATTTCAACGTTGGCCTTCTTACCCTTCGGAGCAGTCTCAGATGTAGAAGCAGTGCCAGCAACATCAACATGTGATTTTCCTTTGCCAATATCCTTCACCATACGGAGAGTGTCACACAGTGGTGGCATGAAAACCTTCGGAACATGAGGGCAACAGACTTTTTCATCAATGAGCTGCTCAATTGCATACATGATCCAAGGGGCATAAGGCGTCAATGACTTGCGGCTATCAGCAGCACAACCAAGTTGCGAATGAATAGATCTGGAATACTAAAACGAATCCCTCGAGAGATGGCTAATAGAACATTTCCCACGACGCCATTTATAGTTTCTGGACTGTTGGTTTGCGTGAGAGAATTGCAGAGGATATAGAACATCATTTTGTTCTCATAGGCCAACTTCCTAGGATCTATAGCAATGCATTCATCTCCAACCTTCTTGGGATCCATCAACATGTGAAGTTGTTCTTCAGAGACTTCCCAATGGTGCAGCCTATGTTCCCGATCTTTTTCAAACTCACATCAAGGAAGATTTAGCAGGGCTAAAAATTTATCGGCCGAGCATTTGATCTTTTCCCTTCCCGTCATCCATTCGAGGATCCATGTAGAGCTATCTCCAGTTCTCCTGAGATGTATAGAGTGGCATAGAACTGATGGATTACCTCTCGATTCCATCCATGATTGAATCGAATAAATCCCTCTAGGAATGCATGTTCAAAATGCTCGATGGAGTGGTGGAAACATGGTAATTCTTCGAGCTCAGCGAAGTTCAATATCTTGTGATTGAAAATCCGATTCTTGCCGAATAAAATCCTGGCATAATACACAACATGTTCTTCTGTCCAGAATCTGGGTGACAGTGAAGTCCTTTCTCCTTCATACGGACTGGTCCCAAAGAATTCTAGCTTCAAAAGATGAAGCTCCTCATTGAATGCAGAACCATTTGGGCGGTATTCAACAGGGAATAGGGGAAATGTTTCCTGGGGATTTTTCACATTTTCTTCGTCGCTTATTTCCATGGACCGAATATCATCAGATGCTGGAAAATCTTCATCAATGGGCTTGAGTGGAGCAACGGGACTTTTCAACTTCTCTGGTGCAGACGGTTTTGCGGCACATGACGGACTCACTCTTGCTCGCTAGAACTCCTTCACCGACATTCTAACTATCAGGCACTAGGTACTTTTCTTTCAGGGCATTCTCGTTGGTGGGAGGCACAACAACCTCTTCAGACGCCTGGGTCACAACGGCTTATTTCTCGGTTTCTTGGGGTACAATGGGTGCAACATCTCCATCATGAGCCATTGGCTCTTCAGATTTATTTATTTTCCTCTTCTAACTGCGAAGCAGTAGAAGCATGAGCAGGATCAACCTCCATCTGGGTAGGGGCACCAGATGAGGTGACCGGGTGTTATTCTCTCAGGAAGCAATTTGCTCCCCCTCAACCTTGTCATTTTCCTCCATGTTGGATCCAGAGGGCTCAACTTGCATTTCCTTCAGAGGCGATGAAACTGCCTTCTCAATCTCAATCTCTTCATCGGTTTTCTCTTCTGGGGTTCTGCTCAGGCAGGGCATTTTCCTCGTCAGTTTTGTTTAGAAAGATATCCACAAGATCAGTTTCTTGACCAGCTAAGGTAGGAATAATAACCACGACAGCTTCAGCTTGCTGCATGATTCATCCTCGTGAGGAGGGGATGGTGGTATCTGCTGCAAAGGGGTGCTTGAATCAATCGGAGCATCAGCAGCTGTTTGAGAGTGAGGAGGCTGATTCCTTTCGGCTTGTGATACGTCTCCATCATATCTACTTTTCCAAACTCTTTTGCCCTTGTTTTGGATGCTAACTTGCATGGTTTGAATGGAACTAACCCGGAATGACGCTATTTTCAACAGAATTGCCATGGTGTTATTTTTGTGCAGAAATAAAAGTTCTCGGAATGACCTGAAACTTCACGGAGATAAATTTTGGAATTAATAAAAAATATTGGCGAAAGAATCAAGTGAAGGGGGCCCACACCTTGGCCACAAGGGTGGGAGGCACGCCACCCGACCTTGTGGGCCCCCTGGACCTCCACTGACCTCAACTCCAACTCCATATATTCACGTTCGGGGAGAAAAAAATCAGAGAGAAGGATTCATCACATTTTACGATACAGAGCCACCGCCGAACCCTGTTCTTCCTCGGGAGGGCAGATCTAGAGTCTGTTTTGGGCTCCGGAGAGAGGAATCCGTCACTGTCGTCATCATCAACCATCCTCCATCACCAATTTCATGATGCTCACCGCCGCGCGTGAGTAATCTCATTGTAGGCTTGCTGGACCGTGATGGGTTGGATGAGATTTACCATGTAATCGAGTTAGTTTTGTTAGGGTTTGATCCCTAGTATCCACCATGTTCTAAGATTGATGTTGCTATGACTTTGCTATGCTTAATGCTTGTCACTAGGGCCCGAGTGCCATGATTTCAGATCTGAACCTATTATGTTTTCATGAATATATTTGCATTCTTGATCCAATCTTGCAAGTTATAGTCACCTACTACGTGCTATGATCCGGCAACCCCTAAGTGACAATAGTCGGGACCACTCCCGGTGATGATCATAGTTTGAGGAGTTCATGTATTAACTAAGTGCTAATGCTTTGGTCTCGTACTCTATTAAAAGGATGCCTTAATATCCCTTAGTTTCCATTAGGACCCCGGTGCCACGGGAGGATAGGACAAAAGTCATGCAAGTTATTTTCCATAAGCATGTATGACTATATTCGGAATACATGCCTACATTATATTGATGAATTGGAGCTAGTTATGTGTCACCCTATGTTATAACTGTTGCATGATGAATGCTATCCAACATAATTATCCATCATCGATCCATTGCGTACGAGCTTTTCACATATTGATCTTTGCTTAGTTACTTTTCCGTTGCCACTGTTACGATTGCTACAATACTGCTACTATCACTTTTGCCACTGTTACCGTTACTTCCATACTACTTTGCTTCTAAATACTTTGCTGCAGATATTAAGTCTTTTAGGTGTGGTTGAATTGACAACTCAACTACTAATACTCAAGAATATTTTTTGGCTCCCCTTGTGTTGAATCAATAAATTTGGGTTGAATACTCTACTCTCGAAAACGGTTGCGATCCCATATACTTGTGGGTTATCAGCTTGCTAGCCTTAGCCTTAGCCTTTTGACGTTTCTCTTCCTTTACTCTTCGTCGAGCAAGTTCAACCTGACGATTAATTTCATCGTTCCTTCGGTCATACAGCTGAGATAGTTCCATTTTCAGACGCGAGTGCCATTTAATCTTGTCATTTCTCATGACACTTAGAGCTTTTGTGATCTCAACAATCTCTTTGTTCAGATTTTTCCTTTCAGATTCAATGCTGGCATCTTTCCTCATTTGCTCAAGGGTTTTCTTGTCCTTGACAGCTTGACTTAGCTTCTTGGTCATTTTTTCCCAGCTCAGTGAAATGTTTCATTACCAGCTTGGTAACATCACCAGGAAGACCCAAACTGCTCAAATCAACTGATTTTGCATCGTAGGCAACACTTTCAATAACATCAATCATGAGATCGAAGTCATATTTCTGTTCCACCGTGGAAGCAGGAACATTAGTTTTGGCTTTCTTGACAGAAACATCAGCTTTCTCTTCGAGAAGCAGCTTTCTCTTCGCAGAAGGGGCGGCGAACCCGAAGGTTTGTCAGAGACTAGAGCAGGTGCAAGTCTTGGTGACATCCTTAGCGGGGGTGAAACTTTCACTGGTGAGGGACTTTGATATGGCTTCTTAAGAAGAGCTTGTTGATCATACATAGGTATTTTTTCGGGAGCATCTTCATTGGAGGACTCATCTTATGAGGTAGAAGTAGCCTTCTTGGATTTTCTGGCAACAAATTCTTTCGGGAAGCTCGAGGGGAAACTGACTTCCTTACCTTGCTTTCCTTTCGGGTGAAGGCAAGATCCTTCTTCTTCAGAACCAGACTGCACTTCCGAACTATGAGCCATGACCAACCTGTGAAGCAGAATAGATGTGAGGGAAAAACAAGGTAGGGTCACAAACATGCACAGAAGTAACTTTGACTGAAAACAGAATGTTTTTTTTGGAAGCAACAAAGGAATCCATGGTATACGTTGAGAAGATATCATCGACAGAATTGCAACACGCCATACAGGGAAGAATAGCAGCTATCCAACCTTTCAAAAGAAATACACATGAACCCTAGAGCCAGGATAACTAGTACGAGGAAAACTACAAACCGTACCAGTCATAACCTAGTTAAGCCTAAGGATCTACCGCAAGGAATTAAATCAGGAAAAATGCACCGGTAAGAACAGGCCTAGAACAGAGGAGTAGACAGGGCTAGTTATAGATCCATGCGCCCTAACTTGGCAGCAAGGATCAACTATGGCAATGCAGAGGAGAGGATTTACCGCACTAGCGCAACCAAGGACAGCGATACTTCACCATAGTTGCACGGCAAGGCGCTTCGACGGCGTTGCTTCAAGTTCGGGCTCGGGAGAGGAACATGAGAGGGTTTGAGGAAAAAATGAGGAAGAAGAAGCCGGGAGGGGTATTTATAGCCTGCAAAGCTTCCGAAATTAACTGCCGACAAAGGCGGGGCGTTCCACATTCAACGGGCATGATAAGGATCGTGGGGCTCGTGGGCATGTGGCAGTTGTTTCCTGCGAAGATCTCGGAAACTGAACGAGAGGCCAAAAGGTTTGAAGAAGGGAAAATGCCAAAAATGGATTAATGTTCGAAGCTAATTTCATTCGTGACCAAGGATGCCAGATTGAAATCTTCTTTAGGTCAAATTGCATGTTTATGATGGACAGCGTAGATTGGATGAGAAAGAGTAGAGCGATAACAGGGTCCGAATAAAATACTCAGCCAAACGAGAGAAAGCGCAGAAGCACCAAGCTCTGAGTGAGTTGAAATTCAGATGAAAACACAAACACAACGAAAAGCAAACAAGACGAATGAAAACACAAAGGAAATGGCACCAACAATATAGATCTCGGGATAAAGAATAAGCGAGTGGAATTCCTGAGATAATATCCACAAGAGAGGGTTAGTTCTTTTTCGCAACCCATACTTGCATGGGCAACGACGATCTCATTTGCTTCGTCTGAGCAGGAGCATTTTTCCGGCGAGATCTATAAGATGCTTGTGCACTTCGAGAGTAATCATATGAATATGCACTGAAGTTATTTCCAGAAACATGAGTATATTGACTTGGGGAGATACGCATGTATTCCTTCTGTCGACGGTTTGATCGATACCCATTCAAAAGTTTTCCTGCGCCATTCTGCAAATGATAATCATTATCTCAAGAGAATTACTCTGCATATTCAAGTTAGCAGTGATAGATAGATTTTCAATAATGCACTTCTTCACCCAGATTCGCTTCTTGGGTGAGCCAGACCTGCAGTTAGTACCAATATATCGAGCAAAAACCTTACCATTCTATTATTTGAAGAATTTGTAGTTCGAGTCATTAGACTCATCAGAAACAACAGTAATGGGAGTATCATATCCTGACAGAATTGCAGGTTCGAGTGTTTTGCTTTTAGCAAGAACCCAACTCGTCCAAGGATAATGTTCAGGAGTCCAGTAGGTTCCATCAACGTTGAGTTTTCTTTCGAAACCCAATCCTTCCTTTCGAGGATTTTTGTGTAGTATTGACTTCTTGAGCACATCACATAGGGTTTGATGCCCTTTTAGGCTACTTAGCATTCCTGTCTCAAGTAAGTCCTTTAGCCTGCAATTTTCCTCAGGGAAAACATCAAATTCCTTGTAAGAGGGGTTAGTGATACCATTCGTAGTAGTTGCAATATTCTCGATGATAGCATTAGAAGTTTCAGCATGAGAATCAGCAGTACTACGTTCTAGGCATTTTAAACAAGGCGGCACAAAATCATCAGGAAGTCGAACAGATTGCTCGGCAAAGAGAGAAGCCTTTTCTTTCACAAGCGCGTTATGAGATTCTTTTAGAGACTCGAGTTCTTGATTCCTGTTAAGGAGTTCATCAGATAAACTCTCAAAGTTGATAGAAATAGAATCATGTTTGTTGAAAGATCATCAATAGTTGAAGAAAAAGCGTCATGGTCTTCCATCAACTTTTGATTCTTTTCCATCTCTTCGACCAGAAATCCATGGTTTTCCTAAGATTCTTCTCAAGCATTTCAAGTTCATCATGTTGAGATTTAGCAATCTTGACCAGTTTAGAATGGGCAATATATTCAAGAGAATATCCATTTGTGGATTTTTGGTGTTTTGCTGATACCTGATCCTTAGATGATTTTGCCATGACACAGACTGCGATTGGTTCATCATCACTTGAGGCATCATCACTAGTGTTTGACTTGAATGAATTCTTAGATGATCCATAAGCAATGAAGGCATTGCTTCTTCATGACCTTCGGTGAAGCTCTTCATCTTCTGATTCTGAGTCGATCGCTTCCTCTTCAGAATCAAGAGTCATATCAGCACATGCTCTATTCAGCTGTGATATCTTCTTCATATTTGATTCGATGGTTGCTCTGGTCTTCACGTTAGTGACTGGTCTCATCAAAGAAGATGGGGAAGATTCATTTTCTTTCGAGAGCTTAGTGTGATGATCCATTCGTGTGAATCCACCGCAGTGAAGATATTTCCATTTGTTGCTAGGTTTTCCTTCCCAGCAGGGACAGTCTGCTATGAGATGACCGAATTGTCTGCGCTTGAAGCACTTCATTTCTTTCGTAGGTAACCTTCTTGATGATTCAGGCAAGTCAAATTCGTCTTCATTCGTGAGGCATAAATTTTGTCTTCTGAGATAACTTGGCCTTTCAGTTAACATCTCTAGTTCTATGGTGATGGTGTGTTGATTTTCAACATCTTCTTCTTCATGTGAACTGCCATAGTTTGAGAGAATTTCTCCTTCACCTTCCGAAGAAGATTCTTGATCTGCATTTTCTAGTTCCTTATTTTCTTCGTGAAGTGACAACAGCGTCATGACCTCTACATAGTGAAGTACTTCATAGTCTGGTCTTCTCTTGATTTCTGCCATGATGGGATCGAAGGTTACATCAAGAGCATTGAGCAGCTTGTTGACCACATCTTTATCAGTGATATCAGTTACTCATCATTGATGAAGTCTTTCAACAATGTTTGTCAACCGATCAGTGAGTTCCATAGCACTCTCTTTCTGAAGGTTTCTGAAACCAGCAAACATGGCACGAAGCATTTGAGTGTGACGGTCTGTTCTGGCGATGAATTCTCCATGAGCATTTTATATGGCATCCCAGAGTTTCTTAGCAGTGTCAAGCGTTCGGAATCGAATGAAAATGTCCTTTGAGATACTTACACAGATAATGTATTTCGCTCGTGCATCCAATCACAGCATGGCTTTGTCATCAGGAGTTGGAGCATCAGGGTGCTGAATGGTGTATCCATTTTCCACAATTTGCAACAGTTCTATACAAATGGTTTGAATTATGATTCTCATTATTTCTTTCAAGTAGAGATAGTCATTTCCATCAAAGATAGAAATCTTTCAGAGTGCGAATAAAGGAAATATGCCCTAGAGGCAATAATAAAGTTGTTATTTTATATTTCCTTATTCATGATAAATGTTTATTACTCATGCTAGAATTGTATTGATAGGAAACCTAAATACATGTGTGAATACATAAACAAACATTGTGTCCCTAGTGAGCCTCTACTTGACTAGCTCGTTGATCAAAGATGGTTAAGGTTTCCTAACCATGGACATGAGTTGTCATTTGATAACGGGATCACATCATTAGGAGAATGATGTGATGGAGAAGACCCATCCGGTAGCTTAGCATATTGATCGTTTAGTTTTATTGCTATTGCTTTCTTCATGTCAAATACATATTCCTTCAACTATGAGATTATGGAACTCCTGGATACCTGAGGAATACCTTATGTGCTATCAAACATCACAACGTAATTGGGTTATTATAAAGATGCTCTACAGGTATCTCCAAAGGTGTTTGTTGGGTTGGCATAGATCGAGATTAGGATTTGTCACTCCGAGTATCGGAGAGGTATCTCTGGGCCCTTTCGGTAATGCACATCATAAGAAGCCTTGCAAGCAAAGTGACTAATAAGTTAGTTGCAGGATGATGTATTACAGAACGAGTAAAGAGACTTGCCGATAACAAGATTGAACTAGGTATGGAGATACCGACGATCGAATCTCGCGCAAGTAACATACCGATGGACAAAGGGAATAACGTATGTTGTCATTACGGTTTGACCGATAAAGATCTTCGTAGAATATGTAGGACCCAATATGAGCATCTAGGTTCTGTTGTTGGTTATTGACCGGAGAGGTGTCTCGGTCATGTCGACATAGTTCTCGAACCCGTAGGGTCCGCACGCTTAATGTTCGATGACGATTTAGTATTATATGAGTTATGTGATTTGGTGAACGAATGTCTTCGGATTCCCGGATGAGATCACGAACATGATGAGGAGTCTCGAAATGTTCGAGAGGTAAATATTGATATATAGGACGATGGTATTCGGACACCGGAAGTGTTCCAGAGGGTATCTGGTACTTCGGGTCACCGGAAGGTGTTTCGGGTACCCCCCCGGCAATCCTATGGGCCATATGGGCCTTCTGAAGGAATACACCAGCCCACAAGGGTATGGTGCGCCCTATAAGGCTATAGGAGGAGGAGAAGGAAAGGGGGGAAGGGAAAGGAAAGTGTGGATTAGGATTCCCACTTCCTTCCCTCACCCCCTCTTTCCTTCCCCTTCATGCATACATGGAAAGGGGGTGCAGGGCAAGGCAGGGCCCCTGGGGGGCGGCGACTAACCCTAGGGTGCCCCTGGCTGCCTCTCCTCCCCCTCCCACCTATATATATATATGTGAGGAGGAGCGCCTAGAACACATAACAACAATCTTTAGCCGTGTGCGGCGCCCCCCTCCAAAGTTTACACCCCCGGTCATAGTTTTGTGGTGCTTAGGCGAAGCCCTGCGAGAATCACTTCACCATCACCGTCACCACGCCGTCGTGCTGAGGAACTCATCTACTTCCTTGACACCTTGCTGGATCAAGAAGGCGAGGGACATCATCGAGCTGAACATGTGCAAAACTTGGACACTACAAAAAAAAGACACATCCATGACATTTTGGGCCGAACGAATTTTTTTGTCATACTTATGACACTTCTATGACGATAATTGTGAAAAAACCCGGTATAATCATAGATGTGGTGGGGTCCTACTTCTATGACAAAAAATCATGACAGAAAATGGGCTTTTCGTCCTGGGCGGGCCGGAGACCCAGCTGCATGACATTCTTTGGGCCGTCCATGACGGAAAAACCATGGTAGAAGCGAGGGCGAGGAAAATATCGGGAGTTCCCGTTACGATGGGTGGTCGGGGCCGAGCGATGTGCGTTTCTCTCATACGTACGCGTGTGTGTGCGAGGCATTGGGCTCTAACTGAACCCAAGCGAGGCGTTGGGCTCTAACTGAACCTGAGCGATTGCACTGCAGGCTACACATTACTGAACCCGAGCGATCGATCGATCCCTTGCTGTTAACTAAACCTGAGTGATTCCTTCGCTACTTCTACTAACTGCAGCCGATCGAGCACTGCTGCCTCCTTCCCTTGATGAATAGTGAGTGTTGTTGGGGGGGGGGGGGGGGGTTTGGATGAACAGTTCCCGGTGGGGGGTTGGATGAATAGGACCCCGTGGTATTAGAGGTCGTTGCCGCTGGATGAACAGGACCCCCGATCGACCGAGCCGGTAGATGAACAGGACCCCGTGGAGGGCTGGTTGAACAGTAGCCGGTGGAGGGCTGGTTGAACAGTAGCCGGTGGAGGGCTGGATGAACAGGACCCCAGGGAGGGGTGGTTGAACATGACCCCGTGGAGAGGGCTGGTTGAATAGTGGCTGATGGAGGAGCGCGAGGTGGAGGCTAGATGAACAGGAGCCCGTGGATGAGCAGTCGGAGGTGGAGGCTGGAGGAGGTCGACGGTGGATGAACAGTAGCCCGTGGAGGCAGTCGACAGTGGAGATGAACAGTATCCTGTGGAGTCCCGTTTTGCGGTATCCCACACCCCTCCCGATGAACAGGACCCCCGTTTCGACCATAGAGCTCCAACACAAGTCCGTTTCATCCGTTTTGCGGTACAACACACCCCTCCTGATCAACAGGACCCCGTTTCGACCGTAGGAAGTCTGCTTCTCTGCTTCGCGGTACGCTGCACTTCTCCCGATGAACATGATCCCGTTTCGACCGTGGCCGGTCAAACACAAGGCCGTTTCCTCCGTTCTGTGGTATGCTAGGCCTCATTTCCATCGGCTGTTCCGTCCAAGCCGGTTGGCTCCCGATGAACACGATGTATTCCGTTGCCTCCCGATGAACACGACGCCGACGTAGTTTCTCTGTTCCGACCCAGCCATGTACACGAGCCCTGGCCGTACGTATGCGCGAGTAGGCGTTCGAGACCCCGCCCGTATGTACGTACATGGTCGTATTTTCTTTCTTGCACCCTGGCCTTTGTACGTACGTGTACATGCTACATGTGCGCCTCCACTACGACACGTGCGCGCCTCTACTACGACACGTGCACACCTCTACTACGACACGTGTGCGCCTCTACTACGACATGTGCGTGCCTCTACATCGACCAGTATGTACGTACACATTCGCGACCAGAATGACAACGCTACGTACGCTTCGACCAGGTGGGTCCCAACTGTCAGGCACTTCCTTCCGTGTGAAGATGTAGCTAGTGGGTCCAAGTAGTTAGGGGGCGAATCATTTTTTTGCTCGTAATATGGACGCACTTCCTTGCATGCGAAGATATAGCTGGTGGGTCCCAGCAGTCAGGGGGAAACGTTTTTTTTCACGAAATATGGTGGCCCGTCCGGTGGGTCCCTGCTGTCAGGTGGAGGAATCATTATTTTCTGCGTAATAAGGAGGCACTTCCTTGCCGTGGCCGTGGACCTAGCTGTCAGCTTCTCCACGTATAGCCGATGGAAGTCGTTCATTGACCACATTGACCACGCCGCGCCGAGAGCACCAAGGCGGTGGACGACGGCGAGTCCTAGGAAGGGTACGACGCGAAGCCGGGGAAGACACGGCAGTGGATGCCCACGCGGAGAGGAGTACGAGGGTTCACTGGTTCGGCTGCGGTGTGAGGCTGCCATCGCCGTAGGGCCTGGCCAGCGGTGGGAGTAGTAGGGGGTGGTGAGGCCTTCGCGGCAGCACAGCCGACCATGGGAGGCAGGAGCAGGCGGCACGACCGGCGCTGCTTTGGGCGGCTGGAGCAAGAAGACCAGAGGTTGAAGAAGCACTACGGCCGTTGGATGGACATCGTACGGCCACTAGAGCTAGAATCATTCATATTGACTAAGTTGACAAAGCCCTCCGTCCCCGTCAACTTAGTAGGCCCACATGTCAGCCTCCCACTATGATGGGTCCCAGCTAGCAGGGGGAGTATTCATTTTTTGTACGTAATATGGAGGCACTTCCTTGCGTGCGAAGATATAGCTGGTGGGTCCGACCTATCAGCGAGGGGAACGTTTTTTTCACGAAATACAGAGGTCCTTTCGGTGGGTCCCAGATGTCAAGTGGAGAAATCATTATTTTGCGTGTAATAAGGAGGCACTTCCTTGTGTGCGGCCGTGGACCCAGCTGTCAGCCTCTCCACGTACAGTCCACGTCCAATGGATGTCGTTCGTTGACCACGTTGACCACGGCGCGCCGAGGCACCAGGGCAGTGGATGACGGCTAGGCCTAGGAAGGGAACGACACGGAGCCGGGGAAGACTCGGCAGTGGTTGCCCACGCGGTGGGGAGTATGAGGGTTTACTGGTCCAGCTGCAGCCGCCGGAAAATAACAGGAGGTGTGGGTGAGTATAGGAATGGCCTGGACAGCAATGGAGTAGGGTGGGGCGGTGTGGCTTGTGCGGCAGCACAGCCGGCCACGGGAGGCGGGAGCAGGCAGTCCCACCGGCGCTGGTTTGGGCCGCTGGAGCAAGAAGATCAGATATTGAAGAAGCAGCATGATATGTCTCCAACGTATCTATAATTTTTGATTGTTCCATGCTATTATATTATCTGTTTTGGATGTTTAGTGGGCTTTAATATACTCTTTTATATTATCTTTGGGACTAACCTATTAACCGAAGGCCCAGTGCAAATTGCTGTTTTTTGCCTATTTCAGTGTTTCGCAGAAAAGGAATATCAAACGGAATCCAAACAGAATGAAACCTTCGCGAGGATCTTCCTTGGAACAAACGCAATCCAGGAGACTTGGAGTGGAAGTCAGAGACACAACAAGGAGGCGGCCACGAGGCAGGAGGGCGCGTCCAGGGGGTTAGGCGCGCCCCACCCTCGTGGGCCCCTCGTAGCTCCACCGACCTACTTCTTTCGCCTATATATACTCTTACCTAAAAACATCCAGGGGAGCCACGAAACCACTTTTCCACCGCCGCAACCTTCTGTACCCGTGAGATCCCATCTTGGGGCCTTTTCTGGTGATCTGCCGGAGGGGGATTCAATCACAAAGGGCTTCTACATCAAAACCATAGCCTCTCCGATGATGTGTGAGTAGTTTACCACAGACCTTCGGGTCCATAGTTATTAGCTAGATGGCTTCATCTCTCTCTTTGCTTCTCAATACAAAGTTCACCTCGATGTTCTTGGAGATCTATTCGATGTAATACTTTTTGCGGCGTGTTTGTCGAGATCCAATCAATTGTGGGTTTATGATCAAGATTATCTATGAACAATATTTGATTCTTCTCTGAATTCTTATATGCATTATTTGATATCTTTGCAAGTTTCTTCGAATTATCGGTTTAGTTTGGCCTACTAGATTGATCTTTCTTGCAATGGGAGAAGTGCTTAGCTTTGGGTTCAATCTTGCGGTGTCCTTTCCCAAAGGATGTTAGGGCAGCAAGGCACGATTGTATTGTTGCCAACGAGGATAAAAAGATGGGGTTTATATCATATTGCTTGAGTTTATCCCTCTACATCATGTCATCTTGCCTAATGTGTTACTCTGTTCATATGAACTTAATACTCTAGATGCATGCTGGATAGCGGTCGACGTGTGGAGTAATAGTAGTTGATGCAGAATCATTTTTGTCTACTTGACACGGACGTGATGCCTTTGTTCATGATCATGCCTAGATATTCTCATAACTATGCGCTTTTCTATCAATTGCTCGGCAGTAATTTGTTCACCCACCGTAATATATGCTATCATGAGAGAAGCCACTAGTGAAAGCTATGGCCCCCGGGTCTATTTTACATCATATTAGTTTCCCGTCAACTACTATTTTTGTCGTCGTTTATTTTCCAATCTTTACTTTCCAATCTATGCAACAAAAATAACAAAAATATTTATGTTATTATCTTTATCAGATCTCACTTTTGCAAGTGGCCATGAAGGGATTGACAACCCTTTATAGCGTTGGTTGCAAGGTTTTTGATTGTTTGTGCAGGTACTAGGCGATTTGCGTGTAGTCTCCTACTGGATTGATACCTTGGTTCTCAAAAACCGAGGGAAATACTTACGCTACTTTGCTGCATCACCCTTTCCTCTTCAAGGCAAAAAGCAACGCATCCTCAAGAGGTATCAAGAAGGATTTCTGGCGCTGTTGCCGGGGAGATCTATGCTCAAGTCAAGACATACCAAGTACCCATCACAAGCTCTTCTCCCTCGCATTACATTATTTTCTACCTGCTCTCGTTTTCCTCTCCCCCACCTCTCAAACAATTTTCGAAAACCTTTGCCTTTTCTTCGACCTTCTTTCGTTCGATCTTTTGTTTGTTTGTGTTACCATGTGCCTTCCTTTTGCTTGTATCTTCGCTTGCTAAAAGTTTATGGATCCTCATCCACTTCCTAATCTTTTTAAGAGATCCAATTATGATGATCCAATTGCTAGTGAGTTGAGTGCACTAGATTATATTTATGGAGTTTTGCTTGAAATCCGTGAATCTGGAAATTGTGATGAAGTGCTTTATAAAGTGATTCATGATAGATCTTTGAATAAAAAGCATGATTACAATAATGTTATTACAAATTCTATTAGTGGCAATTGTGCTAATAATATGCAACCCTAAGCTTGGGGATGCTAATTTTGCTATGTCTACTACTTGTTGCAATGATCATGATTGGGGTGATTCTTCTTATGATCTTGAAAATTTATTTAAGCCCCATGATGAATATGAGATTGATAATAGTGTTTGCAATAATATTGAAAGTGGGTTTGGAGAGGTCATGACTTTAGTTAACGTTAATCCCTCTATTTTGGAAGAGTGTAAACTTTGCATGCATGTGGTTCATAAAGAGAATATTTTATGTGATAGATATGTTGTTGAATTTGCTTATGATCCTACATGTAATTATTATGAGAGAAGAAAATATGGTTGTAGAAATTTTCATGATAATAAATTACCTCTCGTTATGTTGAGATCGTTATTGTTCCTTTCTGCTTCCTTGCATATGCTAGTTTTTGCTTGCCTTGAAAATTGTTTTTCTTACAAAATGCCTATGCATATGAAGTATGTTAGACTTAGATGTGTTTGTCACATGTTTTATGATGCTCTCTTTTCTCTTAAATTCTTGTCTTTAATGTGAGCATCATTAAAATTATCAATGCCTAGCTAGGGGCGTTAAACGATAGCGCTTGTTGGGAGGCAACCCAATTTTATTTTTTTATTTGATTTTTGCTCCTGTTTAGTAATAAATAATTCATCTAGCCTCTTTTTAGATGTGTTTTTGTGTTTTAATTAGTGTTTGTGCCAAGTAGAACCTTTGGGAAGACTTGGGTGAAGTCTTTGTGATCTTGCCGTAAAAAACAGAAACTTTAGCGCTCACGAGATTAGCTGCCATTTTTTACTGGAGTGTGATTTTAGGTTGATTATTTTTTCAGATGATTAATAGACAAATTCCTCACGTCCACCAGTTTATTTCAGAATTTTTCGAGTTCCAGAAGTATATGTTTGATGCATATTACTACAGACTGTTCTATTTTTGACAGATTCTGTTTTTCGTGTGTTGTTTGCTTATTTTGATGAATCTATGGCTAGTATCGGGGGGTATGAACCATAGAGAAGTTGGAATATAGTAGTTTTAACACCAATATAAATAACTAATGAGTTCATTACAGTACCTTAAAGTGGTGGTTTGTTTTCTTACACTAACGGAGCTCATGAGATTTTCTGTTTAAGTTTTGTGTTGTGAAGTTTTCAAGTTTTTGGGTAAAGATTTGAGCCTAAGCTTGGGAATGCCCAAGGCACCCCAAGGTAAAATTAAGGGACAACCAAAAGCCTAAGGTTGGGGATGCCCCGGAAGGCATCCCCTCTTTCGTCTTCGTCTATCGGTAACTTTACTTGAGGCTATATTTTTATTCACCACATGATATGTGTTTTGCTTGGAGCGTCTTGTATGATTTGAGTCTTTGCCTTTTAGTTTACCACAATCATCCTTTCCGTACACACTTTGGAGAGACACACATGAATCGGAATTTATGAGAATACTCTATGTGCTTCACTTATATCTTTTGAGCTAGATAACTTTGCTCTAGTGCTTCACTTATACCTTTTTAGAGCACGGTGGTAGTTTTATTTTATATAAATTATTGATCTCTCATGCTTCACTTGTATATTTTGAGAGTCTTTTAGAACAGCATGGTAATTTTCTTTGGCTATAAAATTATTCCTAATATGATAGGCTTCCAAGATGGGTATAATAAAAACTTCCATATAGAGTGCATTGAATACTATGAGAAGTTTGATACTTGATGATTGTTTTGAGATATGAAGATGGTAATATTAGAGTCGTGCTAGTTGAGTAATTGTGAATTTGAGAAATACTTGTGTTGAAGTTTGCAAGTCCCGTAGCATGCACGTATGGTAAGCATAGTGTAACAGATTTGAAGCATGAGGTGTTTCTTTGATTGTCCTCCTTATGAGTGGCGGTCGGGGACGAGCGATGGTCTTTTCCTACCAATCTATCCCCCTAGGAGCATGCGTGTAATGCTTTGTTTGGATTACTTGTAGATTTTTGCAATACATATGTGAGTTCTTTATGACTAAGTTGAGTCCATGGATTATACGCACTCTCACCCTTCCATCATGTCGGGGAAACGACACCTACGGGATCACAGGAATCCCTACTACGGTTGACAGGGCACAGGGTTGTGAGAAGAGCAGATATGATAGGAAGCACACGGATCGTTTACCCAGGTTTGGGCCGCGGAGATGCGTAATACCCTAGTCCTGCTTTGGTGGATGTATTGGGTGTTCTTGTGTTCTTGAGCTAGCCACGGGGTGTAACTTGCCCAAAAGAGCCAAATCCCTCTCCTGGTCGCCTCAGGCCTCCTTTTATAGGCAAAAGGGGTTGCCACAGTGGCATGAGGGAGGTGCAAAGGTGTACAGTGCGCAAACTTATCGCCCGGCGTTATGGGACAAAGCGCATTAAATGCGCTACTTAGGTGTCCATTAGCTTTATCAGGGATGGGAACGAGGCCCATCCCGTCCGTCGCCGCCCCGCCTCGCTTCGACACGCGCCCGGGCCACTGATGCGTGCGGTGCCATGTAGGAAGGTAGGCTGCTGAGGTGGCGCAGTGGTAGGGTCTTCATTAAGATCTGCATGCCACCACGCAGGTGCTTGCTGAGTCGGTGTAGAGGCCGCCCGTTGCCATGCAGGTGCCTGCCCAGCTTGTTAAGCCAGCAGCTGCTTGGGGACGGCGGTGGCATCTTGGCAGACGCAGGCCTGGCTGCGGCCCCGTTGATGTCCTCGGCAAGGGCCTTGCGGGGGGGGGGGGGGGCAAGGGTCTTGCCGTGATGTTGCGGTCGTCCCCGGCAAGGCGCTTCCCGGGGGTCTTGTGTATTTCCTCGGCTAGGATCCCGCCGAGGGTCGTTGTCTCCGGTTCTCATCTGATCTCATGTATCCATGATCTTGACAAAGATCTGCATCCCACCACGAAGGTTCCTCCCGAGCCCTGGTTCCAACATAGCTGTTGACGGCGTCCGGAACCCTTGGGCTCAAGGGTGGCTCACTCCGCTGGCGTTGGGCGAGCTGCCCCGGCAAGGCTCTTGCCGGGGCTGCTGAGGCTGCCCCGGCAAGGGTCTTGCCGGGGGAGCCTGCTTTGCCCCTCTGCCCTTTGTGTTCTAGGTCTTGGCGTTGTCTTGTTTGTCTTGGGCTTCGGCTTCTCTCCGGCTCCCCTCCTCTGCTCTGCTTAGCGTGCCCGTGGGCGCGGCTCTGACTGTCCGTGCACAAGTAAAGGGGTACAAAGGAGTGCCCCTACTTTAGTCCACCGACAGGAGCCCCCGGGCCTGGGCCACACATAAGCGCGACACGTTGTTAGGGCAGGCCCAGAACGGTGCGCGGGCAGTCGGGACGGGATTTTACCGCAGTAATTTTTTCCCCGTTGCGCTTCCCCATGACCCGCGCTGAACGCACGACGTGGGGGATTGTGCGTGACGTGGGGTTCATGCGTGGGGCGGTTCCTGCATGCATGCGTCACATCATGGTTAATGGGAAATGAGGCGGCCCGCGCCTTCCCCGTAAAAAGGAATAACCGCGGGCACGCTGCTCATTTACCCTTCGTGCTTTCCCCAATCTCGGAACCGTCGTCCCCTTCTTTCTCCTTCTCAAGCTCTTGCCTTCGCTCGCCACCGCCGCGCCTTCGCCATCCTCCATTCCCCGCTTCCCGCAGCCACCATGGCACCCAAGACCAGCAGAGGCAAGGGAGTGGCCAAGGACATCGGGGAGAAGGAGCCGCGGGAGAGCGGGTTGGCGGTGCGGTGGATGCAGCACGCCTACTTCCCGTCGATGGTCGATGCGGTCGAACTCCGGGACTACTTCAAGCACCTGTGGGGGTGCAAGACAGGAAGCGAGACGACGGGGCATCCGGCCATGCGCGTCATCCTCGCCTCCTTCGCCGAAGCAGGCCAGAATCGGTACCCGTTCTTTGTCGAGTACTTTTCTTGCGGCCTCTGCCCCCCTTTCTCTGATTTCTTCAGCGACATCGTGCACACCTACGGCTTCCACCTTCTGGATTTTAATCCAAATGCCGTGGCGTGCAGGGCTCTTTTCACGCACCTCTGTGAGGGTTTCGCCGGGGTGCATCCCAACACGGCGCTCTTCCGCTACTATTTCTTCCCTCGCATCCAAAAGGGGGGCGCCATTGCCGGTTGCGTCGCCTGGATCCCTAGGACCCAGGAGAAAGAGACATATCCGGACAGCGCCCAGAAGGAGAGGTGGGAGGAGTGGCGAGGCCGGTGGTGCTAGATTGAGGAGAAGGACCACCAGCATTCTGCGAGGTTCACCAAGCGCCGCCGGTCGACAGAAGCGACTGGAGCGATGTCAATGTCGACGACAAGAGGCTCACGGTCGCCACCACCAGGATCCTTCGTCTCACCGAGGCCGGGCTCACCCTTGAGATGATCGGGGCGGATTTCATCCGCCGCCAAATCGCTCCGCTGCACAACAAAGGGAGGTCGGCCTAGCTTTTTACGAACGTCGCCGACATCATGAGGCTCCGACCCAGCTGGACCACAACTTCGCGGTGATGGGGCACGCCCACTGCTGCCAGCGGCTCTTCCAGCTTGACATGAACCACGACGGCGAGGTCGAGCGGTTCGGCAAGGCCTCGAAGGCCGGCAAGGTCGCCAAGGGGCCCTTGCTTAAGTTGCCGGTGGGGGTGGTCCCACTGTGCAACAATTCGCGTCTGAGAGACATCATCGCCATGATGCCGAAGTTCAACGCGCATGGCCTCATCCCAAATTGGGCCGAGCCACCGGAGGACCAGGTGCAAGAGTATTTCGACACCTTGGAGGAGAAGTATGTCACCCCTGAGCCGCGGCTCGTCCAGGACACCACCCAGGCGGAGCTGGACTATATCGCCGCTAGGGCGGTGGAGGCGGAGCTCGCCAAGGAGGCCGGCAGCGCCGGCGGCATGGAGGACAAGGCCGCGGCGGCCGCGGAGGAGAAGGAGCTCACCCAGTGGGCGGGCCAGCAGCACCGGCACCGGGGCCCCTCTCATCGAAGATGTGGTCGACGAGTCGTCGTCGGAGGAGGCCGAGGCTGTCGACCCTCCGGTTATGGGGAGAAGGCGAGTCCTGCGGCGGGCCACCTCTAGCGAGCCGGTCCGGCCTGGCAGGGCTGTACAACCGCGGCAAGCCCAGGAGGGGTCCGCGCGCCAGACAAGGGCCACGGCGGCGAAGAAGCTGGTGAAGGCCGCGGTGGCGAAGAAGAAAGCATCTGCCTCTTCTTCGTCCAAGCGCCCATGGACCCCATCTGCTTCCCCTCCCCCCGCAGATGATGACGTGGAGGTTCTCTTCGATTTTGGGTCCCTCAGCCCAAGGAGGAAGAGGAAGGCAGCAGAGGAGGAGGTGGAGGAGGAGTAAGTATCTTGTTCCCTTTTTCTTGCCATCTCTGTCTCCTTAATCTGTGCCGCTTGTCTAAATTTGTTCTTCTTCTTTGCAGGGATGCGGAGACGCTGGCCCAGAGGGTGAAGAGGGCCAGGGCTTCAGCGAGCGGCGAGCCCCCGGCAGGCACTTCTGGTACACCGCTGGTGGTGTTGAGCATCCCGGACAGCAGCCCCCGGCACAGCCCCCAGCGTAAGTTTATCACTCACTCCTCGTCGATGTGTGTCGGGGGTATGATCCTTTGGCGCTGACCTTGCCGTGGTTGCAGGAGGAGGACAGCAGCAGGAGGAGCCATAGAGGGCTACCCCCAACACGCCGCCCCCATCGACCACTCCGCCCCAAAGGGTGTCCCCGGCAAGGGCGCCAAGCACCGAGCCCATGCACACGGAGGAGGAGGAGGCGAACTCGAGCGCTGGTGGCTTCACCTCGGTGCCAAATGTTGGCGGGGAGGGGACCTCTGCTTCCCAGCCCGGCAATGATAAGCCAGTCGCCTTCCGTCCCTGTTCTATCCGAATCTTTGTCTTGGCTTCGCCTCATCCCCTTCTCAGTATCCAGATCGTCCCTCGGTGGATCCGGAGGATATAGACACCGTCATCGAGGATGTCACCAAGGATGCCGCGGCAGAGGCCGAGAAGATCGCCACCGAGGAGGCCGCCAAGGGTGCCGCTGAGGGCGCCACCAAGGGGCCGGCCGAGGAGCCCGGCAAGGCTGCTGCCGAGGAGGCCGGCAAGGGGCCTGCCGAGGAGGCCGGCAAGGCCGCTGCCGAGGAGGAGGTGGTTGACGACCAACCTTCCTCCTCCGCTGCCTCTGGCTCAGGCAGGTACCTGAGGGTGAGTGACGACCTGTTCGTCCACTTCCCAGGGATGGCGGGCACCGGGGCGCCCGTCGAGGGGGAGGTGTTTGATGACGAGGTGCCCGCCGCCGCCAGGCTTGAGGTCGTTGACGAGCCGAGCGCCGATGGCGGCAGTTCCCAGGAAGAGCGGCTCCTCCAGGCCATGGGCGCCAACTTCCAGAAGCTTCGGGCGCTTCACCGCGCTCGCCTGGAAGAGGCCAAGTCCAGGATGGCGATGGTGGACAAGACGGAGGCGGACCTGGAGGGGCATGTTGCCGAGGCACATGCCTGGTTCCGCCAGGCCCACAAGGACCTGAAGGCCGCCCACGACGAGATGGCCAGGCGCGAGGTGGAGCTCACCATGAAGCGGGCCGACATCGAGAAGGCCCAGGAGACGGCGAAGAACCTGGCCGCCGAAGCCGAGGCCGCTCGAACCCAGCACCAGGCCGCGCTGAACTCCCAGGAGGAGGACCTTGCCGCGCGTGAGGAGAAGCTTGCCGCAACGCTCCGCGGCAAGGATGAGGAGGTGGAGAAGCTCGTCGTGGAGCGAACCCAAGAGCAGGAGCATAGGCACAAGGAGGCACTCAATTCCCAGGCTCTGGTTCACGCCGGCAAGATGAAGGAGCTGGAGGTGGAGCGGGACGGGCTGAAAGGCCAGGTCCTGAAGCTGTCCAAGGAGAAGGACACGCTCAACAGTGCCGTGGTGGAGGCGCAGGGAACAGTCCTCGACAATGCAGGGCAGCTTTCCGAGGCCAACAACTCCATCAAAGACCTCAAGCTGAAGCTAGAGGGTCTCGAGGGGACGCTCTCGGAGGCCAAGGCCCGGGAAGGGACCCTGGCCAAGAATCTGGAGGTTGAGAAGCAGGTGCGGAAGAATGAAGCCGCCAACCACAAGGATTTTGTGGAGGGCGAGAATTGCTGGATCGCCCGCCTCGAGGACGTCGTCGGCAGGATCACCATGCAACTGGCCACCATGCGTATGCCAAACGCGAGGTACGCCCCGGATCCCAGGCTGACCCTATTCTTCGAGGGTGTCCTCGGAGCCCTGGAGCAGCGCCACTCCAATCAGGCGGCCTCTCTAGCCGACGTGTCCCGGAGGCTTTGCCGGGGTGCCATGACCAAGGTCCTCACCAAGGTTGCGTACTGGAACCCCGACCTCAACTTCGGCGCCGCGCTGGAGAGCTTGCCGGAGGGTGCTGACCTCACGGTGCTCAAGGAGTATATCATGCCCATCATCAGCTGCATCCACGGAATCGAGAGGGTGGAGGGCCAGCGCCGGGATTAGGCACCCCGTTTCTCATCACCGCTGCAGGTCCATGACCAAGACAATTTCTATCTTTAGTTAGAACTGCAGCAATAATGGATGTAATATAACTCTGCAGTACTTTTGATATTATGCATGTTACTTTCCTGTTCAACCCCACTTTGTATGTTCACCCTACCTAATCGGGTAGGCTTGCCGGCACGTAAACCCAGGGCGGCTCCTCGGGGACGGATCCCCAATGGCCTGCTAGGTGTGCTTGCTGCCAGAAGAACCACCTTACCTCTCTCAACGCGGCCGCTCAAACTGTCGAGCTTGACATGAGTCAGAATCGAGAGTGTTGCCAATTGCGGAAGGCTACCGTGCCGTTCTCGACGCGGCCGCTTAAGCTGTTGAGCGGACTCGAAACAGAGTAAGGGCGTTTCCAACCACGGAAGGGCCCCCTTGCGTGCAGGTTTTCCATACATAGGGCAGGACCTTCGAGGATAATAACCTTATATAAAAAGGAAATATTTAAAGTTCGGCGTGACTTAGCTTTTCTGTTGTTGGACGGGCGTCCATCGCATCTGCAAATGGTGCCGCCAAGCTTGGTCGCCTTCTTCCTGGGAAGCCATGGCGACGAAGGATTGCTAGGCTAACTGCTACACCAGATTCTCACAACTGCGCCCCCTACCTGGCGCGCCAAAGGTGTCGGGGAAACGACACCTATGGGATCACAGGAATCCGTACTACGGTTGACGGGGCGCGGGGTTGTGAGAAGAGCAGGTATGACAGGAAGCACACGGATCATTTACCCAGGTTCGGGCCGTGGAGATGCGTAATACCCTAGTCCTGCTTTGGTGGATGTATTGGGTGTTCTTTTGTTCTTGAGCTAGCTACGGGGTGTAACTTGCGCAAAAGAGTTGAATCCCTCTCCTGGTCGCCTCGGGCCTCCTTTTATAGGCAAAAGGGGTTGCCACAGTGGCACGCAGGAGGTGGAAAGGTGTCTAGTACGCGAGCTTATCGCCCGGCGTTATGGGACAAAGCGCATTAAATGCGCTACTTAGGTGTCCATTAGCTTTATCGGGGATGTGAACGAGGCCCGTCCCGTCCGCTGCCCCCCCCCCCCCCCACCTCGCTTCGACACGCGCCCGGGCCACCGATGCGTGCGGTGCCATGTAGGCAAGCAGGCTGCTGAGGTGGCGTGGTGGTAGGGTCTTCACGAAGATCTACATGCCACCATGCAGGTGCTTGCTGAGTCGGTGTAGAGGCCGCCCGTTGGCACGCAGGTGCCTGCCCAGTTGGTTGAGCCAGCAGGTGCTTGGGGACGGCGGTGGCATCTTGGCAAATGCGGGCCTAGCTGCGGCCCCGCTGATGTCCTCTACAAGGGCCTTGCCAGGGGGCCCGGCAAGGGTCTTGCCGTGATGTTGCGGTCATCACCGGCAAGGCCCTTGCCGGGGGGTCTTGTGGATTTCCTCGGCTAGGATCCCGCCGAGGGTCATCGTCTTCTGGTTCTCATCTAATCTCATGTATCCATGATATTGACAAAGATCTGCATGCCACCACGGAGGTGCCTCCCGAGCCCTGGTTCCAACATAGCTGTTGACGGCATCCGGAACCCTTGGGCTCAAAGGTGGCTCACTCCGCTGGCGTTGGGCGAACTGCCCCGGCAAGGCTCTTGCCGGGGCTGCTGAGGCTGCCCCGGCAAGGGTCTTGCCAGGGGAGCCTGCTTCGCCCCTCTGCCCTTTGTGTTCTTGGTCTTGGCGTTGTCTTGTTTGTCTTCGGCTTCGGCTTCTCTCTGACTTCCCTCCTGTGCTCTGCTTAGCGTGGCCGTGGGCGCGGCTCTGACTGTCCGTGCACAAGTAAAGGGGTACAAAGGAGTGCCCCTACTTTAGTACACCGACACATCATTGCTAGCCTCTTCGGTACCGTGCATTGCCCTTTCTCACCTTAAGAGGTTGTGCAAACTTTGCCGGTGCATCCAAAACCCGTGATATGATACGCTCTATCACACATAAACATCCTTATATCTTCCTCAAAACAGCAACCATACCTACCTATTATGGCATTTCCATAGCCATTCCGAGATATACTGACATGCAACTTTCCACCGTGTCGGTGGGAAACGACACCTATGGGATCACTGGAATCCCTTCTACGGTTGCGGGGCGCGGGGATCATGAGAAGAGCGGGACCAGCAGACAACACAAAGGGATTTTACACAGGTTCGGGCCGCGAGGATGCGTAAAACCCTAGTCCTGCTTTGGTGGATGTATTGAGTGTTCTTGAGCTCTCGAACTAGCTCTAGGTGTTGTGAGGTTCCAAAGAGCCGAATCCTTTCCCTGGTTGCCTCGGGCCTCCTTTTATAGGGAAAGGGGTCGCCCCAGTGGCAAGCAGGAGGTGGAAAGGGTACAGTGTCACGAGTCTATCGCTAGTATTATAGGACAAGACACATTTAATGCAAGGCTTAGGTGTCCCTTCGCTTTATTGGGGACGGGGGTGAGGCCCGTCCCGTCCGTCGCCGCTCCTCCTTGCTTCGACACGCGCCCCCGCCAGCGACGCATGCGGTGCCATGTAGGTAGGCAGGCAGCTGAGGTGGCGCGGTGGTGGAGCCTCCACGAAGGATTGCATGCCGCCACACAGGTGCCTGCCCAGTTGGTTGGGTCGGCAGCTGCATGCGAACGGCGGCGAAGACTTATCTGGTGCGGGTCTGGCAGTGGCCCAGCTGGTGTGCTTTGGCGAGGGTCTTGCTATGGCACGCTGACCTCCCCGGCAAGGGTCTTGCCGGGGCGCGCTGGCCTCCCCGGCAAGGGTCTTACCGGGGGTCTTGTGGGTTTCTTCGGTGAGGATGGTTGCCCTCTTATCCTCATTTGATCTCGAGCATTCTATGTCTTCACAAAGATCTGCATGCCACCACGGAGGTGCCTCCCAAGCCCTGTCCCAACGCATTTGTCTGAGCATTGGTGGGCTCAAGGGTGGCTTGCTCGGCTAGCGTGGGCGATCCGCCCCGGCAAGGGTCTTGTCGGGGCCGCTGAGGCTGCCCGGCAAGGATCTTGCCGGGGGAACCTGCTTCGTCCCTCTGCTCTTTGTGGCCTTGGTCCTTGTCGTTGCTTAATTTGCCTTGTGGCCTCGGCTTCTTTCGGGCTACCCCTTCCTGCCGTGTCTGTGCGTGGCCGTGGCGGGAGGCTCTGACTGCCCGTGCACAAGTAAAGGGGTCAAAAGCAGAGCCCCTACTTGTGTACACCGACAGGAGCCCCCGGGCCTGGGCCACACATAAGCACAACACGTTGTTGGGCCAGGCCCAAAACGGTGCGCAGGCATTTGGGCTGGATTTTTACCGTGGCCAATGTTCCATCCGCTGCGCTTCCCATGACCCGCGTTGAGCGCGCGACGTGGGGATCGTGCGCGCGCATGACGTGGGCATGCTGGCGTCACCTCGTGGTGGATAGTAAAGAGGTGGCTTGCGTGTCTCTTTGAGACCGTGGGGCCGCCTCCCATTTACTGCCCTCGCTCGGGAACCGTCGTTCCACGCGTCCTATTGAGCTCGCCCCTTGCGTCACGTTCGCTGCATGCAGAGCGAATGACAGGCGCAGGAGTCATGGGTAGTCGCGCGCGTGTGGGTCTATTTCCATGCGCCTTCAATGGAGCGGGGAGGGCGGCCGACGGCCCCGCTCGCTGTCATTTCAAGAGGCCGGATTGGCCGAGAGGGGCAGCCGAGCCTCGCTCCCGCCCCTTTATAAGGAGGGGAGCGGGAGGGACGGCGCCTCTCAACCTTTCGCCATTTGCCTCTCCCCATCTCTGCTTCCTTTTTTCTTCTGTCATGGCGAGGCGGCGCGGCGACGCTTCATCGGTGGCGGCGAGGGTCTTGGCCCGGCAGCGCATCACTCCTCCCCAAGAACTCATAGCGGCGGAGCCGGCCGTAGAGGAAGGGGGAGGGGACGAGGTCGAGGCCGCTGTGATGCCCTAGGGATAGGAGGACGGGGCAACAGATCTGCCTTGCCCCCTCCAGCAGTCCTTCCTCCGATGGAGGGCCACTCTAGGGACAACCCCTGCGAATTCTTTGTCAGGCTGCGCCATCCGCCGTGCCGTCGCCTTTGCCTTCCGACCCTGTTTTGCGCGGGAGATGGAGCTGGATCCGCCGCAGGCGCTGCGGCTGCACATGACGGGTTGTGGGAACAGTGGCACGTGGGTCGTCATCGAGTTCCCCGCCCCTCACGTCATGTACCTTCATCGAGGGTGGAAGACCTTCGCTCGCCTCCACAGCTTGACGGATGGGCTCGCTCTCCATTTCAAACTAATGGAGGGTGGCCTCCTCTCCGTCAAGATCTTCGGGCACCTCGGGACCCGCATGAGGTGCTGCGTGGAGACCTCTTCTGATGATGAAGATTCCTCCTCGAGCGAGAGTGACGAGGAGGACAACGGTAGCGGCGGCAAGGCTAGTGGGCGGCAGGATGACGGGTCCGACTAGGCGTCGGGCGCCGCTCCGAGCGGCGCCGGTGACCCCATCATCCGTGTCGCCGGCTCCTTGAACTTCTCGGGGTCGTCTCCTTGGGCGGCTGGCGTCGGGAGGCTGCGGAAGAGGAAGAGGGCGGGCGGCAAGGCCGTCAAGTCGGAGTACGCGGGCACCAACGCCTTCGTCGCGTACTGACATCCTGCCGCGTCGTCTTCGAGCTCTGCCTCCGGCGCCGCCATCACCATCCACCCCTTGGATGGCCACCAAGATGTTCTCTTGGTGTCTTCTGCCACCTGTAGCTCGCCTAGGCACCCCTTTTGCCCTCCTGCTTTTCTTGTTCCATTTCCTGGGGAGAGGGACAAGAAAGGGATTACGGGCACCTTATCTCTTTTTAGTTTGTAAGCCTTTGGGCCTTAGTAGAATTTAAAGCTTGTAATCCCATTGCTCATGTTTTTCATTTCGTATGAACTGTACCTGTACGGGATTTTTTATTTATGTAAAAGGGATGTTTGCCGGGATTTTCGTTCGCGGGAGGAACCCATGACAAGGAGTGAATCCTTGCTATCTTTAAGACAAACATTTTCTCGCCCGGCAACAGGGCTTGCCGTTTCTCCACTTCGCTCGACCTTTCTCACGCTCTGGGCAGAGGCAGGGATGAGGTGGGCTTAGGCCCCCCGTTCCTCTACTTTGTTGCCGCGGCTTCGACCAAATCCAGACCCAGGGGATAATCCTCGGGTACCGAGAAGGGGGAGCACGGTAGCTCAGAGATAGAACGGGGTTTCATGTATCCCAGTCCATAACGAAATGCATGATAGAGGATAAAGGACTTATCTGGATCTGCAGCCCCCGGCGATCTTGGCTTGCCACGGAGGGACCCTTGTTCTTGTAGCCCCCGGCAACTCTGGCTTGCCGGGGCTCGGGCGCCGGTCTGTTCCTTTCCTTCCAAAACAGCTCGGCAAGAATACTTACGTGCCCTGCGAACCAAAGGAGACAGAGAATAACAGAGAGACGCGCACTCGACCTCTAAGCTAGGGGTTAGCCGCCGCTAAGCACTATCAACCGTAACCAAGGAAGAGACTCAACCTAGCATGCATGCAATAACTTAGGGCGCCAGCGCTTCATTTATTTATGCTTAGGGTCTGCGCCTGGCTTTGTACAAAGGGTTACATGCCTTGCCGGCAAGGCTTGTACAAAAGGGTGGCTCACCGGGAGGCCCGACAGCCGCGCCTTATGGGTAAAACTTGCGAAGATGCTCGATGTTCCAGGAGTTACTCACTTGGATGGCATCTTTGGTCTCCAGCGGACTGCGCCGGGCCTGGTGACTCGTGTTACCCGATAAGGGCCTTCCCACTTTGGCGTCAACTTGTTGGAATTCTTGGCCGACTGAACGTGCCAAAGAACAAGGTCGCCTTCCTCAAAGCTCCGGGCATGAACCTTGCGGTGCAAGGCTTGCTGGTAGCGTGCTGCTCTCACAGCCGCCCGGAGACGATCTTCCTCAAGGAGCGTCGCGTCATCTTGCCGCAATCGCTCTTGCTCAAGCTCATCATAAGCGAGCACTCGAGGTGACCCGTATATGAGTTCCGTGGGGAGAACTGCTTCTGCCCCATAAACCAGGGCAAAGGGTGTCTGGCCGATGGCTCAATTTGGCGTCGTTCTAATCGACCAAAGAACCACTGGCAACTCATCAATCCAGCGCCTCCCGCTTTTGCGTAGTCTGTCGAAAGTCCTTGTCCTCAAGCCTCGCAGGACCTCAGCATTCGCTCTTTCCGCTTGGCCGTTGCTCCGTGGATGTGCCACGGTAGCAAAACAAACCCTGCTGCTGAGATCCTCAATGTACTGCATGAAGGCGTGGCTTGTGAACTGTGTGCCGTTGTCGGTGATGATCCTGTTGGGCACCCCAAAACGGCACACTAATCCCTTAAAGAACTTGATGGCTGACTGCGCTGTCACCTTCCTTACTGCTTCCACTTCTGGCCACTTTGTGAACTTGTCGATTGCGATGTACAAGTACTCAAAGCCCCCGACGGCACGGGCGAAAGGGCCCAGTATGTCGAGCCCCCAGACCGAGAAGGGCCAGGAGAGAGGGATGGTTTGGAGGGCTTCAGCTGGTTGATGAAGCTTCTTCGAATGGAACTGGCATGCTTCACACTTGGTTACTAGTGCCGTCGCATCCTGGAGGGCGGTGGGCCAGAAGAAACCTGGCCGGAAGGCCTTGCAGGCAAGGGCCCTCGACCCTATGTGGGAGCCACATATGCCTCCATGTATCTCTGCCAACAGCTTTAGTCCTTCCTCCCAGGAGATGCACATTAATTTCACCCTATTCGATCTTCTGTCAACGAATTGGTACAGAGCAGACCGGCGGGCTACTCTTTCTGCTTCTTCCTGCTCCTCAGGAAGCTCTCCTTTTTGAAGGAATTGGACGGTGTGCTATGCCCATGCCGGAGCCTGCGGCTCGACGACAAGGACCAAAGGCATCTCTTCTGCCACGGGAGCGGCCGCCTCCACGGCCATGACCTGAGATCCTGCCAGAGTCGGTTGCCCCATGGCAGGATCGGCATCCGTAGCAACATCTTCGCCAGCGGCTCCGGGGAGCTCGGTGGGGAATTACCTGTCGGGGCCTAGCTTCCTCCGCTTGCTCTGCCCGGTCGATGGTTCAACGGACGGCTGGGTTAACTGAAGCACACAAGTACCTGGTTCCACAGGTAGCTTGAGGGCAACGCGCTTTGATATGTAATCGGCGATGTCGTTCTCCGCCCGAGGGACATGCTCCGCTTGTATACCGTCAAAGCGTTCCTCCAGTTTCCTCACCTCATCTACGTAAGCTTCCATCAACGGGCTTTGATAGTCTTTGTTGATCTGCCTGACGACGAGCTGTGAGTCGCCCCTGACGATGAGCTTTTTAACCCCGAGGTCCACCGCGATCCTGAGACCGGCAAGCAAGCCCTCGTACTCGGTGGTGTTGTTGGTCGACATCTCCCGGGGGAAGTGCATCTGGACGACGTACTTGAGGTGCTCTCCGGTGGGTGCGACAAGTAGCACACCAGCGCCAGCGCCTTGCAGCGAGAAGGCACTATCAAAGTACATGATCCAGTTGCGACTCGTTTCCTTGCCGGGGAGAGTGGTGTAACGCCCCAGATTCGATGCGCCAGGTGTTATTCTCCGTCATTGCCATGTCATTTGCTTGCGTGTTGCATTTTACCATGTCATCATGTGCATCTCATTTTGCATACGTGTTCGTTTCATGCATCCGAGCATTTTTCCCGTTGTCCGTGTTGCAATCCGATCGACACTCCTATGTCCTCCGGCGCCCCCTTTTGCCTCTTTTCGTGTGCAGGTGTTAAACATTCTCGGAATGGACCGAGGTTTGTCAAGCGGCCTTTGTACACCACCGGTAGAACGCCTGTCAAGTTTCGTTCCATTTGGAGGTCGTTTGACGCTCCAACGGTTAAACGGGTAGCCGCAAAGGCCTCTTTTGTGTGCAGGCCAACACCCCTCCAAAGTGGCCCAATAACCCATCCAAACCCCCTCCATGCTCTCGGTCATTCAATCACGATCGCGTGGCCAAAAACTGCACCTCATTTGGACACTCCTAGCTCCCTCTACCTATTTAAACACCCCCTCCCCCGAAATTCGCGAATGATTCCACCCTGACCCTAGCCTCCTTCTTCCTCCGCGCGCCGGACACGTCCGCCCCCATGCCGGACAGATCCCGCCGCCGCTCGCAGCCAGTGGCACGCCGCCACGTGGCAGCAGCCGCCGCTGCCCGCAGCCCGCTTCGACCCGAATCGGCCCCCGAGGCCCATCCCTTGCCGCGGGACGCCTCCGTCTCCGCGCCCGCCTTGCCTCCGCCCGGCCCGTCGCGGCCACCGTCTCCGCCGCTGGCGCGCCAGCGCCGCCCGTCGCCCGCCCGGACCGCCCAGCCGGCCACCACCATCACCTCACGCCGCCCGAGCTCCGCCGTGGGCGCCGCGCCTCGCTGCCGGCCTCCTCCCGCCGGATCCGGATAGGAGATGGCTAGATCCGGCCATCCCCGGCCTCTCTGCCCCTTCCCGCGCCTCGCCGGACTTCCCCGATCCACCGGAGCTCCATTGCCGACCGTGTTGACTTTTTACCCGAAGGTCGTTTTTCTGCAGTCCTGAAAACTTTGCATTCTAGTGCCCTGTTCAACATGCCATAACTCTCTGACTGTAGATCCGTTTTGCATGCATGATATATCAAAATGTTCATCATGATGTGATCTTCATTTTGTATGTTTGTGTGATGCTTGTGTGAGTTCATCTTGATGCCCTAGTCATCGTTGCAAGACTGTTATATGATGTTGTCTGCTGTAGTTTAACAGAACTTGCTCTTTTGTCATTTTTATATCTTTTTGTGTGATTTTCTTTTGAGCATAAAGTATATGTGTTATGAGCTACAACATGCCATATTTGCTGTGATGCAATCCACTCTTCATGATATACCATGTGTTGATTGTTACAAGCTTTCAAAGTAGCCTCCGTGATGTTGCTGATTTCAGGGACTTGGGATTTTACCAAGTCTTTTCCCTGCTGTTATTTTCATGCCATGTATTCATGTTGCTACAGTGATATCCATGCCTCTTTTGAGTATGTTCAGTGAGGATGTTTTGGACATATGGATGTGCTATATCCATCCATTCTCCTGTTTGCATTTATAGAGTACTCTAGCATGTTGTAATCTTGCTCTCAAGTTGCTAAATAATGTTGCTCTCAGTCTGTCAACATTTAGTTCAGTTTTGCCATGTGTTTTGCTAGTGATCCTTGTACCCTATGAACTTGCTATTGCCATGTTTAGCTTCATAAATATGTCATATTACTGTTGGTTACCTTGTCATGCCATGTATTGCTATGTGGTGAGTTGTTCAAGCTCACCAACATGCCTACTTATCGTTGTTTCTGCCATGCTCTGTTTTCTGCAAAGTCTGAATCTGTTAACAAAACTTGCTATGTTTAACTTGTTTTGCTCATATCTTCTAGGCCGTAGCTCCGAATCTAATGAACTTTATATGTAACTTGACTAGAATTTCGTGTAGATCATTTTGGTGCATCTTAACTTGCTGTTTAACACCCTGAACATAAGGTTTATTCAGATCTGAACCAATTTCGAAATTTGCATATGAGGACTTACCAGAATTGTCATAGGTTGTTTCCGGCCTCATTTAAACTTGCTTTCATGTGTTGCTCTTGTATGCATCATCTCTTGCAATGAGTAGCTTCATGTAGCCTTTTCATGCATCATACTTGGTTGAGCATCATGCCTTGTTCATGTGTGGTGTGTTTACCATGTTGTGTGCTTCTTCTCGATAGTTCTCGTTTCTTTGCGATCGTGAGGATTCTTTCATCTACGTGTGGTTCGTCTTCGTGGCTTCATCTTCTTCATGGACTCGTTCTTCTTCCTAGCGGGATTTCAGGCAAGATGACCATCACCTTGGATCTCATTACTATCATTGCTATGCTAGTTGCTTCGTTCTATCGCTATGCTGCGTTACCTACCACATGCTTTTCAAGCCTCCCAAATTGCCATGAACCTCTAACATTTGTCACCCTTCCTAGCAAACCGTTGTTTGGCTATGTTACCGCTTTTGCTCAGCCCCTCTTATAGCGTTGCTAGTTGCAGGTGAATATGAAGATTGCTCCATGTTGGATTATGTTTATGTTGGGATATCACAATATCTCTTATCTTATTAATGCATCTATATACTTGGTGAAGGGTGGAAGGCTCGGCCTTATGCCTGGTGTTTTGTTCCACTCTTGCCGCCCTAGTTTCCGTCATATCGGTATTATGTTCCTGGATTTTGCGTCCCTAACGCGGTTGGGAGATTTATGGGACCCCCTTGACAGTTCGCTTTGAATAAAACTCTTCCAGCAAGGCCCAACCTTGGATTTACCATTTGCATCAGCCTATTACCATTTTTCCCTTGGGAGTCGCGCATCCTGAGGGTCATCTTTATTTTACACCCCCGGGCCAATGCTTGTCTAAGTGTTGGTCCAAACTAGAGCACCGTGCGGGACCGTCCTTTGGCAACTTGGGTTATGTTGGTACCTGTACGCTTAGCTTATCCGGTCGTGGCCTGAGACGAGATACGCGCGGCTACTATCAGGGTGTCGGCACGCCGGGAGGTCTTGTTGGTCTTGTTTTAGCACTGTCGAAATGTCTTGTAACCGGGATTCCGAGACTGATCGGGTCTTCCCGGGAGAAGGAATATCCTTCGTTGATCGCGAGAGCTTATCATGGGCTATGTTGGGACACCCCTGCCGGGTTTGAACTTTCGAAAGCCGTGCCCGCGGTTATGTGGCAGATGGGAATTTGTTAATATCCGGTTGTAGTAAACTTGAAGTAAACTCTTCTAAAATACACCAACCGCATGCGTAACCGTGATTGTCTTTTTTCGGGGTGTTCGAGAGGAGAACACGGTTTCGGGTTATGTTTGGCGTAAGTAGGAGTTCAGGATCACTTCTTGTTCATTTGATGACCGTTTGGTTTGCTTCTCTTCTCGCTCTTATTTGTGTAAGTTAGCCACCATACCTGCTTAGTCGCTGCTGCAACCTCACCACTTTACCCCTTCCTTAACCTTTAAGCTTTGCTAGTCTTGATACCCATGGTAATGGGATTGCTGAGTCCTCGTGGCTCACAGATTACTACAACACCAGTTGCAGGTACAGGTTATGCGATGCTCATGACGCGAGAGCGATGTTTACTTGTGTTGGAGTTCTTCTTCTTCTTCGTCGATCTTGGGTTAGGTTCCGGGTCGATGTACTGGCTAAAGGTGGTGGATATTGTTTGAGTTTCTGTTTATGTTTCATCCGTAGTCGGATGTTGATCTCTTGTATGATATTGATGTATTCTTGGGGCGTTCGTGCCTTTTGTATGTATCCCCAACTATTATGTAATGGTTTGATGTAATGATATCCACCTTGCAAAAGCGTCTTCAAGATGCGCTTCTATCCTTGGTGGGACCTTCGAGTTCCTTTAGGATAGGGTCGCATCTTGGGCATGACAAGTGGTCTCTCGTACCTCTTCGTCGGGCGTCGAGGTCCATTCTGCAACAAACTCCGCCAAGACTCTGCTCTGAATCATCGAGGTACTTTCGAACTTTAAACCGAAGCTTGACAGCTCCAGGGCCCATTCCACAATCCTCCCCGTTGCATCTGGGTTATGCAGTATCCGTTGCAATGGGAGGCGGGTGACCACTGTGATCTCATGCGCTTGGAAGTAATGGCACAGCTTCCTCGAAGCCATAAGGAGGCCGAAGAGAGGTTTTTGCACACCTGAGTACCTCGACCTAGCCTCGCAAAGGGAGCCGACGGCAAACTGGTGCTGCACCATTTTCTTCTTCTGCGCTTCTTCACTGGTCGCTGGTCTGTCGCACGGGCGCCAGTCTTGCCGGGGCCGGACCCTGCCGGGGGTTCAGCCTTGCCGGGGCTGAGCCCTGCCGGGGAGGGTTCCGGCCCGCCAACCGTCGACTCTGCCGCTGCTGCTGTCTCCTCATCAACCTCTCTCTGCGCCACTAGTGCGGCGCTAACCACCTGATTCGTTGCCGCTAGATAAAGCAGCAACGGTTCTTGTGGTTTGGGCGCAACCAGCACTGGGGTAGAGGAGAGGTACTTCTTCAAATCTTGCAGCGCCGCCTCGGCCTCTGGGGTCCACTCCATCGGCCCTGCTTTCTTTAATATCTTGAAAAAGGAAGGGCATGCTCTGCGTACTTGGAGATGAACCAGCTCATGGCAGCAACGCAGCTGGTGAGCCGACGCACGTCCTTGATCCGGTGCCTCAATCTGCTCGATAGCCTTGATCTTATCTGGGTTTTCTTCAATCCCGCGCTGGGACACAAAGAATCCGAGAAGCTTGCCGGACGGGATGCCGAAGAAACACTTCTCAGGGTTCAATTTGAGGTTGATCTTGCGCAGGTTCCCAAATGTTTCCTCCAGATCTTGCACGAGCATTGCTTTGTCCTTGGTTTTGACCACTATGTCATCCATATAAGCTTCCATATTTCTATGTAGCTGGGGCTCAAAACCAATTTGGACTGCTCTTGCAAAGGTCGAGCCATCACTCTTCAACCAGAAAGGCATCAGTAAAAAGCAGTACGTACCACATGGGGTGATGAATGTTGTCTTTTCCTCGTCTTCCTTTGTCATGAAGATCTGGTGGTATCCTGAGTAGGCGTCCAGGAACGATAAGAGGTCACACACAGTCGTGGAGTCAACAATCTGGTCGATGCGCGGCAATGGTAAAGGATCCTTTGGGCAGGCCTTATTGATGTCTATGTAATCAATACACAGCCTCCATTTCCCATTCGCCTTGCACACCACTATCGGATTGGCCAACCACGTTGGGTGGAGTACTCCTCTCACCAAGCCTGCTGCCTCTAGCTTTCTGATTTCCTCTGTGATGAACTCCTGCCTCTCCAGAGCTTGCTTCCTGACCTTATGCTTGATGGGCCGCGCATGAGGACAGACAGCAAGGTGGTGCTCAATCACCTCCCTGGGAACGCCGTGGATGTCGGAGGCTTGCCATGCAAACACATCGACATTCGCCCGCAGGAAGGCGACGAGCTCGCTTTCCAATTTGCCGTCGAGGGTGGAGCTTATGGTAAAAACTCCCCCCGTACCGTCCTCCTTGACGGGCAGCTTCTTGGTCTCTGGTGGCGTGGCTCTGGACTTCTTGCTCTTGCCGGTGGAGCTCTCTGGCACGTCCTCAACGGGAGCGCAACACCCCGAAGAGGTGCGCTTGCCGGAGTGGGTGCTAGGAGTCTCGTCGGTCTTCTTCCCCCCGGGGCTCCATCGGCAGGAGCAGGTACCTTAGTGGCAGCTACTGCAACCGCTTCCTGGTAGAGCTGGTCAGCGCAAATCAACGCATCTTTCTTGTCGGAGGGGACGGTGATGATGTTCATTGGTCCGGGCATCTTTAGCATGTTGTAGGCGTAGTGTGAAGCCGCCATGAACTTGGCCAGTGCCGGGCGGCCGAGGATCCCATTGTAAGGAAAGGGGATCTCGGCTACATCAAAAACAATTATCTCCGTCCTGTGCTCGCCTCCGAATGTCACGGGCAGCATGATCTTTCCCTTTGGCTGGCTCCTCCCCGGGTTAACCCCTTGGAACGTACCCGTCTCCTCGAGGTCTCCATCGAAGATGATGGGCGTGCTGAACCATTTCAGCGGCTTCCGTGCGTCAAACGATGGCTCCACCGCTGTGATCTCACGCGCCCACTGCTTGAGTTGGCGGTGGGATGTGTGCAGCGAGGCGCCTCCATCGATGCACATGGCCTCTGTGGCTTTCTGAAACTCATGGTCGCTGGACACGTCATCCTCTTCATGATCATCGTCTTCACCGCTTCTGTCGCGCGGCCCGGCGGCCTCTCTTCTTGTCTCTCCTTGCCGCGGCGGCCTTCTTGGCCGCCACATTTCTTGCCGGATCCTTCGGCACCATCTGGGCCTTTCTCCTTGTCCCGCCGCTCATACTCGGCTTTCTGCTTCTCGGCGAGCAGCTCTACTGGCCAGCAGTTTTGGAGGTCGTGGCCCTTGGTGCGGTGGATCTTGCAGTACTGCTTGTCGGAGCCTCCTGGCTTGTCGGCAACCGCCAAGACCCGGCAAGCGCTACACCCGGCAATCTCTTTGCCAGGGTCGCTTGCCTTGGTCTTCTTGGTGGTACCGGTGTCGTCGGATCCCTCAATGGCAAGTACGACCTTGCCCTTGCGCTTCCTATTACGGTGTCGGCCTTTCTTTGCTGGGGTGGCGGTATCGCCAGTGGAATCGGTTTCCGCACCGGCATCTTAGCCGGGGTACTTCCTTCCTTCCTCGGCACGAGCGCACCGATCGGCCAGAACATAGAGCTCGGCCACATCCTTGACCTTGTTCATCGCCAGCTCTTCACGCATCTTGCGATTGCGTACATTTTGATGGAACGCACTGATCACAGCGGCAGGATGAACAACGGGGATGTTGTACTGCACCCTGCTGAACCTTTGGATGTACTTGTGCAGGTTTTCTCCTTCCTTCTGGGAGATGATGTGTAAATCACTCACCTGGCCATGAGCTTGGTGACCTACGGTGAAGGCGCCAACAAACTCATGGCACAGATCCACCCAAGAAGGGATGGAATCCACCGGCAAGTGCATCAACCATGACATAACATTAGGCTTGAGTGCCAACGGGAAGTAGTTGGCAAGCACCTTGTCGTCGCGGGCCCCGGCAGCTTCCATCGCTATGGTGTAAATGCTGAGGAACTCCGACGGGTGAGTCTTGCCGTTGTATTTCTCGCCAACGTCGGGTTTGAACGTACGGTGGGAGGGCCACTAGAACTGCCGCAGCTCACGGGTGAAGGCCGTACAACCCACCTCGTAAGGTAGGCCACCATAGCCTCCCGGCGCTGGGTGGTTCGTAGCGGGCCTATCCGCTGTCGACCGGTGGCGCTGGCCACGCGTCGGCGCTTCGTCAGTTCGGCGTCCTCGTGAGCTCGCTCCCGAAGGACTTGGCGCTGGTCGCGGTTGGTCCGTGGGTCGGACGACGTGATGGAGATATCATCTCGAGCGTCGCCTCGACGGGCTGACGCCAGGGGCGGTCAGGATGGATGTGGGGAGTGCACCGTGGCCGCGTCGCCTCCGGCGTGGCCTCCGCTAGCAGGTGGCAGCCCGGCAGAGTGACGGCCGACGGGTTCCGCCGGCCGTAGCCTGTCTTCGTTGGCGATGCCGACGAGGCTCCGGATAATGGCCCTCCATTCGTCGAGCTTCTCCGCGGCGGGAGGAAAATCGAGGAGCAGCTACGCGCGCTAGGGCTTCCGCTGGCGTGGGTGGCGGCGAAAGCTGGGTGGACCGCGATGTGCCTCGACTTTTAACCACGTTAGAAGGAGCTGCGTCGCGGCTCCGCAGCCGTTCGCCACCTCCAGCAGCACCTCGGCGCGCATGCTGGCCCTCTCCTTCATGTGACGGATGCACGGGACTCTTCCTAGGGCGGCGCGCAGGGTCACCAGTAGGGTGACGCTGCTCACACGCACAACCTGAGAGGACCGTGCCGTGGCACCGGTGTTGGTGCTTTGGAGATTACCGTTGGAGGGCCCCGTGCCGCCTGCCGGGGGCCCGACTCCGTCTCCGGAGCCTGCTACTAGTGGCTCGCCACCTGGCGCAGAACGACGCCGCCGCTGTGTCTGGACCATCGTATGATGTGGATGTTCGCGGGCCGCGCCACGGGTCCTCTCCACGACTGGCCCGCTGCCGGTCCTCGCCGGTACCAACCCGGTTCCAGACGAACCGGCCTCTATGGTCGCCTTCTTCTTAGGAGCCATGGCGATGAAGAACAGCTAAGTCAACTGCTGGACCAGATTCTCACAATTCCACGCCTTCTACCTGGCGCGCCAAAGATGTCGGTGGGAAACGACACCTATGGGATCACCGGAATCCCTTCTATGGTTGCGGGGCACGGGGATCATGAGAAGAGCGGGACCAGCAGACAACACAAAGGGATTTTACCCAGGTTCGGGCCGCGAGGATGCGTAAAACCCTAGTCCTTCTTTGGTGGATGTATTGAGTGTTCTTGAGCTCTTGAACTAGCTCTAGGTGCTGCGAGGTTCCAAAGAGCCGAATCCTTTCCCTAGTTGCCTCGGGCCTCCTTTTATAGGGAAAGGGGTCCCCACAGTGGCAAGCAGGTGGTGGAAAGGGTCCAGTGTTGCGAGTCTATCGCTAGTATTACAGGACAAGACACATTTAATGCGAGGCTTAGGTGTCCCTTTGCTTTATCGGGGACGGGGGCGAGGCTCCTCCCGTCCGTCGCTGCTCCTCCTTGCTTCGACACGCGCCCTGGCTAGCGACACATGTGGTGCCATGTAGGCAGGTAGGCAGCTGAGGTGGCACAGTGGCGGAGCCTCCACGAAGGATTGCATGCCGCCACGCAGGTGTCTGCCCAGCTGGTTGGGTCGGCAGCTGCATGCGAACGGCGGCGAAGACTTATCTGGTGCGGGTCTGGCAGTGGCCCAGCTGGTGTGCTTTGGCGAGGGCCTTGTGAGGTGGCTCGGCAAGGGTCTTGCCGGGTGGCCCGGCAAGGGTCTTGCTGTGGCACGTTGCCTCCCCGGCAAGGGTCTTGCCAGGTGGCCCGGCAAGGGTCTTGCCGGGGCGCGCTGGCCTCCCCGGCAAGGGTCTTACCGGGGGTCTTGTGGGTTTCTTCGGTGAGGATGGTTGCCCTCTTATCCTCATTTGATCTTGAGCATTCTATGTCTTCACAAAGATCTGCATGCCACCACGGAGGTGCCTCCCGAGCCATGTCCCAATGCATTTGTCTGAGCATTGGTGGGCTCAAGGGTGGCTCGCTCGGCTGGCGCGGGCGGGCCGCCCCGGCAAGGGTCTTGCCGGGGCCGCTGAGGCTGCCCGGCAAGGATCTTTCCGGGGGAACCTGATTCGTCCCTCTGCTCTTTGTGGCCTTGGTCCTTGTCGTTGCTTCATTTGCATTGTGGCCTCGGCTTCTTTCCGGCTCCCTCTTCCTGCCGTGTCTGTGCGTGGCCGTGGCGGGAGGTTCTGACTGCCCGTGCACAAGTAAAGGGGTCAAAAGCAGAGCCCCTACTTTTGTACACCGACACACCCTTTATTATGACACGCTTCATAATTGTCATATTGCCTTGCATGATCATGTAGTTGACATCGTATTTGTGGCAAGGCCACCATGCATAATTTTTCATACATGTCACTCTTGATTCATTGCCTATCCCGGTACACCGCCAGAGGCACTCATATAGAGTCATATTTTGTTCTAGTATCGAGTTGTAATCCTTGAGTTGTAAATAAATAGAAGTGTGATGATCATCATTATTAGAGCATTGTCCCGTGAAAGGCCAAATAAAAAAAGTGAAAGGCCAAAAAAATAAAAAAAGAAAGGCAAAAAAAAAAGAGATGGCCCAAATAAAAAAGATGAGAGAAAAAGAGAGAAGGGACAATGCTACTATCCTTTTTCCACACTTGTGCTTAAAAGTAGCACCATGATCTTCATGATAGAGAGTCTCTTATTTTTTCACTTTCATATACTAGTGGGAATTTTTCGTTATAGAACTTGGCTTGTATATTCCAACAATGGGGTTCCTCAAATGCCCTAGGTCTTTGTGAGCAAGCAAGTTGGATGCACACCCACTTAGTTTCTTTTGTTGAGCTTTCATACATTTATAGCTCTAGTGCATCCATTGCATGGCAATCCCTACTCCTCGCATTGACATCAATTGATGGGCATCTCCATAGCCCGTTGATTAGTCGCGTCGATGTGAGACTTTCTTCTTTTTTTTCTCCACACAACCTCCATCATCATATTCTATTCCACCCATAGTGCTATGTCCATGGCTCGCGCTCATGTATTGCGTGAAAGTTGAAAAAGTTTGAAAAATACTAAAGTATGAAACAATTGCTTGGCTTGTCATCGGGGTTGTGCATGATGAGAGGATTTTGTGTGACGAAAATGAAGCATGGCTAAACTATATGATTTTGTAGGGATGAGCTTTCTTTGGCTAAGTTATTGAAGTATTATTATTTTTATGTCAATATTAAACTTTTGTCTTGAATCTTTCAGATCTGAACATTCATGCCACAATAAAGAAAATTACATTGAAAATTATGTTAGGTAGCATTCCACAACAAAAATTCTGTTTTTATCATTTACCTAGTCGAGGACGAAAGGTGAATTAAGCTTGGGGATGCTTGATACGTCTCCAACGTATCTATAATTTTTGATTGTTCCATGCTATTATATTATCTGTTTTGGATGTTTATTGGGCTTTAATATACTCTTTTATATTATTTTTGGGACTAACCTATTAACCGAAGGCCCAGTGCAAATTGCTATTAATTATTTTTGCCTATTTCAGTGTTTCGCAGAATAGGAATATCAAACGGAATCCAAATGGAATGAAACCTTGACGAGGATCTTTCTTGGAAGAAACGCAATCCAGGAGACTTGGAGTGGAAGTCAGAGACGCAACGACATAGCCACGAGGCAGGAGGGCGCGCCCAGGGGGGTAGGCGCGCCCCCACCCTCGTGGGCCCCTCGTAGCTCCACCGACCTACTTCTTTCGCCTATATATACTCTTATACCTTGAAAACATCCAGGGGAGCCACGAAACCACTTTTACACCGCTGCAACCTTATGTACCCATGAGATCCCATCTTGGGGCCCTTTCCGGCGATCTGCCGGAGGGGGATTCGATCACTGAGGGCTTCTACATCAACACCATAGCCTCTCCGGTGATGTGTCAGTAGTTTACCACAGACCTTCGGGTCCATAGTTATTAGCTAGAAGGCTTCTTCTCTCTCTTTGGTTCTCAATAGAAAGTTCTCCTCGATGTTCTTGGAGATCTATTCGATGTAATAATTTTCGTGGTGTGTTTGTCGAGATCCGATGAACTGTGGGTTTACGATCAAGATTATCTATGAACAATATTTGATTCTTCTCTGAATTCTTATATGCATGATTTGATATATTTGCAAGTCTCTTCGAATTATCGGTTTAGTTTAGCCTACTAGATTGATCTTTCTTGCAATGGGAGAAGTGCTTAGCTTTGGGTTCAATCTTTGCGGTGTCCTTTCCAAGTGACAGCAGGGGTAGCAAGGCACATATTGTATTGTTGCCATCGAGGATAAAAATATGGGGTTTATATCATATTTCTTGAGTTTATCCCTCTACATAATGCCATCTTGCCTAATGTGTTACTCTGTTCTTATGAACTTAATACTCTAGATGCATGCTGGATAGCGGTCGATGTGTGGAGTAATAGTAGTAGATGCAGAATCGTTTCGGTCTACTTGACACAGATGTGATGCCTATGTTCATGATCATGCCTAGATATTCTCATAACTATGCGCTTTTCTATCAATTGCTCGGCAGTAATTTGTTCACCCGCCGTAATATATGCTATCATGAGAGAAGCCACTAGTGAAACATATGGCCCCCGGGTCTATTTTACATCATATTAGTTTCCCGTCAACTAGCTATTTTTGTGGCCGTTTATTTTTGCAATCATTACTTTCCAATCTATACAACAAAAATACCAAAAATATTTATGTTATTATCTTTATCAGATCTCACTTTTGCAAGTGGTCGAAGGGATTGACAACCCCTTTATCGTGTTGGTTGCAAGGTTCTTGATTATTTGTGCAGGTCTAGGCGATTTGCGTGTAGTCTCCTACTGGATTGATACCTTGGTTCTCAAAAACTAAGGAAATACTTACGCTACTTTGCTGCATCACCCTTTCCTCTTCAAGGGAAAACCAATGCATGCTCAAGAGGTAGCACAGCACAGCCGTTGGATTAACATCCAATGGTCACTGCTGCTAGAATCGTTTGTGGACTAAGTTGACAAAGCCTTTCTTACACGTCAACCTAGTAGACCCACAAGTCAGCCTCCAAATTTGTCCAAAACAGCATACAACCCGAAATTTCCATCCAGATTCAAATTAATTTGAAAACTAAACATACCTTAATTTAAATCCAATGAAATTTTACCCACACAAAAACAATGAAATTTAAAATATCAAGATCCGAAAGAAAAAAGTATTTTGGAAGTAATTGCATGTTTGCTGTATTTTTTCATTTTACAGCCCATTTAATATTACTTATAGCCCATTTCTTATTACTTATAGCCCATTTTCTGGGCAAAATGCATCCCTCCTCGTCTTGAAAGATTTCCGGCCCAGCAGGGCATTGAAAAACAAGTAGGCCTACGTTGGTTATTCTGCAAAAAACAAAATAGCTGGGCTAGCCATTTTCTGAAAGGAAAAAACAAACTGGGCTGGTCATGTGCTAGACGGGCCACAGCTCCTGAACAACCCAGTTGCTACCCTTCTCCGTCCCGAAAAAGCAAAATTACAGCGCGCGCTGCTGGGTCCCTAGTGTCATGTTCACCATGTACAGTCATCTCCTTATTCCTCTCGGTTGTTGACCATGTTGACAACACCGGAGGGCGGTGTCGCAGCGAGCAAACCAAGGAGGAGGACGATGGTGAGGCCTCAGACGGGAACGAACAGGAGCCTGGGAAGATGCGCAGAGTTTTAGGGTGCAATGTGGCCATGATGCGTGCATGGCAGCACAGCAAGCCGTGGGAGGCAGGAGCACGCGGTCCCGCCGGTGCTGGTTTGGCTTTGGCGGCTGGAGGAAGAAGAGACTGAAGAAACCTGACAAACTTTGAATGTCAATCCAACGGTCAAGGTTGGCACAACCGTTTTTTGACTAAGCTGACACTAAGTAGCATACTTTTTTATATATAGGAAGAAAAGAAAATTTGGGCTCGTTCGCCTGATAACAATCCTGAAACTGCGACCGTTCGATCTTGCGTCGCAACTAAAACTGCGAGGAAAATGCGTTCGTCTGTCGTCCTCCTCCTAGGGAACGTTCGCCATATAAGTGACTAGCACCCTTGGTTTTCAACCAAGAGGTCTTGGGTTCGAGTCCCAGGAACTCTCAATCTTGTCCTCCTTCCTTCCTCGCAAAAAAGAAAGAAAATAGAAGACTTGAGAAGGCGTATAGAACAAGCTAGTGTACCGGTAAAGAGACGTTGCTGAGTTTTAGAAAAAAGAGAGACGTGCTCCTGTAGCTGGTTCGAATCCAAACCTAGACTATGACTATATATGGTGCTATGCTACTCTGCAAGTAATGAAACTGACATATCCAATGTTCGCTTCTCCTCTTCTCTACTTACACTGCCTAGCATCAGAAGCTCTGGCCGCAGAAAAGATGTCCGCTGGCTGCTCGTCCACCTGCTCTTCAGCAGGCAACAACCAGATATGTGCCAAGTCGCCACCCGTACCATCGCCTGTGGGTCTCATCACACTTCGCCAAGACATCGCACCACAGCCGGTTGCTCACCGCAACACGCTGTCGTTGGTGTGGTGCCACTGCTGCAAATCACACAGAGTCATCCGTCGCGTCTCAACCACAATCCTCAACCCTGGCCGAGTCTTCTACAAATGCCTGAATCATGGGGTAATAATATGTTTAAGTATTGTTCTGCTGATTTCAGTTGCTGATTTTTTTTAATAGTTTGGTTGATGATCTTCCAATTTGATTCGTGCAGAAAAGGGAAGATTAATGTGATTTGTATTTCTGGGAAGTTGCTGATGTGGGGGAACGCAAATACGCTGATTATTTGGTTAGCTGAGGAATCCCAATACCAGCAGGTTGGTGTTGGGGATCGTAGCAGAAATTTAAATTTTCTACGCATCACCAAGATAAATCTATGGAGTCATCTAGCAACGAGAGAGAGGAGTGCATCTACATACCATTTTAGATCGTGAGCGGAAGCGTTCAAGAGAACGGGGTTGATGGATTCGTACTCGTCGTGATCCAAATCACCGATGATCCTAGCGCCGAACGGACGGCACCTCCGCGTTCAACACACGTACGGAGCGGAGACGTCTCCTAGTTCTTGATCCAACAAGGGGGGAGGAGATGTTGATGGAGATCCAGCAGCACGACGGCGTGGTGGTGGAAGCAGCGGGATTCCAGCAGGGCTTCGCCAAACGCTACTGGAGGAGGAAGAGGTGTCACGGGAGGGAGAGGGAGGCGCCAGGGCTTAGGGTGCGGCTGCCCTCCCTTCCCTCCACTATATATGGGGGCTAGGGGGTGCATGCCCCTTGGAGATCCCATCTAGGGGGCGGCGGCCTCGGGGCAACGGCCCACTTAGGGTTTCAAACTGTGGGGGCATGCCTCGCCTGGGGCAACGGCCCCCTAGAGATTCCAATCCTAGGCGCATTGGGCCCTTGGATGGGGCGCACCAGCTCACAAGGGGCTGGTTCCCACACCACTTCAGCCCATGGGGTCCTCCGGGATAGGTGGCCCCACCCGGTGGACCCCTGGGACCCTTCCGGTGGTCCCGGTACAATACCGGTGACCCCCGAAACTCTCCCGATGGCCGAAACTGGACTTCATATATATAAATCTTTACCTCCGGACCATTCTGGAACTCCTCGTGATGTCCGGGATCTCATCCGGGACTCCTAACAACTATCAGTTAACCGCATAATAATATCTCTACAATTCTAGCGTCACCGAACCTTAAGTGTGTAGACCCTACGGGTTGGGAGACACGTAGACATGACCGAGACAACTCGCCAGTCAATAACCAACAGCGGGATCTGGATACCCATGTTGGCTCACACATGCTCCACGATATTCTCATCGGATGAACCACGATGTCGAGGATTCAATCAATCCCGTATACAATTCCCTTTGTCTATCGGTACGATACTTCCCGAGATTCGATCGTCGGTATACCGATACCTTGTTCAATCTCGTTACGGCAAGTCTATTTACTCGTTCCCGTAACACATCATCCCGTGAACAACTCCTTGATCACATTGAGCTCATTATGATGATGTCCTACCGAGTGGGCCCAGAGATACCTCTCCGTCATACGGAGAGATAAATCCCAGTCTCGATCCGTGCTAACCCAACAGATACTTTCGGGGATACCCGTAGTGTACCTTTATAGCCACCCAGTTACGTTGTGACGTTTGGCACACCCAAAGTACCCTTACGGTATCCGGGAGTTGCACAATCTCATGGTCTAAGGAAAGGATACTTGACATTAGAAAAGCTTTAGCGCATTTAACTACACGATCTTGTGCTATGCTTAGGATTGGGTCTTGTCCATCACATCATTATCCTAATGATGTGATCCCGTTATGAATGACATCCTATGTCCATGGTTAGGAAACCTGAACCATCTATTGTTCAACGAGCTAGTCAACTAGAGGCTCATTAGGGACATGATGTGGGTCTATGTATTCACACATGTATTACTATTTCCGGATAACACAATTATAGCATGAACAATAGACAATTATCATGAACAAGGAAATATAATAATAACCTTTTTTATTATTGCCTCTAGGGCATATTTCCAATAGTCTCCCACTTGCACTAGAGTCAATAACCTAGTTACATTGTGATGAATCGAACACCCATAGAGTTCTGGTGTTGATCATGCTTTGCACGTGGAAGAGGTTTAGTCAACGGATCTGCGACATTTAGGACCGTATGCACTTTACAAATCTCTATGTCTCCATCCTGAACATTTTCACGAATGGAGTTGAAGCGACGCTTGATATGCCTGGTCTTCTTGTGAAACCTGGGCTCCTTGGCAAGGGCAATAGCTTGAGTGTTGTCACAGAAGAGAGTCATCGGGCCCGACGCATTGGGAATAACTCCTAGGTCGGTAATGAACTCCTTCATCCAGATTGCTTCATGTGCTGCCTCCGAGGCTGCCATGTACTCCGCTTCACATGTAGATCCCGCCACGATGCTTTGCTTGCAACTGCACCAGCTGACTGCCCCACCATTCACAATATACACGTATCCGGTTTGTGACTTGGGGTCATCCAGATATGTGTCAAAGCTAGCATCAACGTAACCCTTTACGACGAACTCTTCGTCACTTCCATAAATGAGAAACATATCCTTAGTCCTTTTCAGGTACTTCAGGATATTCTTGACCGCTGTCCAGTGTTCCATGCCGGGATTACTTTGGTACCTTCCCACCAAACTTACGGCAAGGTTTACATCAGGTCTGGTACACAGCATGGCATACATAATAGACCCTATGGCCGAGGCATATGGGATGACACTCATCTTTTCTCTATCTTATGCCGTGGTCGGGCATTGAGCCGTGCTCAATCTCACACCTTGTCTGAGCAAGAACCCCTTCTTGGACTGATCCATATTGAACTTCTTCAATATCTTGTCAAGGTATGTGCTTTGTGAAAGACCAATGAGGCGTCTTGATCTATCTCTATAGATCTTGATGCCTAATATGTAAGCAGCTTCTCCAAGGTTGTCGGTGTCAAAACCGGTGGATCTCGGGTAGAGGGTCCCGAACTGTGCGTCTAGGCGGATGGTAACAGGAGACAAGGGACACGATGTTTTTACCTAGGTTCAGGCCCTCTCGATGGAGGTAAAACCCTACTCCTGCTTGATTAATATTGATGATATGGGTAGTACAAGAGTAGATCTACCATGAGATCAGAGAGGCTAAACCCTAGAAGCTAGCCTATTGTATGATTGTTGTTCGTCCTATGGACTAAAACCCTCCGATTTATATAGACACCGGAGAGGGCTAGGGTTACACAGAGTCGGTTACAATGGGAGGAGATCTACATATCCGTATGGCCAAGCTTGCCTTCCACGCCAAGGAAAGTCCCATACGGACACGGGACGAAGTCTTCAGTCTTGTATCTTCATAGTCCAGGAGTCCGGCCAAAGGTTATAGTCCGCCATCCGGACACCCCTAATCCAGACTCCTCAAGAGCCCTCGAACCAGGCTTCAATGACGCATTTAGTCCGGCGCGCAGATTGTCTTCGGCATTGCAAGGCGGGTTCCTCCTCCGAATACTTCATAGAAGGTTTTGAACACAAGGATAGTGTCCGGCTCTGCAAAATAAGTTCCACATTCCACCGTAGAGAGAATAATATTTACATAAATCCAATCTGCTGACGTATTCCGCAGTGTGACATCACACCACGGCCAAGACTTTATTTGAATCGTTTTTACTTCGCCACCTCAGCGCGTTTAGCGAGGTGGTTCCCTTGGCACGTCTTGTCAAAGCAGAGATCGTGTCCCATTATTCCGAGATTCTCATTAATACGGGCGTGGGTAACCCAATCGTGCCCATTGGCACGTCTCCTCTATCGAAGGCGAGTCCCAAACGGTCGCGGGGAGGGCTCTTGGTATTCAACCTCTTTATAAAGAGACCAAGGCTCTACTCCTTTCTTTCAATCTCAATCGAATCCGCCCCTCGCCTCGAGTTCCAACACCCAAAGCTCCAAATTCAGGCGCTTCGGAGCTTCGACGATGTCCGGCTCCAACCTTCAAGGCCGGTGGCTGCCTTCCTCCGTTACGGAAGAAGACGTGCTAAAGCTAAGAGATGCCAGGTATCTAACCGGCAAAATTTCGCATAGGCTGCCTGCTCAAGGGCAGGTTATTCCTACTCCCAAGCCTGGTGAGAGCGTGGTGTTCGCGTCTCACTTCCTTCGGGGACTAGGCTTCCAGACGGACCCCTTCATGAGGGGGCTCATGTTTTATTATGTGTTGGAATTTCACGACTTGGATCCGGAGTCCATCCTCCACATCTCATTGTTCATTGTCGTATGTGAAGCCTTCCTCCGCATTACTCCTCACTTCGGATTGTGGCTTAAGACCTTCAAAGTGGAACCGAAGATGATCAAGGGGCAGCAAGCGGAGTCTTGGAGGGGCTGTTATAAGCAAGAATCTTGACGCCCATGTCCCGAGGGCTCTTTTCAAGAGGAGTTCAGCTTATGGCAACGAGAGTGGTTTTATATCACAGCTCCCAGGGGCACCAAGTGGGTGGCGCCACCTGCCTTTCGCTCGGGTCCTCCACCGCGGCTGGCGTCATGGGTCAATAAAGGGCTTGACTTGGGGCCATCCGGGGACGTGCCCTTGTTGCAGGGCCGCATTCAAGGTCTCATAGAAAGAGACATCAACCTGGTCGTAGTGACGCAGGTCATGTTGATTTGCCCTACCTTGCCCTACAAACGCCGCCCCCTCCGCCTGTGGGAGTTTAATCCGGAGGGACCACGAGCTCTCCAACATTTTACGGGCGCGACGCCCATGGAGATGTACAAATTGTTCTTCGGATCACAAGCAATGTGTCCGAACTCGACCAAGGACGCAGGTCTGAGTTGCAATCGCCCAGATACTCAAGTAAGTAGTCATGTACCCGGACATGCCATCCGTATATTTATCATAAAATTGCCCTTAAAAGAGTTGTCCCTTAAATAGGAGTGGATAGCGAAAGCAAAGCTAATCAGGTGTCCGGCCCCCCTCCCTGAGACCACGCTGGATCCCGTGTTAACCAGGATGCTGGAGGTTGCGCCTTTGGAAGAAGGCGAAGGGGGGAACAAGGAAGCTACCGCCTCCCCGAAGGAGGCTGTCAGGAAAGGAGGAATCGAGAATCCCTCCACCCAGGGGAAGAAGAGGACCGCCTCTGAAGACCCGGAGACCATGCTCTCAATGCGGGGGAAGAAATCTTCGTCAGAGGGTCCTGCGCCGGGAGATGCCTCGGCCGCACTGTGCCCCCAAGGGGATCAGCCCTCTAGCGAGGCGTAAGTAGAGAGGGGAGTTTTAAAATAAGAGACATCCCTATTCTATTCCTGAGAAAGATAACTGGATTTTTACATTGTAGTTCGAATCTTAGCCCTTATCAGCGGAGCTCATCTTCAGGTGATCTTCGTCCGGAGATGATGGAGAGCGGAACGCCTCCCCCTGCCGTACCGTCTTGCGAGGCGGGCGACCTTGAGGTGTCGTCACGGAGGGTTTCTCCGAATCCGGCGGGGCCGGAAAGTAGCCGTATGGCTCCCCAAAGCCCTCCATGTCCAGCCTTCGAAAAAGGCCATCGGACGAGTCCGGCACCGTCCGGTGCATGGTCGGAGGAGCTGAAGGATCTGCTCGGGCGAGCGTCTATCTCAGAAGAACACCGTGCATTGACGGGCACGGTGATTGAAAGGATTTCATCCGTAGAGAGCGGGTTGCACGAGGCCGTCAGGAGTTTACTGACAGGTTTTGAGGTACGCGAAATGATGTACCTTTTGACGGTTCCGCATATATAAGATGTGCCATGTGTAGATAGTAGCCCCTGAGACTCGGTGCGTTGTCAAAAATAACGGCGCGCTGAGGATCATAATCCCAGGTATAATATGTCGCCCTTCCTGTGTAGGTGGCGAAGTGTCCGGTGGCTAGCCGGACTGATGAATTTGCCGAGCTAAAGCGGCAACTTGACGTGGCAGATGCCAACATCGCGCTTGTTAACAAGCGGCTTGACGAGGCACAAGGTATGTAATTTCTCTGAAGACATCCGGTAAGAGGAGCTTGATGCCCGTACCTTACAACATGTGTGCTTGATGCAGATGGTGCCGCTGCCATGGAGAACCTTCGGGCGGAACTTGCCTGGGCCAAGGAGCAGGCCAGGAGAAGCGATGCGGCTGCCTTAAGGGCGACTGAAGAGCTGAAAGCCGAACAGGCTGCTCACTGCCTAAGCAAGAAGGAAATGGCCGAGATGTCTGTGAAGTTTAAGAATGCCGCCGAACGCTGCAAGCTTCTTGAAAAAGAAGATCAGGTGGAACGGAAGGACCTGAAAAAGGCCTCTACCGAGGCCAAGGATGCCCGCTCTGCGATGAGAGCTATGAAGGAGGAGCTACGTCAGGCCGGAGATATCGCGGCTGGAAAGCCCTTTATGCTGCGGATGAAGTTCGGGATCCTAAATATGCTCCGTTGGACCGGTTGTGGAGTGCGGCGGACACTTACCTGGACTTGGCGGCGAGTGCCGCGGACGCGGCCGAACACTTCCGAGATCAAAAGGATCAAGAATTGGAAAAGCTTTTTTGGTCACAGTTCCACAATCCAGAGCGCCCACTTCCATTAACCGATCGTTTGGCTGCATGGGCGGAGCTGAATAGGTTATCCGGACTCGCCATGAAGTATGTCGTGAGTCATCTGTGGCCGGGAAGGCCCCGAGCCGAAGAGTTATTTTAGCTTGGTGCAGCAATTCCTTGGTGCGGTGCCGCATATCGATGCAATGAAGAGGTAAGTGTGCATAGAGGGTGAGCGGATGGCTCTTGCCCATGTCAAGACATACTGGGCGGAGATGAAGGCCACCGATGTTGCATCCCAATATTCGGACGGGAGCCGAGTACCTGTCGGGCACTATTTTCAGGAAGTTCTGCAGGGCGCTCGTTTAATAGAAATGTAGTGCTCGAAGGATATTATGTTCGAATAACATGTGTTATTGTTAAACAATGTTTCGAGGGAATATAAAAGCTTTTTATACTTGTGCCTTCAAGAATTAAAATACCTCATGTGCGGCCGTTAATGTATATGTATATATAACCTGAAAGATGGCGTGTCGGCTCAAATTTCACGCATATAATGCGGGGTGTTCGCATGGCGCATTTTCACACTTGATCCAACGTCTTGGTCCTATAAAGGAGGTGACAGCGCAACGAACTAGGCAATCAGACTATAATGCTTTATCACTTTCACTTAGCCATAGGAGTTTGACAGTGGGACTACTATATAGCCCCTGGGGGCACCGCGTTTACCCGAGTTCAGGGCGCGTGTGTGCCTGGCCGGGAAACGGCCCTTCATTAATGCGGAGGAATCCTAAAGATTCCGGCAGGTCATCGAGTGGTTGACCAGTCTCACGCTATATCATGGCAGTCAGTTTTCGGCTTTCTCTCGAGGTGCTCGCTTTGGCGAACCGGGGCACAATCGCAGTAGTTCTCCTGGTGCCGCCTTAGCCGATAGAGCAGAACGTAAGGCAGCAAAACATAGGAGCCGGGCAAACCCAACATTTTACTAAAGACATGATTCGGAGCTGATGCATATAAGGCCAAATTCGCGACGCCGAACACTCCCTAAGTTATTCGGTCTTTATGAAAACAGGCTGAAGAACGCCCTTAGTAATAAGCCCCTGGTGTCCAGGTATGCGCAAAATTCGGACGTGGCTACATGCCAAGATGCCAACCTCCACCTCGGTTATAGCAAGAAACCGGGGGATGTGTATCAACAAGAGACAGAAAAAAAGGTTTACGCAGGGTCTTAATCTTAAAAAAATCCTTGGAACGGGTCCGTATTGCATGTCTGCACCTGTGTCTCCGTTGTGTTGTATCCTGGACGGGTGTAGCACGATGTTCATCTATAAAAGAGAGGAACTTAGTTGAGAAAAGATCGTGCGAAAATGTACGTTATATTAAATAAGCAAAGTACAATTCTAAAAAATGAATAAAATTGAGCTTTATTGTCTCTTGTTGTACATGCGCGGAGCCCCTTGTATGTTTACACCGGACTTGTCTAGCCATGTCCGGGGTCTGAATGACCTATTTAGGTGCTTTGATTAGTGAAGCCGGTTTAGTGTGTGGCTGTCAAGGCAGCCACACAATCTTCCGCGCTCGAGGAACACTCGATATTTCCCTTTAATGAGATGATGCCTCATGTCCGGGCATTTTAAGTGTAAGAGATGCATAATGTGGTATTGCGTTAAAGCGGTAAAGCTTCACGTCCCAAAGAGTGCTTGATAGCTACTTGTAAATGGGGTGATGTGGAAGGTTAGCTTTTCGCGGCAGAAGTTGTCGGGTGAGCCGAACATAACTTCTAGCAGGAGAGAGCCCGTACAATGGGCATCTGGACCTGGCGTTACCCCTTGAAAGGAAGTGTTGCCATGGCGAATTTTTGTTGGGTCTATCCCCATTTTGCGGGTTGTGTCCTGATATAGCAGATTTAGATCGCCGCCGTCCAAGAGGGACTTGTGTAAAGTGGAGTCCGTCAATTATCAGATCTAATATCAAGGCAGTCCAGCCTGCATTCCGGATACTTCTAGAGTAATCCTGATGGCAAAGGTGATTTGTTTTAACAACTAGTGGCGGGACTCCTCTGGGATATGCCGTATGGCGCGTATCTCTATGGGCGCCACTCTGTTTTTCCCTTTTGTCACGTGAAGTGAGTTTACTGTTTTTACTTCTTGTGGGAAATTCTTTTGTTTTCCGGTGCTCTGCTTGTGGGGTTCGTCGTCGTCCTCGCTTGGTGTGTCGAGCCCCTTGTGTTCGGTGTTGAGTTTGCCGGATTGCTTGAAGACCCAACAATCTCCGTGGGTATGGTTTGCAGGCTTTCCGGGAGTACTGTGGATTTGGCATATCTTGTCCAATATTTTGTTTAAGTTAGATAGCTCGTCCCTATTATCCTTGAGGGGCAGCTTTTTCTGATTCTGCCGAGAGCTTTTGAATCCGGCGTTGGCCCCTGCTCTTGGGCTGTTTCCCTTGGTCCGGCGCTGGTCCTTGCTGCGTCGCGGTTTCCGCTTCCATCCCTAACTTTGGGCGTACTTGGGTCCTTTGGGTAATCTGCATCTTGCCAACCATCTATCCTCTCCTGCAAAAGCGGGTCATGAGGCTTGTTAATGCGGCCATTGTTCTTGGCTTTTCTTGGCCGAGGTGTCTGGCGAGCCATTCGTCTCGGACGTTGTGTTTGAAAGCTGCTAAGGCTTCGGCGTCCGGACAGTCGAAGATCTGGTTCTTTTTAGTAAGGAATCTGTTCCAGAATTTCCGGGCTGACTCTCCGGGTTGTTGAGTTATGTGACTTAAATCGTCTGCATCCGGAGGTCGGACATAGGTCCCTTAAAAATTTGCCCGAAAAGCATCCTCGTGCTCTTCCCAACTTCCAATGGTGTTTTCGGGAAGGCTTTTAAGCCAATGCCGGGCTGGCCCTTTGAGCTTGAGGGGTAAGTATTTTATGGCGTGGAGGTCATCTCCTCTAGCCATGTGTATGTGGAGGATGTAATCCTCAATCCAAACTCAAAGTGCATTGTTACGTCAGATGCCTCTATGTTTAGGGCTTGAATCCCGCTGGAAATTCATGATCCAGCACCTCATCTCTGAAACATAAGGGGTGTGCGGCACCCCTATATTTGGGTGTACCGTGATGTTCGGATACTTGATGTGTTGCATTGCTTACTAGAGCTTGCTTTCTTGGCCCATAGATAGATCTGGCTGGGCCATCTTTTTGATGCGAATCCTTGTGCGGATCGCGTGCTGGCTTGTGTGCGGCATCCTTTGCTGCATTATGTTGGCCATGGGGTCGTTTATCCGACCGGGTGGCTTCCTTATTTTTTTATTGCGGAGGCTCTAAGGCCTCTTCATCAAATTCCGGCAGTAATTTTCGCTTCGGATAGCTCTTTGTGTGGTGCCTGTCGCCGTATTTATCTGCGGTGTTTAGTACTTTGCTCCATCTAATTCTGAGTGCATCTTCCGCTGTTTTGAGCTTCCGCTTCGCTTTTCAGGCTACGCCGATGGCGACGAGCCTTTTTGGAGGTTCTTCGCTCCACAACTTGTCCCGCGTGAGGTCGTCCGAACTGTTGTCTTTAAGGGGACGGGTTGTTTATCCAAGTGCCCTGTTCGGACGGTTGCTCGATGGCATGTTAAATGCGTCCGCGGTTAAGCCCCTGCTCTATGGCTGGGTCTGTATGGCTGCTTTCTCTGTCGAGGTGGGGTTTGGAGCGGCGCTTACGCCCTCATTGCGTCCCTTTGTTCCTCGTCGTCGTTTCCTTTAGGTGTATCCACCATGTATACATCGTGAGATGGGGTGGTTGTCCAGTGGCCTATAGGCGCTGGTACCTGTTCGTCTCCTACATCGTCGTCCATACTGTCGATGTCTCCGGAGTCGAAGTCGAGTATGTCGGTTAAATCATCGACAGTGGCTACGAAGTGGGTGGTGGGTGGGCTTTGAATTTCTTCGTCGTCTGCATCCCAACCTTGCTGACCATAATCCGGACAGGGCTCTTCTGATAAAGAGAGAGACTTTAGTGAATTCGAGGATGTCGCCAAGGGCGAAAAGCCGAAAGATGTCCGCGGCGGTGAACTCCATGATCGGCGCCCAATCGGATTCGATTGGCAGGGGCGCGGAAGGTTCGGAGTCCAAAGAAAAGTCTGGCACCTTGGAGTCACGAGCTCCGCAAAGGACAAGGCTGGTGTTCGGCTCGATCTCGTAGAGATTGTAGCCCCCGAGGCGGTGTCTAGCCACCCATCCTCGATTGGTGCAGTAGGCTCCGAGCTAGAGGTCGGAGCGGACACTAGTCTTGACCTCTGTGGCCTTGTTGGCAGCGAAGCTAGATCATGCCCATCGCGACAAAGGCGACGCGCTTGGCTGTGGCTCGACCCGTCGAAGATCAAGTTTCCGCGACGTCGGCCGTAGTGTAGTTTAAACTTCCAAATCTGACTGATGGCGGGGCGTAGCTTCGATCTGCTCCGGATAGCTGCGAATTGGCTGCGGTGCAAAGCCGCCGAATCTGAAGATGCATGCGGGGAAAAGTCTCACCTGGACCGCATCGTTGTTGATGATCGGAGGAGCCATCGGTCCTAAAGGCGACCTGGAAGGAACTCTCAATGAAAGCACCAATGTCGGTGTCAAAACCAGCGGATCTCGGGTAGGGGGTCCCGAACTGTGCATCTAGGCGGATGGTAACAGGAGACAAGGGACACGATGTTTTTACCCAGGTTCGGCCCTCTCGATGGAGGTAAAACCCTACTCCTGCTTGATTAATATTGATGATATGGGTAGTACAAGAGTAGATCTACCACGAGATCAGAGAGGCTAAACCCTAGAAGCTAGCCTACGGTATGATTGTTGTTCGTCCTATGGACTAAAACCCTTCGGTTTATATAGACACCGGAGAGGGCTAGGGTTACACAGAGTCGGTCACAATGGGAGGAGATCTACATATCCGTATCGCCAAGCTTGCCTTCCACGCCAAGGAAAGTCCCATCCGGACACGGGACGAAGTCTTCATTCTTGTATCTTCATAGTCCAGGAGTCCGGCCAAAGGTTATAGTCCGGCCATCCGGAAACCCCCTAATCCAGGACTCCCTCAAAGGTCCTTCATTGAAAAACACTTATTCAAGTAGGCCTTTATGCTTTCCAAGAATTCTATATCATTTCCCATCAATAGTATGTCATCCACATATAATATGAGAAATGTCTGAGCTCCCACTCACTTTCTTGTAAACACAGGCTTCTCCATAAGTCTGCGTAAACCCAAATGCTTTGATCATCTCATCAAAGCGAATCTTCCAACTCCGAGATGCTTGCACCAGCCCATAGATTGAGCGTTGGAGCTTGCATACCTTGTCAGCAGTCTTAGGATCGACAAAACCTTCTGGCTGCATCATATACAATTCTTCCTTAAGGAAACCATTAAGGAATGCCATTTTGACGTCCATTTGCCATATCTCATAATCATAGAATGTGGCAATTGCTAACATGATTCGGACGGACTTCAGCTTCGCTACGGGTGAGAAAGTCTCATCGTAGTCAACCCCTTGAACTTGTCGATAACCCTTAGCGACAAGCCGAGCCTTATAGATGGTCACATTACCATCTGCGTCTGTCTTCTTCTTAAAGATCCATTTATTTTCTATGGCTCGCCGATCATCGGGCAAGTCAGTCAAAGTCCATACTTCATTTTCATACATGGATCCTATCTCGGATTTCATGGCTTCAAGCCATTTGTCAGAATCCAGGCCCGCCATCGCCTCTTCATAGTTCGAAGGTTCACAATTGTCTAAAACATGATTTCCAGGACAAGGTTACCGTACCACTCTGGTGCGAAACGTGTTCTTGTGGACCTACGAAGTTAAGTAGTAACTTGATCCGAAGTTCCTTGATCATCATCATTAACTTCCTCTCTAGTCGGTGCAGGCACCAGAGAAACATTTTCTTGAGCTGCGCTACTCTCCGGTTCAAGAGGCAATACTTCATCAAGGTCTACTTTCCTCCCACTTACTTCTTTCGAGAGAAACTCTTTCTCTAGAAAGGATCCATTCTTGGCAACAAAGATCTTGCCTTCGGATCTGAGATTGAAGGTATAACCAAAGTTTCCTTAGGGTATCCTATGAAGATGCATTTTTACGATTTGGGTTCGAGCTTTTCAGGTTGAAGTTTCTTGACATAAGCATCGCATCCCCAAACTTTCAGAAACGACAACTTAGGTTTCTTCCCAAACCACAATTCATACGGTGTTGTCTCAACGGATTTCGATGGAGCCCTATTTAAAGTGAATGCGGCAGTCTCTATAGCATAACCCCAAAATGATAGCGGTAGATCGGTAAGAGACATCATAGATCGCACCATATCCAATAGAGTGTGATTACGGCGTTCGGACACACCATTCCACTGAGGTGTTCCAGGCAGCGTGAGTTGTGAAACAATTCCACATTTCCTTAAGTGCGTGCCAAATTCGTGACTCAAATATTCTCCCCCACAATCTGATTGTAAGAACTTGATTTTCCTGTCACGTTGATTCTCAACCTCACTCTGAAATTCCTTGAACTTTTCAAAGGTCTCAGACTTGTGTTTCATTAAGTAGACATACCCATATCTACTTAAGTCATCAGTGAGGGTGAGAACATAACGATAACCACCGCGAGCCTCAACGCTCATTGGACCGCACACATCAGTATGTATGATTTCCAATAAGTTGGTTGCTCTCTCCATTGTTCCGGAGAACGGAGTCTTGGTCAATTTGCCCATGAGGCATGGTTTGCATGTGTCAAATGATTCATAATCAAGAGACCCCAAAAGTCCATCTGCAGGGAGTTTCATCATGCGTTTGACACCAATGTGACCAAGGCGCCAGTGCCACAAGTATGTGGGACTATCATTATCAACCTTACATCTTTTGGCATTCACACTATGAATATGTGTAACATCACGTTCGAGATTCAATAAGAATAAACCATTGACCAGCGGGGCATGACCATAAAACATGTCTCTCATATAAATAGAACAACCATTATTCTCAGATTTAAATGAGTAGCCATGTTGCATTAAACGAGATCCAGATACAATGTTCATGCTTAAAGCTGGTAATAAATAACAATTATTGAGGTTTAAAACTAATCCCGTAGGTAAATGTAGAGGTAGCGTGCCGACGGCGGTCACATCGACCTTGGAACCATTCCCGACGCGCATCGTCACCTCGTCCTTCGCTAGTCTCCGCTTATTCCGCAGCTCCTGTTTTGGGTTACAAATATGAGCAACTGCACTGGTATCAAATACCCAGGAGCTACTACGAGCGCTGGTTAGGTACACATCAATAACATGTATATCACATATACATTTGGTATTGCCGGCCTTCTTATCCGCTAAGTACTTGGGGCAGTTCCGCTTCTAGTGACCGTTTCGCTTGCAATAAAAGCACTCAGTCTTAGGCTTGGGTCCATGCTTTGGCTTCTTCCCGGCAACTGGCTTACCGGGCGCGGCAACTCCTTTGTCGTCCTTCTTGAAGTTCTTCTTACCCTTGCCTTTCTTGAACTTAGTGGTTTTATTCACCATCAACACTTGATGTTCCTTTTGATCTCCACCTCCGCTGATTTCGGCATTGAATATACCTCAGGAATGGTCTTTTTCCATCCCCTGCATATTGAAGTTCATCACAAAGCTCTTGTAGCTAGGTGGGAAGCGGCCAAGGATTCTGTCACGACCGCATCATCCGGAGATTAACTCCCGGTGAGATAAGCGGTTGTGCAACCCGGACATTTTGAGTATGTGCTCATTGTGTAACTATTCTCCTCCATCTTACAACTGTAGAACTTGTCGGATACTTCATATCTCTCGACCCGGGCATGAGCTTGGAAAACCATTTTCAGCTCTTGGAACATCTCATATGCTCCATGCTGCTCAAAACGCTTTTGGAGCCCCGGTTCTAAGCTGTAAAGCATGCCGCACTAAACCAGGAGTAATCATCACTACGCTTGTTGCCGGTGTTCATAACGTCTTGAGTTCTTTGGGAAAACAGGTGCTTCACCTAGCGGTGCATCAAGGACATATGCTTTCTTGGCAGCTATGAGGATAATCCTCAGGTTACGGACCCAGTCCGTGTAGTTGTTGCCATCGTCTTTCGGCTTGGTTTTCTCTAGGAACTCGTTGAAGTTGAGGGCAACAATAGCGTGGGCCATTTGATCTACAAGAGATATTGCAAAGTTTTACACTATGTTCATGATAATTAAGTTCATCTAATTAAATTATTTAATGAACTCCCACTCAGATAGACATCCCTCTAGTCATCTAAGTGATACATGATCCGAGTCAACTAGGCCGTGTCCGATCATCACGTGAGACGGACTAGTCATCATCGGTGAACATCTTCATGTTGATCGTATCTTCTATACGACTCATGTTCGACCTTTCGGTCTTCCGTATTCTGAGGCCATGTCTGTACAGGCTAGGCTCGTCAAGTCAACCTAAGTGTATTGCGTGTGTAAATCTGGCTTACACCCTTTGTATGCAAATGTTAGAACCTATCACACCCAATCATCACGTGGTGCTTCAGAACAACGGACCTTAGCAACGGTGCACAATTAGGGGGAACACAATTCTTGATATTTTATTGAGGGTTCATCTTATTTATGCTACCGTCATTCTAAGCAAATAAGATGTAAAAACATGATAAACATCACATGCAATCAAATAGTGACATGATATGGCCAATATCATTTTGCTCCTTTTGATCTCCATCTTCGGGGCGCCATGATCATCATCGTCACCGGCTTGACACCATGATCTCCATCATCATGATCCTTGTCATCGTGTCTTCATGAAGTTGTCTCGTCAACTATTACTTCTACTACTATGGCTAACGGTTTAGCAATAAAGTGAAGTAATTACATGACGTTTATGTTGACACGCTGGTCATAAATAAATTAAGACAACTCCTATGGCTCCTACCGGTTGTCATACTCATCGACATGCAAGTCGTGATTCCTATTACAAGAACATGATCAATCTCATACATCACATATATCATTCATCACATCCTTTTGGCCATATCACATCACACGGCATATGCTGCAAAAACAAGTTAGACGTCCTCTAATTGTTGTTGCAAATTTTTACGTGGCTGCTATAGGTTTCTTAGCAAGAACGTTTCTTACCTACACCAAAACCACAAAGTGATATGCCAATTTCTATTTACCCTTCATAAGGACCCTTTTCATCGAATCCGATCCGACTAAAGTAGGAGAGACAGACACCCGCTAGCCACCTTATGCAACGAGTGCATGTCAGTCGGTGGAACACATCTCACGTAAGTGTACGTGTAAGGTCGGTCCGGGCCGCTTCATCCCATGATGCCGCCGGATCAAGATAAGACTAGTAACGGCAAGTAAATTGACAAAATCGACGCCCACAACAACTTGTATTCTACTCGTGCATAGAAACTACGCATGGACCTAGCTAATGATGCCACTATTCGGGATCGTAGCAGAAATTTAAAATTTTCTACGCATCACAAAGATCAATCTATGGAGTCATCTAGCAATGAGAGAGAGAGGACTGCATCTACATACCCTTGTAGATCGCGAGCCGAAGCGTTCAAGAGAACGGGGTTGATGGACTCGTACTCGTCGTGATCCAAATCACCGATGATCCTAGCGCCGAACGGACGGCAGCTCCGCGTTCAACACACGTACGGAGCGGAGACGTCTCCTCCTTGTTGATCCAGCAAGGGGGGAGGAGAAGTTGATGGAGATCTAGCAGACGACGGCGTGGTGGTGGAAGCAGGATTCCAGCAGGGCTTCGCCAAGCACTGTTGGAGGAGGAAGAGGTGTCACGGGAGGGAGAGGGAGGCGCCAGGGCTTAGGGTGCGGCTGCCCTCCCTCCCCTCCACTATATATAGGGGCTAGGGGGGCGCATGCCCCCTTGGAGATCCCATCTAGGGGGGCGGCGGCCCCTCGGGGGGCAACGGCCCCCTTAGGGTTTCCAACCAGGGGGGCGCATGCCCCCTCGGGGGGGCAACGGCCCCCCTAGGGTTTCCAACCGTAGGCGCCTTGGGCCCTTGGGTGGGGCGCACCAGCTCAAAAGAGGCTGGTTCCTACGCCACTTCAGCCCATGGGGCTCTCCGGGATAGGTGGCCCCACCCGATGGACCCCCGAGACCCTTCCGGTGGTCCCGGTACAATACCGGTGACCCCCGAAACTCTCCCGATGGCCGAAACTGGACTTCATATATATAAATCTTTACCTCCGGACCATTCTGGAACTCCTCGTGATGTCCGGGATCTCATCCGGGACTCCGAACAAGTTTTGGTTAACCGCATACTAATATCTCTACAACTCTAGCCTTACCAAACCTTAAGTGTGTAGACCCTACGGGTTCGGGAGACACGTAGACATGACCGAGACAACTCGCCGGTCAATAACCAACAACGGATCTGGATACCCATGTTGGCTTCCACATGCTCTACGATATTCTCATTGGATGAACCACGATGTCGAGGATTCAATCAATCCCGTATATAATTCCCTTTGTCTATCGGTACGATACTTCCCGAGATTCGATTGTCGGTATACCGATACCTTGTTCAATCTCGTTACGGCAAGTCTCTTTACTCATTCCCGTAAAACATCATCCCGTGAACAACTCCTTGATCACATTGAGCTCATTATGATGATGTCCTACCAAGTGGACCCAGAGATACCTCTCCGTCATACGGAGTGAAAAATCCCAGTCTCAATCTGTGCTGACCCAATAGATACTTTCGGGGATACCCGTAGTGTACCTTTATAGCCACCCAGTTATGTTGTGATGTTTGGCACACCCAAAGTACCCTTACGGTATCCGGGAGTTGCACAATCTCATGGTCTAAGGAAAGGATACTTGACATTAGAAAAGCTTTAGCAGACGAACTACACGATCTTGTGCTATGCTTAGGATTGGGTCTTGTCCATCACATCATTATCCTAATGATTTGATCCCGTTATGAATGACATCCTATGTCCATGGTTAGGAAACCTGAACCATCTATTGTTCAACGAGCTAGTCAACTAGAGGCTTACTAGGGACATGTTGTGGGTCTATGTATTCACACATGTATTACGATTTCCAGATAACACAATTATAGCATGAATAATAGACAATTATCATGAACAAGGAAATATAATAATAACCTTTTTATTATTGCCTCTAGGGCATATTTCCAACAGTTGGGGTGTTGGACAAGTAACTGAAGGAACGGCAGAAGACGAAGATGCAGAGCAGAATAAGGTTAACGATGCAGTTCTTCTGATCATGGCCAAGCAACAGCTGCTGAACGACCTTGACAAGAATGAGGAGATGAAAGAGCTTGTTAAGATAATGGGCAAAATTGATGAGCTCTATAGGATGATTGTCTCTTTATTTGCAGTGTATTTAGCACTCGTGATGTATTCAATGGCTATGACATGAGCACTTTGCTGAAACTAGTAATGAATGAAACCTATGTAGCAGGCTGGGCGTAGTGTTGTGAACATCTAATGATTTCTATTAACACAAATCGGGGGTTATCCCCTTTTGCTCATAAATAAATAAATAAATAGCATAGGCCCTTTTGGTAATAAACAAATAAATTAGCAGAGGCCCTGTCGGGTCAGCTTTGTTCCCATTCAAAGACGTCGAGCAAATTGCAGTCGAACAGCAAACTATGTCATCAAATTCAAGTTTCACAGCCAAATATGAGTACACAACTAAACAATAATGTCATCATGTTTTAGTCGTCATACAATCAGCAAACACAAATGAACATACATAACAAGTGATGTTCTCACAGCAAAATACTAAACAACACATTCATCAGGTTTCAGTTGTCATAGCAAACACAATTTCACATAGTAGATAAAAACGTCTTCTGACAAGCAAATACGACAAAAGCAATCTAATCATCATCCGCAGCAGCAGCGTTAACATCTTTGCCATGTGTATCAGTCTGAATCGTAATTCACCAGAGTGTCATCTTCTTCTTCATCCTCAATGTCCTCAAACGTTGGCTTCTTCTTGATATACTCTTGTATGTCCACAGCACGACATGCAATCTTTTCACCAGCGTCATTGACGTGATGGTTCTCAAAGATATTAGGAACATCTGTGGAATCTTGTACATAAGGAGCAGTGTAAGCATCATCTTGTTGTGCAACTTCATTAAACGAATTCCTCTGCTCAAACCTTTGCAATACTCTCCAGTCATCGCTACGTGCAAATGTGTCTTCCAAGAAAAATATCTGTGTTGCTTGATTTGCCAAAATAAAAGGCTAGTTGGTCTGGTACGCCGCCTTGGCATAGATGGATTTGAAATAATCATCAGCTCTGGGTTTTGCGATCCTGGAAAGCAGGTTATACCAATGACAACACAACAGAACCACACACCGGTGATCCCCGAAATTGGAGATATATTGCAACTGAACAATGTTTGTTATGTTAGCATACATTTTAGTTGTCTCTCGGTCGTACGTATCCGTGCTCATGATGGCACTGTTTTGTGTCTTCCTGCCTTCGTCGCGTGCAAGGGTGTTGTAGCGCACATCTCCAACAATGCAAGATTCATAATGTCTTACCCGGGTATCAGGACCCATTGCTAGTGCGTAAAGGGCATCATCAACTGCCTGCCCATCCTCCAGCATCTTCTTAACCCATGGTTAGAAAATAGACAAGCTAATCATCTTATGTACTCAATATATTAAAAAAACTGACAGTGCAATTCAAAAGCTTACACGGCTCTTGAATCATTTCGCAAATCCTGCCATAACCAGTTTGTCAATGTTTCTTGGATTTTGTGGCAGTACCTCCTTTTTGTAGATGCTGCACAACATAGTGATCGCGTCAAAAATCTAAATATATAAGAATGTGCTGCAAGTTTAGTAGATTACGATGTATAAGGTGCAGTACTTAGCACTTACTTGATATAAGGTAGTATCTCAGGACAGTTATTCAACACATACCAAACCATTTTGTCCAAATCTTTAGGTTTGTCCTCTTGTCGACTCTTCCCTGTAACTCAAACAGAATAATCGAAAAAATTGAGCCCGGGATTGTCTTCACCCACCTCTTTGCTAAGCTGATCAGCTGTTTCAATGTATTTTGAGAAGAATGTCAACGCTTCTCTGCAATGGAACCCTCGGGTCTAGCTCTGTTCCTAACATAGCCCTTTAAAGTGCCTAGCCGCCTTTCAATAGGGTACATCCAGCCATACTGTACTGGACCTCTAAGTAGTTGTGACGCCCTCGATTCAATCATACATTAATCATACACGCAAATGTGTACGATCAAGATCAAGGACTCACGGGAAGATATCACAACACAACTCTAGACACAAAAATTAAAATTATACAAGCTTTATATTACAAGCCAGGGGCCTCGAGGGCTCGAATACACAAGAGTCAGCGGAAGCAACAATATCTGAGTACAGACATGAGTTAGACAAGTTTTCCTTAAGAAGGCTAGCACAAAAGTAACAACGATCGAAAAGGCAAGGCCTCCTGCCTGGGAGCCTCCTAACTACTCACAGTCGTCGGTGGTCTCCACATACGAGGGCATCGGCGGTGGCATCGGCTCCCGGGCTCCGACATCTGGTTGCATCAAACGGAAAGAAGAAGAAAGGGGAAAGGGGAGCAAAGCAACCGTGAGTACTCATCCAAAGTACTCGCAAGCAAGGATCTACACTACATATGCATCGGTATCAATGAAAAGGGTTGTATCTGTGGACTGGACTGCATAATGCCAGAAGAGAAGGGGAAAGCCAAGCCTATCAAAAACTAGCATCTTCTGGAAACCACCATCTTGCAGCAACAAGAGGGAGTAGAGTAACATAAAGTAAAGTAGTAGAAGTATTATGAACCTCGGCCAGAGATCCTTTCTCGACTCCCTGCGAGAAAGCAATCCCAGAGCCATACTATCAAGTTCTCATCATAATCCAATTCTCGTCACAAGTATCCAGTTCTAGTTGTATCGATCGGGATACAACTCCAAGTGTCCGTTACCGTAGGACAGGCTATCGATAGATGTTTTATTCCCTGCAGGGGTGCAACAACTTACCCACCACGCTCGATTAACTCCGGCCGGACACACTTTCCTGGGTCATGCCCGGCCTCGGCCAAACAATACGCCACAACCCGACCTAGGCTTAATAGAGAGGCCAGCACGCCAGACTAAACCTGCCCCCAGGGGTCATGGGCCGTCTCCCCGGGAACTCCTGCATGTTGCGTGGGCGGCCGATGAGCAGACGTAGCTACCTCCTTCAACAAGGCAGGTGCTTATGCAGTCCAACCCGACATGCGCCGCAAAGTCGCTAACGTCTATTAAGCTTCGGCTGATGTATACGACGCAGAACGCCCATACTATGCCCACGTGATGGTTAGTGCTATCAGGCCAGAGGCCCCTCGGATCAAATATCCAAATCGTAGTGGATTAGGAATGCGTGGTAATAAGCAGAGACTCACGAAAGATGTGACCCCATCGCCCCGTCTCGAGGACTTGCGGCAAGGGCTAAGAATGCCCGGCCACGCCTCGTAATTATCTCGCGGGCACCCTCCAGGTCAACCCGACTCCTCATCACTCGCAAATATGCTCGCGCGGGTACCCCTCAGGGCCGACCCGTCTTTAGTAACATGGTTCAGTGTAAAGTCATAGTAACCATAGTAACCGTGTGTCTAACACCAAGAGGAAAACCTGAGGAATCACCCTTGACGGATTCCACTCGATGTAATCATCAAGGTGAACGTAAGAGGAACCACCCTCGAAGTTCACACTTGAGGGGTTGCACGACAGAGTCGTATCAGAAGTGGTTTAGGCGGAATCACCCACGATGAGCACGACCGAATAGATACACTACAGGGTAACATCAGAAGTGCTAATGAGGTCTCACCCCCGGCACTCGATAGTAACCCAGTAGTGTCGAGCAACTAAGGGGAAAATGGTGTGCGGTATCGGGGCCTGGTCTTCGATCCCGTTGATCGGGTCTTCGATGATGAAGCAGGGGTAACAAGGACAAAGTGGGGGTCACTGATGGATCACTAACCAACCTATACTAAGCAGTTTAGGATAAGCAAGTAAGGTACAATGATCAGGTTACCAAAAGCAGGCTATGCATCAGAATAGGAGCAAACAATAACAGTAGCAAAATCTAATGCAAGCATGAGAGAATGGAATGGGCGATATCTGGATGATCAAAAGGGGGGCTTGCCTGGTTGCTCTGGCAAGGAGGGGTTGTCGTCGACGTAGTCGATCACAGGGGCGGCATCGGTCTCGGGGTCTATCAAAGAGAAGAGGGGGAAGAAACAATAAATATAAAGCAAACATAGCATCACAAAGCATGACGTGGCAATATGATGTGCCGGGTGTGACCTAACGTATAGCTACATGATAAAGGTGAAGGAGGAATTCAACCGGGAATGTATTCCCGGTACCGGACCTGTGTCAGTTAGATGACCGGAGGGGGAATGTTCCATGTTCAGATAGTTAGAGGCATCTGACATATATGTGGGTAGCGTATTCGGGTTCGGCTCATTTTTCTAATCAACTTTCATATAGAAAACTTCTTCATCCGAGCTACGGTTTATTTTCTATGAATTTTAAAAGATTAAACCATTTTCTTGAATTATTTAAATTAACAGAAAAGGAATTATCACGTCAGCAGGGTGTCAGCATGACATCAGCAGGTCAACAGACCCGCTGACTGGTCAAATTGACCAGTGGGTCCCACATGTCATAGACAGAGGGCTACCAGTGGGTTATTTTAATTGAACAGGGGTTAATTAGCAGTTGGGCCCCACATGTCAGTGACTAATTAGTTTAGCTAATTATTTTTATTTTGGAAAATGTTTTAATTAGGTTAATTAGGCGGGGGACCTGTGTGCCGGTGGCACTGAGTGCCCAGTCAGCATAGTTGACCACGGTCAACATCGTCAACTGGGTCCAGGGGGGCTCACGGGCAGCGACCCAAAGGCGGGCCCCGCCGGTGCCAGGTCAGTGCCGGCGCCGGAGAGAGAGCTCCGGTGGCCAAGGCAACGGCGAAGCCTCGCCGGAGTAGGCCGGGGCCGCGCTACAGGGGGCCTCAGAACCTGCGGCTTGGACCTAAGGGCGCGGCCCGGCGCCACGCACACGATGGTGACGACAACCGGCGTCGGGGACGACCGGAGCATCGCCGACGGCGAGCAGAGGCGACAACGGCGTTCGGGAGCGCGATGGGAAAGCCTACGGGGCGCCAAATCTGTCATGGCTGGTCGCGTTCGAACGGGCCTTCGACGCCGCATACATCTACGGTGGCGGCGCGGCCCGTAACGGGCTGGAACGACGATGACGAGAGGCGGGGCGGATGCCGGTGTTCGGCCGCGGTTGGAGACGAGGCTAAAGGGCGCGCGAGAGGGAACAGAGAGATGTGAGAGGAATAGGGGCTCACCTTGCAGCACGCACGGTGGCCCTCGGAGGTTTAGTAGCTACAGAGACGGTGCCGGAGACGAAGAAGGGCGGCGACGACTGGAGACGTGGACGAAAAGGGATCCGGCGCTTCGGTGCTCCCCAACTCCAGCTGAGACCACCGGTCGTTGGAGAGGACGATGGCGGAGCTCCCCGACAGGTTGGCGAGGCGCGGCGAGGTCGGTAGCCGCGAGGACGGGCAAGGCACGGCAGCGACCGCGTTGGCCTCCTCCCCAAAACGAAGGAGAGGGAGAGAGAGAAGGGGATATGGAGAGCGAGGGGTGAGGTGAGTGGGGTGGCAGACGAGTGGGAGGCGAGGGGGCCGAGGCATCGGGGCGGTGCAGGCCTTATCCCGTTCGGCGGGGACGTCGAGGTGGTCGGGCGGCGATGAGCCCTTGTAGTGGCGCGCATCGAGTGAACAGTAGGGAAAGGAGATAGACCGGGGAAAGGAACTGGGCCTGGCTGGCTGGGTCTGTCTCTGTGGCCTTAGGCCCAGGGGAAGGGGGGTTCCCTTTTTCTATTTTTTTCGCAGCTTTTGCATTTTATTTTAGCCACTAATGACTTGAAAAATTATGCCACTGGCTAAAACAATTTCAAGAATTAAAGTGCACTGCCACAAAAATATTGTGAGACTTTTGAAATAGTTTGCCAATTTTATAAATTAAAAAGGCATTTAATTTATTGCTTAGGTCACTGCTTTAAGTAGTTTAGGCCACTCAAACCCTTTGCAAAAATGTTGGTTCACCACCAATATTAGTTGTGGATTATTTGGCACATGATGAACATTTCAGTTTTCATGTCTGAGCATTTTTGAATCTCACACATAAATTCAAATTGAATTCAACTGGAATTTGAAATGGAATATTGATCAAAGTGACCAAGCACTGTTATAGCAAAATGATTAGCTTGATCTCAGGGATTACTGTAGCATCATTACACCGGGGTTATACAACTCTCCTCCTCTAAAAGAAATTCTTGTCCCGATAATTAAGAGGTAGAAGGGAACATGTCGGGGTATTCAGCCCGGAGGTTATCTCTGCGTTCCCAAGTGGCTTCATCTTTAGTATGATTCGACCATTGCACCTTGAGGAACTTGGTAACCTTCTGGCGGGTTTGACGTTCAGCTTCTTCAAGAATGCGGATCAGATGCTCTTTGTATGTGAGATCATCTTGAACTTCAATCAATTCCGGATCCACTTCACGTTCGGGATCCTTGAAGCAACGACGAAGTTGTGACACATGGAAGACGTCATGGACGTGAGTGAACTGAGGTGGCAACTCAAGTTGATAAGCCACCAGCCCACGACGGGAGAGAATGCGGAAAAGACCAATTTAGCGCGGAGCTAGCTTGCCCTGGACTCCGAACCGATGAGTGCCTCTCAAAGGAGTGACACGTAGATAATCTTGTTCACTAGGTTGATAAGTTGAACCCCAGTGTTTCTGGTCATAGTTGCTCTTCTGACAGGACTGGGCCGCCTTGAGATTATCCCGGACAATGCGAACCTGCTCTTCAGCTTGTTGAATAATGTCTGGACCAATGAGCGTCCGTTCCCGGTTTACGACCAATTCAGAGGGGTTCGGCACTTACGTCCATAGAGCACTTCGAAGGGTGCCATCTTCAAGCTGGCTTGATAGCTGTTGTTATAAGAGAACTCCGCATAAGGGAGAGATTCTTCCCACTTCTTGCCGAAAGAAATAACACAAGCCCGAAGCATGTCTTCAAGAATTTGATTGACCCGCTTGACTTGGCCTTGGGATTGGGGATGATAAGCAGTGCTCCAGGTAATATGAGTTCCCATTACCTCTTGGAAACTATCCCAGAACTTTGAAGTGAATATACTGCCGCGGTCTGAACTAATCTCCTTCGGAATGCCGTGGAGTGACACAATTCTGGAGATATACAAGTTTGCTAATTGACTAGCAGTGATAGTCTCCTTGACTGGCAGAAACTGAGCAACTTTCGAGAATTGGTCGATGGCGACAAAGATAGCATCTTTACCTTTCTAAGACTTGGGAAGGCCAGTGACGAAGTCCATTTGGATCTTATCCCACTTCCATTCAGGAATCGGAAGCGGTTGTAGAAGTCCAGCCGGTTTCTGATGTTCTGCTTTGACGCGGCGGCAAACGTCACATTCTTCAATATATCGAGCAATGTCTTGCTTCATCTTAGACCACCAGTACTTCTGACGGATGTCTAGATACATCTTGGTACTTCCTGGATGAATAGAGAAAGGGGTGTCATGCGCTTGTTTCATCACCTTCTCTGTCATAAGCTCGAACTGGGGCACTACGACGCGATCTCTGAAATATAAGGTTCCATCTTAACCAAGTGAGAAATCTCTGGATTTCTCTAAGGCAAGATCATTTTTCAACAAATCAACCTGAGCATCTTTGGCTTGTGCAGACTTAATAGCCCTGAGAAGAGTTGGTTCCAGGACAAGGTTATTCAGAGAACCATGTGGAACTAGTTGAAGGTTCAGCTTGCATAGCTCTTCATAAAGGCGGGGTTGGGCTTTGAAGACCATGTGATTGTTGCAATAAGAGTTACGGCTCAGGGCATCGGCCTTTACATTAGCCTTGCCAGGGGTATAGGATATACCGTAGTTGTAGTCAGCAATAGCTTCCATCCATCGTTGCTGACGGAGGTTCAGATCTGGCTGGGTAAACAGGTACTTCAGACTCTGATGATCGGTGAAGATCTCATAACGATTACAGAGAAGGTACTGTCGCCATAGCTTCAGTGCAAAGATAACTGCAGCAAGCTCGAGGTCATGAACTGGGTAGTTCTCTTCGTGAGGACGCACTTGACGGGGGGCATAAGCAATCACCCTGCGCTCTTGCATTAGGACACAACCTAATCCTTGACGTGAAGCATCACATCCTTGCGAGAATCAGGGGGAGCAAGCACTGGGGCAGAAGTCAGCTTGTCCTTGAGTGTCTGGAAGCTTTCCTGACATTTGTCCGTCCAATCGAACTTAACACCCTTGTGAAGAAGATTAGTCAGGGGTTTGGCGATCTTGGAGAAGTTCTCGACAAAGCGACAACAATAGCTGGCTAGTCTGAGAAAGCTTCTGACTTGCTTGACAGTCTTCGGAGGGGTCGATCAAGAATAGCTGAACGCAGCTCGGGTTGACTGCAATACCATCCTGGGAGATGACATGACCAAGGTAGGTGACTTCGGGTAACCAGAATTCGCACTTGGAATACTTGGCATAAAGTTGATGCTCTCGAAGCTTTTCCAGAACAAGACGAAGATGTTCAGCATGTTCTTATTTATTCTTCGAATATACCAGAATATCATCCAGATAGACCACGACGAACTTGTCGAGGTAATCCATGAATATGTAGTTCATCAGACGAGAGAATGTGGCTGGAGCATTGGTCAAGCCGAAAGACATGACGGTGTACTCGTAAGAACCATAACGAGTGACGAAGACGGTCTTTGGAATATCCTCTTCACAAACACGGATCTGGTGGTAACCCAACCTCAAGTCGAGTTTAGAGAATATTGATGAACCAGCCAGTTGATCATACAAATCATTGATCCGAGGAAGGGGATATTCGTTCTGAATTGTAGCTTGGTTGATAGGATGGTAGTCTTGGACCAATCGATTCGTTCCATCCTTCTTCTTCACAAAGAGAGAAGGTGCTCCCCAAGCAGAGAACTTGGACGAATGAAACCCCTGCGAAGAGATTTGTCGATTTCCTCCTTAAGTTCAAGGAGCTCATGAGGCGGCATCTTGTAGGGTCGTTTAGCAATAGGAATGGTGCCTGGTTTCAAGTCGATGACGAACTCGACAGCCCGGGCAGGGGGTATTCCTGGACGTTCTTCTGGAAATACGTCTTGGAAGTCGCGAACGACTGGAATCTTTTCAATTCCCTCAAGAGGTGCTGCGTTCAACGCATTCAAAGCATAAAGTCGTGCTTCATCGTTTTGAACAAGCTGAGCATGGTAGGTTACTATCTCATCGGAAGGATGTAGGAGGTGAACGACCTTGGTGGCGCAAACGATAGAGGCCTTATACACTTTCAACCATTCCATTCCCAGAATGAGGTCAATATTGGAAGACTCCAGAATAATGGGAGAAACATGAAATTCCAACCCTTCAATTTCAACGGGGACGTCACGACCAATCATGGTAGTTCGACACTGACCCGCAGGGGTGCGTACCACTATCAGAGTGTTCATGGGCTCGCATCGAATGTCATGTGCGTATGCAAAATTTTCTGACATGAATGAATGCGATGCTCCTGAATCGAATAAAATAGAAGCTGGTACTGAATTAACAAGAAGAGTACCCATCACTGTGGCAGGCTGGTCTTGAGCTTCATTCAGATCAACATGATTAGCCTGACCACGACCATAAGGTCTGGCATTGTTGTTATGGGGCTGATTGTTACGGCCAGTTGAAGGCAGAGCCAGCTGATTCTCATTCTGAGGGCAGTTCCTGGAGCGGTGACCTGGAAGACCACACTTGAAGCACAAACCATCACTGGGATTGGGAGCAGGAGCTCGAGGTGGTACAGTTCGAAGAGGCTGTATCTGCGGTGGAGGGGGAAGATGAGGTGCAGCATAAGACTGTCTTGGTGTAGGTGCAGTTGGACGATACATGCTGTGGGGGATCCATATCCGACGCTTCTGTGCTGACGGACCCAAAGATGAGTCAACATCATGGCTGCGCCTGAGGGATCCCTGGTGTTCCTGAAGACCAGTCTCAACCTGAATAGCCTTGTTCACTAAGGTGGCGAAGTCGGCAAAGTCATGAACGAGTAGTGCTAGCTTGATATCAGGGTGAAGTCCATCACGAAACTTCTCTTGCTTACGAGCATCAGTTGCAATATCTTCTTCAGCATAACGTGACAAGTCAAGAAATTCCCGCTGATAAGCATCTACAGACTTGTGGCCTTGAGTGAGGTTGCGGAAATCTCGCTTCTTCCTGTCCATGATTCCCTGAGGAATGAAGCGGGCACGAAATGCATCTTGGAAATCCGGCCAAGTGATGACCGTTCGATGGGTAGGAATGCGCTGTGGCTGTCCCACCATTGAGCAGCGGGACCCTTCAGAAAGAATGATGCAAAGGTGACATAGCCAGCAGGGGCCACACTAGCAGACTCCATTTCATACGTGATGTCACGGAGCCAGTCATCAACATCAAGGGGTTGAGTTGAGCTGCGGTAGATAGTTGGGTTGAGGCGCATGAAGTCCTGCAGAGTTACTGGGGTTGGCTGTTGATTCATGTTCGGACGAGAAGCGAGCCATCATTCCTTCCATGAATTGACGATTCAACTCAAACTGTTGCATCATTCCAAAGAAAGAATTGAGGCGGTGGTGGATCGTTGGCACCACGGCCACGACCAGCGGGTCTAACCATCCTGCTAACATGTAACAGGGGGTAGTTCAGCATTGAGCATTTGCAAAGACAAGGAACATTCATGAAGAAACAAGCATAATGAAAGAGGTACGATGGATACCACTTAGTAGTCAACACAACAGTGTGTGCACTACTCAAAATACTATTCTAAGGAATAGCTATGGCTTATCCAACTTTGGGGTGAATGTGGTCACGGGATCCTAATGTTAGAGTTAGTAAATTCGTTTAACCCGAAAGGAAGAGAGTTTAGAGCCCCAGAGTATAGACGAGGAGTAAAAGATCCTAATACCACCCAATGGCGATGTGGGCCCGTAAGACACACATCCAATGTTAGTAAAAGTTTTTCAGTAACTAGACTCAACTTCGGCCAAGGAGTTGGAAAGGGGGCTACCTACAGGCAGCCGGCTCTGATACAAACTTGTGACACCCTCGATTCTATCGTACACTAATCATACACGCAAATGTGTACGATCAAGATCAAGGACTCACGGGAAGATATCACAACACAACTCTAGACACAAATTAAAATAATACAAGCTTTATATTACAAGCCAGGGGCCTCGAGGGCTCGAATACACAAGAGTCGCGGAAGCAACAATATCTGAGTACAGACATGAGTTAGACAAGTTTGCCTTAAGAAGGCTAGCACAAAAGCAACAACGATCGAAAAGGCAAGGCCTCCTGCCTGGGAGCCTCCTAACTACTCCTGGTCATCGGCGGTCTCCCACATAGCAGTAGGCATCGGCGGTGGCATCTGGCTCCTGGACTCCGACAGATGGTTGCATCAACTGGAAAGAAGAAGAAAGGGGGAAAAGGGTGAGCAAAGCAAGCGTGAGTACTCATCCAAAGTACTCACAAGCAAGGATCTACACTACATATGCATCGATTGTTGGGGAACGTAGCATAAATTCAAAATTTTCTTACGTGTCACCAAGATCTATCTATGGAGGAACCAACAACGAGGGGAAGGAGAGTGCATCTACATACCCTTGTAGATCGCTAAGCGGGAGCGTTAATGAGAACGGGGTTGAAGGAGTCAGATTGCCGTGATCCAAATCACCGGAGATCCTAGTGCCGAGCAGACGGCACCTCCGCGTTCAACACACGTACAGCCCGGTGGCGTCTCCCACGCCTTGATCCAGCAAGGAGAGAGGGAGGTTGACGAAGACTCCATCCAGCAGCAGCACAACGGCGTGGTGGTGGTGGAGGAGCGTGGCAATCTGCAGGCTTCGCCAAGCACCGGGAGAGGAGGAGGAGGAGAGGCGGGGCTGCACCAAGAGGAGAAGTTCTCATGTCCGGCAGCCCCAAAACCTCAAGTATTTATAGGGGAGGGAGGGGCTGCGCCTCTAGTGTTCCCTCCCCTAGGGTGGCGGCAGCCCCAGATCCCATCTGGGAGGTGGCCAGAGGGGGAGAGAGGGGAGGCGCGCCTGGGGTGGGCCTTAGGGCCCATCTGCCCTAGGGTTTGCCCCCTCCCACTCTTCCTGCGCCTTGGGCCCCTTGTGGGAGGGAGCACCAGCCCACTGGGCTGGTCCCTCCCACACTTGGCCCACGCAGCCCTCCGGGGTTGGTGGCCCCACTTGGTGGACCCAGGACCCTCCGGTGGTCCCAGATGCATCGATAAAACCCGAAACTTTTCCGGTGACCAAAACAGGACTTCCCATATATAAATCTTTACCTCCGGACCATTAGGAACTCCTCGTGACGTCCGGGATCTCATCCGGGACTCGAACAACATTCGCAACCACATACAAACTTCCTTTATAACCCTAGCGTCATCGAACCTTAAGTGTGTAGACCCTACGGGTTCGGGAACCATCTTGAGACATGACCGAGGCGTTCTCCGGTCAATAACCAACAGCGGGATCTGGATACCCATGTTGGCTCTACATGTTCCACGATGATCTCATCGGATGAACCACGATGTCAAGGACTCAATCAATACCGTATTCAATTCCATTTGTCTAGCGGTATTGTACTTGCCCGAGATTCGATCGTCGGTATCCCGATACCTTGTTCAATCTCGTTTCCGGCAAGTCACTTTACTCGTTCCGTAATACATCATCCCATGATCAACCCCTTGGTCACATTGTGCACATTATGATGATGTCCTACCGAGTGGGCCCAGAGATACCTCTCCGTTTACACGGAGTGACAAATCCCAGTCTCGATTCGTGCCAACCCAACAGACACTTTCAGAGATACCTGTAGTGCACCTTTATAGTCACCCAGTTATGTTGTGACGTTTGGTACACCCAAAGCATTCCTACGGTATCCGGGAGTTGCACAATCTCATGGTCTAAGGAAATGATACTTGACATTAGAAAAGCTTTAGCATACGAACTACGATCTTTGTGCTAGGCTTAGGATTGGGTCTTGTCCATCACATCATTCTCCCAATGATGTGATCCCGTTATCAACGACATCCAGTGTCCATGGTCAGGAAATCGTAACCATCTATTGATCAACGAGCTAGTCAACTAGAGGCTTACTAGGGACATGGTGTTGTCTATGTACCCACACATGTATCTGAGTTTCCTATCAATACAATTATAGCATGGATAATAAACTATTATCGTGAACAAGGAAATATAATAATAAATAATTTATTATTGCCTCTAGGGCATATTTCCAACAGTCTCCCACTTGCACTAGAGTCAATAATCTAGTTCACATCGCCATGTGATCAACACTGATAGGTCACATCGCCATGTGACCAACATCCAAAGAGTCTACTAGTGTCTTAAACTAGTTCACATCACCATGTGATTAAGTCTCAATGAGTTCTAGGGTTTGATCATGTTTTGCTTGTGAGAGAGGTTTTAGTCAACGGGTCTAAACCTTTCAGATCCGTGTGTACTTCGCAATTCTCTATGTCATATTGTAAATGCTTCTTCCACGCTCCACTTGAATCTTATTCCAAATGGTTGCTCCACTATACGTATCCGGTTTGCTACTCAGAGTCACTCGGATAGGTGTTAAAGCTTGCATCGACGTAACCCTTTACCCCGAACTCTTTATCACCTCCATAATCGAGAAACATGTCCTTATTTACTCCAAGGATAATTTTGACCGATGTCCAATGATCCATTCCTGGATCATTCTTGTACCCCTTGACTGGCTCATGGCAAGGCACACTTCCGGTGCGGTACACAGTATAGCATACTATAGAGCCTACGTCTGAAGCATAGGGGACGACCTTCGTCCTTTCTCTCTTTTCTGCCGTGGTCGAGCTTTAACTCTTAACTTCATACCTTACATCTCAGGCAAGAACTCCTTCTTTGATTGATCCATCTTGAACACCTTCAAGATCATGTCAAGGTATGTGCTCATTTGAAAGTATTATTAAGCATTTTGATCTATTCTTATAGATCTCGATGCTCAATGTTCAAGTAGCTTAATCCAGGTTTTCTATTGAAAAACATCTTTCAAATAACCCTATATGCTTTCAGAATTCTACATCATTTACGATCATCAATATGTCAACAACATATACTCATCGAAATTGCAGAGTGCTCCCACTCACTTCTTTGGAAATACAAGTTTCTCATAAACTTTGTATAAACCCAAAATCTTTGATCATCCTATCAAAGTGCATATTCCAACTCCGAGATGCTTACTCCGGTCCTTAGAAGGATTGCTTGGAGCTAGCATACCTTTTAGCATCCTTAGGATTGACAAAACTTTTCTGATTGTATCACGTACAACCTTTCCTTACGAAAACTGGTAAGGAAACTCGTTTTGACATCCATCTGCCAGATTTCATAAATGCAGATTCTGACGGACTTAAGCATCGCTACGGATGAGAAAATCTCATCGTAGTCAACTCCTTGAACTTGTGAAAAGAAAAACTCTTCGCCACAAGTCGAGCTTCATAGACGGTGACATTACCGTCCACGTCCATCTTCTTCTTAAAGATCCATTTATTTCAATGGCTTGCCGATCATCGGGCAAGTCCACCAAAGTCCATGCTTTGTTATGATACATGGATCCTATCTCGGATTTCATGGCTTCTAACCATTTGTCGGAATTTGGGCCCACCATCGCTTCTCCATAGCTCGTAGGTTCATTGTTGTCTAGCAACATGACCTTCAAGACAGGATCACCGTACCACTCAAGCAAAGACGCATCCTTGTCACCCTCACGAGGTACGGTAGTGACTTGATCCAAAACTTCATGATCACTATCATAAGCTTCGACTTCAATTGGTGTAGGTGCCACAGGAACAACTTCCTGTGCCCTGCTACACACTTGTTGAAGTGACGGTTCAATAACCTCATAAAGTCTCCACCATCCTCCCACTCAATTCTTTCGAGAGAAACTCTTCTCGGGAAAGGACCTAATTCTAGAAACAATCCTTTTTGCTTCCGGGCCGAGATCGGAGGTATACCCAACTGTTTTGGGTGTCCTATGAAGAAGCATTTTATCCGCTTTGGGTTCGAGCTTATCAACACGAAACTTTTTCACATAAGCGTCGCAGCCCCAAACTTTCAAGAAACGACAACTTAGGTTTCTCCAAGCGGTGTCGTCTCAATGGAATTACGTGGTGCCCCATTAAAGTGAGTGCGGTTGTCTCTAATGCCTAACCCATGAGCGATAGTGGTAATTCGATAAGAGATATCATGGTGCGCACCATATCCAATAGGGTGCAACTATGATGTTCGGACACACCATCACATTATGGTGTTCGAGGCGGTATTAATTGTGAAACAATTTGCACAATGTCTTAATTGTGTGCCAAAACTCGTAACTCAGATATTCATCTCTATGATCATATCATAGACATTCTATCCTCTTGTCACGAAGATCTTAAACTTCACTCTGAAATTACTTGAACCATTCAATAATTCAGACTTGTGTTTCATCAAGTAAATATACTCAACATCTACTCGAATCATACGTGAAGTAAGAACATAACGATATTCATTGCATGCCTCAAAGCACTCATTGGACTGCACACATCAATATGTGTTACTTCCTACAAGTTGCTTTCTTGTTCCATTTCTTTGAAAACGAGGCTTTCGGTCATCTTGCCCATGTGGTATGATTTGCATGTCTCAAGTGATTCAAAATCAAGTGAGTCCAAACGGTCCATCTGCATGGAGTTTCTTCATGCGTATACACCAATAGACATGGTTCGCATGTCTCAAACTTTTCAAAACGAGTGAGTCCAAAGATCCATCAACATGGAACTTCTTCATGCGTTTTATACCAATATGACTCACATGGCGATTGCCACAAGTAAGTGGTATTATCATTACTATCTTATATCTTTTGGCATGAAAATGTGTATCACTACGATCGAGATTCAATAAGCCATTCCTTTAGGTGCAAGACCATTGAAGGTATTATTCAAATAAACAGAGTAACCATTATTCTCCTTAAATGAATAACCATATTGCGATATACATAATCCAATCATGTCTATGCTCAACGCAAACACCAAATGATAATTATTCAGGTTTAATACTAATCTTGATGGTAGAGGGAGCGTGCGATGTGTGATCACATCAAACTTGGAAACACTTCCAACACATATCGTCAGCTCACCTTTAGCTAGTCTCCGTTTATTCCGTAGCTCTTTTATTTCGAGTTACTAACACTTAGCAACCGAACCGGTATCTTAATACCCTGGTGCTACTAGGAGTACTAGTAAAGTACACATTAACATAATGTATATCCAATATACTTCTATCGACCTTGCCAGCCTTCTCATCGACCAAGTATCTAGCGTAATGCTGCTCCAGTGGCTGTTCCCCTTATTACATAAGCACTTAGTCTCGGGTTTGGGTTCAACCTTGGGTTTCTTCACTAGAGCAGCAGCTGATTTGCCGTTTCATGAAGTATCCCTTCTTGCCCTTGCCCTTCTTGAAACTAGTGGTTTCACCAACCATCAACAATTGATGCTCCTTCTTGATTTCTACTTTCACGGTGTCAAACATCACGAATACCTCAAGGATCATCATATCTATCACGATATGTTATAGTTCATCACGAAGCTCTAGCAGCTTGGTGGCAATGACTTTGGAGAAACATCACTATCTCATCTGGAAGATCAACTCCCACTCGATTCAAGTGATTGTTGCACTTAGACAATCTTAGCACAAGCTCAACAATTAAGCTTTTCTCCCTTAGTTTGCCGGCTAAGAAAATCGTCGGAGGTCTTATACCTCTTGACGTGGGCACGAGCCTGAAATCCCAATTTCACCCCTCGAAACATCTCATATGTTCCGCGACGTTTCGAAAAACGTCTTTGGTGCCTCAACTCTAAACCGTTTAACTGAACTATCACATAGTTATCAAAACGTGTATGTCCGATGTTACGCAACATCCATGCATGACGATTGGGGTTCAGCTCTCTAAGCGGTGCATTAGGGACATAAGCTTTCTCGTCCGCATAATCGCCATCTTGTCATCTTTCAACTATATTTTCTCTAGGAACATATCTAAACAGTGGAACTAAAGCGCGAGCTTACGACATAATTTGCAAAAGGTCTTTTGACTATGTTTAGGATAATTAAGTTCATCTTATGAACTCCCACTCAGATAGACATCCCTATGGTCATCTAAGTGATTACATGATCCGAGTCAACTAGGCCGTGTCCGATCATCACGTGAGACGGACTAGTCATCATCGGTGAACATCTTCATGTTGATCGTATTCCGCTATCGACTCATGCTCGACCTTTCGGTCTCCGTGTTCCGAGGCCATGTCCGTACATGCTAGGCTCGTCAAGTTAACCCTAAGTGTTTGGCGTGTGTAAATCTGTCTTACACCCGTTGTATGTGAACGTAAGAATCCATCACACCCGATCATCACGTGGTGCTTAGAAGCGACGAACTTTAGCAACGGTGCACAGTTAGGGGAGAACACTTCTTGAAATTGTTGTAAGGGATCATCTTATTTCCTACCGTCGTTCTAAGTAAACAAGATGCATAAACACAATAAACATCACATGCAATTATATATAGTAGTGACATGATATGGCCAATATCATATAGCTCCATTGATCTCCATCTTCGGGGCTCCATGATCATCATCGTCACCGGCATGACACCATGATCTCCATCATCATGATCTCCATCATCGTGTCTTCATGAAGTTGTCTCGCCAACTATTACTTCTACTACTATGGCTACGGTTAGCAATAAAGTAAAGTAATTACATGGCGTTGTTTAATGACACGCAGGTCATACAATAAATAAAGACAACTCATATGGCTCCTGCCGTTGTCATACTCATCGACATGCAAGTCGTGAATCCTATTACAAGAACATGATCAATCTCATACATCACATATCATTCATCACATTCTTCTTGGCCATATCACATCACATAGCATACCCTGCAAAAACAAGTTAGACGTCCTCTAATTGTTGTTTGCATGTTTTATGTGGCTGCTATGGGTTTCTAGCAAGAACGTTTCTTACCTACGCAAAACCACAACGTGATATGCCAATTGCTATTTACCCTTCATAAGGACCCTTTTCATCGAATCCGTTCCGACTAAAGTTGGAGGCGGCACCCGCTAGCCACCTTATGCACCAAGTGCATGTCGGTCGGTGGAACCTGTCTCACGTGGAAATGCGTGTAAGGTCGGTCCGGCCGCTTCATCCCACAATACCGTCAAAACAAGATTGGACTAGTAACGGTAAGCATATTGAACATCATCAACGCCCACAACTACTTTGTGTTCTACTCGTGCAAAGAATCTACGCAATAGACCTAGCTCATGATGCCACTGTTGGGGAACGTAGCAGAAATTCAAAATTTTCTTACGTGTCACCAAGATCTATCTATGGAGAAACCAGCAACGAGGGGAAGGAGAGTGCATCTACATACCCTTGTAGATCGCTAAGCGGAAGCGTTCATGAGAACGGGGTTGAAGGAGTCGTACTCGTCGTGATCCAAATCAATGGGAGATCCTAGTGCCGAGCAGACGGCACCTCCGCGTTCAGAACACGTACAGCCCGGTGACGTCTCCCACGCCTTGATCCAGCAAGGAGAGAGGGAGAGGTTGAGGAAGACTCCATACAGCAGCAGCACAACGGCGTGGTGGTGGTGGAGGAGCGTGGCAATCCTGCAGGGCTTCGCCAAGCACCGCGGGAGAGGAGGAGGAGGAGAGGCAGGGCTGCACCAAGAGGGAGAAGTTCTCATGTCTGGCAGCCCCAAAACCTCAAGTATTTATAGGGGGAGGGGAGGGGGCTGTGCCCCCTCTAGGGTTCCCTCCCCAAGGGTGGCGGCAGCCCCAGATCCCATATGGGAGGCGGCTAGAGGGCGAGAGAGGGGAGGCGCGCCTGGGGTGGGCCTTAGGGCCCATCTGCCCTAGGGTTTGCCCCCTCCCACTCTTCCTGCGCCTTGGGCCCCTTGTGGGGGGTGCACCAGCCCACAGGGCTGGTCCTCCCACACTTGGCCCACGCAGCCCTCCGGGGTTGGTGGCCCCACTTGGTGGACCCCAGGACCCTCCCGGTGGTCCCAGACGTTCTGATAAAACCCGAAACTTTTCCGGTGACCAAAACAAGACTTCCCATATATAAATCTTTACCTCCGGACCATTACGGAACTCCTCGTGACGTCCGGGATCTCATCCGGGACTCCGAACAACATTCGGTAACCACATACAAACTTCCTTTATAACCCTAGCGTTATGGAACCTTAAGTGTGTAGACCCTACGGGTTCGGGAACCATGCAGACATGACCGAGACGTTCTCCGGTAAATAACCAAGAGCGGGATCTGGATACCCATGTTGGCTCCCACATGTTCCACGATGATCTCATCGGATGAACCACGATGTCAAGGACTCAATCAATCCCGTATTCAATTCCCTTTGTCTAGCGGTATTGTACTTGCCCGAGATTCGATCGTCGGTATCCCGATACCTTGTTCAATCTCGTTTCCGGCAAGTCTCTTTACTCGTTCCGTAATACATCATCCCGTGATCAACCCCTTGGTCACATTGTGCACATTATGATGATGTCCTACCGAGTGGGCCTAGAGATACCTCTCCATTTACACGGAGTGACAAATTCCCAGTCTCGATTCGTGCCAACCCAACAGACACTTTCAGAGATACCTGTAGTGCACCTTTATAGTCACCCAGTTACGTTGTGACGTTTGGTACACCCAAAGCATTCCTACGGTATCCGGGAGTTGCACAATCTCATGGTCTAAGGAAATGATACTTGACATTAGAAAAGCTTTAGCATACGAACTACGATCTTTGTGCTAGGCTTAGGATTGGGTCTTGTCCATCACATCATTCTCCCAATGATGTGATCCCGTTATCAACGACATCCAATGTCCATGGTCAGAAACCGTAACCATCTATTGATCAACGAGCTAGTCAACTAGAGGCTTACTAGGGACATGGTGTTGTCTATGTACCCACACATGTATCTGAGTTTCCTATCAATACAATTATAGCATGGATAATAAACGATTATCGTGAACAAGGAAATATAATAATAACTAATTTATTATTGCCTCTAGGGCATATTTCCAACATCGATATCAATGAAAAGGGTTGTATCTATGGACTGGACTGCAGAATGCCAGAAGAGAAGGGGAAAGCCTAGCCTATCGAAGACTAGCATCTTCTGGAAACCACCATCTTGCAGCAACAGGAGGGAGTAGAGTAACATAAAGTAAAGTAGTAGAAGTGTTATGAACCTCGACCAGAGATCCTTTCTCGACTCCCTGCGAGAAAGCAATCCCAGAGCCATACTATCAAGTTCTCATCATAATCTAATTCTCGTCACAAGTATCCAGTTCTAGTTGTATCGATCAGGATACAACTCCAAGTGTCCGTTACCATAGGACAGGCTATCAGGATACCACGCTCGATTAACTCCTGTCGGACACACTTTCCTGGGTCATGCCCGGCCTCGGCCAAACAATACGCCGCAACCCGACCTAGGCTTAATAGAGAGGCCAGCACGCCGGACTAAACCTATGCCCCAGGGGTCATGGGCCATCTCCCCGGGAACTCCTGCACGTTGCGTGGGCGGCCGGTGAGCAGACCTAGCTACCTCCTTCAACAAGGCAGGCGCTTACGCAGTCCAACCCGGCGCGCGCTGCTCAGTCGCTGACGTCTATTAAGCTTCAGCTGATGTATACGACGCATAACGCCCATACTATGCCCACGTGATGGTTATTGCTATCAGGCCAGAGGCACCTCGGATCAAATATCCAAATCGTAGTGGATTAGGAACGCGCGGTAACAAGCAGAGACTCACGAAAGATGTGACCCCGTCGCCCCGTCTCGAGGACTTGCGGCAAGGGCTAAGAATGCCCGGCCACGCCTCGTAATTATCTCGCGGGCACCCTCCAGGTCAACCCGACTCCTCATCACTCGCAAATATGCTCGCGCGGGTACCCCTCAGGGCCGACCCGTCTTTAGTAACATGGTTCAGTGTAAATTCATAGTAACCATAGTAACCGTGTGTCTAACACCAAGGGGAAAACCTGAGGAATCACCCTTGACAGATTCCACTCAATGTAATCATCAAGGTGAACGTAAGAGGAACCACACTCGAAGTTCACACTTGAGGGGTTGCACGACAGAGTCGTATCGGAAGTGGTTAAGGCGGAATCACCCATGATGAGCACGACCGAATAGCTACACTACAGAGTAACATCAGAAGTGCTAATGAGGTCTCACCCCCGGCACTCGATAGTAACCCAGTAGTGTCGAGCAACTAAGGGGAAAATGATGTGCGGTGTCGAGGCCTGGTCTTCGATCCCGTTGGTCGGGTCTTCGATGATGAAGCAGAGGCAACAAGGACAAGGTGGGGGTCACTGATGGATCACTAACCAACCTATACTAGGCAGTTTAGGATAAGCAGGTAAGGTACAATGAGCAGGTTACCAAAAGCAGGCTATGCATCAAAATAGGAGCAAACAATAACAGTAGCAAAATCTAATGCAAGCATGAGAGAATGGAATGGGCGATATCGGGATGATCAAAAGGGGGAGCTTGCCTGGTTGCTCTGGCAAGGAGGGGTCATCGTCGACATAGTCAATCATAGGGGCGGCATCGGTCTCAGGGTCTACCGAAGAGAACAGGGGGAAGAAACAATAAATATAAAGCAAACATAGCATCACAAAGCATGACGTGGCAATAAGTTGTGCCGGGTGTGACCTAACGTATAGCTACACGATAAAGGTGAAGGAGGAATTCAACCGGGAATGTATTCCCAGTTTCGGACCTGTGTTAGACAGATGACCGGAGGGGGTATGTTCCATGTTCAGATAGTTAGAGGCATCTGACAGGTATTTGGGTAGCGTATTCGGGTTCGACTCATTTTTCTAATCAACTTTCATATAGAAAACTTCTTCATCCGAGCTACGGTTTATTTTCTATGAATTTTCAAAGATTAAACCATTTTCTGGAATTATTTAAATTAACAAAAAAGGAATTATGACATCAGCAGGGTGTCAGCATGACATCAGCAGGTCAACAGACCCGCCGACTGGTCAAACTGACCAGTGGGTCCCACATGTCATAGACAGAGGGCTACCAGTGGGTTATTTTAATTGAACGGGGGTTAATTAGTAGTTGGGCCCCACATGTCAGTCACTAATTAGTTTAGCTAATTATTTTTATTTAGGAAAATGTTTTAATTAGGTTAATTAGGCGGGGGGCCCGTGTGTCAGTGGCACTGAGTGCCCAGTCAGCATAGTTGACCACGGTCAACGTCGTCAACTGGGTCCAGGGGGGCCCACGGGCAGCGACCCAGAGGCGGGCCCCGCCGGTGCCAAGTCAGCACCGGCGCCGGAGAGAGAGCTCCGGTGACCAAGGCAACGGCGGAGCCTCACCGGAGTTGGCCGGGGCCGCGCTACAGGGGGCCTCAGGACCTGCGGCTTGGACGTAAGGGCGCGGCCCGGCGCCGCGCACACGATGGTGACGACGACGGCGTCCGGGGCAGCCGAACATCGCTGGCGGCGAAGCGGCAATGGCGTTCGGGAGCGTGTTGGGAAAGCCTACGGGGCGCCAAATCGGTCGCGGCTGGTCGCGTTCGAACGGGCCTTCGACGCCGCATCCATCTACGGTGGTGGCGCGGCCCGTAACGGGCTGGAACGACGACGACGAGAGGCGGGGCGGACGCCGGCGTTCGGCCGCGGTTGGAGACGAGGCTAAAGGGCACGCGAGGGAACAGAGAGATGGGAGGGGAATAGGGGCTCACTTTGCGGCACGCACGGTGGCCCTCGGAGGTTTAGTAGCAGTAGAGACGGCGCCGGAGACGAAGAAGGGCGGCGACGACCGGAGACGTGGACGAAAAGGGATCCGGCGCTTCGGTGCTCCCCAACTCCAGCTGAGGCCACCGGTCGATGGAGAGGACGATGGCAGAGCTCCCCGACAGGTTGGCGAGGCGCGGCGAGGTCGGTATCCGCGAGGACGGGCGAGGCACGGCGGTGACCGCGTCAGTCTCCTCTCCAAAACGAAGGAGAGGGGGAGAGAGAGAGAGAAGGGGATCTGGAGAGCGAGGGGCGAGGTGAGTGGGGTGGCAGACGAGTGGGAGGTGAGGGGGCCGAGGCGTCGGGGCGGTGGAGGCCTTATCCCGTTCGGCGGGGACGGCGAGGTGGTCGGGCGGCGACGAGCCCCTGTAGCGACGCGCACCGGGGGAACAGAAGGGAAAGGAGAGCGACCCGGGAGGAGAACTGGGCCTGGCCGGCTGGGCCTGTCTCTGTGGCCTTAGGCCCAGGGGCTGGGGGGTTCCCTTTTTCTATGTTTTTCGCAGCTTTTTCATTTTCTTTTAGCCACTAATGACTTGCAAAATTATGCCAGTGGCCAAAACAATTTCAAGAATTAAAGTGCACTGCCACAAAAATATTGTGAGACTTTTGAAATAGTTTGCCAATTTTATAAATTAAAAAGGCATTTGATTTATTGCTTAGGTCACTGCTTTAAGTAGGTTAGGACACTCAAACCCTTTGCAAAAATGTTGGTTCACCACCAATATTAGTTGTGGATTATTTGGAACATGATGAACATTTTAGTTTTCATGTCTGAGCATTTTTGAATCTCACACATAAATTCAAATTGAATTCAACTGGAATTTGAAATGGAATATTGATCAAAGTGACCAAGCACTGTTATAGCAAAATGATTAGCTTGATATCAGGGATTACTGTAGCATCATTACACCAGGGTGTTACAGTAGTGCCTGATCAGGTAGATGAATAGCCAAATGCACCATCACATCAAACAAGGCTGGAGGATATATCTTGTCAAGGTCGCATAGGATAGTTGGTATCTTGTCTCTAAGATGCTCCAAAGCATCTACCCTAATATTTCTACTGCAGAGTTCCCTGAAGAATTGTCCCAACTACGCAATCGCTCAGTATAAGTCGGCGGCCCAATCCTCTAAGGATAACAGGTAAAACCCTTTGAAGTAGGACGTGGCAGTCATGAGTTTTCAACCCTTGTACCTTGTTTCCATCTGCACTGACTCTCCTTTCAGGGTTGGAAGAAAATCCATGTGGGAATCTCACACGTGACAGGACCTCGCAGAATTCTTTTCTTTTTTACCTTCTCCAAGACGTACACATCTGGTGCCATATCCCGTGGTTTACCTTCATCTTCCACCTGCAAATCCTTTCTGATACCCAGATGTGTCAAATCAATCCTAGATTTTAAGGTATCTTTCGTCTTGCCTTCAATATTAAGTGTGCCGATAATGTTGTCACATATATTTTTCTCCATATGCATCACATCAAGATTATGCCGTAGATCCAAATATTTCCAATACTCCAAGTCCCACAAAGTGGACCTGCGGGTAAATAATAATCTCTCTTCTGCCCTGCCGCACTTCCTTTTCCCGCTACCATTACCAGGATGGCTTCCTGGTGTAATATGCCTGACCTTCTCTAATTCCACTTGCAACTCATCAGCGGTGAGCCTCTTTGGCGCATCGCGGTTGTCATGCTTTGCATTGAACACATGTCTTTGGTATTTTTTAGGACGCGGCTTGTCCTTGGCAAGGAAACGGCGGTGTCCAATGTAACAGATCTTGCTAAGTATTGCGTATGACAGCGGATTCCTGTCACAACGAACACATGCATTGTAACCATGTGTCGTTCACCCTGACATAGTGCCTAAAGCCAGATAATCATGGATGCACCAAATTATAACAGCACGCAGAAAGAAATCAGCTGGTGGGCTGCTATATAGGTCTCGAGTGAGAACACCCTTCCATAGCTGTTGAAGTTCCAACAAGAGGCTCCATGAATAAATCAAAATCCTTTCCAGACTTTTTGGACCTGGGATGAGCAAGGCCATCATGTAGTTTAATTCTTTAGTGCAGACATTTGGAGGCATGTTGTAAGGGATAACAAGCACTGGCCACATGCTATATGTGGCGCTCTGGTGGCCAAATGGGTTAAATCCATCTGAAGCTAAGCCAAGTCTAATGTTTCTCGGGTCAGCAGCAAAAATTTTGTGTTTCTGATTGAAGCTTTTCCACTAACTACCATGTGATGGAACGATCATTACATTCTGATCTCTGTACTCCTAGTTCCTAGAATGCCACAGTACATCCTCTCTTGTTTCAGCATCATGAAACAACCTCTGCAATCTTGGTGTAATTGGAAAATGTCTCCGAACATTATGAGGAATCCTCTTCACAGCATCGCCATCTTTCCATCTTGATGATTTGCATTTCGGGCATTCACTTAAGTTGGCATAATCCTTCGTGAATGTAACACAATTATTCTTACAAACATGGATCATATCATATCCAATTCCAACTGCACGAAGGAAATTCTTCATTTTACTGTAGATGTGTGGCAGCTCAGACGCATCTGGGAAAGCTTTGCGGAAAGCAGCCAACATTGCATCGAATGCTTTGTTGGTCATCCGCTCAGATGTCTTCACCTGAAGAAAAGTGACCATATCTGAGAATACTGACAACTTATTTCCTGGTGTGACAGCCACGTTGCATTGTTCCAACATGCGGGCCCACCGTTTTTCTTCTGCAGGTGAAAGTTCACGAAATGCACGAGCATTTCGTAGTATTGTTTCAATGTTGGTCAAACTCACTGGCTCCGCCACCACCACCTCCTCCTCCTCTTCCACCTGAGCATCAGGCAGATCAAGATGGTGATCTGCTGCTTCCACATAGTCAGTAACATTGATGTTCACAACTTCACCATGATGAACCCACCTAGCATATGTGACCGACATCCCATACAAGTGTAGATGATTTTGCATAGTTGACTAGGGTCTTGTAACTGAATTCATACAACTGCTACATGGGCAGAGCACACCTGATTTTGGACCACCGTACTCAGCTGTGATAAAGTTCATGAAGTTTTCAACCCCCTCGACATATGCAGCGGAGAATCTTCGAGTAGAAGTTATCCAAGTCCTGTCCATCTGTTAGACATACAAATTAGTTCTTCTACTAGATATTATAGGAAAAACATATATGCTTTTTTATGAAGTCCAGAAAAAATAACCTAGGTCGATGTCTAAAGCTATGGCAAGATATTTGGACGAGCAGATCTAAGTAACGAAATATATTTAAAGCTAATTTAGCAAACAGATTTGAGTGCTAAATTATGGCAGGCTGTTTCAGCATTCAATGAGGCCGAGCACATAGCCATCGAACAAAGATCGAGTATAAAACGGTGTAGAGCTATTTCACCTAACAGATTGACTACTAGACCATGGCAATCTACGTCACAATAAATATATGGCGGGATATTTTAGCAACTAATCGGGCTTGGCATGCCATCTCAGCTAAGTAGATTGAGTGCAGAATAGGGCAAGGAAGCTTCTTAAGCAGAGCATATTGACTGTAAACTACTTCGGCAAAGCGTGAGATTAACAACGTCTATCAGCTAACATTCAGCGCTACACCGACATGCACGGGGCTTCAATCTAGAATGTGCGTACCGTGGGAGAAGCTGACTGCCGTGCATCTCCACACGAACATCGCTAGCGGTGGCGGTGTTGACCGTCGTGCGCCTCCACAAGAACGTCGCCAGCGGTGGTGGTGCGGCTCGAGGACGCCAGTCTACGAGAGCGTACTGTGGGAGCGAGAGAATTGTCGTGCGTCCCCTCGACGAACCGCGGCGTCGACATATCAGCGCGGCGGGGAGGGCGGCTTTGGCAGAGTGAATGGAGTGGATGGGGACGGGGGGAGGGGGTTTGGGGAATATTATTGGCTAGTTGGCCGAAGGACGGTTGAATTTGGGATTTGGGGGGAATTTTGGGGGGGGGGGGGGGTTCGCGTGGTGGGCGGGGGGAGTTTGGCGCATGGTCGGTTTCTCCAAATGCAGTCCCACGGATCAGTGAAGAGGCAAGCCGAAGCGCGTTCCGTTCGTGTGAGCCGTGTGCAGGACCGAACGTGTGTGGGGTGCAATGCGACCACGACAGAGGTGCTGTGAGTGTACCCCCTTTTTCCTTTTAAACTAGGTGCTTCAACCCCACAAAAAAAACTTGGTGCTTCGCGTGATCCATCGATACTGCTACTAGTAATCCGGTAATCCCGACTAAAGCGGCGCGACAGGGTCTTTTCCCGCGCGATATGCTGGGAGGTTGGCTTAGTTGGTTTTTTTGGACGAGTAATGCTACACCTATCTAATCCCAGTTATGTAATTAACGTAATGTGAAAGGTGTGAGCTGTTGATTGTAGATTGGGGGAGGGATGGGCCCACAACCATGAAAATTAGGGAGGAGAGAGAGAGGCAATTTACGTTAACCCTTTCGTAAGTTCCCGTAGATGTAGAAAGATGTGAAATGCGTGAATGTGTAGTTGACATACTATTGGAGTGCCTAATATAAATTGTGTATGTAGACCCTATGTGTTTATTTACTTCGCATATTAGCTTTGTCTCGGTTCATTAAAGAGCAGAGTTGGTGATGATGGTGTGCCTGCCATCCTGCAATATAGGCCTTCCGATCTATATCTAACGGATAGGAAGGAAACTATGACAATTTACCCACACTCCTCTCCACATTTGCAGATAAGGCCTTCCTTCGTTCATCCTTTTCTCCCACAAGATCTTGATGTCCCGTGCAACGCACGGGCATCTTGCTTGTACTCCTACAATATACTATATTATTGTGAAAGTTCATATACACCGGCCGAGATTAATGCAAACACGGAGGATTTTCATTAGATTTCGAACTTTTAGGACAGAAAAATAAAAGAAACCCGACCCTAAACCTATTCTACGGCGGCGACCGACGTTCTCCATCTGCGATCTCCATGTACAGGGGCGGGGTTCAAGACGAAGGTGCGGTCTCCGGCGAGGAAGAGTAGAACACGACAGATGGACCGGCCAGTTTGCACACCATGTCGTGCCGCCTCCCATGCCCTACTCATCCTCATCCTCGGAGGAGTCCCCGACCTCGGCGGTGGTGGACGTTGGACATCGGCAAGTAGGACGCGTGGCTGACGGTGCTCCCGTCATCGGCCGCCATCGTGGCCACCGCTTGTGCTGTCGCGTCCGCATCCGGCTACGCTGCTATTGCGTCGCGAGCGGCGACTTGAGCGAGGGCGGCGACCTCGAGCTACATCCCCGAAGACAAAGCTCTCCCGCAGAGCGTTCGCGCTCGCGGTCATGGCGGATGTGGTGCCGGGTAGCAGGACGATGCGCTATGGTGTGGAGGTTAGCTGGGCATTGCCACTTTAAGTAGCGCATTCTGGTGAGTCCAAAGCGTCCGGGCGCGTCATTAAGTCACCGGAGTTTGTTCCTCGGGCACCGAGCCTCTTAACGACAACATACAGACGGACGCCATGAATGCGGGCAGCTGGCGCTGGCTGGGAACGCACTGCGCCACGGTGCGAGGGACGAGGGTTTTTGGTGTGCCAGGGTAGTCAGCTGCAGTCGTAGCAACGTTGGAGATGCCCTTTGCTCACATGCGACCCCACATGTCATTGAAAAAGCAAGACAACCCGGCATGGTCTCAGGTCCTGGGGATGCAGGTGGCCGCGCTACACCACTTGGCGGACGCGTCGCGGTGCACGCGCACTTCGGCGCCCCGTGCATCCTCGACGAGCTGGGTGTTAATCTGCTGGTCATGCCACGGCGCTAACGCCACCCTCGGCACACTGAAACCGACTATGTCCAGCGACGATGAGTGTGTCGCTCACCGCAGCCGCCCTGTCCAGAGGCAGTGCTAGAGCTGCGCCACGTTGCTGGCCCCCACGACCCACATGAACGGTTGCCGGTGGCGAGGAGGTCGTGGGCCAGCTCCTCCATTGGACTAGTCCGCGCCATGTCGTCCCGATAGGTGTGCCCCACATGTCGGTTTCCCTATTTTCCCGGCCATATTCGAGCGTCGGTGCTCCGCGTTGCGCATTAGGCATAGAACATGTGGTTTTTGTGCCCTGGTTCAAATGTGGTACACTACCAAGTTGTTACCCTAGCCCCAAGTGTGGTGGTTTTGCGTACGGTACCACCCTTTGCCTTTTCAGGTTGTGAAGCGTAACACTTGATTAAGTAGCCGTATGGTGTGCTAAATGTAGGTGTCCAACTGTTTGAAAGAATAATTGAGGTGTGCCCGGTCCGTGCCCTCATTTAGGGGTCCAACTTACCATGTTCTGGCAGTAGTAACTATACTAGTCCCTGCGTACTCCCTCTGTTTTTATTTACTCCGCATTTTAGCTTTGCTCAAAGTCAAACTTTGTAAACTTCGACAAAGTTCATAGATAGAAATAATAACATATACAATAACAAATCAATACCATTAGATTCATTATTGAATATACTTTCACATCATATATATTTGCTATTGTAAATGTTCATATTTCTACTCTTACTAGCAAGATGCCCGTGCGATGCACGTAACATCAAGATGCATTTGTATGACTAGTTTATATTGTGAGAGAAAAGGAGGAATGAGGGAAGGCCTTATTTGCAATTGTGGAGAGGTGTGTGGGTACCTTTTTGCAAAATTGCCATAGTTTCCTTCATATCCGCCAGATATAAATCGGGCGGCCTATATTTCAGGATGGCAGGCACACCATCATCACCAACTCTATTTTTATGTACACTAGCAAGATGCCTGCCGAGTATCATTCGCATGTGGGCCTAGACCATGCTTGTATTTCCAATGTTGTAATTTGTCCGACATGCATACAAACAAACGGTTCATTTAAAGTTTCACTTTGCCTCCACAACGTGTCGCTTCCCGTCTTAGTTTTGACATCCCGTTCGGTTCATGCCCCGACACATCTTGACGAGATCGATTGATGTTGAGAGATTAATTGTGTGTCATGCAAGGAGATAAAGGTTTGGTCTGTTTCTATGATAGAAATGACCCGCGGGCGGGGGGGGGGGGGGGGGTTGGGGATAAGAGGGATTATATTGTACGTTCATAAGCAAAACAAACGTATTGTACCCACCCTAGTCCTCTTTCAATCGATCTCCGGACCCCGAGATGAAATCGAGAGAAAACGAGTGGGTGCATGTGTGATACCTAAGGCAGATTCAAAATTTTGAACCGGTGATCATAGCATCCATAAATCATATATAAAGGGTATTCAATGTTCGTTTCGCTTTTGAACGTAAAATATACTCCCTCCGATCCTTTCTAGTTTACATATAAGTTTTATGTGTAGTCAAAGTATCTCTACTTTGATCAAACTTACAGAAAAAAGTATCAACATTCAACAACGCCCAATCAATATTGTTAGATTCGTACGTACTCCTAGATTTGTATTCAAACAGAGATGGTTTCCAATTTGTTTTCAACCACGTGAATGTGCTTGTTCTCGCGCATGCTCTTCCTACTAGGATTTCCATGTATAGCCAGTCCAATAGTAAATTTTTTTAAGCTCCCTGTCCAATAGTACTAGTGGAGTACTGACAACATCTGTAGTAGAGTATGCAGTGCTCATAGTACTCCCTCCTTCCATTTATATAGGGCCTAAGAGCAAATCTAATAAGGCCTAGTCAGCAGGCTATAAGACTTGTAAGGTAATTAAAATCCTACTTGGAGGAGTGAGAAGAGAGGAGAGAGAGTGAAGTGGGCTCTTCCAATCATATACCTTGTTCATAGATCAAGAAAAAATAGTATGCATGCAACTCTCTTCCAATCATATACCTTGCTCATGCAAATATTAAATGCTTAGAGCCAACCTAATAGCCATTATAAGAGCCAACTTACATGGCACTTTTGCATATGTGAAGGAGAGAGATGTGAAAAAGTAAGGGGAGTGAGCTCTCATGCAAGAGCCTAGCTATATACGCATTCCTAGGTAAATACAATAAATATGAAGAAAGAGATAGAGAGGAGATGGGAAAATGTACTAATACAATAGCCAACATTTTATATTATTATTTTGCGGGAAATAGCCAACCTTATAGCCCACACTATTGTATGAGTGCATATAGATGATGGCTATAGATGACATGGCAGTTCCTTATAGCCATCGGCTGGCTATATTATTAACCATGCTCTATGCGTTTTTTAAAACCGCCTTTAACTATTGACAAGATTAATAGTACATGAGATGTATAATGTGAAAATTATATCATTGGAAGCTCCTTTCACATACGAATTTGACCGTATGCTTTGTGTAAGTTGCATGTCATATATTATTACTCTAACATTTGGTCAAATTAGCCTCGAAAAACGCATTAGGCCCTCAGTAGATGGAAGGAGGGAGTAGTAGTGGAAGTGGATCCTCGACATAGGTATCCCTGCCTTACCCTCCCTTTCACCACTTATCATGGACCCCATGCTTGCTAGGCCCCGCATGTCAGTTACTCAATGGGTTCGGCCACGTCAGGGGATCCTCATATGTAGTATACTCCCTTTGTTTTTATTTACTCCGCGTAAACAGAGGGAGTAGTAGTATAAATGACGCGGGCGGCGGAGGGGAGGGACGTCGGTTTGCTCTCAACTGCAGTCCCACAAGCGAGTGAAAACGCAAGACGAAGCGCGTTCCAATCGGTGAACGATGTGGAGGGTCCAGCGTGCCGGGGTGCAACGCGAATGCGACAAGAGCGATGTAGAGTCAAAACCGATTGACCTTCGCTGCTCGGTCGGAACCACTATTCACACCAGAACCTTCGCTGCTCGTCCTACGCCAGCAGCTGCCCAAAAACCACACCTCCTCTCCAGCCCATTCCCCCACCTTTCGATCCCCTAGCCCGCATCAAGCGTCCCTAGTTCGCCGGAAAGCCATGGTGCGCCGCAAGATCACGTACTACAAGATGCTGACGCCGGAGCGCCGCATAGAAATCGCGGTAGCGGTCCGCGCCACAGAGCTCCGTTCCCAAGCTTGCTTTGCGGCGGGCCAATCCCCGAGTTCTCTGGAGCCAAGCTACGAGGAGGAGGAAGCCGATCCAATGTTCATGGCGGAGGTCGCGGCGCAGAAGGCCCTCGATGGGTATGAGACGTTGGACATCGACTTCATGCCGGTGTCCGGGTCCCCCATGGTCCAGGCGGCCCAGCGGTTCAACCTGGCGATACTAAAGGAGGACCGGGAGGCAGAGGCTCAACTCGTCGCAGAGCGCGCGCATGCCGCTGCCATCAAGGCTCTCCTGCAGGCGGTACCGGATGTCGTGGATGTAAACCGGGCGGTGCAGGCTCAACTCGACGCGGAGCGCGCGGATGCCGCTGCCATTGAGGCCCTCCTGCAGGCGAAACCGGACATCCTGGACTTGAACCAGTCAGCAGAGGCTCAACTCGACACGGAGCGTGCGGATGCCGCTGCCATCGAGGCCCTCCTGCAGGTGGAACCGGACGTCCTCGACTTGAACTGGGCGGCGGAGGCTCAACTCCACGCGGAGCGCGCGGATGCCGCTGCCATCGAGGCCCTCCTGCAGGCGGAACCGGACGTCCTCGACTTGAACCGGGCGGTGCTCTCATTCGTGCAGAGTGCCCGCACGCTCCGCGTGAATGATTAGCTGGAGACCGAGGACAACCACGGTGCAGAGACACATGTCGGTAGCTACGGCTGGTTCGCGCCGGCAGCCAAAGACGACAAGGCCGTCTCGTTCCACGAGTAGTGATAGTTTTTCTTTATGTTGTTGTTTTTAGGGATCTTTTGCTGTGTAAAAACATATATTGTTATGCAAGTCGCCTAACTTTCATCATTTGGGTCAGTCTACCATTTCAGGCGGTTGGATGAATATCCTACATCTCCTAACCCTTCTTCCTCACCTCTTCTTCTTCCCCAACAGACCACCGCACGGGCCGTACGGATCCACCCCAACATGCGATTGGATAAACATAATGTATGAATGAAAATTATCTGTCAACGGTAGCATGTGTCAGTGAGGGTGCGTTCCCTTGGTTGGGTTTGCGGCATGCAAGAGCGACTGTGTGAGGGTGCGGTGCGACCGCCACGTGCAGGAGCGACCGTGTGAGGGTGCCGTGCGACCGCGACAGTCGTGCACAAGTGTACCTCCTTTTCATTTTGAAAACTTTAGGCAAGCTTGGCAAAAATGTGTGGCGAAGTATGGCAATGCAAGGCCTAGACCCAAACAGGATAAGTACGTACGTACTAGGAGTACTAGTGTTAAAAAAGAAAGGTGGGGTTTTCCTTCACGGGATTAATCGATACAAATCCTCGTTTGACGTGTCAATTAATGCATTTTTTTTCTCCAAAGCCCAAAGAGCTAACCATCTCACTTCTCGTCACTTTGATTAATGCAGCGCCATGCAAACAAACCTTCTCACTTCCGCATGCATGCAAGGGTATACTAATGTCCTTGGTTCCTAGTACGAGGAAAACCCCATCAATTTTGCCTCGATTAGTGTTAGTGGCCTTTTGCAAATTGTAATTTTGATATACTGGCCTTGTGTACAAAAAAATGGAGGTAGTAACTATTTGACTTCCTTCCCCATTACGATGACGTCGACGATATCTCGAACGCTGTGGTTTGGCGAAGTGCGTTCGACGGAGAACACCATTGGGGGAGACCACGGTAAGTCGTTCGCATGTGCCGCCTGCAAGCCGAGACAACCGCCTTATTTGCATCCAGGAAGTCCATTGAACCAAAGGACGCGTAAATGTACTAGTACTACTAGTACACAATAGCGTCGTCCGTCCAGCTTAGTGCGGTGAGGTGGTTTCTCGAAGAAGACGATGGAGAAGCGGAGTCGGTGAAGAGTGAAATGATGGTTGCTTCGTCTGTGCTTTGTGATTCGACGCCTCACTTCTTTGTGATTTGTGATAGAAGGGACAGGGGAGTAGACTCTGTGCTCTATACTGTACATGCGTCCAAGCACGGGAGAAAGAGGAGAGACGTTGCATTTTTCTATTCCTTCAATCAATCAATCAATCAGGGAGCTTCGGTTCCATCTTTTTGGCTTTGGCAGCACCATCCACAATGGTTCCCATCGATGACAAAAGTTATTTTCACATTTGGCTACCCATTGTGGATGCCCTTAACCGTACCACTTGGTTTTGCTCCTGTGTGCTATCTATACAAATCTCAATTATATTGATCTAAAAAAATTATAGAATCAAGATTAGTAAAAAGGGGGGATTTTGCCGCGCGGATGGCAGTGGAGGTTTCTTATTTTTAGAGGACGTTGGCCTTGCGGTTTGCTAACATGCGGTCCCATGTGTTAGTGCTTTACCAAGCCGATCCACGTCCCACATGAGACAGAACAACGGCAGAAGCAACACGTGGTTAACTTGAAGAAGATGAGGGAGAAGCGGATTCAGCAACGAGTGAAATGATGGTTGCTTCATCCCTCCAACTTATTTTTTTAGCATTATTACTTCGTCCCTCCAACTTAACTGCGGGAAAGGTGCAGCTTTGTGATTTGACACCTCATTGCTCATTACTACGCCAGCGCCATGACTGGGGTGCTTCACCCCTGCTGCTCTGCACTCTGTTTCGGTATGGCACGTGGACTTGATAGCATGATGTCCCACATGTCGGTGAACAGGACTAGAACATTTATGAAAGTGAGTGCTCCACTCTTACGACGGAGGAGTACACGAGACGGCGGCCCCATGAACTGTCACTTGTACTGTATAGTACTATAGTTTTGCTGTTTCGCACGATCCATCGATACAAACCTGATTAAACAGGAAAGGGCGGGATTTTTCCCACGTGGTAGATGATACTGGCCATACATTTCAAAGCAATTTAATGTATGCAAACTGAATAATTAAGTAACAATATGATATCTAGTAAAACTAAAAACACATATCATTTATGTGTTAGAGTGTAGTAGTGGTGATGTATTGCATAGTTGTTAGATGTAACATGCGAGAACGTGTAGAGATGTAGTTTTGGAGGGCCTACAGAGAGAAACGTGTAATACGGTCACCGAACTTTAATACGCTCATTACGGTCAATATATACGTTTTGCGGTGATTATACGGTCACTTGCTCACCGTTCAGCATCGGATTGCACTCTGTTGACCGTCCAAATAGTCTGCGTGGCACCATGTTGACTAGTTAAATTGACCATGTTCCTTGTGGGTCCCACATGCCAGTTCACATAGGAAAAAGGTCAGATAAACACAAATTTATGCAGGCGCGACAAGAATCCAACCCGTGAGCGGGAATCACCTGGTTGTGCATGTGTCTGTCAGGGCATGATGTGTGCGCATGCACGTGTAGGTTGAGCACTTGAGCGTGAGAGTGTGTGTTGGTCGTGTGGTGTGTGCATGCATGTGTGTGTGTGTGCGTGTGAGTGTTGCATGCGTGTGTGGCTGCGTGTGTACGTGTGAGTGTTGTGTGCGTGCGTGGCTGCATGTGTTCGTGTGAGTGTTGCGTGCACGCAGTTCGTGTGCATGTGTGCATGTGTGTATAATCACCACACCAGCTCCTGTGTGTTAAAACAGACGGCTTAGCATACCAATACAAGGCCACCTTGTCCGTTGTGCCCGCACTTCGAACCACCGTCCAATATTTTTTGTCGTTTGTTTTCATTCTTACTAGCAAGATGCCGGTGCGTTGCACGTAACATCAAGATGCATTTGTATGACTAGTTTATCTTGTGAGAGAAAAGGATGAATGAGGGAAGGCCTTATTTGCAAATGTGGAGAGGTGTGCGGGTACCTTTTTGCAAAATTGCCATAGTTTCCTTCCTATCCGTCAGATATATATCGGACGGCCTATATTGCAGGATGGCAGGCACACAATCATCACCAACTCTGTTTTTTATAAGAGTGTAGAAGAGTAGATACAAGCCAACAGGTGGGCCCAATGGCAGTGAGATAATGTGATGCAACACTACAGGTGCCACGTGGAGCGTTTAATTGGTCAGCTAGTCGTGTCTTGAGCAAATACAGAGCTATACGGTGAGCCCGTGGATCGTATAATAACCACAAAACGTAAATGGTGACCGTAATGAGTGGATTCTGAAGTCCAATGTATGTATCGTGCTTTCGCTCCAAATACAATGATCGTCACTGTATATATCGCGAGAGAAAGATGAAACATGCGTGAATGTGCTAGGGGCTTAATTTTAGAGGACCTGGAGATAGTTTGTGTGCGTACGTGAAAGGGGCATAGAGGGGGTGTATGCGATGGGGAGAGAGATGCTCTTCGTTTCACTTTATTATGACTAACTTTATACTCCCTCCGTTTCTTTTTAGTCCGCATATAAGGTTTGGTCAAAGTTAAGCTTTGTAGAGTTTGACTAACTTTATATTAAAAAATATAAACATTCACAATATGAAATCAACATTATGAGATGCACCTTGAAACGTATTTTCGTACTATATAGTTTTAGTATTGTAGATGTTCATATTTTTTTATATAAATTTGGTCAAACTTTGTGTAGTTTGACTTTGACCAAATCTTATATGCGAAGTAAAAAGAAATGGAGGGAGTATATAGTATAAAATATAAATATTCATAGTGAGGAATAAATATCATTGTGGGCACCATGCAACAAATTAACGTTCATACTCCTCCATATAATTTTGTAATGTTGTATATATGTATAAATTCTAAAATAATTTTTTGGCCACACTTTATTCAAAAGGAATATTGTATGCGAAATAAATGTGAAGAGAGGGATTTTTAGATCAATGGGGTACGTGATGTAACATGTGTGAATGTGTAGTTGATGTATTTGGCAGGGCCTAGAGATGTATGTGTGTGTATTACGTATTCGAGAGAGGCATGGATAGAGGGGCTGGCGGGGGGAGGTGCGTGGGAGAGATTGCACGAGAAATGAGAGAGGTCTAGAGAGAGAGAGACTAATATGATGTCACGGCGAGAGATTCCCTTGAGTGTGTATATGCAAGGGGGGAGGGTATAGAGGCACGAGGAGATTTTTTTGTGTGGTGTCAGTGTTGGTATGTGTGGGTGTTAGAAGATAACGAGACCTGGGGGCAGAGGGTGTGTCACCGTGTGAGGTCCGGTGGGTCGAGGTGAGGCCCTTGGTTCGGTTCCGTCCTGCACCACATTGGTCGGCCCGTGACGCATTTAGGGAGACCCATGGATGACTTGTCGTACAAGACAACGATAACAGAATTGCGAAGGACTCTGTGTCCACCGACAAAGCCGGCTAGGATTTGTAACCCTGGGTTCTCGGACTAAGGTAACCCCTTATCTCTGATATTACTATTCATCCAACCTAACTTTAAGGGGCATCCTACAGAGTGCTCTGCTAGAATCATACTCGTTGATTAGGAAGAGAGGTGTGAGACAATGCATGAGAGACAGACCTAAAGATAATGTGCATGCAGGAGACACGTAGGCAGGTTAATGTATATAGAAAGGGTCAATGGGGATTGTGCGTGTGTATGCTTGTGAGCGGAAGAGTGCTTGTGAGAAAGGTTAGTGAAAACAGTCATAAATGGTTACGAGAGGGAGGGAGGGTTATATCGGGAGCATGTCTGCAAGAAATACACCTCAGGAGAGAATGTGTGAGCATGTGTGAGAGACCACCGATGGAGAGTGAAACTACATATAAAAGACTGATGTACACATTGATTAAAGATATAAATAGTATCCAAATATTAGGATGGGATCATGATATTTGCAATTCGCGTAAGGAACGGTCATTGATCCATCGGACATCTAGATTCTATCGAATTTGAGCATGTCTATGTTATTATTCGACATAATTGATCCACATAGTTAGTATTTTGAACTCCAGACAATGCATCGCTTTAGCAATCGAATATAAATGTGAGTATAGTTCATGTTGTGTGTGTAAAGCACATTATACATACAAAAGTTACACAATGAACATTATAAATAGCTAGCTATGAACTAGCATACATTTGAATTCAACTTAAGATGGTTTAAAAAAATCGAATTCAACATGAAGTCCATTCAATTATTTGAATTCGATATCATGGCATTTGTAAATCATACCTAAATTATGCGGGCACCAATCTTTGCTCTAATTTTGTACATAATAGCATATATAGTCGTGTACAAAATAGATTCAAATTTAGCTCCTCCATTCCAAAATAATCGTAGTTATAGGATTTTCAAGTGTCAAAATTTCAAAAAGAAGCGGATAATTTAATGAGGTTTTCAAACATACAAGGTCAAATTTAACGTTGTCTATTTAGGTCAGTCCTCATTGTTCAAGAGTACTCTAAACGTGAATGCTTCTATTTCAAAATTTCGAACGAAGCACCAAAAGAGACTCTACTCGCCCGAAACCGCGTGAGACCAATGTTTGGTAGTAGAAGGAAATTACTTTTCTAACTCCGACACGTGAAACCTACCGCCCCGACGTCCAAAGGTCTAAACCGGGGTAGGTTTGTAGCTTCATCTAGACGCCACGCAACCGCCTCCGAAAAAGATTCATACACAATGGCCGCCTAAGCACACATGCGCGCGGCCAAAATTGCTCCCGCCCACTATTTGGGACACCTGGGATTACCATCCTACCCCGTCCCTTGATGAGGTCCGAAATTTAAGAGGGGGCAAAGTTTGTACTTTCCCCAAATTTCAAGAAAGCGCGTCCCATATGTTCAAAAAAGCCAAAAACAAGTGCGTCCCAGACCAAAACATGGTTCTCCCTTAGCTCCCCCCCCCCTCGGTCTGATTCCCATTCATACTCCGTGGGCGACAAAACTACCTCTCCACCAGCCGCGAAACCCCGGCGTCCTCCGTCCGCCAACCCATCCCACCCATCAACCGTCGCCCTCCTCCATCACACCGGAGCCGATACCCCGACGTCTTCGTCCACCGCAACCTGAACCGCAACGCCCTACAAGGCTAGTAGTTGAAGCTGAGGCCGAGCCGTCCGTACTCAAGCCAGTTCAACTACGCCGTCCTGCGCCTCACCGCTGTCGCTCCAACTTCGACACCATCCACCGCACCGGAGTTGTTCCTACTACGCCGTCCTTCGCCGCCTCAGATTTGCTTCCCCTCCGCCGACATACGGCCATGGCAACACCGTCAACAATTGGTTTGTCCAAGCCTGCACCCTCCTCCAAAACATCGGTTTCCCCAGCAAAAAGAAGAAGATCGGCGCAACATGTGGAGGCGACCACACTCGCAACCGGAAATGGTACTCCTCTTCCTTATTCGTGCTAATCTTATGTGTCTGCTTGCACTGTATTCATCCCACAGAAGACACTAGTTGACCGCTTCTTCTTGATACTAGATGTTCCTAGTTACTCGCGATGCACAAGGTTTCTTCTCATATACTATTTCAAGAGGTCCGTCGCCCCCCTAGATTTCAATTCCTGGTCAGTTGATTCCCAATTAACGGAAGCATTCTCCGGTCTAACAGGCGCTAGTCCGCCTATTACGCCGGGGAAGCAGCGCCTCGGTGTTTATCTTAGGGGCGTGTGGGGCCTAGAGCTGCTGGCGCCCGATATCGAGGTCGGCCGAGATTAAAGGGATGGCCTGGGGGCGCTGCCAAGCACGGCGGTGGTGTGAGGTCGAGGGGAGGGCGGGGCGACGGAGGCAGGGGTCTGGGCTGGTGGTCGCTGGCGGTTCGAGAAAGATAGTCAACAGTGACTGGCGGGAGGTAGACGAAGGCCATCTGCCTATTCCTTATAGATCAGACGGTTCATAAAAAAATCGACTGACCTATTTATTTTAAGTCGACTGTTATTTTGATAGGACCACATGTGATGTTGTGCTGGAGGAGTACCTGCATTTCCCAGCCATCCCCGTGCTCATATATTACAAAATCATACGGAGTAGAATCTAATTTTGTTTGCCATGCAACGTTGTAGAGCTATCATATGTCTCCTGTCACTTAGTTTTCAGCCACCTGCTATCTTCTACTTTTACAATGCACTAGTTCTACCCACACTTCACCCATACTCTCACTATTGTGTTTTTATGCATGGGTATTTCAGACTCTGCCATGACAGAAGCATGAAATAAAAGAGAGAAGTTGCTCCTGCTTGCTTCGCGGGTAGGCAAGACACGTGTTTTCACTTTAAAGGTTGGATGTTCAACAGATGGGGACGGTAAACGTAGCTCTGGAGTTGATGATCTCGCTCACCGTGAACCACCATCCCAGGTGCTTGCTTTAACATCACGGTGTCATATGTGGTTACATGTTTCATATGGTGTCTAGCTTGAATCCGAAGGGCCGAAGTCGGTCTTTATTAAGATAAGGAAAGATATTTTTTACATGAACCACCATCCCGGGAGCACCGAAAGTCAAATAGCTAGTCAGGCAATCGGGTCGAGCCAAAGGACAAGCCCAAAGACAGACATGCATCACCCGAAGCCAACTAAAAAGCCACGATGGTGGCGAAGCAGCCCGCCTCCCACCAGGCTCTCAGGTCCTAGATGATCATGCTCACCACTCCAGCCGGATGTCTAGCTTGTATTGCTTCTAATTTGGTTAAATTGCATCTGCTTAACTTACACACTATACCTTTGAATATGACATGCCTTCCTGTTTATGGTACATACTAGTACATCTGTCTATTAACCATGTTCTTACATCAAACAAATGTTCTTGTGTATCCCTCATCAATCACTTATGATGAGGCAGTTAGTCCAGTGGACTACTGTGATAAAAGATCCTCATTTAAAGAATGCAGCGTCAGCCTCCCCACATGATTCTCAAGAAACAACAAGGCTAGATGAAGATAGTGAACGTAGCTCTATAGTTGATTACCGTATTTCCCCCTACACTAGCATCGCAGGTGCTTGCTCTAACTTGGCAGCGTGATATGTGGTTGCATGTTGCATATGGTGTCTAGATTGTAATTCTTCCAATCTGGTTAAATTGCATGTGCTATTCTGCTTAGTTTATACATTATACCTGTTAATGTGACATTCCTTCCCGTTTTTAGTACATAGTACATCTTTCTATTAAGCATGTCCTTATATAAAACTATTGTTTTTTTGTATCCCGCATAAATCAATATGACGAGACACCTTTAGTATATGCAGTGTGATATTGGTTGCATCTTTCATATGATTTATAGCATGCACTGCTTCTAATTTGTTGAAATGCCAGCTTTTAACTTGGCAGAGTCATATTGGTTGCATCTTTCATGTGGTGTCTAGCTTGCATTGTTTCTTATTTGTTGAAATGGTTTCTGCTTAGTTTACAAAAACAGTTGTGAATATGCCATGTCGTCCTGATTTTCGTATTATTCCATCCTGGAATCATGTGTTTGCCTTACATCAAAGTAGTGATTGTCACTATCATGCACGAATGAGTTCTGAAGAGTGAATTTTATTGTTTTTTCTTGTCGGTTTTACTTGACAATTCAAAATCAGTAAAGCGGAAGGAAGTTAGCAAGGCAGCAGATGAAGGTGCTACTTCCAACCGGAGGGCCTCTACAGATTCTACTCCTCCATCCCTCCAAGATGATTTCCAAGAAAACACATGCATAGAGACTCAACGTAGCTGTGTTGGTGATGAGCACGTCTCCCCTAGTGCACCATCACAGGTGCTCCCTCTAACTTGGCACTGTTATATGTGGTTGCTTGAATTTCATCTGCTTAATTTACACATTATACTTGTGACTAAGACATGTGTTCCTGTTTCTAGAACAAACAATATATGTCTATCACATAATGTTCTTACATCAAAGAACTACTGTTGTGTGACCTGCAACAATCACTTATCATAAGACACGTTTGACTTGGGAGTGTGATATAGGTTACATCTCGCATGCTTTTCTAGCTTGTACTACTTCTAATTTGTTGAAATGGAACTTATGACGAGACAGTTTTAACTTGGTAGAGTGATATTCGTTGCATCTTCCATATGGTGTCTAGCTTTCATTGCTTCTAATTTGTTGAAATGCCTTCTCCTTAGTTTACACATCATAAGCTGTGAATATGCAATGGCATTAATGACGAGAGACCTTTAACTTGGTAGTGTGATGTTGTTTGCATCTTGGATATGATTTATTTCTTGTACTGCTTCACATTTGTTTAAACGACATTTATGATGAGACACTGTTAACTTGGCAGAGCGATATTTGTAGCATCTTTCATATGGTGTCTACCTTCCATTCATTGCTTCTAATTTAGTGAAATGTCTTCTGCTTAGTTTACACATCATAGTTCTGGTTATCTCATGTCATCATGTTTTTCGTACATATTACATCCTCCTATCATGTGGTTGTCTAACATCAAAGTTCAGTTCGTTTGTTTCATGCATCAATATGTTCTGAAGAACTAAATTGTTATTCGTTTTTCTTGTCGGCTTGACTTAACATGGCACAGGGAAAGAGGAAGCAACACAGAACGACGGGGAAATGGAAGTGGAACAATCCTGCAGATTCTGCTGGTACTGATGATGCAATAGATAGGTCAAAGTCCAGCGGAAAATTGTACCGACAGGGTATCCCGTGCTACACGAACTGCAGAACAAGCCAAATAGAAACAAATAGTTGCCACCAAACAAGCAGAGACAACCCTAGTTGTTGCAACACCTTCAACAGTACCACCAGCTACACGATTTACTCATTGGTCAACTCAGCTAGCAGCACGTTCCCAAGCTCCCTTGCCACCTGACACTACTTCCGAAGCACTCCTGACACAAGATGAGTTGGCAAGATCAGATGAACTTTGTGAGCTTCAACGGCAAGAAGGTAGTTGCTGGAGTCAAGTTACAGTTGCATGCTTCTTTATATGTAGTCTCACAGTTTGATGTACACAAACACTTCCTATGTTCGTTGTTGGACTAGCACCTAGGCGCAAGTGGAAACAAACATCAGGGATAATGCTCGATAGGTTAACTAAATCTAGAGGAGGAAGAATGGAGATCCATTTTGAGGCAGGTTTAAAAAGGCCACGTGATGCTACAGAGTCAGCCAAGTTAGTATCAAAGGCAGCGGTTGCCGTTAGGTGTCATGTACGTATCCTCCCAACTTGGATCAATACAGGAATGACAAAGACGAAACCCAGTTCAACACCTTCCTCGACCATTTATCTGTAAGTATGATTATGTATGGAAACTAGTAATATTGTCTTGCTCTGTCCAATACTTTCTAGGTTGCTTATAATGAGACTCCAAAATGTTGAACAGATGAGGTTCAAGTTGGATAGCAGAGATGATGCAACCAGACAAGCTTGCACCCATGTTTTCAAATCTGCTCTGCGACAGTATCGGTATAACTTGAGGAAAACTCACTTTGAAGGCAAGGCTAACAGTGAACTTGCCCAAACTTCAACAGTGGAAAATATATCGGATGTAGATTGGAGAGGCCTCGTTAAACACTGGTCTGATCCGAAGTATCAGGTACATTATATATATGTGATCAGATCACATGTTGAAGTCCTATTTACGCATGTCCCACACAAATCTATCTTCCTGTAGGTGAACTGTTCAAAGAACAAGGCCAACCGTACGAAAGTGAAATTCCAATAGACGACAGGATCTCGTAGCTATATTGCACACTACGAGGCTCTTGTAATTAGTTGATGTTTCACTCTTTTTGCTGTACCATATTATCAGATCTATATTGACTTGTTCCAAATGCAAAGAAAGCCCACAAGGACCAAAAATTACCTGAACCAAATGTTGTGTAAATCTTCAAGGACTGTCACACCAGCAAGACAAAGGGCATGACTACACCAGTCAAAGCCATTTTTGTAAATCCTTAATCCTCATGCCTTTTAACTACTACTTACTCTGACTTGTGCCTTGAGCTGCATGGTTTTCAGCCAATGTATATTACTCTTTTCAATTTTATACACAATTGTCTTAGCGTATCATTGCACCTTACAAGGTTTAAAAGAGAGGAGTGATGTTCCTTTGATCTTGACCTGTAATCTAGTTCCGTGCTGGACTTGCCCACACAAAGTTACAATTGCATGTTTGTCTGTCCCCAGTTGTTTTGTGATATGAATGATGTCATACTATGCTTACTGTATTATAAACTTTGTCTCTTTATCCTTAGCTGTCAATACAATGTGAAGAAATAGACAATACATTAGCCATGGTACATGGTCATATGTTTGGAACCTGGTTTTATTATGTACTTTGCAGTAAAATATGCTACCTCTTGAGCACTGCGTTGGTTTTCCCTTGAAGAGGAAAGGATGATGCAGCAAAGTAGCGTAAGTATTTCCCTCCGTTTTTCAAAACCATGGTATCAATCCAGTAGGAGACCATGCTCAAGTCCCACGCACCTACACAAACAAATAAGAACCTTGCAACCAATGTGATAAAGGGGTTGTCAATCCCTTCACGGCCACTTGCAAAAGTGAGATCTGATAGAGATGATAAGATAATATTTTTGGTACTTTTATGATAAAGAGTAAAATTAAAGATTGCAAAATAAAAGGCACAAGAAATAGCTTGTTAACGGGAGATTAATATGATAGAAGATAGACCCGAGGGCCATAGGTTTCACTAGTGGCTTCTCTCAAGATAGCATAAGTATTACGGTGGGTAAACGAATTACTGTCGAGCAATTGATAGAACTGAGCATAGTTATGAGAATATCTAGGTATGATCATGTATATAGCATCATGTCCGTGACAAGTAGACCGACTCCTGCCTGCATCTACTACTATTAATCCACACATCGACCGCTATCAGCATGCATCTAGAGTATTAAGTTTGTAAGAACAGAGTAATGATTTAAGTAAGATTACATGATGTAGAGGGATAAACTCATGCAATATGACATAAACCCCATCTTTTTATCCTCGATGGCAACAATACAATACGTGTTGTTTCCCCTACTGTCACTGGGATCGAGCACCGCAAAATTGAACCCAAAGCTAAGCACTTCTCCCATTGCAAGAAAGATCAATCTAGTAGGCCAAACCAAATTGATAATCCGAAGAGACTTGCAAAGATAACCAATCATACATAAAAGAACTCAGAGGAGATTCAAATATTGTACATAGAAAATCTTGATCATAAACCCACAATTCATCGGATCTCGACAAACACACTGCAAAAAGAAGAGTTACATCGAATAGATCTCCAAGGGAATCGAGGAGAACTTTGTATTGAGATCCAAAGAGAGAGAAGAAGCCATCTAGCTAATAACTATGGACCTGAAGGTCTGAGGTAAACTACTCACACATCATCGGAGAGGCTATGGTGTTGATGTAGAAGCCCTCCGTGATCAATGCCCCCTTCGGCGGAGCGCCGGAAAAGGCCCCAAGATGGGATCTCACGGGTACAGAATGTTGCGGCGGTGGAAATAGGGTTTTCGCTCCGTATATGATGTTTCCAGGGTATATGAGTATATATAGGCGAAAGAAGTCGGTCAGCAGAGCTACGAGGGGCCCACGAGGGTGGGGGCGCGCCCAAGGGGGCAGGCGCGCCTCCCTACCTCATGGCCTCCTCGTTGATTGCTTGACATCCACTCCAAGTCCTCTAGATCACGTTTGTTCCGAAAATCACGTTCCCGAAGGTTTCATTCCGTTTGGACTCCGTTTGATATCCTTTTCCTTCGAAACACTGAAATAGGCAAAAAACAGCAATTTGGGCTGGGCCTCCGGTTAATAGGTTAGTCCCAAAAATAATATAAAAGTGTATAATAAAGCTCATTAAACATCCAAAACAGAATATATAATAACATGGAGCAATCAAAAATTATAGATATGTTGGAGACGTATCAAGCATCCCCAAGCTTAATTCCTGCTCGTCCTCGAGTAGGTAAATGATAAAAACAGAATTTTCGATGTGGAATGCTACTTAGCATAATTTTCAATGTAATTCTATTATTTGTGGCATGAATATTCGGATCTGAAAGATTCAAGATAAAAAGTTTAATATTGACATGAAAATAATAATATTTCAAGCATACTAACAAAGCAATCATGTCTTCTCGAAATAATATGGCCAAAGAAAGTTATCCCTACAAAATCATATAGTCTGGCTATGCTCTATCTTCATCACACAAAGTATTTAATCATTCACAACCCCGATGACAAGCCAAGCAATTGTTTCATACTTTTGATGCTCCCAAACTTTTTCAATCTTCACGCAATACATGAGCGTGAGCCATGGACATAACACTATATGTGAAATAGAATGGTGGTTGTGGAGAAGACAAAAAAGGAGAAGATAGTCTCACATCAACTAGGCGTATCAACGAGCTATGGAGATGCCCATTAATAGATATTGATGTGAGTGAGTAGGGATTGCCATGCAACGGATGCACTAGAGCTATAAGTGTATGAAAGCTCAACAAAAGAAACTAAGTGGGTGTGCATCCAACTCGCTTGCTCATGAAGACCTAGGGCATTTTAAGGAAGCCCATCATAGGAATATACAAGCCAAGTTCTATAATGTAAAATTCCCACTAGTATATGAAAGTGACAACATGGGAGACTCTGTATCATGAAGATCATGGTGCTACTTTGAAGCACAAGTGTGGAAAAAGGATAGTAACATTGTCCCTTCTCTCTTTTTCTCTCATTTTTTTGTTTGGGCCTTCTCCTTTTTTTATGGCCTCTTTTTTTCGTCTGGAGTCTCATCCCGACTTATGGGGGAATCATAATCTCCATCATCCTTTCCTCACATGGGACAATGCTCTAATAATGATGATCATAACACTTTTGTTTACTTACAACTCAAGAATTACAACTCGATACTTAGAACAAAATATGACTCTATGTGAATGCCTCCAGCGGTGTACCGGGATACACAATGAATCAAGAGTGACATGTATGAAAGAATTATAGAAGTGGCCTTGCCAAAAATACGATGTCAACTACATGATCATGCAAAGCCATATGACAATGATGAAGTGTGTCATAATAAATGGAACGGTGGTAGGTTGCATGGCAATATATCTCGGAATGGCTGTGGAAATGCCATAATAGGTAGGTATGGTGGCTGTTTTGAGGAAGGTATATGGTGGGTGTATGATACCGGCGAAAGGTGCGCGGTATTAGAGGCTAGCAATGGTGGAAGGGTGAGAGTGCGTATAATCCATGGACTCAACATTAGTCATAAAGAACTCACATACTTGTTGCAAAAATCTATTAGTTATCGAAACAAAGTATTACGCACATGCTCCTAGGGGATAGATTGGTAGGAAAAAGACCATCGTCATTCCCCCGACCGCCACTCATAAGGAAGACAATCAATAAAAAAATATGCTCCGACTTCATCACATAACAGTTCACCATACGTGCATGCTACGGGAATCACAAACTTTAGAACAAGTATTTCTCAAATTCAGAACTAATCAACTAGCATGACTCTAATATCACCATCTTCATATCTCAGAACAATCATCAAGCATCAAACTTCTCTTAGTATTCAACGCACTTATAGGAAAGTTCTTTACTAATATTGGGTGCCTATCATTTTCACTATTTAAGCACATTACCATGCTGTTTTGTAGCACTCTCAAAATATTATAAGTGAAGCATGAGAGAACAATAATTTCTATAAAACAAAACCACCACCATGCTCTAAAACAAATAAGTGAAGCACTAGAGCATAAACTATATAGCTCAAAAGTTATAAGTGAAGCACATAGAGTATTCTAATAATTTCCGAATCATTTGTGTCTCTCTCAAAAGGTGTGTACAGCAAGGATGATTGTGGTAAACTAAAAAGCAAAGACTCAAATCATACAAGACGCTCCAAGAAAAACACATATCATGTGGTGAATAAAAATATAGCTCCAAGTGAAGTTACCGATGGACGAAGACGAAAGAGGGGAAGCCTTCCGGGGCATCCCCAAGCTTTGGCTTTTTGGTGTCCTTGGATTTACCTTGGGGTGCCTTGGGCATCCCCAAGCTTAGGCTCTTGCCACTCCTTGTTCCATAATCCATCAAATCTTTACCCAAAACTTGTAAACTTCGCAACACAAAACTTAACAGAAAATCTCGTGAGCTCCATTAGCGAAAGAAAACAAAACACCACTTCAAGGTACTGTATTGAACTCATTATTTATTTTTATTCGTGTTAAACCTACTGTATTACAACTTATCTATGGTTTATAAACTCTTTTATTAGCCATAGATTCATCAAAATAAGCAAACAACACGCGAAAAACAGAATCTGTCAAAAACAGAACAGTCTGTAGTAATCTGTAACTAAAGCAAACTTCTGTAACTCAGACAAATCTACCAAAATAGGACGACCTAGATAATTTCTTTATTGATTTACTGAAATTGGAATAAGTATTTTATCACTTTCTGGTGATTTGTAACAATTATTTTCGTGAACAGAAAGTTTCTGGAATTTTCAGCAGGATCAAATAACTATCATCCAAGAAGATCCTATAGGTTTTACTTGGCACAAACAGTAATTAAAACACAAAAACAAATCTAACAAGAGGCTAGATCAAAGATTTATTCACCAATAGAAAGTAAAGATATTGGGTTGTCTCCCAACAAGCGCTTTTCTTTAAAGCCTTTTAGCTAGGCATTGATAATTTGAATGATGCTCGCATAAAAGACAAGAATTGAAGCGCGAAGAGAGCATCATGAAACACGTGACAAACACATCTAAGTATAACATAATTTCTATGCATAGGAATCTTATAGAAAAACAAATTATCATAGCAAGTAAAAACTAGCATATGCAAGGAAGCGGAAAGGAACAATAGCAATCTCAACATAGCGAGAGGTAATTTAGTAACATGAAAATTTCTATAACCATATTTTCCTCTCTCATAATAATTACATGTAGGATCATAAGAAAATTCAACAATATAGCTATCACATAACATATTCTCAACACGATCCACATGCATGCAAAGTTGACACTCTTCCAAAATAGTGGGATTATCATTAACTAAAGTCATGACCTCTCCAAACCCACTTTTATCAAAAATTTCATAAGATTGAATATTCTCCAAATATGTGGGATCTAAAGTTGACACTCTTCCAAACCCACTTTCAATATTATTGCAAACACTATTATCAATCTCATGTTCATCATGGGGCTTAAATAAATTTTCATGATCATAAGAAGAATCACCCCAATCATGATCATTGCAACAAGTAGTAGACATAGCAAAACCAGCACCCCAAAGCTTAGGGTTTTGCATATTATTAACACAATTGACATGAAGAGAATTAATAGTAAAATCATTGCAATCATGCTTTTTATTCAAGGATCTATCGTGAATCTCGTCATAAACTACTTCATCACAATTTTCATATTCACAAATTTCAAGCAAAACTTCATAAAGATAATATAGTGCACAAAACTCACTAGCAATTGGTTCATCATAATTGGATCTCTTAAAAATATTAGCAAGCGGATGAGGATCCATAGATCTTAGGTTCTCTGTTTAGCAATAAATACTCAACTATTCCAACCAAACGAGCAAACGAGCCAAGTAAGACATTAAGGCAAACGAAAAAACGAACAGAAGAAGGGCGAATAAAACGGCAAGGGTGAAGTGGGGGAGAGGAAAACGAGAGGCAAGTGGTAAATAATGTAATGCGAGGGATAAGAGTTTGTGATGGGTACTTGGTATGTCTTGACTTGTGCGTAAACTCCCCAAGAACGGGCGCCGTAAATCCTTCTTGCTACCTCTTGAGCACTGCGTTGGTTTTCCCTTGAAGAGGAAAGGGTGATGAAGCAAAGTAGCATAAGTATTTCCCTCAGTTTTTGAGAACCAAGGTATCAATCCAGTAGGAGACCACGCTCAAGTCCCACGCACCTACACAAACAAATAAGAACCTTGCAACCAATGCGATAAAGGGGTTGTCAATCCCTTCACGGCCACTTGCAAAAGTGAGATCTGATAGAGATGATAAGATAATATTTTTCGTATTTTTATGATAAAGAGTAAAAGTAAAGATTGCAAAATAAACGACACAAGAAATAGCTTGTTGACGGGAGATTAATATGATAGAAGATAGACCCGGGGGCCATAGGTTTCACTAGTGGCTTCTCTCAAGATAGCATAAGTATTACGGTGGGTAAATGAATTACTGTCGAGCAATTGATAGAATTGAGCATAGTTATGAGAATATTTAGGTATGATCATGTATATAGGCATCACGTCCGTGACAAGTAGACTGACTCCTGCCTGCATCTACTACTATTACTCCACACATCAACCGCTATCCAGCATGCATCTAGGGTATTAAGTTCGTAAGAACAGAGTAATGCTTTAAGTAAGATGACATAATGTAGAGGGATAAACTCATGCAATATGATACAAACCCCATCTTTTTATCCTCGATGGCAACAATACAATACGTGTCGTTTCCCCTACTATCACTGGGATCGAGCACCGCAAGATTGAACCCAAAGCTAAGCACTTCTCCCATTGCAAGAAAGATAAATCTAGTAGGCCAAACCAAAATGATAATTCGAAGAGACTTGCAAAGATAAGTAAAAGAATTCAGAGGAGATTCAACTATTGTTCATAGATAATTTTGATCATAAACCCACAGTTCATCGAATCTTGACAAACACACCGCAAAAAGAAGAGTTACATCGTATTGATCTCCAAGAGAATCGAGGAGGACTTTGTATTGAGATCCAAAGAGAGAGAAGAAGCCATCTAGCTAATAACTATGGACCTGAAGGTCTGAGCTAAACTACTCACACATCATCGGAGAGGCTATGGTGTTGATGTAGAAGCCCTCCATGATCAATGCCCCCTCCGACGGAGCGCCGGAAAAGGCCCCAAGATGGGATCTCACGGGTACAGAATGTTGCGGCGGTGGAAATAGGGTTTTGGCTCTATATGTGATGTTTCTAAGGTATATGAGTATGTATAGGCGAAAGAGGTCGGTTAGGATAGCTACGAGGGGCCCACGAGGGTGGGGGCCGCGCCCAAGGGGGCAGGCGCGCCTCCCTGCCTCATGGCCTCCTCGTTGATTGCTTGACGTCCACTCCAAGTCCTCTGGAGCACGTTTGTTCTGAAAATCACGTTCCCAAAGGTTTCATTCCATTTGGACTACGTTTGATATCCTTTTCCTTTGAAACACTGAAATAGGCAAAAAAACAGCAATTTGGGCTAGGCCTTCGGTTAATAGGTTAGCCCCTAAAATAATATATAAGTGTATAATAAATCCCATTAAACATCCAAAACAGAATATATAATAGCATGGAGCAATCAAAAATTATAGATACGTTGGAGACGTATCAAAATACAACTAATATTTTACACGGGTTCACCAGAATAAGTTCTGTATATAGACCAAAGCTATTTTGTTTGGTTTTGCTGCCTCCTTAATATCTTCTGTTCTGGTACTACTAATTTAAAATCTCAACTTTTCAGCAAGCTATGGAAAAAATGGTGGAACCGCCAACTTCTGAAGGTGGCGAGGCAACTATAACCGCAATGTCAGCTCTTGCTGCAGTGGGTCAGTACCTGTGCACTAACAGTGCCAAAAGCACGTTCCTGCGTAATATTGGGTTGGTTGTTAAGGCAATCTCGTCCAAAATGCATCATGATCAAGATATGCAAGCTCAAAACAATGTTATATCTGCGCTCCAGACACAAGTCTGTTCCCTAACAGAGCCGTTTGTGAAACAAGGACAGACATTGTTCGATGTCGTAAAGATATGCATGGTTTTGAAACCAGAGTATCAGACATTTCCTATGTTGTTCAGGAGCCTAGGAGAAATGAATGCGAAGTTTATGGTGCTCCATCGGACAATACAACATGAAAACGTAATAGTCAGGTCAAATGAACTGAGCTTATGAACTTCTGGTGGTGCATTTATCTACCAGACTGTTAACTTTTATGCCAACCTTCCTTTTGTTTTATAGTTGTAATTTGTTTTGTTGTGATTCAAATTTTGTTCTTAACGTGCAGCCACCGACTAAAGAAAACAGCAAGCCATTTTTGTATAGTGTAGGGTGTTCCCTATATTTGCACTGGTGGCGACCTTTGATGCCCAGTGGATGTAATATGTGCAATCGCCTTAATAGCCTAGCGTTAGTTTTGGGCTTATTTATTTCCTAGTCTTCTTTTTCCCTGGTTTGCTAGTGGCCGCAACAACCATGGGCCATATACGGACCATGGTAACCATGATCATATACGGGTCAGAGGGATCCATGGGCCTCCTACGGGCCGCCTTTTTAAATGGGCCTCCAACACGTCAGAGAATCGGTGGGCCTCGCCGTCGGATAAATGGGTCTACATGGACCGTAACAAAGCGTAATTGGTATCGGCTCAAAGACGCAGTAACGGCCGTTAATGCGGAGGACAACAAAGGCTTAATTTTGTCACAGGCATAACGGGTCATTAATGGGCCAGAATATAGGACGGGCTGGAAACGGCTCAATGATTAACAAGCTAGAAACGGGCCGACTCTTGCCACGGGCCGAATTTGGCCCATTATGGGAACATGCCAGTAACGGGCCGGAAGTAATCGAGGGCCGGAAAGGAGCCCACGAATGTATGGGCCGTCAGTAGGCCGAAAGCTAACACGGGCTAGAAACGGCCCATTTGAATCATGGGCCGTTAACATGTGCAAAGAAATTTACTATTCATTCTTGGCTAGAGTCGCCGTGGGCCTTTAAAGGGCCTAAAGATACGAAGGCCTCATATGGGCGAAAGACCTCGTGGGCCATACATGGGCCGAAAGTGAAACGGGCTGGTGTGATATTCGATGGCCCACATGACGTTGTTGGGCCGATTTCGGGTAGGCCCTAACGGGTCGTGAGTTACCGGGCCGTAAGTGGGCTATTTACAAAGAGACCGTTAACAGGCTTTTCATGGGCCAGCCCGCTAACTTTTGACCAAGTCAAACGGGCCAGCCTTTGTAAGCTAAATGGGCTGGTGGTGGGCCATCGCACGTGTCGACATATCATAGGCGCCTATCTGACCCACTGACAAGCTGACACGTGTTTCCTTCGGCCAATTAGAATTTTACACGTGGAAATTTCCCACTGGTTCAGGCTGTTAATGGGTTATCGGATCCAAAACCGGACCTGATAGCTTAACGGCGACCCGTTATGGTGGATGCCACGTGTCGGTCACCCTTGACTAAAGCACTTCGGTGACGCGTGATTTGTCGTCATGGATGTACATGCATGACAGAAAACGTGACCTACTGTGACAAACACGTATCATTAGGGAAGTGTATTTTTTTGTAGTGGGAGGTGACGTACGTTCAGTGCTTGATCGGTCCGAGCTATAAGAAGTTCAACTACATCAACCGCGTTGTCAAATGCTTCCACTTTCGGTCTACGAGGGTACATGGACACACTCTCCCCCTCTCGTTGCTATGCATCTCCTAGATAGATCTTGCGTGAGCATAGGAATTTTTTTGAAATTGCATGCTACGTTTCCCAACAGTGGCATCCGAGCCAGGTCTATGCGTAGATGATATGCATGAGTAGAACATAAAGAGTTGTGGGCGGTGATCTTCATACTGCTTACCACCAATGAGTTATTTTGATTCGGTGGTATTGTTGGATGAAGTGGCCCGGACCAACCTTACATGACCACGTTCATGAGACCAGTTCCACCGACAAACATGCATCTAGTTTTGCATAAAGGTGGCTGGCGGGTGTCTGTTTCTCCTACTTTAGTTGAATCGAATTTGACTGCGGCCTGTCCTTGTTGAAGGTTAAAAAAGCAAACTTGATAAATCAACATTGTGATGCGGAAGTAAGAACGGTTCTTGCTAGAAGCCCATAGCAGCCACGAAAAACTTGCAAAAACAAAGTAGAGGACGTCTAACTTGTTTTTGCAGGGCAAGTTGTGATGTGATATGGTCAAGACATGATGTGATATACGTTATTGTATGAGATGATCATGTTTTGTAAAATTTATCGGCAACCGGCATGAGCCTTATGGTTGTCTCTTTATTGTATGAAATGTAAGTGCCATGTAATTGATTTACTTTATCACTATGCGTTAGCGATAGTTGTAGAAGCAATAGTTAGCGAGACGACCACGATGCAACGATGGAGATCAAGGTGTCGAGCCGGTGATGATGGAGATCATGACGATGCTTTGGAGATGGAGATCAAAAGCACAAGATGATGATGGCCATATCATGTCACATATTTTGAATGCATGAGATGTTTATCTTTTATGCATCTTATTTTTCTTTGTACGGCGGTAACATTATAAGATGATCCCTTAACTAAAATTTCAAGGTATAAGTGTTCTCCCTAAGTATGCAGTGTTGCGAAAGTTCACCGTGTTGAGACACCACGTGATGATCGGGTGTGATAGACTCTACGTTCAAATACAACAGGTGCAAGACAGTTTTGCACATGCAGAATACTCAGATTAAACTAGACGATCCTGGCATGTACAAACATGGCCTCGGAACAGTGGAGACCGAAAGGTCGAACGTGAATCATATAGTAGATATGATCAACATAGAGATGTTCACCTTTGATGACTACTCCATTTCATGTGATGATCGGACATGGTTTAGTTGATTTGGATCACGTATCATTTAGATGACTTGAGGGATGTCTATCTAAGTGGGAGTTCTTAAGTAACTTTGATTAATTGAACTTAATTTATTATGAACTTAGTCCTGATAGTATTTTCATATCTATGTTGTAGATCAATAGCTCGCGTATAGCTCCCCTGTTTTATTTTTGATATGTTCCTAGGGAAAACTAAGTTGAAAGATGATAGTAGCAATGATGCAGACTGGGTCCGTGATCTGAGGATTATCCTCATTGCTGCACAGAAGAATTATGTCCTTGATGCACCGCTAGGTGACACACCTATTGCAGGAGCAAATGCAGACGTTATGAACATTTGACAAGCTCGGTATGATGACTACTTGATAGTTTAGTGCACCATGCTTTACGGCTTAGAACTGGGACTTCAAAAATGTTTTGAACGCCATGGAGCATATGAGATGTTCCAAGAGCTGAAAATGATATTTCAAACTCATGCCCGTGTTAAGAGGTATGAGACCTATGGCAAGTACTTTGCCTGCAAGATGGAAGAGAATAGCTCAGCTAGTGAGCATGTGCTGAGATTTTATTGGTACTACAATCGCTTGAATCAAGTGGGAGTTAATCTTACAGATAAGATAGTGATTGAAAGAGTTCTCAAGTCACTATCACCAAGTTACTAAAACTTCGTGATGAACTATAATATGCAAGGGATAACGAAAACGATTCCCAAGCTCTTCGCGATGCTGAAATCGACAATGGTAGAAATCAAGAAATAGCATCCAGTGTTGATGGTTAACAAGACCACTAGTTTCAAGAAAAAGGGAAAAGGAAAAGAAAGGGAACTTCAAGAAGAATGACAAGAAAGTTGCCACTCCCATGAAGAATCCCAAAGCTAAGACCTAAGCCTGAAACTGAGTGCTTCTACTGCAAAGGGAATGGTCACTGGAAGCAGAACTACTCCAAATACTTAGCGGATAAGAAGGATGGCAAAGTGAAGAAAGGTATATTTGATATACATGTTATTGATGTGTACTTTACTAGTGTTCACAGTAACCCCAGGGTATTTGATACCGGTTCAGTTGCTAAGATTTGTAACTCGAAACAAAAGTTGCAAAATGAACATATACTATTTAAGGGCGAGGTGACGATATGTGTTGGAAGTGATTCCAAGGTTGATAAGATCACCATCGCACATTCCCTTTACCTTCATGATTAGTGTTGAACCTAGAATAAATGTTATTTGGTGTTTGCATTGAGCATGAATATGATTGGATCATTGTCGTAGATTTGTCACGGCAGATGTCCTTAGTGTCAGGACTTAGTCGCGAGGCCAACGCATCTATGTGGTAGCTTGAGAGGGGTTGAGTGGGAAGAGAGACGCAGGGCGGATCAACACGCAAGACAAGGGTTTAGACAGCTTCGGGCCCCGGGAAACATCATTCGGTAATAGCCCTACATGCTGTTTGAGGCTAGGTCTCATTATGCTCATGAGGGAGTTGCCGCATAAGCCGACTCTCCTCTTAGATGTGTCTAGCCCTAAAGATTATTTTCTTGTTGCTTGTCCCTCTTTGGGGATCCCTGCCCCTCTTTATATAAGTTAGAGGGGCGGGTTACATGTGGAGTCCTAGTAGGACTAGGACTAGCCTATCTTCTACTATGTCGGATACAAGTCCGGGTCTTGATTCCTTGTAAGGGAAATATTCTTTACACCTTTCTTCTTAAGTCGGCCCACAATCACATGAACCGGCCTACTGGGCCTTGGACCTTGTCGTCCGTTTGACCCGCCCGCCGGGTCTCCAGTGAGTCACAATGTCCAGGCGGGTTATATGTAAACCGCCATGTCTAGGCAGATCGCCAGTGAGTCGCCTAGCTCTAGACAGGCCTTCTGGTAAATCGCCAAGTCCGGCCGGTTCATAACTCCGGCCGGGTCATACCGCGGGGTATATCCCCGACATTAGCCCCCAGTTTAATTTGGATTTATCCATGTTAAACTGATCCTGCAAAATAAACACCAGAACAACTTTGACAGGTTGTGCTCCAGGTTAAAAATTCTTGTAAGCCGGCACCTGGTCATCCTTAATTCCTTGCACTCCGGGTTAAATATTCTCCTGAGACAGGTCTTGATTATCCTTAAGTCCAATTGTCATTTCCTTCATCTAGAAAAATCAGGGTCAAATAAGCTAGCTTCATACTCAATTTGGTGATGTTGGTTTCTCACAGAAAAATATTGTGAAGAATAATCCACTTGAGTCGGCTTCCAAGGCGCCGGGTTAAATAATTTTGGTCTTCAAATACTCATCTGATATTCAGCCGGCTTGAAGATGTAAAACTTGCAGGTTTATCATTACCAAAAACTGCCTGATTATAAAGCAGACGATGCCGGGTCATAATTGTTGTTGACACCGGTTTATGTAATTGATCCTCCTGATTTGCTCAAAACTGATAATTTGAAGATTTTTTCTCCCTTATATCCATATTACCTGTAGCCCCCAAGTCTTGAACAGAACAAAGTGATGATTTGAGACTTGTTTCCATATAATTACTGCCACTTTGAAGAAATCCATGTTCATCTCAGTCACTAGTAAAACTGAACACTCCATATTTGTAGCCCCCAAGTGTCGGGTTGTCATGCTTGCAAAGAACTCGGGACTTGAAATTGCCTTTATGCTCATAAAAACTTCAACCAGTGTAGCCCCCAAGGGCCGGGTCATTATGCAATAATGAGCATGGACTTTGTAAATATTAACATGTAAACTTGAACAACAATGTGTAGCCCCCAAGGGCCGGCTTAGTAAGATAATACTGAGCTGGGACTTTGTATATAATTGATAATAACATCATATAATATAGTCTCCACCATGGGGCTTGAACCCACGTCCACAAGGTTAAGAGCTTTGTACTCCACCAACTAAATAGTGGACCGTTCAATATAATGGATTAATGCTTGTGTACCTTGAATTTTTGACAGGAGCTATTGGTAGCCCCCAAGGGTTGGCTCATTACAATGGGATGAGTCGGGTCTTCAAAGTTGATCAAAAAATGACTTTACATTAGCCCCCAAGTGCCATGGTGCATGCTGGCAGTGACATGGGACTTGCATATTTGATATAATCCCAATCTGAATAATATAGCCCCAAGTGCCGGGTCGTAAGCTCGCAGCGACTCGGGACTATTCCTTCCATTGTAGAATAAATCATATCCATTGATAAAAATAATAGCCGCTATGCTTAAAGCGACTTTGAAAACCTCAATCATAGCACTGGTTATTGATAATCACAATAGAAATCCAGCCATGTTGGCTATTCGAGATTTGAATAATATAATACGGTATAAAAACCTCAATCATTCAATATCATCATGAAAATCTAGCCAGTTTTGGCTATTAAAGATTTGAATACCTCATCGGTTGACAAGTAAATCCGGAGTTTAAATACTCGGCGGCTCTTGGCCGATGGCGATTTAATACGCCTCCATCGTAAGCTGGAATTTTTATAACCCGGCGGCTTATAGCCTTTGAGAAAAATCCAGAAAGGATCATCATTTTGAAGCATCAACTTTGGTAATGAGCTTGAACTTAATCATTTATATGTCATATTTCTGCAAATCCTGCAAAGAGTTTAAACAACATATGCCCTGGCGACTTATCGTCAAAAACCAGGGCGGGTAACCACCCAAATGTAGTCTTATCCTACACACAAGTAGATCACAAGAACCCTTGGCGGTTTACCGCAGGGTGGGTCATAATACCTCACATATAACCACTGTGATATTGAATTCATACTGCCAGTTTACATGACCTGTGTAAGGGTGATAACCCAATCCTTAGAAGCCAATGCTTCCATATAAATGATGGTTGTCATAAGCTGGCGACTTATAGTCAAAATTCAAGCCGGGTTAATCATAAAACACTTATATACATTTGATATATAATCCCCAAAAGGTCTCAAGTAAAGTAATTGTGGCTACAATAAACTTTACCAAAGATAGAATAAAACTTTTTGAGGCTTCTGATTCGGATACGAGCAAAGAAACCGCTCCAAAGGGGTTAAGCTAAGATTCGAATACGATCATACAGCCCCAGTGGCTTTGGCGATGCCGTCAAGTGGGTATCGACAGCTATGTTCTCTTTGGTTCGAATCGACCTATGTTTGAACAGAAGCCCCAAGTGACCATAAGAGTTGTTTAATGATGCTGGTTCGAATCGACCCACGCCGGACCCAAAGGGTTAAGCTATGATTCAGATATGATCAAGAAGCCCCTAGTGGGTTTGGCAAAGATGCCGATCAAGAGGGTATCGACAACTATGTTCTCTTTGGTTCGAATCGACCTATGTTTGAACAGAAGCCCTCAAGTGATCATATAAGTTTTGGCATTGCGCCGATCAAGAGGGTATCGATAGCTATGCTCGATGAGCAAGAAGCCCCCAAGTGATCATAATAAGATAAGCCGTAAGGCAGGATACCCAAGTTTGAACCACGCATCATGGCAGCAAGTTCTTTTGGCAACATTTAATTTTTCTGAGAACTCGAACTTGCGAGAGATTAATGCTTTTTGAACCGGAACTTTAAACTGGATTTGAAAGCTTTAAAAATTTGTGAAGTACAAATTTACCTTGAGCCGGATTTTGAACCGAATTTGAGAGCTTCAAAAATTTGTGAGGGACAAATTTACCCTGGGCCGGCTTTTGAACCGGATTTAAGAGCTTCAGTGCTTTGTGGGAGAAAGATGTCTCTTGAACCGGATTTTAAACCAGAGTCCTTATTTTGAGCCGTAAATCTTCCGACAGCCTTTTAAATTTTCATCGATCTAGCAGTAATCTCTGGGGCCCGGATTATTTTTCCCTTTAATGACCTGGAGTTCTTGAATTCATTGAAACCGACTAATTTTGCCGAGTCATATCATTGTAGCCCCCGAGTCTCAAGGCGACTTGAGGAGTTGGCTTGAGATTCTCCATAATTGACCGTGATATAGACCGGTTTGAATCCTGCATGGGACAACTTGCAAACCAAAGTAATTGCTCTTTTAAAGAAAATAATATGTAATCTAAAATATATTGGATGGATTTCACCTGATATGTTAGGCTAGTGATTATCAATAGAAGGTTGAGTTGATTGCGGCGGGTTATAAATGATCCCGTATGAACCGTGTCAGCAACTCAGCCAATGGTTCCTTCCAACTGGCTGTTTGAAGTTAACCAAACCGTAGTGCCGGCGACTTGTGCACCTATCCATTGAGCCATCCAAAGGCAGACGGTTGATAATATATGATAATTTGCCTCCAATTTGTTGGAAGAGAAACCGGGCTTCCCAAGTAGTGACTTGCTCATACTCAATAAACAGCTCATCCAGAAAAATGCGGCCCGGTGTGTTGATGTAGACCAGGCCGCGAGAGACGGACCGTAAAAACGACCGCAACATCAAAGGCGACTCAGACAGATGAATCAACCGTGGTGTTGTAAACCGGTGCGGGCGGGTATGTTGTCCTCCTTGTTGTAAGCCGGCGTGGTCGTAAGAGATGGCCACGGTGTTGTAAGCCGGCGCAGTCGCGAGAGACGGCCACGGTGTTGTAAGCCGGCGTGGTCGCGAGAGATAGCCACGGTGTTGTAAGCCGGTGCGGGAGTCCGTAGAGTAACGACGACCACCTGGCAGACTAAGGCATAGCCTAGTGGTGGGAAGGGGCTGATGCCGTCCCACCCACCCAGGTTCAAGGCATGGTACTTGCAATTTGGGTTTGCTGCACCAATTATACTGTAAGGGGTTCCCTTACAGTCTTTCTGTCAAAAAAAATGATGACCACCTGTGCCAAAAGATGTTGGCGTGCCTCCACCTCCGCGGTATAATATCACTTTTTGTCATAAATAATTGCCCTGCATAAACAATATTGCAGACCAAGGCAAAGATAAACTTGTTCTTTGACAAAAACAACATGTGATAACAAAATAAACTTGGATGGATATCACCTGATTTGTTTAGGCCGAAAATAATCCGCCATGAAGTTGATGATCCCTAGGTGAAACTAAAATCCCTCATGGGTGAATCGGCCGCGGGAACAAACAGATAACCGGCCATGGCGTTTGTAAGCCGGTGCGGACGAGCAAGTTGTCCTCCACGTTGTAAGCCGGTGAGGACGCGTGAACCGTCATGGCGAGGGCGGACGGGCGAAGTCGTCTGGCGTTGTAAGGTGGTGCCGACGGCGAGCAGCCGGGCGCGTTGATGTAAACCGGATCGCAGGGGCGATGGCTGTATATAACAACACTATAGGCAGAGTGGTTGTTTTCAAAAAATTAATAAATATAGATAAAAGTAAACTGGATGGATATCACCTGGTATTTTTTGCAGGATGTTGGCGCTGGATAATGCATAGTGCTGCTTTTGTTTTTTGACAAAAGAGTTAATTGGTTTTGTGTCTTCTAGTGCCTGAGCTCTCCACATAACCCGACCGGCACTTTTTGAGCCGGAATTTTTGGAATCAGAACTTCTAGATAATCCGGCCGGAACCTTTGATAACCCGGAACTTTTTACCGGAACCTCTTGATAATCCGGCCGGAACTTTTGATAATCCGGAACTTTTGAACCGGAACCTCTTGATAATCCGGCCGGAACTGTTGATAATCCAGAACTTTTGAACCGGAACCTCTTGATAATCCGGAACTTTTCTGTAGCCTAAGTCGGAACTCTTTGATGACTCGGACGGAACCTTTCAGCAATTCGGCTGGAACCCTTCGGCGATTCGGACCGAACTTTTCGTCGAGGCAATCGGAACTCTTTGGTGATTCAGACGGAACCTTTCGTCGAGGCGGTCGGAACCTTTCGCCGATTCAGGCGGAACCTTTTATCGAGGCGGTCGGTACTTTTCGCCGATTCATACGGACCCTTTCGTCGAGGCGGTCGGAACTTTTTCGGCGATTTAGACGGAACCTTTTGTCAAGGCGGTCGAAACTTTTTCGGCAATTTAGATGGAACCTTTCGTCAAGGCGGTCGGAACTTTTTCGGTGAGCCAGCTGGAACTCTCCGACAAGTCAACCGGAACTTCTTCAATAAGCTGGGCGGAGCTTCTCGATCCCTGGGATAGCGCCCTTCAAGAACTCAACACCACCGTGCGAGAGCCCCATGGTGGGCGCCAACTGTCGTAGATTTGTCATGGCAGATGTCCTTAGTGTCAGGACTTAGTCGCGAGGCCAACGCATCTATGTGGTAGTGAAAGATCGAGGATGTCGCCTAGAGGGGGGGGGTGAATAGGCGCTTTAAAATAATTACGGTTTAGGCTTGAACAAATGCGGAATAAACCTAGCGGTTAATTTGTCAAGCACAAAACCTACAACAACTAGGCTCACCTATGTGCACCAACAACTTATGCTAAGCAAAATAAGCAACTATGTGATAGCAAGATATATGACAAAGAACAATATGGCTATCACAAAGTAAAGTGCATAAGTAAAGGGGCTCGGGTAAGAGATAACCGAGGCACGCGGAGACGATTTATGTATCCCGAAGTTCACACCCTTGCGGATGCTAATCTCCGCTTGGAGCGGTGTGGAGGCACAATGCTCCCCAAGAAGCCACTAGGGCCACCGTAATCTCCTCATGCCCTCAAGCACAATGCAAGATGCCGTGATTCCACTAAGGGACCCTTGAGGGCGGTCACCGAACCTGCATAAATGGCAACCCTTGGGGCGGTAACCAACCCGTACACTTTGGCAACCCTTGGGGGCGGTCACGGAACCCGTCAAGTTGCTCGGGCGATCTCCACAACCTAATTGGAGACCTCGACGCTGTCTTGAGCTTTACACCACAATGATTGAGCTCCGAACACCACTAACTGCCTAGGGCGCCCAAGCACCCAAGAGGAACAAGCTCAAGGGCACCAAGCACCCAAGAGTAATAAGCTTCTCAACTTGTAACTTCCACGTATCACCATGGAGAACTCAAACCGATGCACCAAATGCAATGGCAAGGGCACACGGAGTGCCCAAGTCCTTCTCTCTCAAATCCCACCAAAGCAACTAATGCTAGGGAGGAAAATGAGAGGAAGAACAAGAAGGAGAACACCAAGAACTCCAAGAACTAGATCCAAGGGGTTCCCCTCACATAGAGGAGAAAGTGATTGGTGGAAACGTGGATCTAGATCTCCTCTCTCTTTTCCCTCAAAACTAGCAAGAATCCATGGAGGGATTGAGAGATAGCAAGCTCGGAGAAGGTCAACAATGGGGGAAGAACACGAGCTCAAAAGATAAGGTTCAAAGGGGAAGAAGACCCCCTTTTATAGGAGGGGGAAAATCCAACTGTTACCCCACTGAACAGCCCCGCACAGAGTGGTACTACCGCTAAGGAAGGGCGGTACTACCGCTGAGGGCGGTACTACCGCTCCCTACCTAGCGGTACTACCGCGCTTAAGAGAGAGGCAGGCCATCGGCCACAGAGCGGCATTATCATGGGAGCAGAGCGGCATTACCGCTCAGAGCGGCATTACCGCTTCCTATCGCCGCAACTAGTGCCGCAAAAACCCGACACGAGAAAACATCGCCTCGAATCGAGGCGGTAGTAGGCGCAGTACTACTGAGGTAGTATAGTCGGTTCGCGAGCAGTACTACCGCTCATCGGAGCGGTATTATTGCTGGGAGCGGTACTACCGCTCTATGGAGCGTACTTACCGCTTAGGGGCTTTGGCGGTACTACCGCTGTAGGTCGCGGTACTACCGCTGGCACAGGGCGAAACCGGAACTGCCATAACTTCTGCAAATGAGCTCCGAAATGAGCAAACTCAAGCTTGATTGAAACAAGACAACGAGTGGCATCAAAACAGAGGAGTGAAACCTCCAACCGAGAAGAACCGGCATACCCTCCAACATCGAAAACATCATAGAAGATGCATGAGAACTCCGTTTTTGATGAACTCGAGCTTGTCATAAAAATGACCATAAGCTCCAAAACTCACAAGGAAAAGAACCAAACAAGAACCAAAAAAGATGATGCAAGGATGCAATGGTTTGAGCTCTCTACGAACGATACGATCAAGCAACTTATCGAGAGCCCCCCTTGATAGTACGGCAAATGATCCTATAACCCGGTCTTCCACAACTACCATGAGACCGGTAAAATAGAAAACCTATCAAGGGCAAACCTTTGCCTTGCACATTGTCCACTTGAGCTAGATGATGACGATCTTGACTCCCTCAAGTTGGACCACCTTTCTTGATTGCATTGGCGGGATGAAGACTAGTTGATTGCTCCCCATACTCTCACCGTGGGTGAGCCTCTTCCGCTCATTATCTTCACAAGTCCATTGTCACCACAATGGACGGCAAGCTTCAAGCACTTGATCTCTTCGTGATGCATTACTTGAACTTGCACACCGCAACCTAACCCCACAAAGAACTCTCACGAAGACCATGGGTTAGTACACAAAGCGTAATGGACAATGCTTACCATACCATGGGATCACTTCATCCCTCTGTACATCTTGTACGCTTTGTGTGTTGAATCTTTCCAACTCTCTTCATTTGGATGATGTCTTGAAGGTGGACATGAATGATAACACAATCTTATTCTTCAAGACATGCTTGCAATAAGCTCAACACTCACATGACCAATCTTTGGATAATTCCTTGAATAGCACCTTGGTCGACACAAAACTCTCCTTGAAACCAACACATGTATTCCAAGAAAAGCCTATGGACAAAACCTTCAAATAAACTCAAGGCAACCATTAGTCCATAGAGAATGTCATCAATTACCAAAACCACACATGGGGGCACCGCATGTCCTTTCAGGTAGCTTGAGAGGGGTTGAGTGGGACGAGAGACGCAGGGCGGATCAACACGCCAGAGAAGGGTTTAGACAGCTTCGGGCCCCGGGAAACATCATCCGTTAATAGCCCTACATGTTGTTTGAGGCTAGGTCTCATTATGCTCATGAGGGAGTTGCCACATAAGCCGGCTCTCCTCTTAGATGTGTCTAGCCCTAAAGATTATTTTCTTGTTGCTTGTCCCTCTTTGGGGAGCCCTGCCCCTCTTTATATAAGTTAGAGGGGCGGGTTACATGTGGATTCCTAGTAGGACTAGGACTAGCCTATCTTCTACTATAAGCCGGATACAAGTCCGGGTCTTGATTCCTTGTAAGGGAAATATTCCTTACACCTTTCTTCTTAAGTCGGCCCACGATCACATGAACCGGCCTACTGGGCCTTGGGCCTTGTCGTCCGTTTGACCCGCCCACCGGGTCTCCAGTGAGTCATAATGTCGAGGCGGGTTATATGTAAACCGCCATGTCCAAGCAGATCGCCAGTGAGTCGCCTAGCTCCAGCCGGGTCTTCTGGTGAATTTCCAAGTCCGGCTGGGTCATAACTCCGGCCGGGTCATAGCGCAGGGTATATCCCCGACAATCATGTTTATTGCAATACGGTAATTCATTTAAGTCAAATAATAATTGTTGTTCTGTTTACATGAATAAAACCTACTATGGTCATACACTCAATATAAATGGTTTATTGAATCTTGATCGTAGTGATACACATATTCATAACATTGCTGCCAAAAGATGCAAAGTTGATAATGATAGTGCAACATACTTGTGGCACTGCCATTTAGGTCATATTGGTGCAAAGCACATAAAGAAACTCCATGTTGATGGACTTTTGGAATCACTTGATTATGAATCATTTGATACTTGTGAACCATGCCTCATGGGCAAGATGACTAAAACTCTGTTCTCCGGAACAATGGAGCGAGCTAATGACTTATTGGAAATAATACATACCGATGTATGCGGTCCGATCAGTGCTGAGGCTCGCGGTGGGTATCTTTATTTTCTGACCTTCATAGATGATTTGAGCAGATATGGGTATATCTACTTGATGAAACACAAGTCTGAAACATTTGAAAAGTTCAAATAATTTCAGAATGAAGTGGAGAATCATCGTAACAAGAAAATAAAGTTTCTACGATCTGATCCCGGAGGTGAATATTTGAGTTATGAGTTTGGACTTCATTTAAAACAATGTGGAATAGTTTCACAACTCACGCCACCGGGAACACCACAACGTTATGGTGTGTCTAAACGTCGTAACCGTACTTTATTAGATATGGTGTGATCTATGATGTCTCTTACCGATTTACCACTACCGTTTTGGGGTTATGCATTAGAGACAACTGCATTCACATTAAATAGGGCACAATCAAAATACGTTGAGACGACACCGTATCAACTGTGGTTTGGCAAGAAACCTATGCTGTCGTTTCTTAAATTTGGGGTTGCGACACTTATGTCATAAGGCTTCAGCCTGATAAGCTCGAACCCAAATCGGAGAAGTGCGTCTTCATTGGATACCCTAAGGAAACAACTGGGTACACCTTCTACCATAGATCCGAAGGCAAGATCTTTGTTGCCAAGAATGGAAACTTTCTAGAGAAGGAGTTTCTTTCGAAAGAAGTGAGTGGGAGGAAAGTAGAACTTGATGAGGTAATTGTACCTTCTCTTGAATTGGAAAGTATCTCATCACAGAAAACCGTTCCCATGATGCCTACACCAACTAGAGAGGAAGCTAATGATGATGATCATGAAACTTCAGATCAAGTTACTAACAAACCTCGTAGGTCAACCAGAGCATGTTCCGCACTAGAGTGGTACGGTAATCCTGTTCTGGAAGTCATGTTACTAGACCATGACAAACCTACGAATTATGAAGAAGCTATGATGAGCCCAAATTCTGATAAATGGCTTGAGGCCATGAAATCTAAGATAGGATCCATATATAAGAACAAAGTGTGGACTCTGGTGGACTTTCCCTTAATGGATTTATTAAAAAAGAGTTGTATATGATACAACCAGAAGGTTTCATCAATCCTAAAGGTACTAACAAATGTGCAAGCTCCAGCGATCCATCTATGACTGGTGCAAGCATCTCGGAGTTGGAATATACGCTTTGATGAGGTGATCAAAGCATATGGTTTTATACAGACTTTCGGAAAAGCCTGTATTTACAAGAAAGTGAGTGGTAGCTCTGTAGCATTTCTAATATTATATGTGCATGACATATTGTTGATTGGAAATGATGTAGAATTTCTGGATAGCATAAAAGGATACTTGAATAAAAGTTTTCCAATGAAAGACCTTAGTAAAGCTGCTTATATTTTAGGCGTCAAGATCTATAGAGATAGATCAAAACGCTTGATAAGACTTTTGATGAGTACATACCTTGATAAGATTTTGAAGGAGTTCAAAATGGATCGGTCAAAGAAGGAGTTCTTGCCTGAGTTGTAAGGTATGAAGTTGAGTAAGACTCAACACCCGACCACGACAGAATATATAGAGAGAATGAAAGTCATTCTCTATGCCTCAGCCATAAGTTCTATAAAGTATGCCATGTTGTATACCATACCTATTGTGTACCTTGCCATGAGTTTTGTAAGGAGGTACAATAGTGATCCACGAGTAGATCACTGGATAGCGGTCAAAATTATCCTTAGAGGATTAAGGAAATATCTCTCGGTTATGGAGGTGATAAAGAGTTCGTCGTAAAGAGTTAAATTGATACAAGCTTTGACACCGATTCAGATGACTCTAACTCTCAATCTGTATACATATTGAAAGCAGGAGCAATTAGCTAGAGTAGATCCGCAAAGCATTGTAGACATAGAAATTTGCAAAATACATACGGATCTGAATGTGGCGTAACCCGCTGACTAAACCTCTCTCACAAGCAAAACATGATCACACCTTAGTACTTTTTGGGTGTTAATCACATGGTGATGTGAACTAGATTACTAACTCTAGTAAACCCTTTGGGTGTTGGTCACATGGCGATGTGAACTATGGGTGTTAATCACATGGTGATGTAAACTATTCGTGTTAATCATATGGCGATGTGAACTAGATTATTGACTCTAGTGCAAGTGGGAGACTGAAGGAAATATGCCCCAGAGGAAATAATAAAGTTGTTATTTTATATTTCCTTATTCATGATAAATGCTTATTCATGCTAGAATTGTATTGATCGGAAACCTAAATACATGTGTGAATACATAGGCAAACGTTGTGTCCCTAGTGAGCCTCTACTTGACTAACTCATTGATCAAAGATGGTTACGGTTTCCTAACCATGGACATGAGTTGTCATTTGATAACGGGATCACATCATTAAGAGAATGATGTGATGGACAAGACCCATTCGTGAGATTAGCATATTGATCGTTCAGTTTTATTGCTATTGCTTTCTTCATGTCAAATACATATTCCTTCAACTATGAGATTATGCAACTCCCGGATATCGGAGGAATACCTTGTGTGCTATCAAACATCACAACGTAATTGGGTGATTATGAAGATGCTCTATAGGTATCTCCGAAGGTGTTTGTTGGGTTGGCATAGATTGAGATTAGGATCATGTTACTGACGAACCTCGTAGGTCAACCGGAGCATGTTTCGCACTAGACTGGTACGATAATCCTGTTATGGAAGTCATGTTACTAGACCATGATGAACCTACGAACTATGAAGAAGCTATGATGAACCCAGATTCTGATAAATGGCTTGAGGCCATGAAATCTAAGATAGGATCCATATATAAGAACAAAGTGTGGACTCTGGTGGACATGCTCGATGATCGGAAAGCCATTGAGAATAAATGGATCTTCAAGAGGAAGACAGACGTTGATGGTAGTGTTACTATCTACAAAGCTCGAATTGTCGCAAAAGGTTTTCGACAAGTTCAACGTGTTGACTACGATGAGATTTTCTCACTCGTATCGATGCTTAAGTGATCTGTCCGAATCATGTTAGCAATTGCCGCATTTTATGAAATCTGGCAAATGGATATCAAAACTGTTCCTTAATGGATTTATTAATAAAGAGTTGTATATGATACAACCAGAAGGTTTTGTCAATCCTAAAGGTACTAACAAAATGTGCAAGCTCCAGCGATCCATCTATGACTGGTGCAAGCATCTCAGAGTTGGGATATACACTTTGATGAGGTGATCAAAGCATATGGTTTTATACAGACTTTCGGAGAAGCCTGTATTTACAAGAAAGTGAGTGGCAGCTCTGTAGCATTTCTAATATTTTATGTGGATGACATATTGTTGATTGGAAATGATGTAGAATTTCTGGATAGCATAAAAGGATACTTGAGTAAAAGTTTTTCAATGAAAGACCTCGGTAAAGCTACTTATATTTTAGGCGTCAAGATCTATAGAGATAGATCAAAACGCTTGATAAGACTTTTGATGAGTACATACCTTGATAAGATTTTGAAGGAGTTTGAAATGGATCGGTCAAAGAAGGAGTTCTTTCCTGAGTTGTAAGGTATGAAGTTGAGTAAGACTCAACACCCGACCACGACAGAATATATATAGAGAGAATGAAAGTCATTCTCTATGCCTCAGTCATAAGTTCTATAAAGTATGCCATGCTGTATACCAGACCTATTGTGTACCTTGCCATGAGTTTTGCAAGGAGGTACAATAGTGATCCACGAGTAGATCACTGGACAGCGGTCAAAATTATCCTTAGAGGACTAAGGAAACATCTCTCGGTCATGGAGGTGATAAAGAGTTCATCGTAAAGAGTTAAATCGATCCAAGCTTTGACACTGATTCAGATGACTCTAACTCTCAATCTTGATACATATTGAAAGTGGGAGCAATTAGCTAGAGTAGATCTGTGCAAAGCATTGTAGACATAGAAATTTGCAAAATACATACGGATCTGAATGTGGCAGACCCGTTGACTAAACCTCTCTCACAAGAAAAACATGATCACACCTTAGTACTTTTTGGGTGTTAATCACATAGCGATGTGAACTAGATTACTGACTCTAGTAAACCCTTTGGGTGTTGGTCACATGGCGATGTGAACTATGGGTGTTAATCACATGGTGATGTAAACTATTCGTGTTAATCATATGGCGATGTGAACTAGATTATTGACTCTAGTGCAAGTGGGAGACTGAAGGAAATATGCCCCGGAGGAAATAATAAAGTTGTTATTTTATATTTCCTTATTCATGATAAATGCTTATTCATGCTAGAATTGTATTGATCGGAAACCTAAATACATGTGTGAATACATAGGCAAACGTTGTGTCCCTAGTGAGCCTCTACTTGACTAACTCATTGATCAAAGATGGTTACGGTTTCCTAACCATGGACATGAGTTGTCATTTGATAACGGGATCACATCATTAAGAGAATGATGTGATGGACAAGACCCATTCGTGAGATTAGCATATTGATCGCTCGCTTTTATTGCTATTGCTTTCTTCATGTCAAATACATATTCCTTCAACTATGAGATTATGCAACTCCCGGATATCGGAGGAATACCTTGTGTGCTATCAAACATCACAACGTAATTGGGTGATTATGAAGATGCTCTATAGGTATCTCCGAAGGTGTTTGTTGGGTTGGCATAGATTGATATTAGGATTTGTCACTCTGAGTATCGGAGAGGTATCTCTGGGCCCTGTTGGTAATGCACATCATAAGAAGCCTTGCAAGCAAAGTGAATAATAAGTTAGTTGCAGGATGATGTATTACGGAATAAGTAAAGAGACTACTAGTACACAATAGCGTCGTCCGTCCAGCTTAGTGCGGTGAGGTGGTTTCTCGAAGAAGACGATGGAGAAGCGGAGTCAGTGAAGAGTGAAATGATGGTTGCTTCGTCCGTGCTTTGTGATTTGACGCCTCACTGCTTTGTGATTTGTGATAGAAGGGACATGGGAGTAGACTCTATGCTCTGTACTATAAATGCGTCCAAGCAGGGGAGAAAGAGGAGAGACATTGCATTTTTCTATTCCTTCAATCAATCAATCAGGGAGCTTTGGTTCCATCTTTTTGGCTTTGGCAGCACCGTCCACAATGGTTCCCAACGATGACAAAAGCTATTTTCACATTTGGCTACACATTGTGGATGCCCTTAACCGTACCATTAGGTTTTGCTCCTGTGTGCTATCTATACAAATCTCAATTATATTGATCTAAAAAAATTATAGAATCAAGATTAGTAAAAAGGAGGTGATTTTGCCGCGCGGATGGCGGGGGAGGTTTCTTATTTTTAGAGGACGTTGGCCTGGAGGTGTGCTAACATGCGATCCCATGTGTTAGTGCTTTACCAAGTCGATCCGGGTCCCACATGAGGCAGAACAACGGCAGAAGCAACACGTGGTTAACTTGAAGAAGATGAGGGAGAAGCGGATACAGCAACGAGTGAAATGATGGTTGATTCGTCCCTCCAACTTCTTTTTTTAGCATTATTACTTCGTCCCTCCAACTTAACTGCGGGAAAGCTGCAACTTTGTGATTTGACGCCTCATTCCTCATTACTACGCCAGCCCATGACTGGGGTGCTTCACCCCTACTGCTCTGCACTGTATTTCGGTATGGCACGTGGACTCGGAAGCATGATGTCCCACATGTCGGTGAACGGGACTAGAACACTTATGAAATCGAGTGCTCCACTCTTACGACGGAGGAGTAGACGACACGGCGGCCCCGTGAACTGTCACTTGTACTGTATAGTACTATAATTTTGTTGTTTCGCACGATCCATCGATACAAACCCGATTAAATAGGAAAGGGCAGGATTTTTCCCGCGCGGTAGATGATACTGGCCATACATTTCAAAGGCAATTTAATGTATGCAAACTGAATAATTAAGTAACAATATGATATCTAGTAAAACTAAAAACACATATGATTCATTGTGTTAGAATGTTGTAGTAGTGTTGTATTGCATAGTTGTTAGATGTAACATGCGAGAACGTGTAGAGATGTAGTTTTGGAGGGCCTACAGAGAGAAAAGCATAATACGATCAGCGAACTTTAATCGCTCATTACGGTCACTATAATACGTTTTGCGGGTATTATACGGTCACTTGCTCACCATTCACAATCGGATTGCACTCTGTTGACCGGCCAAATAGTCTGCGTGGCACCATGTTGACTAGTTAAATTGACTATGTTCCTTGTGGGTCCCACATGTCAGTTCACATAGGAAAAAGGTCAGATAAACACAAATTTATGCAGGCGCGACAAGAATCCAACCCGTGAGCGGGAATCACCTGGTTGTGTATGTGTCTCTCAGGGCCTGATATGTGCGCATGCACGTGTAGGTTGAGCACTTGAGCGTGAGAGTGTGTGTTGGTCATCTGGTGTGTGCATGCATGCGTGCGTGTGTGCGTGTGAGTGTTGCGTGCGTGCGTGGCTGCGTGTGTACGTGTGAGGGTTGCGTGCGTGCGTGGCTGCATGTGTTCGTGTGAGTGTTGCGTGCATGCAGTTCGTGTGCATGTGTGTATAATCACCACACCAGCTCCTGTGTGTTAAAACAGACGGCTCAGCATACCAATACAAGGCCACCTTGTCCGTTGTGCATGGGTCATGACTTGAACCACCGTCCAATATTTTTTGTCGTTTGTTTTCATTCTTACTAGCAAGATGCCCGTGTGTTGCACATAACATCAAGATGCATTTGTATGACTAGTTTATCTTGTGAGAGAAAAGGATGAATGAGGGAAGGCCTTATTTGCAAATGTGGAGAGGTGTGCGGGTACCTTTTTGCAAAATTGCCATAGTTTCCTTCCTATCCATTAGATATAAATCGGACGGCCTATATTGCAGGATGGCAGGCACACCATCATCACCAACTTTGTTTTTTATAAGAGTGTAGAAGAGCAGATACAAGCCAACAGGTGGGCCCAATGGCAGTGAGATAATGTGATGCAACACTAGAGGTGCCACGTGGAGCGTTTAATTGGTCAACTAGTCGTGTCTTGAGCAAATACAGAGCTATACGGTGAGCCCGTGACTGTATAATAACCACAAAACGTAAATGGTGACCGTAATGAGTGGATTCTGAAGTCCAATGTATGTATCGTTCTTTCGCTCCAAATACAATGATCGTCATTGTATATATCGCGAGAGAAAGATGAAACATGCGTGAATGTGCTGGGGGCTTACTTTTAGAGGACCTGGAGATAGTTTGTGTGCGTACGTGAAAGGGGCATAGAGGGGGTGTATGCGATGGGGAGAGAGATGCTCTCCGTTTCACTTTATTATGACTAACTTTATACTCCCTCCGTCTTTTTAGTCCGCATATAAGGTTTGGTCAAAGTCAAGCTTTGTAGAGTTTGACTAACTTTATATTAAAAAATATAAACATTCACAATATGAAATCAACATTATCAGATGCACCATGAAACGTATTTTCATACTATATAGTTTTAGTATTGTAGATGTTCATATTTTCTTATATAAATTTGGTCAAACTTTGTGTAGTTTGACTATGACCAAATCTTATATGCGAAGTAAAAAGAAACGGAGGGAGTATATAGTATAAAAATATAAAAATTCACAGTGCGGAATAAATATCATTGTGGGCACCATGCAACAAATTAATGTTCATACTCCTCCATATAACTTTGTAATGTTGTATATATGTAGAAATTCTAAAATATTTGGCCACACTTTATTCAAAAGGAATATTGTATGCGAAATAAACATGAAGAGAGGGCTTTTTAGATCAATGGGCTACATGATGTAACATGTGTGAATGTGTAGTTGATGTATTTGGCAGGGCCTAGAGAGGTATGTGTGTGTATTACATATTCGGGAGAGGCATGGATAGAGGAGACGGCGGGGGGAGGGGGGCGTGGGAGAGATAGCACGAGAAATGAGAGAGGTCTAGAGAGAGAGAGAGACTAATATGATGTCACGGCGAGAGATTCCCTTGAGTGTGTATATCTAAGGGGGGTGGGTATAGAGGCACGAGGAGATTTTTTTGTGTGTGGTGTCTGTGTTGGTATGTGTGGGTGTGAGAAGATAACGAGACCTGGGGGCAGAGGGTGTGTCACCGCGTGAGGTCCGGTAGGTCGAGGTGAGGCCCTTGGTTCGGTTCCGTCCCGCGCCACATTGGTCGGCCCGTGACGCATTTAGGGAGACCCATGGATGACTTGTTGTACAAGACAACGATAGCAGAATTGTAAAGGACTCTGTGTCCACTGACAAAGCCGGCTAGGATTTGTAACCCTGGGTTCTCGGACTAAGGTAACCCCTTGTCTCTGATATTACTATTCATCCAACCTAACTTTAAGGGGCATCCTCATGTAATGCTCGCTAGAATCATACTACGATTAGGAAGAGAGGTGTGAGACAATGCGTGAGAGACAGACCTAAAGATAATGTGCGTGCAGGAGACACGTAGGCAGGTTTATGTATATAGAAAGGGTCGATGGGGATTGTGCGTGTGTATGCTAGTGAGAGGAAGAGTGCTTGTGAGAAAGGTTAGTGAAAACAGTCGTAAATGGTTACGAGAGGGAGGGAGGGTTATATCGAGAGCATGTATGTGATAAATACACCTCGGGAGAGAGTGTGTGAGCATGTGTGAGAGACCATCGATGGAGAGTGAAACTACACGTAAAAGACTGATGTACACATCAATTAAAGATATAAATTGTATCCAAATATTAGGATGGGATAATGATATTTGCAATTCTCGTAAGGAACGGTCATTGATCCATCAAACATCTAGATTCTATCAAATTTGAGCATGTCTATGTTATTATTCGACATAATTGATCCAGATAGTTAGTATTTTGAACTCCAAACAATGCATCACTTTAGCAATCGAATATAAATGTGAGTATAGTTCATGTTGTGTGTGTAAAGCACATTATACATACGAAAGTTACACAATGAACATTATAAATAGCTAGCTATGAACTAGCATACATTTGAATTCAACTTAAGGTGGTTTAAAAAAATCGAATTCAGCATGAAGTCCATTCAGTTATTTGAATTCGATATCATGGCATTTGTAAATCATACCTAAATTATGCGGGCACCAATCTTTGCTCTAATTTTGTACATAATAGCATATATAGTTGTGTACAATATAGATTCAAATTTAGCTCCTCCATTCCAAAATAATCGCAGTTATAGGATTTTCAAGTGTCAAAATTTCAAAAAGAAACGGATAATTTAATGAGGTTTCCAAACATATGAGGTCAAATTTAACGTTGTCTATTTAGGTCAATCCTCAAAGTTCAAGAGTACTCTAATCGTGAATGCTTCTTGTTTCAAAATTTCGAACGAAGCGCCAAAAGAGCCTCTACTCGCCCGAAACCGCGTGAGACCAATGTTTGGTAGTAGAAGGAAATTACTTTTCTAACTCCGACACGTGAAACCTACCGGCCCGACGTCCAAAGGTCTAAACCGGGGTAGGTTTGAGCTTCATCTAGACGCCATGCAACCGCCTCCGAAAAACATTCAGACACAATGGCCGCCTAAGCACACATGCGCGCGGCCGAAATCGCTCTCGCCCACTATTTGGGTCACCTGGGATTACCATCTTATCCCCGACCCGAAGTAGGTCCAAAATTTAAGAGGAGGGCAAAGTTTGTACTTTCCCCAAATTTCAAACAAGCGCGTCCCATCTGTTCAAAAAAGCCAAAAACAAGCGCGTCCCAGACCGAAACATGGTTCTCCCTTAGCACCCCCGCCCCCCGTCCGATTCCCCATTCATACTCCATGGGCGCCAAAACTACCTCTCCACCAGCCGCGAAACCCCGACGTCCTCCGTCCGCCACCCCATCCCACCAATCAACCGCCACCCTCCTCCATCACACCGGAGCCGATACCCCGACGCCGTCGTCCACCGCTACCTCAACCGCAACGCCCTCCAAGGCTAGTAGTTTAAGCTGAGGCCGAGACGTCCGTACTCGAGCTAGTTCAACCACGCCGTCTTGCGCCTCACCGCTGCCGCTCCAACTTCGCCACCGTCCACCGCATCGGAGTTGTTCCTGCTACGCCGTCCTTCGCCGCCTCAGATTTTCTTCCCCTTCGCCGACATACGGCCACGGCAACACAGTCAAAAATTTGGCCATGGGTTTGTCCAAGCCGGCACCCTCCTCCAAAACATCGGTTTCCTCGGCAAAAAGAAGAAGATCGGCGCGACATGTGCAGGCGGCCACACTGGCAACCAGAAATGGTAATCCTCTTCCCTTATTCGTGCAAATCTTACATGTATGCTTGCACAGTATTCATCCCGCAGAAGACACTAGTTGACCGCTTCTTCTTGATACAAGATGTTCCTAGTTACTCGCAATGCACAAGGTTTCTTCTCATATACTATTTCACCTTAGCTAGAGGTCCGTCGCCCCCTGATTTCAATTCTTGGTCAGTTGATTCCCAATTAACGGAAGCATTCTCCAGTGTGACATGCGCTATTCCGGCTATTACGACGGGGAAGCAGCGCCTTGGTGTTTATCTTAGGGGCGTGTGGGGCCTAGAGCTGCTAGTGCCCAATCTGGAGGTCGGCCGGGATTAAAGGGATGGCCTGGGGGCGCTGCCAAGCACGACGGTGGTGTGAGGTCGAGGAGAGGGCGGGGCGGCAGAGGCAGGGGTCTGGGCCGGTGGTCGCTGGCGGTTCGAGAAAGATCACAACAAAGGATGGCGGAGGTAGAGCGAAGGCCATCTTCCGTTCCTTATAGATCGGACGGTTCATAAAAATCGATCGACCTATTTATTTTCAAATAATCGTTATTTTGATAGGACCACATGTGATGCTGTGCTGGAGGAGTACCTGCGTTTCCCAGCCATCCCCGTGCTCATATATTACAAAATCATACGGAGTAAATCTAATTTTGTTTGCCATTCAATGTTGTAGAGCTATCATATGTCTCCTGTCACTTAGTTTTCAGCCACCTGCTATCTTCTACTTTTACAATGCACTAGTTCTGCCCACACTTCACCCATACTCTCACTATTGTGTTTTTATGCATGGGTATTTCAGACTCTGCCATGACAGAAGGACAAAATAAAAGAGAGAAGTTGCTCCCGCTTGCTCCGCGGGCAGGCAAGACGCGTGTTTTCACTTTAAAGGTTGGATGTTCAATAGATGGAGACGGTAAACGTAGCTCTGGAGTTGATGATCTCGCTCACCGTTAACCACCACACCAGGTGCTTGCTTTAACTTCACTATGTCATATGTGGTTACAAGTTGCATATGGTGTCTAGCTTGTATTCGAAAGGCCGAAGTCGGTCTTTATTAAGATAAGGAAAGATATTTTTTACATGAACCACCATCCCGGGAGCACCAGAAGTCAAATAGCTAGTCAGGGCACTGGCCGAGCCATGACAAGCCCAAAGACAGACATGCATCACCCGGAAGCCAACTAAAAGCCACGATGGCGGCCGAAGCAGCCCGCCTCCCACTGTGCTCTCAGGTCCTAGATGATCATGCTCACCACTCCAGCCAGATGTCTAGTTTGTATTGCTTCCAATTTGGTTAAATTGCATCTGCTTAGCTTACACACTATACCTTTGAATATGACACGCCTTCCTGTTTTTGGTACATAATAGTCCATCTATCTATTAACCATGTTCTTACATCAAATAAATGTTCTTGTGTATCACTCATCAATCACTTATGACGAGGCAGTCAGTCCAGTGGACTACTGTGGTAAAAGATCCCCATGTAAAGAATGCAGCGTCAGCCTCCCCACATGATTCTCAAGAAACAACAAGGCTAGATGAAGATAGTGAACGTAGCTCTATAGTTGATTACCACATTTACCCTACACTAGCATCGCAGGTGCTTGCTCTAACTTGGCAGCGTGATATGTGGTTGCATGTTGCATATGGTGTCTAGATTGTAATTCTTCCAATCTGGTTAAATTGCATGTGCTATTCTGCTTAGTTTATACATTATACCTGTTAATGTGACATGCCTTCCTGTTTTTAGTACATAGTACATCTGTCTATTAAGCATGTCCTTACATAAAACTATTGTTTTTTGTATCCCGCATAAATCAATATGACGAGACACCTTTAGTATATGCAAAGGTGATATTAGTTGCATCTTTCATATGATTTATAGCATGTGCTACTTCTAATTTGTTGAAATGCCATTTATGATGGGATGCTTTTAACTTAAGCGAGTCATATTGGTTGCATCTTTCATGTGATGTCTAGCTTGCATTACTTCTTATTTGTTGAAATGGTTTCTGCTTAGTTTACACAAACAGTTGTGAATATGCCATGCCGTCCTGATTTTCGTATTATTCCATCCGGGAATCATGTGTTTGCCTTACATCAAAGTAGTGATTGTCACTATCATGCACGAATGAGTTATGAAGAGTGAATTTTATTGCTTTTTCTTGTCGGTTTTACTTGACAATTCAAAATCAATAAAGCGGAAGGAAGTTAGCAAGGCAGCGGATGAAGGTGCTCCTTCCAAACGGAGGACCTCTATAGATTCTACTCCTCCATCCCTCCAAGATGATTTCCAAGACAACACATGCATAGACACTCAACGTAGCTGTGTTGGTGATGAGCACGTCTCCCCTAGTGCACCATCACAGGTGCTCCCTCTAACTTGCATTGTTATATGTGGTTGCATGTTATGTATGATGTCTAGCTTGTATTGCTTGTAATTTTGTTGAATTCCATCTGCTTACTTTACACATTATACTTGTGACTAATACACGTGTTCCTGTTTCTAGAAAATACAATATCTGTCTATCACACCATGTTCTCACATCAAAGTACTACTGTTGTGTAACCTGCAACAATCACTTATCATATGACACGTTTGACTTGGGAGTGTGATATAGGTTACATATCGCGCTCTTTTCTAGCTTGTACTACTTCTAATTTGTTGAAATGGAACTTATGACGAGACAGTTTTAACTTGGTAGAGTGATATTCATTGCATCTTTCATATGATGTCTAGCTTTCATTGCTTCTAATTTGTTGAAATGCCTTCTTCTTAGTTTACATATCATAAGCTTTTAATATGCAATGATGTGAATATGTAATGGCATTAATGACAAGAGACCTTTAACTTGGTAGTGTGATGTTGTTTGCATCTTGGATATGATTTATTTCTTGTACTGCTTCACATTTGTTTAAACGGCATTTATGATGAGACACTGTTAACTTGGCAGAGCAATATTTGTAGCATCTTTCATATGGTGTCTACCTTCCATTGCATTACTTTTAATTTAGTGAAATGTCTTCTGCTTAGTTTACACATCATAGTTACGGTTATCTCATGTCGCCATGTTTTTCGTACATATTACATCCTCCTATCATGTGGTTGTCTAACATCAAAGTTCAGTTCGTCTGTATCACGCATCAATTTGTTCTGAAGAACTAAATTGTTATTCGTTTTTCTTGTCGGCTTGACTTAACATGGCACGGATAAAGTGGAAGCAACACAGAACGACAGGGAAATGGAAGCGGAACAATCCTACAGATTCTGCTGGTACTGATGGTGCAATAGAAGGTCAAAGTCCAACGGAAAATTGTACCGACAGGGTATCCCATGCTACACGAACTGCAGAACAAGCCCAAACAGAAACAAATAGCTGCAACCAAACAAGCAGAGACCGCCCTAGTTGTTGCAACACCTTCCACAGTACCACCAGCTGCATGATTTACTCGTTGGTCAACTCAGCTAGCAGCATGTTCCCAAGCTCCCTTGCCACCTGACACTACTTCTGAAGCACTCTTGACAGTAGATGAGTTGGAAGATCAGATGAACTTTGTGAGCTTCAACAGCAAGAAGGTAGTTGCTAGAGTCAAGTTACAGTTGCATGCTTCTTTATATGTAGTCTCACAGTTTGATGTACACTAATACTTCCTATGTTCGTTGTTGGACTAGCACCTAGGAGCAAGAGGAAAAAAACGAGAGGGATAATGCTCGATATGGTAACTAAATATAGAGGAGGAAGAATGGAGATCCATTTTGAGGCAGGTTTTAAAAGGCCACGTGATGCTATAGAGTCAGCCAAGTTAGTATCAGAGGCAGCGGTTGCCATTAGGTGTCATGTACGTATCCTCCCAACATGGATCAGTACAGGAATGACAAAGATGAAACCCAGTTCAACACCTTCCTCGACCATTTATCTGTAAGTATGGTTATGTATGGAAACTAGTAATATCGTCTTGCTCTGTCCAATACTTTCTAGGTTGCTGATAATGAGACTCCCTAATTTTCAACAGATGAGGTTCAAGTTGGATAGCCGAGATGATGCAACTGCAAGCTTGCACCCATGTTTTCAAATCTGCCCATGACAAAGATTCTGTATAACTTGAGGAAAACTCACTTTGAAGGCAAGGCTAACAGTGAACTTGCCCAAACATCTCCAGTGGAAAATATATCGGATGAAGATTGGAGAGGCCTCGTTAAACACTAGTCTGATCTGAAGTATCAGGTACATTATATATATGTGATCAGATCACATGTTGAAGTCCTATTTATGCATGTGCCACACAAATCTATCTTCTTGTAGGTGAACTGTTCAAAGAACAAGGCCAACTGCATTTAAAGTGAAATTCCAATAGACGGCAGGATCTCGTAGCTATATTGCACACTGCGAGGCTCTTGTAATTAGTTGTTGTTTCACTCTTTTTGTTGTACCATATTATCAGATCTATATTGACTTGTTCCAAATGCAGAGGAAAGCCTGCAAGGACCAAAAAGTACCTGGACCAAATGTTGTGTAAATCTTCAAGGACTGTCACACCAGCAAGACAAAGGGCATGACTACACCAGTCAAAGCCATTGTTGTAAATTCTTAATCCTCATGCCTTTTAACTACTACTTACTCTGACTTGTGCCTTGAGCTGCATGGTTTGCAGCCAATGTATATTACTCTTTTCAATTTTATACACAATTGTCTTAGCGTATCATTGCACCTTACAAGGTTTAAAAGAGAGGAGTGATGTTCTTTTGATCTTGACCTGTAATCTAGTTTCGTGCTGGACTTGCCCACACAATGTTACAATTGCCTGTTTGTTTGTCCTCAGTTGTTTTGTGATATGAATGATGTAATACTATGCTTACCATATTATAAACTTTGTCTCTTTATCCTTAGCTGTCAATACAATGTGAACAAATAGACAATACATTAGCCATGGTACATGGTCATATGTTTGGAACATGGTTTTATTATGTACTTTGCAGTAAAATACAACTAATATTTTACATGGGTTCACCAGAATAAGTTCTGTATATAGACCAAAGCTATTTTTTTGGTTTTGCTGCCTCCTTAATATCTTCTGTTCTGGTACTACTAATGTAAAAACTCAACTTTTCAGCAAGCTATGGCAAAAAATGGTGGAACCGCCACCTTCTGGAGGTGACGAGGCAACTATAACAGCAATGTCGGCTCTTCTTGCCGCAGTGGGTCAAGACTGGCCCACTAACGATGCCAAAAGCATGTTCTGCGTATCTTTGGGTTGGTTGTTAAGGCAATCTCGTCCCAAACTGCCTCATGCTCAAGATATGCAAGCTCAAAACAATGTTATATCTGCGCTCCAGACACAAGTCCGTTCCCTAACAGAGACCCTTTGTGAAACAAGGACATACATTGTTCGATGTCGTCAAGATATGCATGGTTTTGAAACCAGACTATCAGACATTTCCTATATTGTTCAGTAGCCTAGGAGAAATGAAGGCGAAGGTTATGGTGCTCCATTGGACAATACAGCATGAAAACGTAATAGTCAGGTCAAATGAACTGAGCTTCTGAACTTCTGGTGGTGCATTGATCTGCCAGATTGTTAACTTTTATGCCAACCTTCCTTTTGTTTTATAGTTGTAATTTGTTTTGTTGCAATACAAATTTTGTTCTTGACGTGCAGCCACCGACTAAAGAAAACAGCAAGCCATTTTTGTATAGTGTAGGGTGTTCCCTATATTTGCACTGGTGGCGATCTTTGATGCCCAGTGGATGTAATCTGTGCAAACGCCTTAATAGCCTAGCGTTAGTTTCAGGCTTATTTATTTCCTAGTCTTCTTTTTCCCTGGTTTGCTAGTGGCCGCAACAACCATGGGCCATATACGGACCGTGGTAACCATGACCCTGCTACGGGCCGTAGGATCCATGGGCCTCCTACGGGCCATCTTTAAATGGGCCTCCAACACGGCCGTAGAATCGATGGGCCTCGGGCCGTCGGATAAATGGGTCTACATGGGCCAACAGGCGTAATTGGTATCGGCCCAGCACGGTAATGGGCCGTTAACAGGCCGGAGGACAGCAAAGGCTTAATTCTGTCACAGGCATAACGGGTCGTTAATGGGCCAGAATATAGGACGGGCTGGAAACGGCGCAATGATTAACAGGCCAGAAACGGGCCGACTCTTGCCACGGGCCGAAATTGGCCCATTAGGGGAACAGGCCAGTAATGGGCCGGAAGTAATCGAGGGCAGGAAAGGAGCCCAAGAATGTATGGGCCGTTAGTAGGCCGAAAGCTAACACGGGCTGGAAACGGCCCATGTGAATCATGGGCCGTTAACAGGTACAAAGAAATTTACTATTCATTCTGGGCTAGAGTCATCGTGGGCCTTTAAAGGGCCTAAAGATACGAAGGCCTCATATGGGCCGAAAGACCTCGTGGGCCATACATGGGCCAAAAGTGAAACGGGTTGGTGTTATATTCGACGGCCCACATGACGTTGCTGGGCCAATTTCGGGTAGGCCCTAACGGGTCGTGAGACACCGGACCGTAAAATGGGCTATTTGCAAAGAGACCGTTAATAGGCTTTTCATGGGCCAGCCTGCTAACTTTTGACCAAGTCAAACGGTCCGGCCTTTGTAAGCTAAATCGGCCGGTGGTGGGCTGTCGAACGTGTCGACATATCATAGGCGCCTATCTGACCCACTGATGAGCTGACACGTGTTTCCTCCGGCCAATCAGAATTTTACACGTGGAAATTTCCCATTGGTTCGGGCTGTTAACGGGTTATCGGATCCAAAACCGGACCCGATAGCTTAACGGCGACCTGTTATGGTGGATGCCACGTGTCGGTCACCCTTTACGAAAGCACTTCTGTGACGCGTGCTTTGTCGTCATGGAAGTGCACACTTCCGTGATGATAATTTTGGTAATGTCATGGAACACTTCTACGACAGCACATGTATGACTATCTTGATTCTATCATAAAATCGTCATGGATGTACATGCATGACAGAAAACGTGACCTACTGTGACAAACACGTATCATCACGGAAGTTTATTTTTTTGTAGTGGGAGGTGTCGTACGTTCGGTGCTTGATCGGTCGGAGCTAGAAGAAGTTCAACTACATCAACCACGTTGTCAAATGCTTCCGCTTTCGGTCTACGAGGGTACATGGATACACTCTCCCCCTCTCGTTGTTATGCATCTCCTAGATAGATCTTGCGTGAGCATAGGAATTTTTTTGAAATTGCATGCTACGTTTCCCAACAAAGGGCATCCGAGCCAGGTCTATGCGTAGATGATATGCATGAGTAGAACATAAAGAGTTGTGGGCGGTGATCTTCATACTGCTTACCACCAATGTGTTATTTTGATTCGGTGGTATTGTTGGATGAAGCGGCCCGGACCAGCCTTACATGACCACGTTCATGAGACCTGTTCCACCGACAGACATGCAACAAGTTTTGCATAAAGGTGGATGGCGGGTGTCTGTTCCTCCTACTTTAGTTGAATCGAATTTGACTATGGCCAGTCCTTTTTGAAGGTTAAAAAAACAAACTTGATAAATCACCGTTGTGGTTTTGATGCGTAGGTAAGAACGGTTCTTGCTAGAAGCCCATAGCAGCCACGAAGAACTTGCAACAACAAAGTAGAGGACGTCTAACTTGTTTTTGCAGACCAAGTTGTGATGTGATATGGTCAAGACATGATGTGATATACGTTATTGTATGAGATGATCATGTTTTGTAAAAATTATCGGCAACCAGCAGGAGCCTTATGGTTGTCTCTTTATTGTATGAAATGTAAATGCCATGTAATTGATTTACTTTATCACTATGCATTAGCTATAGTTGTAGAAGCAATAGTTGGCGAGACGACCACGACGCAATGATGGAGATCAAGGTGTCGAGCCGGTGATGATGGAGATCATGACGATGCTTTGGAGATGGAGATCAAAAGCACAAGATGATGATGGCTATATCATGTCACATATTTTGAATGCATGAGATGTTTTTCTTTTATGCATATTATTTTGCTTAGTACGGCGGTAACATTATAAGATGATCCCTTAACTAAAATTTCAAGGTATAAGTGTTCTCCCTAAGTATGCACTGTTGTGAAAGTTCACCCTGTTGAGACACCATGTGATGATCGGGTGTGATAGACCCTACGTTCAAATACAACAGGTGCAAGATAGTTTTGCACATGCGAAATACTTAGGTTAAACTTGACGAGCCTGGCATGTACAAACATGGCCTTGGAATAGTGGAGACCAAAAGGTCGAACATGAATCATATAGTAGATATGATCAACATAGAGATGTTCACCTTTGATGACTACTGTCGGGGAGGCTGATCCTACCCACGGACACCTATGGGGCCGGCGGAGCAGGCCCCTTGTGGTTCGGAGGGGGGCGGAGGTCGCACGAAGAGCGGATCAAGGCGATGCACGCGGGCGGTTTACCCAGCTTCGGAGCTCTCCGGAGAGATAAAACTCCTACTGCTGCTTGTTTGATCTATTGTGTTCTTGCTAGGGAGCAATGCGAGCTACAAAACCTAAGCGTGGCGTGTATAAATCTCTGACCCGTCGAATGAATCGAACCCAACAGAACCGAACCCTTTCACGTTGCACTCGGGCCTCCTTTTATATGCTCAAGGGTCTCCGGCTGTGGCAACATAGGCGGGGTACAAATGTAAAACAGGAGTTGGTACACCTACTTGAACAAAGGTGTATGCGAGTGCAAAATACCTAACTCGACGGCAAGGGACAAAAGCAATAAATGCCCGTCGTTGTCGCCCAAACAGTGTAACAGAGACCGTCAGGTGCGCCTCCGCTTGCCACGATGGCGAGTCTGTCAGCGCCGCTTATCGCTGCTCTCCGCTGGCTGCACAGTCGCTCGACACGCGCCCATGGAACGGTCCCATGGCGACACGTCGCTGGGTGAGCTGGAGCGGAGACGGAGAGAAGCTGCATGCCGCGGCAAGCGCCTTGCCGCGGCCGAATCCTTGTCGCGCCCCGAGCCTTCCCGGCAAGCTCCTCTTGCCGGGGCCTTGTCTTCTGCGTGCCTGGAGTGGCCTTCCCGACAAGCTCTTCTTGTCGGGACCTTGTCTTCTCAATCTAATACTTTGTTCTTGAATGGCTCCAAGGGAGCCACGGAGGATCTTGGCAGCGACGAGGCAAACCCTGCCGCGGGGTGCTGCAAATCGTCTGCAGACGCAGCACGGGTACTAGGGTACCCCTACTCTAATACACCGGCAGAGCCTCGCCCGGGCTGCATTACAGTGCCGAAGCGCTTGTCGGGCCAGGCCCGTAATCTGCAGACGACACGCTGCCTCGACCGCGTCGCAACTCGCCCCGGACCCACCACGATCCTCACTAACGGCACGCACCGGACGTGGCGTCGTGCGAGGGATCGTGGCCGCGGTCGTGGGGGATTCTTTATTGATATAATCGGAACGTCCGCCCCCTCCTCCCCTTTATAAGCGGAGGAAACAGAGGCAGGCCGACCATCCCTGCCATTGCTGTCTTGTCAAGAAACCACCGCCGCTCCCCTCTTCTTCTCCGGTGCGAAGAGAGCAGCGCCCCGCCCCCCTTTCGCCGCAAGCACACTCACCGCCGTCGACCTCCTCCGCCCTCCTCGCCATGGCTCCGAAAGCCGATAAGGAGAAGGGCGTCAAGTCGGCCGAGGCGCAGCGGCTCACGGTGCTGCGCAAGGAGCGGGCCGTCTTCCCCCCGCAGCTCGGCGCGCGGGAGCTGCGGGACATCTTCTACCTTTTCTGGTCGACGGAGACTCGTGCGCATCCGCGCACGAGGGTGCTCCCCGCCTCCGCCGTTGATGTGGCTCCAACAGGGTACCCTTTCTTCGCCCTGTTCTTCTATTGCGGTCTTTGCCCGCCATTTTCCGAGTTCTTTTGCGACATAATGAACAACTTTGGCCTCCACCTCCTTGATTTCACCCCCAACGCCATCTTGACCATGGCCGTTTTCGCACATTTGTGCGAAAACTTTGTCGGGGTCCACCCGAACGTGGCACTCTTCCGCCATTTCTTTGTTGCCCGCGTCGAGAGAGGAGAGCCACTTGCCGGAGGAATAGCCTGGGTCTCTAGGATCGGCAAGAAGGAGGCCTACCTAGAGGGGGAATTCCGGAACAAGTGGGAGGAGTGGAGAGCCAACTGGTGCTGGGTCGTGGAGGAGAACCCGCAGCCCTTCACCGCCGTGCGCCAAACCCCAATTGCGCGCGGCAAGGATTGGAGTAACTTGGCGCCGGAGGATGCGAAGCTGAAGATAGCTGTGACCCGAATTCTGCGCCTCAGGCTTGCCGGGTTGACAGGAAGCAGTTGGCGCAGACTTCATTCGCCGCCGCATCGCTTCCCTTGCGTGAAAGGAGGAGGCCTGCTTGGGAGTTCCAGAATGCGGCGGACATCATGAGGCTGCGCCCGGGCCTGAATTGGAACTTCACCGTCATGGAGCTGGATTCAGTGCTGCTCGAGCTATTCAAGAACGACCCCGAACATCCCGAGTGGTTCAGGTTGCCGCGGGGGGTCGTCCCGTTGTGCAACAACTCGGCGCTCGACCGCATCCGCGCCATGATGCCACTGTGCGACTCCCACGGGATCGTCCCGACTGGCGAGAGCCCCGACGAGGTCGTGCAGCAATTCTTGACGACTTGCAAGAGGTGCCGATCCGCTCGACGAAGCGAAGAGGCTCACCGAGACACCACCGAGCGGGAGATGGCGCGGATTGCCACCAGTGGTGGAGGAGGCGGTAGCAGCCGCTGCCGCTGGAGCCTTCGGGTTCACCGTGGAGGAGGCGGAGGCGGCGAAGGCGGCAAGCCTTGCCGAGCGAGGGGAGGTCGCCGGCGAGGACGAGCTTGTCGGGACCGAGGTTGGGTCGAGTGGACCCGCCGAGGGCGCTTCTTCTCCTCCGCCAAGCGACTTGCCGCCAGCGGAGCCCCTGGTTCCGCCGAGGAGGCGTCTCCACGGGGTTGGAGACGAGTCGGGGCGGCAGACCGGCCACAAAGACAGAAGCGCCGCCGACGCTCCACCGCTGCAAGCGAGGTTGCGGAGGCGCCCCAAACTGCAGCGACGATCGGGCGGAATCTTCTCGAGCCGCCGACGCCCGCTTAAGCGGCCAAGAGAGCCCACTCCCCCGCCTCATCGCACCGGAGGCGGGCCGGAGTTTGATTTCTCCGCGCTCAGCTCCGAGGAGGAAGGCGAAGAGTAAGCTTCTCGCGATTGTGCTTGCATTTCTTCAATTTTTATTGCTTGATCTTGAATCTGATTTGCTTTGTTCCGGATTCTTTCCTTTTCAGGACGCTGGTCCAGAGAGCGGCGAAGAGGGCCAAGATCCCGACGGTCGTCGTCGAGATTTATTCCCCGTGGCGACGGGACGCGTCTGAGACTGCCTTTGCCGGACCCGGCAACCCTTCCTTCTGGCAGCCTCAAAGACAGCCCCTGCAGTAAGTGTGCAGTTTTTCTCCTTACTACTAGGTGTGCAGGGGTGCTCCTTCTCTGTTGATATCTGACTGTGTGCTCGTGTAGGAGCGGAGCAGCCTCATCAGGAGGGCTCGGAAGCCGCCCCCGAGATCCTGCCCGCTGCCACTACGCCGCCAAGGGAGAACTCCCCGGCAAGGGAGCTCCCTCCGACAAGGGAGGCCACCCCGGCAAGGGAGGCCACTCCGGCAAGGGAGGCTACCCGGCAAGGGACGATGCCAAAGTGACCCTCCAAATGGGTCGTGGTCAGAGTCTGATCCGGTGCAGGTAACTCCCTTACACGAAATTTTCCCTTGGGTTTGCTTTCTTTTGTTTCTCTTTTTGAACATTTGCTTGACTGCCCTTCTTCGTCTGACGCAGACCCGATGGAGGTCGAGGCCGCCGGCGAGGAGGAAACGCGCGGCAACACCGACGAGGCCGCCGTCGAGGAAGAAGAGGTCATCGTCGTGGAGGAAGAGGCCGCCGACGAGCCTGCTGGTGAGGAGGCCACCGAGGCTGCCGACGCAGAGGCCGGCGAGGGTCGGGCGGTCAGATCGACGGCCCCCGAGGCCGCAGGAGCAGCAAGCGCTACACCGACAGCCGATTCCCCGCCGCCAAGGCCAGTTCGAGGAGCCCCAGGCCCGGCGCCACCAAGGCGGCGAAGGCGTCTTCATCAAGCTCCCCGGGAATCGAAGTTCTGTGGTGCGGTCCGAGGGCGAGACCTTTGACGGCGAAGCTACTCGTCCATTGGCTGACGCTGGTGGATGCGCCAAGCAGCAAGAGCCGCGAAGTCCGAGGAGGAGTTGAAGAAGTTGCCGTCTCTTTACCGCACCCGCCAAGCCGTTAGAGACCCGGAAGCCCTTGTCGCGAGGGCGGGAGCGGACATGGAGAAGCGCGCCAAGAGCTCCGAGCGCCAACAAAGCGCCCGATGACGTGGCGGACGCGCTGGCGCAGCTTCAGAAGAGCGCACGGCCTTCATCCTTGAGAAGGCTGCGGTGATGAGGAAAGCGGCTGGCTGCCGAGAAGCTTCGCCTTGCAGAAAGCGAGTTGGCGCAGCGGAAGGTCAACTGGACAGCCACGAGGAGGACCTTGCCGCACGTGAGGAGTCGCTGGCGGGCGCCAGAAGCGGCGACGCCGCAGCCGCCGAGGCCGCCAAGGAAGAGTCAAGGCGAAGGTGGCACCGGAGGCCACCCTCAAGAAGAGCGGCGAAGAGCTTGCCGTGCTCAAGCGTGAGCGCGAGAAGGACGCCACACGCTGGGCGAAGCTGCGTGTCTGTCTCGGCCGACAGGCTAAGGAGCTCGACGCCGCCAAGGACTCCAAGGCGGATCTCGAGCTGAATCGACCACTCGACTACAGACGTTGGATGGTGCCAGAGAGCGGGAGGCAGGCTTGTTGGAGGCGATCAAGGACAAGGAGGAGCTGCTGGCGAATGCTGCCTCTGTCCAGAACACCTTGAGGGAGAGCGTGGAGCACTGGACCGAAGGTCTTGTGGACACCGCTGCCGACATCCACAACGAGCTGATGGAGCTGGGGATGGCGGACCTCGCGTACTCCTCCGACGAGCATCTCCAACCCAGCGTCAAGCTTAGCCTATTCTTCAAAGGCGTGGTGACGGGCCTCCGGCGACTCCGGGAGGAGGTCCCGAAGCAGCTTGCCGAGGAATCTCGCCAGGTTTGTGCAGGGGCCCTCGAGAAGGTGTTGATGAAGGTGGTCTTCCGCAACCCGGGCCTCAACCTTAACGGCGTCCTCAGATCCTTGCCGTCCGAAGCCAACGTGGAGGAGCTCAAAGCCCTTGTCGCACCCATCGTGGACAAGGTGAACAAGATTAAGCGGATCGAGGGCGACCGCGTGGACTAGGCCGCCAACCTTATCCTTCCCTTGTCGCTGCTGATCATGTTTAGAAAACTTTGTTAGATCAGCGACAAGTTATCCTGTAATATACTCTATCTTAGGTGAATCGATCAATGCAACGTTATTTCCTCTATTTGATTCCTTCCTTTGTACGTTAGTGCCCTACGCTTTTCAGGGAAACTTGCCGGTGCAGGCACCCTTGCCGCGAGCGCTTGAGTGCGGAACTTCAAAGCTTCGTCAAGGGTCGCTACCGACAAGCAACCTTGTCGTGGACTAGCCGCAGCTCACTTAAGTTGTTGAGCGGACTCGAAACAAAGTAAGGGCGCGACCGATCACGATTTGGTTCCTCTGCACAAGGTGTTTTCCATACAAAGTACTATCGTTCGAGGAAGATAACCTGAAAACTTAAAAATTAATTGCTCAAACTTTGGCAACTTAGCTTTTCCGTTTCTTGCTTCCCGATGAGGTGAAACTTCCTCGAGCGGTGCCTGGTCCATAGTATTATCTCCTCCTCCCCCCTGGTTAACTTGTGCGCGAGGGAGCCTTCTTTCCTTTGAGAAAAGAAAAAGAAGAGGAAATAAAATTATGGAGCCTATCGGCTCGATTCTGCTTACCGGGTATGGTTGCTGCACAAAGTGTTAGCCAAAGCATGCAATAAAATGATGAAAGCATGAACTTGACAAGCTGTGCGCAACACATGAGCTTCTTGATGCACGGGTCTGCGCTCGCTTTGTCTGAAGGATTACATGCAACAGCGGCAAGACTTGTACAAAAGGTGGTTGCGGAACGGGTTCCGACAACCGCGCCTTATGGGTAAAACTTACGAAGATGCTCAATGTTCCAGAGTTGCTCACCGGAATGCCATCTTCGGTCTCAAAGCGGACAGCGCCAGCCTAGTGACTCGTTTCACCCGATAAGGGCCTTCCCACTTTGGTGTCAACTTGTTTGAATTCTTGGCGGACTGAACGCGCCGAAGAACAAGGTCGCCTTCCTCGAGACTTCTGGCACTAACCCTGCGGCTATGGTAGCGGCGCAGGGCTTGCTGGTAGCGAGCGGCTCGCACAGCGGCCTGAAGACGATCCTCCTCGAGGAGCAGCGCGTCATCTTGTCGCAGCTGCTCTTGCTCAAGCTCATCATAAGCGAGTACTCGAGGCGATCCGTATACGAGTTCCGTGGGGAGAACTGCATCTGCTCCATAGATTAGAGCAAAGGGTGCCCGGCGGTGGCTCGATTTGGCGTCGTCTGATCGACCAAAGAACCACCGGCAGCTCCTCGATCCAGCTTTCTTCCGCACTTGTGCAGCTTTGTCGAAAGTTACGGTCTTGAGCCCGCGCAGCACTTCAGCATTTGCCCTCTCTGCTTGACCGTTGCTTCTCGGGTGAGTAACGGAAGCAAAGCAGACCTTGGCGCCAAGGTCTTGGACGTACTGCATGAAGGTGCGACTCGTAAATTGTGTGCCGTTGTCGGTGATGATCCTGTTAGGGATTCCGAAACGACAAACAATCGACCTGAAGAACTTGATTGCCGTTGTCTTTGTCACCTTCCTCACTGCTTCCACTTCCGGCTACTTTGTGAACTTGTCGATGGCGACGTACAAGTACTCAAAGCCCCCGACAGCTCGGGGGAAGGGGCCGAGGATGTCGAGCCCCCAGACCGAAAATGGTCAGGATAAAGGGATCGTCCGGAGAGCTTGAGCTGGCTGGTGTATCTGTTTGGAATGGAACTGGCACGCTTCACACTTGGTTACTTGTGTAGTTGCATCTGGAGGGCTGTCGGCGGAAGAAACCTTGCCGAAAGCTTTGCTTAGCAAGTGCTCTTGGCGCCAATGTGGTGACCACATATGCCTCCATGTATCTCTCGCCAACAGCTTACATCCATCTTCCCCGGGAATACACTTCAATTTCACACCGTTGAGTCTTCTTACATGCGTTATCTTTGTCGACAAGCTGGTACATACTTGACCGCCGGGCTACTCTTTCCGCTTCTTCCCGCTCTTCGGAAGTTCTCTGTCTGAAGGAAATGGACAATCTGCTGCCCATCTTTGGAGCTTGTGGCTCGACAACAAGGACTAAAGGCACATCTGCTGCCGGGAACATCAGCTTCCACGGCGAGGACTGCGGCCTCGCCGGAAGCTTTATGCTCCCCGACAAACTTGCCGAGCAAGACTTGTCGGGGCGTCTGCCTTCAACGGAACAAACTCGGGTCTGCTTGAGCAGATCGCTCCTCAAAGACTGCTGGTGTTGATCTTGGGGACCTTTGCAACAACGGCTTTGGGAAGCTCAGCCGGAAAATAGTCACCAGAGGCCAACTTCCTCTTCTTATTCTGCCTGTTGATGGTGTTACGGTTGGTTGAGTCAGCTTGAGCACAAAGATCCCTGGTTCCACAGTAGCTTGAGTGTGGCGACTTTGACAGCCATTAGCAATATCATTACGAGCTCTTGGAACATGTTCCATTTGCAGGCCGTCAAAGTGCTCTTCCAGCTTCCTCACTTCATCGACGTAGGCTTCCATCAACGGACTCGGTAATCCTTGTTCACTTGTCCGGACGACAAGTTGCGAGTCACCCCCGATAATAAGCTTCTTGATCCCAAGGTCCCTGCGATCCCGAGACCGGCAAGCAAACCTTCATACTCTGCAGTATTGTTTGTCGCTTGCTCCTTGGGAAAGTGCATCCGGACGACATACTTGAGGTGCTCTCCGGTGGGTGCGATAAGCAAGACGCCGCAAGACCGGCGCCTAGCAACGAGAAGGCACCATCAAAGTACATCAGCCACTCTTTGCTTGCTTCTTTGACGGAATGCTCGTCTCGGAATCTCTTCATCCGGCGTTGGCGTCCATTACGCTATGAATTCTGCCAAGGCTCCGCTTTGGATAGTTGATGTGCTTTGAACTTGAGACCAAAGCTTGACAGCTCAAAGGCCCACTCGACAATCCCGCCTGCCGCTTCGGATTCTCGCAGTATCCTCTTCAGCGAAAGCGAGTGACAACTGTGGATCTCATGTGCTTGGAAGTAATGGCGCAACTTTCTCGAGGCCACGAGGAGGCCGAAAAGCAATTTTGCACACCGTAGTACCTTGACCTAGCCCCTTGCGGAGGGAGTCGACAAAATAGACCGGGCGCTGCACCATCCTTTTCTCAGATCTGTTCAGGTGTCTGCGCGGATTCGTCCTTGTCGGGACCAGAGCTTGCCGGCGAAGCCCCCTGCTTGTCGCTGGATGTGCTTGCCGTGGTTGCTGGCTCGTCATCCGCCTCCCTCTCCGCCACTAACGCAGCACTAACCACTTGATTGGTTGCCGCTATATATAGCAGCAACTTCTCTTGTGGCCTAGGCGCGACAAGTGTTGGAGTGGAGGACAGGTATCTCTTCAAGTCCTGTAGCGCAGCCTCCGCTTCGGGGGTCCATTTCACTGGACCTGCCTTTTTAAAAATCTTGAAAAATGGCAGGGCGCGCTCAGCAGACCTAGAAATAAACCTGCTGAGAGCAGCCACACAACCGGCAAGTCTTCGTACATCCTTGACGCCCTTTGGTGCTTCAATCTGCTCAATGGCCTTGATCTTGTTGGGGTTAGCTTCAATTCCTCGCTGAGACACGAAGAACCCGAGAAGCTTGCCGAAAGGGACTCCAAACACGCACTTCTCGGGGTTGAGCTTGAGGTTGATCTTGCGCAGATTTGCAAAGGTCTCGTCCAAATCTTGAACCAAAGTTGCTTTGTCCTTGCTCTTGACCACTATGTCATCCATGTAGGCTTCTACATTTACGTGCATTTGCGGCTCAAAAGCGTCATGGACTACCCTTGCAAATGTTGAACCAGCATTCTTCAAACCGAAAGGCATCCGTATGAAACAGTATGTGCCACATGGTGTGATGAATGCGGTCTTCTCCTCATCCTCTTCAGCCATGAAGATCTGATGGTATCCTGAGTAGGCATCAAGAAACGAAAGCAAATCACATCCAGCCGTGGAGTCAACAATCTGGTCAATGCGCGGCAAGGGAAATGGATCTTTGGGACAAGCTTTATTAACATCCGTGAAGTCAATACAAAGTCTCCATTTCCCATTTGCCTTGCACGCGACTACTGTGATTGGCCAACCACGTGGGATGGAGCACTCCTCGACAAGGCCCGCTGCTTCCAGTTTCTTGATCTCTTGACTATGAATTCTTGGCGCTCCACTGCTTGTTTCCTGACTTTTTGCTTGACGGGCCGCGCATGAGGACAAACGGCCAGGCGGTGCTCAATCACTTTCCTGGGAACACCGGGGATATCAGACGGTTGCCACGCAAACACGTCGACATTCGCCCGCATGAAAGCAACGAGCGCGCCTTCCTATTTGGGGTCGAGAGAGGCACTGATGGTGAAGGTACCACCAGCGCTGTCCTCCTTGGCGGGCACCTTCTTGGTCTTCGGCGGAGCCACCATCTTCTTGCACTTGTCGGTGGAGCTCGATGGTGCGTCCTCGATGGTAGCGCAGCACTCCGAAGAGGTGCGCTTGCCGGAGTGAGCATCAGAGCCCTTGCCGGACTTGGACTTGGTCTTCTTCCCCCCGGGAGCTTCAGCGGTAAGTGGTGGGCAGTCTGTCGCGGCTGCTGCATCCAGTAGATCTTGTTGGCACAGATAAGGGCATCCTTCCTGTCGCCATGGACAGAGATGACGCTTATCGGGCCCGGCATCTTGAGTAGGTTGTAGGCGTAGTGAGAGGCTGCCATGAACTTGGCGAGTGCTGGACGGCCAAGTATCCCATTGTAAGGTAATGGGAAATCGGCGACGTCAAACGTAACCCTCTCAGTCCTGAAGTTCAGCTCGCTGCCAAATGTGACCGGCAACGTAATCTTCCCCTTCGGCTTGCTCCTTCCCGGATTGATTCCTTGGAAGGTTCCGGTCTCTTCGAGCTTGCTGTCAGGGATTTGAAGCTTCTGGAGCACCGCGGAGATCAGATACAAGCCGGCCCCGCCGTCAACTAACATTTTGTGACCTTGAGGTTGCGGATGGTTAGAGAGACCAACATCGGCAAGCACCCGACCACGATTATGCGATCGGTGGTCCTCAATATCAAAAATGATAGGCGTCTTGGACCATTTCAGAGGCTTGCGTGACTCTACGGATGGTTCCGCTGCATTGACCTCCGCATCCATTGCTTGAGTTGGCGGTGGGAGGTATGCGAGAAGCACCTCCGTCAACGCAGAACCTGTGGCTTTCTGAAACTCCTGCTCATCGGCGTCGTCGTCTTCCATATCTTCGTCATCGTCATCATCTTCATCCTTGTCGCGGCCGCGGGGAGGTCGATCTCCTTGTCGCTGCTTGACTTTGCCGCGGCGTCCTCCCCGGCCGGGACGTTTCTTGCTTGCTCCCCCAGCACCTTCCTGGGCCTTCTCCTTGTCTCGCCGCTCGTACTCAGCTCTCTGTTGTTCGACGAGCTGCTCGACCTTCTTGCAGCTCTGGAGATCGTGGCCCTTGGTGCGGTGGATCTTGCAAGATCTTGCTTGCGGAGCTGTCACGCTTGTCGGCGGCCGCCACCGACCGGTGGTTGGCGTCGGCAACTTCCTTGCCGGAGCCACCAGCCTTGGCGTTCTTGTCGCCACCTCCGTTGCCGGACTGCTCAACAGCTAGCACTTCTCTGGCCTTCTTCTTCCTGTTGCCTCGCCGCCGGCCCTTCTTTGCCGGGGCGGTGTCGTCACTGTCAGATCCTGCTTCTGCATTCTCTCCTGGGAGTCTCCTCCCTTCCTCAGCACGCGCACACTTGTCGGCCAAGGCGTACAGCTCGCTGACGTCCTTGACTTTGCACATCGCCATCTCCTCCCTCATCCTGCGGTTCCACACATTACGATGAAATGCGCCGATCACCTTGGCGGGGTGGGCGTCACAGGGATGTTGTAGTGCACGGCTGAATCTCTGAATGAACTTGCGCAGGACTCTCCTTCCTTACAGGCGAGCAAGTGAAGGTCACTCTCTTGGCCATGAGGTTTGTGGCCACCGTGAAGGCGCCAACAAACTGATGGCACAGATCTGCCCAAGAGGATATGGAGCTGTCCGGCAAGTGCATGAGCCAAGATCCGACGTTGGGCTTGAGCACGGCGGGAAGTAGTTGGCGAGGATCTTGTCGTCCCGTCCCCGCAGCCTGCACCGCGATGGTGTAGATGCTTTGAGGAACTCCGACGGTGCGCCCTGCCGTCATACTTCTCCGCACGTCTGGTTTGAAGTTTTTACGGCTGGGCCACCGGACTTGCCGCAGCTCATGAGTGAACGCAGGGCAACCTACCGCTGACGGCAAGTCGCTCGCCTCCGGGCGCGTGCATGTCAATGAAGGCCCAGCGCGCTTTGTCGGACTAACGTCGCGCTTCTCTTGGCGCCGATGCGAGTTCGAGCGTCCTCTTGTTGTCGCTCATGAAGAACTTGGCGCTGATCGCGGCGAGCTCGCGGATCCGACGACGCAGTGGAGTCGCTGTCGAGGTGGATCCGATGAGTCGGCGATCTTGGCCTTCTTGGTGGAGAGTGCACGGTGGTTGCACCCTCGACAGTCTCGTCGCCACCGGCTCGTGTCTTGTCGTCTCGCCGCGGCAACGATGGCGTTGGTTGCCGCGGAGCGTCGCCGTTGGCAAAGCCGATGAGGCTCTGGATAGTGGCCCTCCATTCGTCGACCTTGTCGGTCGTTGGATGGTAGTCGAGGAGCAGCTGAGCTCTCGCCAGAGCTTCTGCTGGAGTTGTGGGCGGCATTGGAGAACGGTGCGAGGAGCGGGACACGCTCAGACTTCTAACTATGTTAGAAGGAGCAGCGCCCGTCCGGCGACCGTATCTCATTAGTGCCCGGCATGTTGACGCGCATGCTGGTCTTGAGGGTCTCGATCCAGCGAACGTATGGCGTTGTGAACGCCATGGCGTTGTTGGTCCCGCGTCTCTGAGACGGGCGCGGGGATCTTGTGACGCCGAGGTTTGCGGTGCCTTGTCCTTGGACTTGGCAACGTCGCGAACACCTTCGTCGGCGCTGTTCCTCCGCCAGCCGCCCCCACCACCCGTTCACTATGGTGAGGGTGGGTACGACGCGGACGGCTCTGCTGCCGCCGAAGCCTTCTTCTTCGGTGGCATGTTGAGGAAGATGTTGGTGATGCTGCTCGCGTGAACGCCGGATCGGATTCACACGGCCTCGACGCTTCTACAGCGCGCCAGAGATGTCGGGAGGCTGATCGTACCCACGGACACCTATGGGGCGGGCGAGCAGGCCCTTGTGGTTCAGAGGGGGCGGAGGTCGCACGAAGAGCGGATCGAGGCGATGCACGCAGGCGGTTTACCCAGCCGGAGCTCTCCGGAGAGATAAAACTCCTACTGCTGCTTGTTTGATCTATTGTGTTCTTGCTAGGGAGCAATGCGAGCTACAAAACCTAGCGTGAGCGTGTATCGTCTACGGCCCGTCGAATGAATCGAACCCAACGGAACCGAACCCTTTCTACGTTGCACTCGGGCCTCCTTTTATATGCTCAAGGGGTCTCCGACAGGTGGCAACATAGGCGGGGGTACAAATGTAAAAACAGGAGTTGGTACACCTACTTGAGCGATTATGCGATTGCAAAATACCTAACTTTCGACGGCAAGGGACAAAAGCAATAAATGCCCGTCGTTGTCGCCCAAAGCGATGTAACAGAGACCGTCGGTGCGCCTCCGCTTGCCACGATGGCGAAGTCGGCGCCGCTTATCGCTGCTCTCTGCTGGCTGCACGATCGCCGACACGCAGCGCCCATGGAACGGTCCCATGGTGACACGTCATTGGGTGAGCTGGAGCGGAGACGGAGAGAAGGCGCATGCAGCGGCAAGCGCCTTGCCGAGGCCGAATCCTTGTCGCGCCCCGAGCCTTCCCGGCAAGCTCCTCTTGCCGGGGCCTTGTCTTCTGCGTGCCTGGAGTGGCCTTCCCGACAAGCTCTTCTTGCCGGGACCTTGTCTTCTCAATCTAATACTTTTTTCTTGAATGGCTCCAAGGGAGCCACGGAGGATCTTGGCGGCGACGAGGCAAACCCTGCCGCGGGTCTTGCAGAATCCGTCTGCAGATGCACGGGTACTAGGGTACCCCTACTCTAGTACACCGGCAACTACTCCATCTCATGTGATGATCAGACATGGTTTAGTTGATTTGGATCACGTATCATTTAGATGACTTGAGGGATGTCTATCTAAGTGGGAGTTCTTAAGTAATTTTGATTAATTGAACTTAATTTATCATGAACTTAGTCCTGATAGTATTTGGATATCTATGTTGTAGATCAATAGCTCACGTATAGCTCCCCTGTTTTATTTTTGATATGTTCCTAGAGAAAACTAAGTTGAAAGATGATAGTAGCAATGATGTGGACTGGGTCCTTGATCTGAGGATTATCCTCATTGCTGCACAGAAGAATTATGTCCTAGACGCACCGCTAGGTGACACACCTATTGCAGGAGCAGATGCAGACGTTATGAACGTTTGACAAGCTCGGTATGATGACTACTTGATAGTTTAGTGCACCATGCTTTACGGCTTAGAACCGGGACTTCAAAAATGTTTTGAACGCCATGGAGCATATGAGAGGTTCCAAGAGCTAAAAATGATATTTCAAACACATGCCCATGTTAAGAGGTAGGACACCTATGACAAGTACTTTGCCTACAAGATGGAGGAGAATAGCTCAGCTAGTGAGCATGTGCTCAGAATTTCTGGGTACTACAATCATTTGAATCAAGTGGGAGTTAATCTTCCAGATAAGATAGTGATTGGCAGAGTTCTCAAGTCACTATCACCAAGTTACTAGAACTTCATGATGAACTATAATATGCAAGGGATAACGGAAATGATTCCCAAGCTCTTCGCGATGCTGAAATCGGCGAAGGTAGAAATCAAGAAATAGCATCAAGTGTTGATGGTTAACAAGACCACTAGTTTCATGAAAAGGGCAAAGGAAAAGAAAGGGAACTTCCAGAAGAATGACAAGAAAGTTGTCACTCCCGTGAAGAAACCCATAGCTAAGACCTAAGCCTGAAACTGAGTGCTTCTACTGCAAAGGGAATGGTCACTGGAAGCAGAACTACTCCAAATACTTAGCGGATAAGAAGGATGGCAAAGTGAAGAAAGGTATATTTGATATACATGTTATTGATGTGTACTTTACTAGTGTTCACAGTAACACCAGGGTATTTGATACCGGTTCAGTTGCTAAGATTTGTAACTCGAAACAAAAGTTGCAAAATGAACAGATACTATTTAAGGGCGAGGTGACAATGTGTGTTGGAAGTGATTCCAAGGTTGATAAGATCACCATCGCACACTCCCTTTACCTTCAGTATTAGTGTTGAACCTAAAATAAATGTTATTTGGTGTTCGCGTTGAGCATGAATATCATTGGATCATGTTTATTGCAATACGGTAATTCATTTAAGTCAAAGAATAATTATTGTTCTGTTTACATGAATAAAACCTTCTATGGTCATACACTCAATATAAATGGTTTATTGAATCTCGATTGTAGTGATACACATATTCATAACATTGATGCCAAAAGATGCAAAGTTGATAATGATAGTGCAACATACTTGTGGCACTGCCATTTAGGTCATATTGGTGTAAAGCGCATGAAGAAACTCCATGTTGATAGACTTTTGGAATCACTTGATTATGAATCATTTGATACTTGCGAACCATGCCTCATAGGCAAGATGACTAAAACTCTGTTCTCCGGAACAATGGAGCAAGCTAATGACTTATTGGAAATAATACATACCGATGTATGCGGTCTGATGAGTGTTGATGCTCGCGGCAGGTATCGTTATTTTTTGACCTTCACAGATGATTTGAGCAGATATGGGTATATCTACTTGATGAAACAGAAGTCTGAAACATTTGAAAAGTTCAAAGAATTTCAGAGTGAAGTGGGGAATCATCATAACAAGAAAATAAAGTTTCTACGATCTAATCGCGGAGGCGAATATTTGAGTTATGAGTTTGGACTTCATTTAAAACAATGTGGAATAGTTTCACAACTCACCCCACCTGGAACACCACAACATTATGGTGTGTCTGAACGTCGTAACCGTACTTTATTAGATATGGTGTGATCTATGATGTCTCTTACCGATTTACCACTACCATTTTGGGGTTATGCATTAGAGACAGCTGCATTCACATTAAATAGGGCACCATCAAAATCCGTTGAGATGACACCGTATGAACTGTGGTTTGGCAAGAAACCTAAGCTGTCATTTCTTAAATTTGGGGTTGCGACACTTATGTCATAAGGCTTCAGCCTGATAAGCTCGAACCCAAATCGGAGAAGTGCGTCTTCATAGGTTACCCTAAGGAAACAATTGGGTACACCTTCTACCACAGATCCGAAGGCAAGATCTTTGTTGCCAAGAATTGAAACTTTTTAGAGAAGGAGTTTCTTTTGAAAGAAGTGAGTGGGAGGAAAGTAGAACTTGATGAGGTAATTGTACCTTCTCTTGAATTGGAAAGTATCTCATCACAGAAAACCATTCCCGTGATGCCTACACCAACTAGAGAGGAAGCTAATGATGATGATCATGAAACTTCAGATCAAGTTACTAACAAACCTCGTAGGTCAACCAGAGCACGTTTCGCACTAGAGTGGTACGGTAATCCTGTTCTGGAAGTCATGTTACTAGACCATGACGAACCTACGAACTATGAAGAAGCTATGATGAGCCCAGATTCCGATAAATGGCTTGAGGTCATAAAATGTAAGATAGGATCCATATATAAGAACAAAGTGTGGACTCTGGTGGACATGCCCGATGATCGGAAAGCCATTGAGAATAAATGGATCTTCAAGAGGAAGACAGACGCTGATGGTAGTGTTACTATCTACAAAGCTCGAATTGTCGCAAAAGGTTTTCGACAAGTTTAAGGTGTTGACTACGATGAGATTTTCTCACTCGTATTGATGCTTAAGTGATATGTCCGAATCATGTTAGCAATTGCCGCATTTTATGAAATCTGGCAAATGGATATCAAAACTGTTCCTTAATGGATTTATTAAAAAAGAGTTGTAATGATACAACCAGAAGGTTTTGTCAATCCTAAAGGTACTAACAAAATGTGCAAGCTCCAGCGATCCATCTATGACTGGTGCAAGCATCTCGGAGTTGGAATATACGCTTTGATGAGGTGATCAAAGCATATGGTTTTATACAGACTTTTGGAGAAGCCTGTATTTACAAGAAAGTGAGTGGTAGCTTTGTAGCATTTCTAATATTATATGTGGATGACATATTGTTGATTGGAAATGATGTAGAATTTCTGGATAGCATAAAAGGATACTTGAATAAAAGTTTTTCAATGAAAGACCTTGGTAAAGCTGCTTATATTTTAGGCGTCAAGATCTATAGTGATAGAACAAAACGCTTGATAAGACTTTTGATGAGTACATACCTTGATAAGATTTTGAAGGAGTTCTTGCCTGAGTTGTAAGGTATGAAGTTGAGTAAGACTCAACACCCGACCACGACAGAATATAGAGAGAGAATGAAAGTAATTCTCCATGCCTCAGCCATAAGTTCTATAAAGTATGCCATGCTGTATATGAAAGGGATCGAGAAGAGGTGTCTAGAGGGGGGGGGGTGATTAGACACTAAGTGCCGAAAGTTGCAGTTTTTAACTTCTTTAAGTTCAAGTGGAGTTTAGGCACAAGTTTAACAATCTCAATAGATAACAAGCAAGCATGCAACGAGTATATGAGCAGCGGAAAGTAAAGCATGCAACTTGCAAGAATGTAAAGGGAAGGGTTTGGAGGATTCAAACGCAATTGGAGACACGGATGTTTTTGTCGTGGTTCCGATACGTGGTGCTATGGTACATCCACGTTGATGGAGACTTCAACCCACGAAGGGTAGCAGTTGCAGCGAGAGTCCACGGAGGGCTCCACCCATGAAGGGTCCACGAAGAAGCAACCTTGTCTATCCCACCATGGCCGTCGCCCATGAAGGACTTGCCTCACTAGCGGTAGATCTTCACGGAGTAGGCGATCTCCTTGCCCTTACAAGCTCCTTGGTTCAACTCCACAATCTTGTCGGAGGCTCCCAAGTGACACCTAGCCAATCTAGGAGACACCACTCTCCAAGAAGCAACAAATGGTATGTTGATGATGAACTCCTTGCTCTTGTGCTTCAAATGATAGTCTCCCCAACACTCAACTCTCTCTCACAGGATTTGGATTTGGTGGAAAGAAGATTTGAGTGGAAAGCAACTTGGGGAAGGCTAGAGATCAAGATTCATATGGTAGGAATGGAATATCTTGGCCTCAACAAATGAGTAGGTGGTTCTCTCTCAGAAAATGGATGCTGGAAGTGTAGGTTCGTTCTGATGGCTCTCTCCACGAATGAAGAGTGGGTGGAGGGTTATATATAGCCTCCACACAAAATCTAACCGTTACACACAACTTGCCAAACTCGGTGGGACCGAATTGGTAAACTCGGTCGGACCGATTCAGCAAATCTAGTGACCGTTAGGATTTTCGATGGGATCGACATGCAACTCGGTAGGACCGATGTGGTTAGGGTTAGGGCATAACGTAATCTCGGTGAGACCGATTACACAAACTTGGTGAGACCGATTTTTGTAATAAGCTAACCAGAGAGTTGGTCAGGCAAACTCGGTGAGACCGATTACGCAAACTCGGTGGGACCGATTTTGGTAATAAGTTAACCAGAGAGTTTGCATTGTAATATTGGTAGTACAGATTAATTGAACTCTGTGAGACCTAATTTGGTAATGGACATACAAAGAGAGATTACAATCCCATCTCGGTGAGACTGAGATCCCTATCGGTGAAACCGATTTGCCTAGGGTTTGTGGCGTGGCTAAGACATCGAACTCGGTGGCGCGGATAAAAAGAATCGGTGGGGCCGAGTTAGAATTTTGGTTTAGGACATATGTGGATGTGAGAAAGTAGTTGAGGGCTTTGGAGCATATCACTAAGCAATCAGAGAGCAAGAAACTCATTAAGCAACACCTCATCCCCTCTTGATAGTATTGGCTTTTCCTATAGACTCAATGTGATCTTGGATCACTAAAATAGAAAGTGTAGAGTCTTGAGCTTGGAGCTTGAGCCAATCCTTTGTTCTTAGCATCTTGAAGGGGTTCCACATCCTCTAATCCATGCCACTCCATTGTTGAACTTGTCTGAAACATACTAGGTAAAAGTGTTAGTCCAACAAGAGATATGTTGACATTAATTACCAAAATCACCCGGGAGCACTTGTGCTTTCAATCTCCCCTTTTGGTAATTGATGACAACATACATCAAAGCTTTAGATAAAGATATAAAGAATAACGAGTAAAGCTTTGGAAAGACATGTAACATGCATAGGCTCCCCTACATGTATGCAATCATGTGGATATGGAATATAGAAGCATGTGAGAGCATAACCATGACAGAGTAAGCAAAGTGTTACATGTATCTTGGCTATATGCATCAGAGCAAATGATGTGAATATGGGAAATGTACCTTCATGCTCATGAGTCCTTCTTGCAAACAGTATGTACATCAGCAAGAATTCCTCATACACATGACTATGATGCATATAATTACCTTATGGTGTTGAGTTGGCTTAGGATAGAATGAACCTGCGTAAACAAGCTTAGATAACACAGGTACACCTACTGGCCGGAGCAAGCAAAAGAAGCCACAAGACTACCAAGACTCGGATGACATGTAGAGAGTGAGTACTAAGTACCACATTGAATATAGACATGTCCCCAAAGGTAAAGATGTGCAATGAATTTAAAGAATTTATTTCCCTTAGATGTCTTGCTCCCCCTGAATCTAGCATGGGATACTGGGAGAAGATAGGGAACAGAAAATTAGAGCAAAATGCAAAATCAGAGCTCAAAGAAACAAATGAACATAGCTAATGAAAATAAGCACATATGAACATGTCTTTCCCCTCAAGAAGACATGTGGCATGTCTCCTCTTGAACACCAAGCATCTGGGATCCTTGAAGATTACTCTCTTCTTGAGTATTCTCTCCCCCTGGAGATATCTTTCTCCCCTGTTGAAGTGATAAGGCTTTGATGTGATCTCTCTCTCCCCTTTAACATCAATTTCCAAGAAGGGCCTTACGGAATTTGTCGTGAATGGGTTTGGTCCTTGAGTCACAGCATAAAGCACTGATAAAAATGTGATGCTTGTAGAGGACAAGATTCATGGAGTGGAGCTGGATCAGAAGTAATGCAGGAATAAGTGGCAAAATGTGTTTCCTGTAGTGAAATCGGTGGCACCGAGTGGTATGCTTCGGTTGCACCGAATGATTTTGGTTAGACCGAAGACAAGAAACCGGTGTGACCGAGTTCATCACAGAGAAAACACTTGTCACCTCAGCTCACTAGACAAGTAAGATCTCACAAGGATTTGCAAGGAATTAACTGAAGGATTTGCAATGAATTGGATGTAGGGAATGCGGAACAAATAGAAAAGTAAAGAAAGAAATCTAGATGAAGTTTTTTTTAAAGGGGAAACGAATATGCATGAGACAAATGCAAGAGCACAAAAAGAGAACACAAGAGAACTTCAACTAGAGATGGTCGGCGACAAAGTCACCTATGTTAGAGTATATTGACTTAGGAGTCAAGTGAGATCACTTGATCATAGGACATACTCATTGTTTAAGCTCAAAATAGGGTTACCATTTTTCGTTTAAGCATCTTGATGTATTCACATCTTGTCGAGGTGCTTTGACTCATGTCTTGGAGTAAAGCTTCTCTAAGATGGAATGACATACCTTGGGTGGTGGTGTTGATCGTGATCATGTAGTTGAACTTGTGTGGGTTGCTCAAGGTTGATATAGCTCATCAAGAGTTGGGAGCACCACTTGGAATTTGATTTCATCTAACTACATGGGTTAGTTCTTGCAAGGAAGAGCACTTGTGTATCCAAAATGACAATCATGAAACTTAACATAGAATTTGACAAAGGATATGTTTGAATGGTTTCGTGCTTCCTTGTCTTCAACCACCATTGTGTAGAGACTCGGTGATGTAGAGATTGCTCAAGATGTGAGTGAGTTGCAATCTCATAGACTTAGATTCTTCCAAGTACCTACAAGGGTTAGATAACATGCAAGGTGCAAATATATCCAAGATATAAGATCATCATAAGAGAAATATCAAGGATTAGTCATAAGCTCAAGTCTTGCATGTATCCAATGGAGTTCCTACTGCTTTTCGGTGCGAACATGCTTAAGATTAAAGTCACCCTTAGCAACATGATCTCGAATGAAATGATGACGAACTTCAATATGCTTAGTTCGAGAGTGTTGCACGGGATTGTGAGCAATCTTGATAGCACTTTCATTGTCACAAAGTAATGGAACATGTTTCACATATATCCCATAATCTTTAAGAGTTTGGGTCATCCAAAGTAATTGAGCACAACATGAACCAGCAACAATGTATTCCGCTTCGGCGGTGGATAAGGATACCGAGTTTTGTTTCTTGGAAGACCAAGACAAAATAGATCTGCCAAGATATTTTCAAGTAGAAATGTTGACTTTCTATCAACATTTTCACCGGCATAGTCCGAGTCGGAGTAGCCAACAAGATCGAAAGAGGCCCTCTTAGGATACCAAATGCCAAAATTTGGTGTATGGATTAGGTATCTCACTATCCTTTTCACGGCCTTAAGATGACATTCTTTAGGAGCAGCTTGATATCGTGCACACATGCACACACTTAGCATGATATCGGGACGTGAAGCACATAGATATAACAATGAACCAATCATAGAGCGATAATCCTTTTGATCGACTGGTTCACCATCTTTGGTCAAATTAAGATGTCCACTAGTAGGCATGGGTGTAGTCATACCTTTGCATTCTTACATATTGAACTTCTTGAATAAGTCCTTGGTGTACTTTGTTTGAGATACAGAGGTACCTTCCTTAGTTTGCTTGATTTGCAATCCAAGAAAGAATTTGAGTTCACTCATCATAGACATCTCAAACTTCTCCAACATTAGCTTTCCAAACTGTTCACTAAAATGAGGGTTAGTAGAACCAAATATAATATCATCAACATAGATTTGGCACACAAATAGTTCTCCGTTGACCCTTTTAGTAAAAAGAGTAGAATCAATTTTTCCGATTTCAAAGCCTTTTTCAATAAGGAACTTGGTCAAGAATTTATACCATGCTCTAGGAGCTTGTTTAAGACCATAAAGAGCTTTGTGAAGTTTGTAAACATGATCAGGTTTCTTAGGATTAACAAAGCCGGGAGGTTGTTTAACGTAAACTTCCTCCTCTATTTCACCATTTAGAAAAGCACTTTTAATGTCCATTTGGTACAAGGTGATATCATGGTGATTAGCATAGGCAAGTAAGATGCGAATGGACTCAAGTCTAGCAACGGAGCATAAGTCTCACCATAGTCCATACCTTCGACTTGTGTGTAGCCTTGGGACGAGGCGTGCTTTGTTGCGAACTACTTGTCCATCTTCATCTTGCTTGTTGCGAAACACCCATTTGGTACCGATGATGTTGTGGTTGTTGTCGGGCTTCTCAACCAATGTCCACACTTGATTTCTCTCAAATTTGTGTAGCTCTTCGTGCATGGCGTTTATCCAATCCGGATCTTCCAATGCTTCTTCAACCTTCATAGGTTCAATGCTAGAGATGAATGAATAGTGTTCACAAAAGTTAGCTAAACGAGTTTTAGAGCGAGTGATTCTCCCGGTTTGGATATCATTGTGATTTGCTCGACGGGATGATCTTTAGCAATTCTTGCTCGAACTCGTGAAAGCTTTTGCTTGGGTCTTGGTTGAACATCTTCTTCATCTTGTTCTTCTTCTTGTCCTTCTTCATTGTTGGCGTTGTCGTTCTCTTGTCGTGGTGGAGAAGGAGGTTGTTGACGTTCGTCTTGGTGCACTTCCTCGTTTTCTTCATCTTGGTGTGTCCCACTTGTGGATGCTTCCGTATAAACTCTTGGTTCACCTTGTCGTGAGGTAGACGCTTCCACTTGGACGGACGAGGTACTCTCCTTCATCTCCGTTGGACGAATCTTGCCAATAGACAAGTCTTGAATTGCTTCCGAGGGTCTTTGTCTCCTACATCAATTGGCAATTGCTCTACTTGCGAGCCGTTAGATTCATCAAACTTCACATCTACCGTTTCTTCAACCTTTCGGGTGAAATTGTTGTAGACACGGTATGTGTGAGAGTTTGAGCCATAACCAAGTAGGAAACCTTCATGAGACTTAGGAGCAAATTTAGAGCAGCGATGCTTATCAAGAATGTAGCACTTTGAGCCGAATACTCGAAAGTATCCAACTTGGGGTTTGTTACCGGTGAGAAGCTCGTATGCCGTCTTGCCAAGTAGCTTGTGAAGATACAAGCGATTTGTTGCATGACAAGCTGTCTCAACCGCTTCCGCCCAAAAGTGCTTCGGCGTCTTGTACTCATCAAGCATCATTCTCTCCATTTCGATGAGCGTCCGGTTCTTCCTCTCAACAACTCCATTTTGTTGAGGTGTATGCGTAGTCGAGAACTCGTGTGAAATCCCTTCTTCGTCAAGAAGGGTGTCCACATTTGCGTTCTTGAACTCCATTCCGTTGTCGCTGCGAACCTTCTTGATCTTCACTTCAAATTGATTTTGGGCCTTCCTAGCGAAGTTTTTGAAGATCTTTTGAACCTGTGATTTATCATCGAGAAAGAACACCCACGTAAATCTTGAAAAATCATCTACTATAACTAGACCAAAAGAATTTCCACCGACACTCTTGTAGGCGTTGGGACCAAAGAGATCCATGTGAAGTAGCTCGAGTGGCCTCCTTGTGGTCATGATGTTCTTCATGGGATGCCTCCCTCCAACCTGTTTACTTGCTTGACAAGCGCTTCAAAGTCTATCCTTATGAAATATGACATTGTTAACGCCAAGGATATGATTTCCTTTAATAAGCTTGTCAAGGTTTCGTATACCAACATGACCTAGTCTTCTATGCCACAACCAGCCTTTAGAAGATTTAGCAATAAAGCAAGTTCTAGGTTGAGCCTTTTTATTGAAATCAACAATGTATAGATCACCTCTACGTACACCGGTAAAGACCGTTTTATGATTATCTCTACGAAACACTTGGCTATCTACTTCATTAAATATGACATTGAAACCTAAATCAGCAAGTCTAGATACTGAAAGTAAGTTGTAGCCAAGAGATTCAATGAGCATGACATTTTGTATGGAGCTATCATGTGAGATGGCCACCTTACCGAGGCCAACCACCTTACCCTTTGAGTTTTCACTGAAAGTGACATACTTTCGAGGACCATCATTTTCAGCAAGCTCCCGAAACATGTCTTTATCTCCGGTCATGTGATAGGTGCATCCACTATCAAGAACCCATTCCTTTCCTCCTGCCATATATCCCCGAAGATTTTCCATAAGACCAAAGTGTCTCATTGCATCATCAATATCGAAGTCACTATCATCATCCTCATCATAGTATCCATGTTCAACATCATCATGTGGTGGATCAAATCCTAGAGAGGGTGATTCGTTAGAGTGAGTTTGACAATGATCTTGCTTATGAATTTTTATAGCTTCGGAAATAATATCACTAATAATTCCAACATCTCCTTTGGCACGCATAAGGTTTGTAAGCTCAAACAAACAATCACCAAACATAGGATCACTATAATTCATCTTACTCAAGGCAATAGACTTATGGAGAATTTCATCTAGATTTTTCAAGGAATAATCTGGAAATCGTTCCTCAAGAAATTTCCATATAGTATAGGCACAATCAAGAGTAGGCAAACTAGCGATCAAGTTTTTGGGCAATCCTCTTATGATAAGATTGATGGTTCTAAGATTGCGAATCATGTCAAGATCCCCTTCGGGTGTGGGATGCAAGGGATCAATATGAGGTGCACAAGGGCTAGCAATGTACTTGTTAAAATGATATTCATTGAAAATCATAAGCATCTCATTTTTCCACTCATGAAAATATTCTCCATCAAGAATAGGCACTCTATGTCTAAGACTCCCAATAGTAGACTCATCCATCTTCCTCCAATGGTGTTTAAACCAAATCAATGGAGACCAAAGCTCTGATACCAATTGAAAGGGATCGAGAAGAGGTGTCTAGAGGGGGGTGATTAGACACTAAGTGCCGAAAGTTGCAGTTTTTAACTCCTTTAAGTTCAAGTGGAGTTTAGGCACAAGTTTAACAATCTCAATACATAACAAGCAAGCATGCAACGAGTATATGAGCAGCAGAAAGTAAAGCATGCAACTTGCAAGAATGTAAAGGGAATGGTTTGGAGGATTCAAACGCAATTGGAGACACGGATGTTTTTGTCGTGGTTCCGATAGGTGGTGCTATCGTACATCCACGTTGATGGAGACTTCAAACCACGAAGGGTAACGGTTGCACGAGTCCACGGAGGGCTCCACCCACGAAGGGTCCACGAAGAAGCAACCTTGTCTATCCCACCATGGCCGTCGCCCACGAAGGACTTGCCTCACTAGCGGTTGATCTTCATGAAGTAGGCGATCTCCTTGCCCTTACAAACTCCTTGGTTCAACTCCACAATCTTGTCGGAGGCTCCCAAGTGACACCTAGCCAATCTAGGAGACACCAGTCTCAAGAAGTAACAAATGGTGTGTTGATGATGAACTCCTTGCTCTTGTGCTTCAAATGATAGTCTCCCCAACACTCAACTCTCTCTCACAGGATTTGGATTTGGTGGAAAGAAGATTTGAGTGGAAAGCAACTTGGGGAAGGCTAGAGATCAAGATTCATATGGTAGGAATGGAATATCTTGGCCTCAACACATGAGTAGGTGGTTCTCTCTCGAGAAAATGGATCTTTGGAAGTGTAGGTTTGTTCTGATTGCTCTCTCCACGAATGAAGAGTGGGTGGATGGGTATATATAGCCTCCACACAAAATCTAACCGTTACACACGACTTTCCAAACTCGGTGGGACCGAATTGGTAAACTCGGTTGGACCGATTTAGCAAATCTAGTGACCGTTAGGATTTTCGGTGGGACCGACATGCAACTCGGTAGGACCGATGTGGTTAGGGTTAGGGCATAACGTAATCTCGATGAGACCGATTACACAAACTTCGGTGAGACCGATTTTGGTAATAAGCTAACGGAGAGTTGGTCGGGCAAACTCGATGAGACCGATTCACGCAAACTCGGTGGGACCGGTTTTAGTAATAAGTTAACCAGAGAGTTTGCATTGTAATCTCGGTAGTACCGATTACTTAAACTCGGTGAGACCGAATTTGGTAATGGACATACACAGAGAGATTACAATCCCATCTCGGTGAGACCGAGATCCCTATCGGTGAAACCGATTTGCCTAGGGTTTGTGGCAGTGGCTAAGACATCTGAACTCGGCGGCGCCGGATAAAAAGAATCGGTGGGGCCGAGTTAGACTTTTGGTTTAGGACATATGTGGATGTGAGAAAGTAGTTGAGGTCTTTGGAGCATATCACTAAGCACCATAGATCAAGAAACTCATTAAGCAACACCTCATCCCCTCTTGTTAGTATTGGCTTTTCCAATAGACTCAATGTGATCTTGGATAACGCCAAAGCTTGCGGTCACATTCGGGGCGTTGTCCCCCACCTTGTAGGCGGAGGAGGGGTCTCCCTCCTCCAGTATGCGGGTGACACCATTATCATGGTAGATGGCTCCGCATCCGACATCGCAAACCTGAAGTTCCTCCTTCTGTGTTTCCAGCAGATGTCCGTACTGACCATTAACTTCGACAAGAGCGAAGTGATGGTCCTTGGATACACCCCGGACGAAGCCTCATCCATTGCGGACCGGCTTAACTGCCGCCTGGGCACCTTCCCCACCACCTACTTAGGGGTGCCCATTAGTGAATCCAGACTCACCGTCGCGGATCTTCGCCCGACGGTTACTAGGATGCAGCGCAGGGTTGAACCCTAGAGGGGTCACTGGCTGTCAAAAGCCGCCCAGGTGATCCCTATCAACTCCTCGCTTGCTAGCCTCCTCTGGTTCCTCATGAGCTTCTACTGTCTTCATGAGACCCTCCACCAGGAGGTGGACAAATACCAGTCGAGGTTCTTATGGGCTGGCGAGGGCGACAAATAGAAGTACCATATGGTGAGCTGGCCCGACATTTGCAAACCCAAAGACCAGGGGGGTCTTGGGATCCTTTCTTCTCGACGCATGAAGATTGCCCTCCTGACTCGCTGGTTGTGGCGTATTGCCAATGGGGAGGGAGGCCTCTGGCTCACCATCATCCGTAATAAGTACCTTCGTGGCCAACCTCTTGCCTTTTCCCACGAACGGGCGGTTCCCAGTTCTAGCAGTACGTGATCCAGCTCCTGCCCGTACTGCGCATCGTCACTTCTATATCTGTTGGCTCCGGAGCCTCGACCCTGTTTTGGTTCGATCGCTGGCTAGGGGACGCCCCCCTGGCGGCGCGTTTCCCTGAGCTTTTTGCCATTGTGGCTGACCCTCGGGTCTCTGTCGAGACGACCCTTATTGACTTAGGGCGTCTCGCCTTCCGGCGCCCCTTTGGCCCCCATGAGGTGGTCACCTGGGACTCCCTCCTCCAGGACATCGCGCTTCTTCCTATGGATGTGGCGGAGGACCGGGATGTTCTGTCCTGGCACCTCGAGCCCTCTGGACGTTTCTCCATGAAGTCCTTATACGGTGCCATTGCTCCCTCGTCGGCCCAGGAACCATTTAGCCTGATTTGGGACATCTGTCTCCCGCTGAAGATCAGGATCTTCCTGTGGCAATGGATCCATGGCCAGCTCCCCTCTGGTGTTGAGGTCCTCAAGCGTAACAACCCGGGTGATGGGAGGTGCCCCATCTGTGGCACCGTTGAGGATGCTAACCACATCTTTTTCTCGTGCCACTCTGCCCAGTTCCTTTGGGCCTGCTTCCGCGAAACGGTTGGCGGATAGTGGTGTAATACCAACTTCCCTAACCTGCTTGCCGAGCTTAACGCCTGCCCTACCCGCTACTGCCATATTAGATGGCTGTGCGTTGGGGTTCTCGCCTAGATGCTTTGGAACATTCGTAATAAGCTTGTTATTCAGAAGGTGCCCCTTCGTCGTGCGATTGACGCAATCTTCAAATTGTGTGGCTACTTGCAGCTTTGGTGGCCACTTAGCCGCCCCCAGGACTGGGACGTCATCACCGCCCTCCTCTCCGATCTCCGCTCGATGGCGCTCCGCGTGGCTCCCTCGCTGCCGCCTCCTCCTCCTGAGCCTGACTAGGCCGCCTGGCGACTTTGTGGACTGTGGCGTGCATTTTTTGGGTTTAGGGCTTGTTCTGATGTGCCCTCAGCTATGACCCTATCTTGTGCTATTTTGCTCTTGTGGACCTTCGTGTGTGTGTGTTCGTTTGTGTGTTGGATCTTGTTGGATGCTTGTTGTGTGGTTGGCTTTATAATATAAAGCGGGGCGAAAGCCTTTTTTGGTAATGTGATCTTGGATCTCTAAAATAGAAAGTGTAGAGTCTTGAGCTTGGAGCTTGAGCCAATCCTTTGTTCTTAGCATCTTGAAGGGGTTCCACATCCTCTAGTCCATGACACTCCATTGTTGAACTTGTCTGAAACATACTAGGTAAAAGTGTTAGTCCAACAAGCGATATGTTGACATTAATTACCAAAATCACCCAGGGAGCACTTGTGCTTTCAGAATACTAGACCTATTGTGTACCTTGCCATGAGTTTTGCAAGGAGGTACAATAGTTATCCACGAGCAGATCACTGGACAGCGGTCAAAATTATCCTTAGAGGACTAAGGAAATATCTCTCGGTTATGGAGGTGATAAAGAGTTCGTCGTAAAGAGTTAAATCGATCCAAGCTTTGACACCGATTCAGATGACTCTAACTCTCAATCTAGATACATATTGAAAGTGGGAGCAATTATCTAGAGTAGATCCGTGCAAAGCATTATAGACATAGAAATTTGCAAAATACATACGGATCTGAATGTGACAGACCCGTTGACTAAACCTCTCTCACAAGCAAAACATGATCACACCTTAGTACTTTTTAGGTGTTAATCACATGGCGATGTGAACTAGATTACTGACTCTAGTAAACCCTTTGGGTGTTGGTCACATTGCGATGTGAACTATGGGTGTTAATCACATGGTGATGTAAACTATTCGTGTTAATCACATGGCGATGTGAACTAGATTATTGACTCTAGTGCAAGTGGGAGACTGAAGGAAATATGCCCCAGAGGAAATAATAAAGTTGTTATTTTATATTTCCTTATTCATGATAAATGCTTATTATTCATGCTAGAATTGTATTGATCGGAAACCTAAATACATGTGTGAATACATAGACAAACATTGTGTCCCTAGTGAGCCTCTACTTGACTAGCTCGTTGACCAAAGATGGTTAAGGTTTCCTAACCATGGACATGAGTTGTCATTTGATAGCGGGATCACATCATTAAGAGAATGATGTGATGGACAAGACCCATCCGTTAGCTTAGCATATTGATCGTTCAGTTTTATTGCTATTGCTTTCTTCATGTCAAATACATATTCCTTCAACTATGAGATTATGCAACTCCCGGATATCGGAGGAATACGTTGTGTGCTATCAAATGTCACAACGTAATTGGGTGATTATGAAGATGCTCTATAGGTATCTCCGAAGGTGTTTGTTGGGTTGGCATAGATCGAGATTAGGATTTGTCACTCCGATTATCGGAGAGGTATCTCTGGGCCCTCTTGGTAATGCACATCATAAGAAGCCTTGCAAGCAAAGTGAATAATAAGTTAGTTGCAGGATGATGTATTACGAAATGAGTAAAGAGACTACTAGTACACAATAGCATCGTCCGTCCAGCTTAGTGCGGTGAGGTGGTTTCTCGAAGAAGACGATGGAGAAGCGGAGTCAGTGAAGAGTGAAATCATGGTTGCTTCGCCCGTGCTTTGTGATTTGACGCCTCACTGCTTTGTGATTTGTGATAGAAGGGATAGGGGAGTAGACTATGTGCTCTATATTTTACATGTGTCCAAGCACGGGAGAAAGAGGAGAGACGTTGCATTTTTCTATTCCTTCAATCAATCAATCTGGGAGCTTCGGTTCCATATTTTTGGCTTTGGCGGCACCGTCCACAATGGTTCCCATCGATGACAAAAGCTATTTTCACATTTGGCTACACATTGTGGATGCCATTAACCGTACCACTTGGTTTTGCTCATGTGTGCTATCTATACAAATCTCAATTATATCGATCTAAAAAAATATAGAATCAAGATTAGTAAAAAGGAGGTGATTTTGCCGCGCGGATGGCGGGGGAGGTTTCTTATTTCTAGAGGACGTTGGCCTGGCGGTTTGCTAACATGTGGTCCCATGTGTTAGTGATTTACCAAGCCGATCCGTGTCCCACATGAGGCAGAACAACGGCAGAAGCAACACGTGGTTAACTTGAACAAGATGAGGGAGAAGCGGATTCAGCAACAAGTGAAATGATGGTTGCTTCGTCCCTCCAACTTCTTTTTTTAGCATTGTTACTTCGTCCCTCCAACTTAACTGTGGGAAAGGTGCATCTTTGTGATTTGACGCCTCATTGCTCATTACTATGCCAGCGCCATGACTGGGGTGCTTGACCCCTACTGCTCTGCATTGTATTTCGGTATGGCACGTGGACTCGGTAGCATGATGTCCCACATGTCGGTGAACGGGACTAGAACATTTATGAAAGTGAGTGCTCCACTCTTACGACGGAGGAGTACACGACACGGCGGCCCCGTGAACTGTCACTTGTATTGTATAGTACTATAGTTTTGCTGTTTCACACAATTCATCGATACAAACCCGATTAAATAGGAAAGGGCGGGATTTTTCCCGCGCGGTAGATGATACTGGCCATACATTTCAAAGGTAATTTAATGTATGCAAACTGAATAATTAAGTAACAATATGATATCTAGTAAAACTAAAAACACATATGATTTATCGCGTTAGAGTGTAGTAGTAGTGTTGTATTGCATAGTTGTTAGATGTAACATGCGAGAACGTGTAGATATGTAGTTTTGGAGGGCCTACAGAGAGAAAAGCGTAATACGGTCACCGAACTTTAATACGCTCATTACGGTCACTATATACGTTTTGTGGTGATTATACGGTCACTTGCTCACCGTTCAGCATCGGATTGCACCCTGTTGACCGTCCAAATAGTCTGCATGGCACCATGTTGACTAGTTAAATTGACCATGTACCTTGTGGGTCCCACATGTCAGTTCACATAGGAAAAAGGTCATATAAACACAAATTTACGCAGGCACAACAAGAATCCAACCCGTGAGCGGGAATCACCTTGTTGTGTATGTGTCTATCAGGGCCCGATGTGTGCGCATGCACGTGTAGGTTGAGCACTTGAGCGTGAGAGTGTGTGTTGGTCGTGTGGTGTGTGCATGCATACGTGCGTGTGTGTGTGTGTGTGTGAGTGTTGCGTGTGTGCGTGGCTACGTGTGTACGTGTGAGTGTTGCGTGCGTGCGTGGCTGCATGTGTTCATGTGAGTGTTGCGTGCATGCAGTTCATGTGCATGCGTGCATGTGTGTATAATCACCACACCAGCTCCTGTGTGTTAAAACAGACGGATCGGCATACCAATACAAGGCCACCTTGTCCGTGTGCCCGCGGTCATGACTTCGAACCACCGTCCAATATTTTTTTTGTCGTTTGTTTTCATTCTTACTAGCAAGATGCCCGTGCGTTGAACGTAACATCAAGATGCATTTGTATGGCTAGTTTATCTTGTGAGAGAAAAGGATGAACGAGGGAAGGCCTTATTTGCAAATGTGGAGAGGTGTGTGGGTACCTTTTTGCAAAATTGCCATAGTTTCCTTCCTATCCGTCAGATATAAATCGGACGGCCTATATTGCAGGATGGCAGGCACACCATCATCACCAACTCTGTTTTTTATAAGAGTGTAGAAGATTGGATACAAGCCAACAGGTGGGCCCAATGGTAGTGAGATAATGTGATGCAACACTAGAGGTGCCACGTGGAGCGTTTAACTGGTCAACTAGTCATGTCTTGAGCAAATACAGAGCTATATGGTGAGCTCGTGACTGCACAATAACCACAAAACGTAAATGGTGACCATAATGAGTGGATTCTAAAGTCCAATGTATGTATCGTTCTTTCGCTCCAAATACAATGATCGTCACTGTATATATCGCGAGCGAAAGATGAAACATGCGTGAATGTGCTGGGGGCTTACTTTAGAGGACCTGGAGATAGTTTGTGTGCGTATGTGAAAGGGGCATAGAGGGGGTGTATGCGATGGGGAGAGAGATGCTCTTCGTTTCACTTTATTATGACTAACTTTATACTCCCTCCGTTTCTTTTTAGTCCGCATATAAGGTTTGGTCAAAGTTAAGCTTTGTAGAGTTTTTCTAACTTTATATTAAAAAATATAAACATTCACAATATGAAATCAACATTATCAGATGCACCATGAAACGTATTTTCATACTATATAGTTTTAGTATTGTAGATGTTCATATTTTTTTGTATAAATTTGGTCAAACTTTGTGTTGTTTGACTTTGACCAAATTTTATATGCGAAGTAAAAAGAAACGGAGGGAGTATATAGTATAAAAATATAAAAATTCAAAGTGCGGAATAAATATCATTGTGGGCACCATGCAACAAATTAACGTTCATACTCCTCCATATAACTTTGTAATGTTGTATATATCTAGAAATTCTAAAATAATTTTTTGGCCACACTTTATTCAAAAGGAATATTGTATGTGAAATAAACATGAAGAGAGGGCTTTTTAGATCAATGGGGTACGTGATGTAACATGTGTGAATGTGTAGTTGATGTATTTGGCAGGGCCTAGAGAGGTATGTGTGTGTATTACGTATTCGAGAGAGGCATGGATAGAGGGCCATGGGGAGGGCGTCTGAGAGATAGCACGAGAAATGAGAGAGGTCTAGAGAGAGAGAGAGACTAATATGATGTCACGGCGAGAGATTCCCTTGAGTGTGTATATGCAAGGGGGAGGGTATAGAGGCACGAGGAGATTTTTTTGTGTGGTGTCTATGTTGGTATGTGTGTGTGAGAGAAGATAACGAGACCTGGGGGCAGAGGGTGTGTCACTGCATGAGGTCCGGTGGGTCGAGGTGAGGCCCTTGGTTCAGTTTCGTCCTGCGCCACATTGGTCGGCCCGTGACGCATTTAGGGAGACCCATGGATGACTTGTCGTACAAGACAACAATAGAAGAATTGTGAAGGACTCTGTGTCCACTGACAAAGCCGGCTAGGATTTGTAACCCTGGGTTCTCGGACTAAGGTAACCCCTTATCTCTGATATTACTATTCATCCAACCTAACTTTAAGGGGCATCCTACAAAATGCTCTGCTAGAATCATACTAAATCGATTAGGAAGAGAGGTGTGAGACAATGCGTGAGAGACAGACCTAAAGATAATGTGCGTGCAGGAGACACGTAGGCAGGATTATGTATATAGAAAGGGTCGATGGGGATTGTGCGTGTGTATGCTTGTGAGAGGAAGAGTGCTTGTGAGAAAGGTTAGCGAAAACCATCATAAATGGTTATGAGAGGGAGGGAGGGTTATATCGAGAGCATGTCTGCGAGAAAGACACCTCGGGAGAGAGTGTATGAGAGACCGCCGATGGAGAGTGAAACTACACGTAAAAGACTGATGTACACATTGATTAAAGATATAAATTGTATCCAAATATTAGGATGGGATCATGATATTTGCAATTGGCGTAAGGAACGGTCATTGATCCATCAGACATCTAGATTCTATCGAATTTGAGCATGTCTATGTTATTATTCGACATAATTGATCCACATAGTTAGTATTTTGAACTCCAGACAATGCATCACTTTATCAATCAAATATAAATGTGAGTATAGTTCATGTTGTGTGTGTAAAGCACATTATACATACGAAAGTTACACAATGAACATTATAAATAGCTAACTATGAACTAGCATACATTTGAATTCAACTTAAGGTGGTTTAAAAAATCGAATTCAACATAAAGTCCATTCAATTATTTGAATTTGATATGATGGCATTTGTAAATCATACCTAAATAATGCGGGCACCAATCTTTGCTCTAATTTTGTACATAATAGCATATGTAGTCGTGTACAAAATAGATTCAAATTTAGCTCCTCCATTCCAAAATAATCGTAGTTATAGGATTTTCAAGTGTCAAAATTTCAAAAAGAAGCGGATAATTTAGTGAGGTTTTCAAACATACGAGGTCAGATTTAACGTTGTCTATTTAGGTCAATCCTCAAAGTTCAAGAGTACTCTAAACGTGAATGCTTCTGTTTCAAAATTTCGAACGAAGCGCCAAAAGAGCCTCTACTCGCCCAAAACCGCGTGAGACCAATGTTTGGTAGTAGAAGGAAATTACTTTTCTAACTCCGACACGTGGAACCTACCGGCCCGACGTCCAAAGGTCTAAACCGGGGTAGGTTTGTAGCTTCATATAGATGCCACGCAACCGCCTCCGAAAAACATTCAAACACAATGGCCACCTAAGCACACATGCGCGCGGCCGAAATCGCTCCTGCCCACTATTTGGGACACGTGGGATTACCAACCTACCCCCAACCCGTAGTAGGTCCGAAATTTAAGAGGAGGGCAAAGTTTGTACTTTCCCCAAATTTCAAATAAGTGTGTCCCATCTGTTCAAAAATGCCAAAAACAAGCGTGTCCCAGACCGAAACATGGTTCTCCCTTAGCTCCCCCTCCCATCCGATTCCCCATTCATACTCCGTAGGCGCCAAAACTACCTCTCCACCAGCCGCGAAACCCCGCGTCCTCCGTCCGCCACCCCATCCCACCCATCAACAACCGCCCTCCTCCAACACACCCGAGCCCATATCCCGACCGCGTCGTCCACCGCAACCTCAACCGCAACGCCCTCCAAGGCTAGTAGTTGAAGCCGAGGCCGAGCCGTCCGTACCCGAGCCAGTTCAACCACGCCGTCCTGCGCCTCACCGCTGCCGCTCCAACTTCGCCACCGTCCACCGCACCGGAGTTGTTCCTGCTACGCCGTCCTTCGTCCTCTCAGATTTTCTTCCCCTCCGTCGACATACGGCCACGGCAACACAGTCAACAATTTGGCCATGGGTTTGTCCAAGCCTGCACCCTCCTCCAAAACATCGGTTTCCTCGGCAAAAAGAAGAAGATCGGCGCGACATGTGGAGGCGACCACATTGGCAACCGGAAATGGTACTCCTATTCCCTTATTCGTGCAAATCTTACGTGTCTGCTTTCACGGTATTCATCCCACAGAAGACACTAGTTGACCGCTTCTTCTTGATACTAGATGTTCCTAGTTACTCGCGATGCACAAGGTTTCTTCTCATATACTATTTCACCTTAGCTAGAAGTCCGTCGCCCCCTGATTTCAATTCCCGGTCAGCATTCTCCGGTGTAACAGGCGCTAGTCCGGCTATTACGCTGGGGAAGCAGCGCCTCGGTGTTTATCTTAGGGGCGTGTGGGGCCTAGAGCTACTGGCGCCTGATCTGGAGGTCGGCCGGGATTAAAGGGATGGCCTGGGGGCGCTGCCAAGCATGGCGGTGGTGTGAGGTCGAGGGGAGGGCGAGGCGGCGGAGGAAGTGGTCTGGGACGGTGGTCGATGGCGGTTCGAGAAAGATCGTCAACAGTGACTGGCGGGAGGTAGACGAAGGCCATCTTCCCGTTCCTTATAGATCGGACGGTTCATAAAAAATCGACTGACCTATTTATTTTCAGTCAACTGTTATTTTGATAGGACCACATGTGATGCTGTGCTGGAGGAGTACCTGCGTTTCCCAGCCATCCCCGTGCTCATATATTACAAAATCATACGGAGTAGAATCTAATTTTGTTTGCCATGCAATGTTGTAGAGCTATCATATGTCTCCTGTCACTTAGTTTTCAGCCACCTGCTATCTTCTACTTTTGCAATGCACTAGTTCGCCCACACTTCACACATACTCTCACTATTGTGTTTTTATGCATGAGTATTTCAGACTCTGCCATGACAGAAGCACGAAATAAAAGAGAGAAGTTGCTCCTGCTTGCTTCGCGGGCAGGCAAGACACGTGTTTTCACTTTAAAGGTTGGATGTTCAACAGATGGAGACGGTAAACGTAGCTCTGGAGTTGATGATCTCGCTCACCGTGAACCACCATCCCAGGTGCTTGCTTTAACTTCACGGTGTCATATGTGGTTGCATGTTGCATATGGTGTCTAGCTTGTATTCGAAAGGCCGAAGTCGGTCTTTATTAAGATAAGGAAAGATATTTTTTACATGAACAACCATCCCGGGAGCAACAGAAGTCAAATAGCTAGTCGAGGGCCTTGGCCGAGCCAGTGACAAGCCCAAAGAACATGCATCACCGGAAGCCAACTAAAAAGCCACAATGGTGGCGAAGAAGCCCGCCTCCCACCAGGCTCTCAGGTCCTAGATGATCATGTTCACCACTCCAGCTGGATATCTAGCTTGTATTGCTTCCAATTTGGTTAAATTGCATCTGCTTAGCTTACACACTATACCTTTGAATATGACATGCCTTCCTGTTTTTGGTACATACTAGTACATCGGTCTATTAACCACGTTCTTACATCAAACAAATGTTCTTGTGTATCCCTCATCAATCACTTATGATGAGGCAGTCAGTCCAGTGGACTACTATTGTCGGTGTCAAAACCGGCGGATCTCGGGTAGGGGGTCCCGAACTGTGCGTCTAAGGCGGATGGTAACAGGAGGCGGGGGACACGATGTTTACCCAGGTTCAGACCCTCTCGATGGAGGTAATACCCTACTTCCTGCTTGATTGATCTTGATGATATGAGTATTACAAGAGTTGATCTACCACGAGATCGTAGAGGCTAAACCCTAGAAGCTAGCCTATGGTATGATTGTCGTCGTCCTATGGACTAAACCCTCCGGTTTATATAGACACCGGAGGGGGCTAGGGTTACACAGAGTCAGTTACAAGGGGGGAGATCTACATATCCATATTGCCAAGCTTGCCTTCCACGCCAAGGAGAGTCCCATCCGTACACGAGACGAAGTCTTCAATCTTGTATCTTCATAGTCCAATAGTCCGGTCAAAGGATATAGTCTGGCTGTCTGGAGACCCCCTAATCCAGGACTCCCTCTGTAGCCCCCGAAGCAGGCTTCTATGACGATGTGTCCGGCGCGCAGATTTTCTTCGGCATTGCAAGGCGGGTTCTTCTCCAAATTCCGAATACCTGTTGAGTAGTGTCCGACTCCCCATAAATGTTGCACTTCCTGGCTTCCGCGCCAAAAAATGGCTATCTTCCACGTGTCGAGCGAATGCGAGAAGCAAGTGCATTTTTACATTTTCCACCCTAGCCATGCGAGTAAACTGTCTACTAAAGAGACGGGGATTCTTAGATCCAGATTACACCATCCTCCCACGGCGAGTATCCATCGAAGCGCGCCCGGAAAAATCCATTCCAACATGGCCGACTGAGGGAGTTCCGGACTAGGGGGTGTCCGGATAGCCGAACTATCATCATCGGCCGGACTCCAAGACTATGAAGATACAAGATTGAAGACTTCGTCCCGTGTCTGGATGGGACTTTCCTTGGCGTGGAAGGCAAACTTGGCGATACGGATATGTAGATCTCCTACCATTGTAACCGACTTTGTGTGACCCTAGCCCTCTCCGGTGTCTATATAAACTGGATGGCTTTAGTCCATAGGACGAACAACAATCATACCATAGGCTAGCTTCTAGGGTTTAGCCTCTTTGATCTCGTGGTAGATCCACTCTTGTAACACACATCATCAATATTAATCAAGCAGACGTAGGGTTTTACCTCCATCAAGAGGGCCCGAACCTGGGTAAAACATCGTGTCCCTTGTCTCTGTTACCATCTGCCTTAGACGCATAGTTCGGGACCCCTACTCGAGATCCGCGGTTTTGACACCGACATTGGTGCTTTCATTGAGAGTTCCTCTGTGTCGTCACCGATAGGTTCGATGGCTTCTTCGACCATCATCAACGATGCGGTCCAGGGTGAGACCTTTCTCCCCGGACAGATCTTCGTATTCGGCGGCTTTGCTGCGGGCTGATTCGCTTGGCCATCTGGAGCAGATCGAAAGCTACGCCCCTGGCCGTCAGGTCAGATTTGGAAGTTTGAACTTCACGGCTGACATCCGCGGGGACTTGATCCTCGATGGAGTCGAGCCACAGCCGGCGTGCCGCATCACACGGCGAGCATGATTTAGCTTCTGCAGCGGACGGTACCACGAGGCCAGACTCGAACCCGCTCCGATCTTCAATTCAGAGCCGGCTGCGCAGATCAGGGACGGATGGCTAGACACCGCCTCAAGGGCTGCAACCTCTACGGTGATAGAGCCGAACACTGATCTTGTCCCTCATAAAGCTCGCGACTCCGAGGTGCCGGACTCCTTGCCGGACTTCGAACCTCCCGCGCCCCCTCTGATCGAATCTGATTGGGTGCCGGTCATGGAGTTCACCGCAGCGGACATCTTTCAACTCTCACCTTTTGGCGACATCTTGAGTTCGCTAAAGTACCTCTCGTTAGAAGGAGAGCCCTGGCCGGACTGCGGTCAGGACGGTTGGGATGCGGACGACGAAGAAATTCAAAGCCCACCCACCACCCACTTGGTAGCCGCTGTCGACGATCTAACCGACATGCTAGACTACGACTCCGAAGACATCGACAGTATGGACGACGATGCCGGAGATTTAACAAGAACCAGCGCCTACCGGGCACTGGACAACCACCTCATCATATGACATATACATGGTGGATATCCCAAAGGATGGGAATGGCGAAGGAACAGAGGAGGATGACCCCTCCAAGAAACAGCCCAAGCGCCGGCGTCAGCGACGCCGCTCTAAATCCCGCCACAAAGAAGAATGAAGATTTCGCACCGAGATAACAATACACCGGACAAAGGCCGAAGAGAATCTGGCTCAGCAAGATCCAGCGCAGGAGGATGGAGACGCCAGCCCTCACGAGAGAGCGGCAGAAGAAGAGGTAGAGGATTATATGCCTCCCTCCGGAGACGAAGCAAGCCTCGACGACGATGAATTCGTCGTGCCTGAGGACAAGAAAAAGAGCGTTTTAGACGCAGGCTTATGGCCATGGCGAACAGCCTCAAGAAAAAGCAGCAACAGCTTAGAGCTGATCAAGATCTGCTAGCCAACAGATGGACTGAAGTCCTCGTGGCCGAAGAGCATGAGCTCGAACGCCCCTCCAAAAGCTACCCTAAACGCAAGCTGCTCCCCCGATTAGAGGAGGAGGCTTACGAACCCGCATCACCAGGAGACAATACGGCTGACCGACCACCCCGTGGTCGCGACAGAGAGGCCTCTAGGCCCTTCACTAGAACCGTATTCCCGGCATCGCTCAAAAGCACACGGCGGAGGGGAACGCTCCGGACCTGCGAGATATATTGGAGGACAAGGCAGGACAATCAAGATCGATATATGGATCGTGGGCGCCCCACGGTACGCGTGATTTACAACCGCCACGCCGACATAGTAAGTCCGCCAGACGAACAAAACAGAACAAAGCTCTTTTGCGCTCCGTCGTGATATCGCCCGATGCAGGCGCCAAGACACCCACTATGCTTCACAGACGAAGTAATGGATCATCAAATCCCCGAAGGGTTTAAACCCATCAATATTGAATCCTATGATGGCACAACAGACCCCGCGGTTTGGATTGAAGAGTATCTCCTTCACATCCACATGGCCCGCGGTGACGATCTTCACGCCATCAAATACCTCCCCCTCAAGCTTAAATGACCAGCCCGGCATTGGCTCAACAGCTTGCCAGCAGAGTCAATTGGGAGCTGGGAGGACACGGAAGCCGCATTCCTCGATAACTTCCGGGGCACTTATGTGCGACCACCAGACGCCGATGACCTAAGCCACATAATTGATGGCAGACGAATCGGCCGGACAATTCTGGACACGGTTCTTAACCAAGAAAAACCAAATCGTTGATTGTCCGGATGCGGAGGCCCTCGCGGCCTTCAAGCATAACATCCACGACGAGTAGCTTGCCCGACACCTAGGACAGGAAAATACGAAATCCATGGCAGCCCTCACATCACTCATGACCCGCTTTTGCGCGGGTGAGGACAGCTGGCTAGCACGCAGAAACAACCTTAGCAAAAATTCTGGCAGTCCGGACTTCAAGGACCGAAATGACAGGCCGCGTCGTAACAAAAACAAACGCCGCATTAACGGCGACAATATTGAGGATACGACAATCAATGCCGGATTCAGAGGCTCTAAAGCCGGTCAGCGGAAAAAGCCATTCAAAAGAACTACTCCGGTCCGTCCAATTTGGACCGAATACTCGACCGCTTGTGCGGATACACGACACCCCGAAAAGCCAGCTAACCACACCAACAGGGACTATTGGATATTCAAGCAGCAGGCAAGTTAATTGCGAAAACAATGACAAGGGGCTGCATAGTGATGACGAGGACGAGACCCAACCGCCGAACAATAGAGGATGAAGGGTTTCCCCACAAAGCGGACGGTGAACATGATATACGCAATGCACATACCCAAAAGGGAGCGGAAGCGTGCACTCGAGGATGTCTACGCGATGGAGCGATTGCCACGAAGTTCAATCCATGGTCCTCTGCCCGATCACTTTTGACCAAGGGACCACTCCACTCAAAGATCCGCCACGGCGGATTCGCCAGACCGGTCTTAGGCCCAATCGTCGATGGATTTCACCTAACGAGTCACGATGGACGGCGGCAAGACTGAACCTGCTTTACCGTGATACAGTGTGCAAAATGGGCATAGACCCTCGTGATTAAACCTACCAAAACGACCTTTAAAGGCGTCATACCAGGTGTAGAAGCCGGTTGTACAGGCTCAATTACACCGAAGTGGTCTTCGGATCCCCGGATAACTTCCGAAGCGAGGAGTTAATCTTCGACATAGTCCCGTTTCGCAGCGGCTATCATGCCTTGCTCGGACGTACCGCGTTTGCAAGTTCAACGCGGTGCCGCACTACGCATACCTCAAGCTCAAGATGCCAGGCCCTCGAGGAGTCATCACGGTCAACGGAAACACTAAACGTTCTCTCCGCATGGAGGAACATACAGCGGCTCTCGTGGCAGAAGTGCAATGCAGCCTCTTAAGGCAATTCTCGAGTCCGGCCGTTAAGCGGCCGGACACAGCTAAGCGCGCCCGGAGTAACTTACAACAAGATCACACAGGCACGTTCCGAGCACGCCAGCGTAGCGATGCGGCCCCAACCCCAGCTCTGTGAAACGTCAAAGCAGGTCCTTGGCAGACACCATTACGCTCACGAAGATACCATGGGCATGGGGAGAGGGAACGACCACGATAAACCCAGACGGCGGCTCAACCACACCAGGGGCTCTCCAGTGTGTCGTTCCGGGTTGTTTTCTTGTTACCGTTTACTTTTTACCCACAGGACGCCATTTGTCGAGGCCTGTCCCGGCAGCAGACCTGCCGAACTCACGATGCAACAGCGGGGAAGGATAAAGGCTACAACGAATATACAGGTGGTCTCCATTACGAGCATTTTTATACACCAATTTGCATCCTACCCCTGGAGGGGGACATGTTTAACAGTCCCATACCTTGCTTATCGCACTATTTGTATCATTCTGCATTCGTAGCAGCACTTATTTAAAACAATGCAGCACCTTTTTGCTTATAATTGCATTTCTTTTTCATACATATGTTCATTCATGGCGTGTTGCATCCGTACACTTTGGTACGGCTAATATACACCAGGGGCTTATGTTTCCCGCATTATGGTATGATCAGTCCGAACACTTTCACAAGTGCGGCACCCCGAACTTATAGCACTATATGCATCGGCTCCGAATCATGTCTTGGGTCAATAGTTGGGTTTGCCCGGCTCCCATGTTTTGGTACCTTACGTTCCGTTATATCGGCTGAGGTAGCACTGGGAGAACCACTGCGATTCCGCCCCAGTTGAGCTGGGTTAACGCCTCAGTGGAGAAAGCTAAAACTGACCGTCATGATGAGGCGAGAGCTGGTCGCTGTTCGAGAGGTTCTTTGCGAGTCCTTAAAGACTTATGCCGCTTAGAGCGAGGAGCCGGATACTGTCCGGCCAAGCCGTGGATAGCGCCCCAAATTCGGCCTTCCGAAGACTAGGGGCTTCGTCGAAATTTAAAATTATAGAATTCTATGGCTAAGTGAGAGTGTTCAAGCATTATAAGTCCGATTGCCTTGTTCGCTGTGTTGAGCGCCTCCCTAGATGGACCCAAAATGGGAACAAGAGCGCTCAAGTTTATCCCGAACACCCCAAAGCACTTTCGTGGCATGGGGGCTGAAGCCGACGACTTGCCATCTCTCGATTTGATAAATAGCCGCATGAAGGTAATATTTTAAATTAACAAGCGTTGCTTAAGCGCATATGAACTAAGTTTTCAGCGCACAGGATAACAAAATGCGAGTCTACTCAAATATTACATCTTTGGAGCACTCACCCGCAATAGTGCGGGCGCCTTCAACACACTCTTATAATACATCTCGGCGATGCGATGCTCCTTGCCCTCCGGTGGCGGGTCCGTCCACGAGCTTCGGCATCCATCTTGCCCCAGTGCACCTTTGCGCGTGCAAGGCGCCGACGGGCACCCTCAATACAAGCGGAATGCTTGATGACTTCTACCCACGGGCACGCATCCATCACCGCCGCAAGACCAGTCAAGTAGCTCCTGTGCATGGCCTCCTTAGGCCACACCGAACTATGAGGCCCTTCATGGCCTGTTCGGCCGCCTTGTGGAGCTCGACCACCGCTTCAGCTGGTCACTATAAGCACCGGATGTCCGGCCTCAAAGACATCGAGACCGGAAGACCTTCTCCATCGAGCTCCCCTCCTCGGCCCGGTAGAATGCGGCAGCATCGGACACGCCTTGAGGAAGATCTGCGAACGCGCTCTGGAGAGCTCCGAATTCGGGTAAGCAACAGGTAATTAACACTCACATGCTTACTTTGCATGAAAAATGCCTTACCGCTGCTATTTTCTTCACCGCCTCAACCTCCTAGAGGGCCTTGTAGGCTTCGGCCTTAGCGGCTTTGGCACTCTCAAGAGCCGTTGCAAGCTCAGACTCTCGAGTCTTCGAGTCACGCTCCAAGCTCTCATGTTTTTTCACGAGATCCTGGAGCTCTTGTTGAACCTCCACCACCCGCGCCTCCTGCTTCTCTCGCTCGGTGCGCTCTGCGGCCGCATTACATTCGGCCGCGGCCACCGCCTCCTTCAGGGTCGCCACCTTGTTAGTGGCCCCTACAATACCCACGTTATCCTTGTCATTTTTCTTGCAACCAAATCCTTTTCTGTAAGGTACAATTTTCATAAGGTATTACTCACCTTCTTTTCCTCGAGCTGCTTCTTGGCATGGCCGAGCTCATTCTCGGTCCGCTCGAGGTTTTCCTTCAAAGTATTGACCTCCGATCGGTCTTGGCGGAGGTCATGACACACCTGCAATCCCATATTGACATATTTTTATGACTCCTGCGTTTATCTTTCTAAAGATCCTCAGTCCGGCTTTTCTTTCCGAACACCGAACCGAGCATCAGGGGCTACTGTCTATGCGGTACAATTTTACATATATTGAAATTCTTACCTCAAAGCCTGTTAGAAGGCTGCTGCAGGCTTCGGTCAGCCCGCTCTTGGCGAGCTGAACCTTCTGAATCACCGCACTCATAACAGTGCGGTGTTCCTCTTCGATGGAGGCGCCGTTGAGAGCCTCCAGCAAATTATCCGGCACCTCCGGTTGGACGGAGGCAGCCGGCGTCGCGGTCTTGCCCTTCTTACGAAGGGGTCGCCACGGACTCGGAGCCACCGTGGCCTCCGGGCTAAGTCCGTGCAAAGTCCGGGAGGGTGTCCTGTGACACCTCTGGGGCCTCCTCCTCCTGGTGGGTCCCTTCCTGGGATCCCACCTCGGCGTCGTCCGCGGCACGGGGGGTGGAGGCAGTCGGAAGGGAATCCATATCCGACGCACCCAAGGACCCGCTCGACGAAACGGGAAGATCATCCTTGGGCGGACTGCAGGGTTGTATGCGGCATTAGAAAGACATTATGTGGCGAAAAGAAAAACTTTGAAGTTATTCGGGAGTCCGGATACTTACGATCTCGCCAGGGGCTTGTCCCTTGGAGGCCGATCCTCGTCTGCACATCAAGGCGTTGGCGGAGCAGTCCAGGGAATAGTTTTTCCCTTCTTGGACCCTTCGCCTCCCTTGTTGGGGAGGCCTTCCTTTTCTTCCTCTCACCGGGAGAGTCTTTCTTCTTCTCCTCCTCGCCATGGTGGGAGGAGTCGGCCTCGATTCATCATCCGATAGCACCTGAAAACGGAACCCTTCCGAGTCCCGTGGCCGTCTTCTTGGCCTTCTTCTCCGGCACCACGTGGGTGCCGGAGCCAAGAGCCCCGTTAGGCGGGCGTCCGCCGGGTCCTTCCGGCAATGGGGCGGACAGATAGTCCGTTCGCCTTCGCCACCATTCTGCCAAAGGTAAAGGGGTTTAAATCCCGCATAGAGCCAAACTATGGAAAACAAGTGGTGAAATCACTTACCTCGTCACCTGGACGCTGCGAGCGGAATCCGCGATCTTCGGTAGCGGATGCGGAGCTTCAGCGCCTTGAACAGCACCTTCCGGACATCTTCAGACGTAGTGTCGAAGAGCCCGCTTAGGGTCCAGTGCTGCGCGGATCAAACTCCCACATGTTGAAGCCCGTCGGGCACGGGAGAATCCGGCGGATGAGCATGACTGGACTACGTTGACAAGCTTGAGCTTCTTGTCCACCACTTACGGATCTGGCTTGGAGTCCGGCTCCTCCGAATCCCCAAATCCGCCACTCTTTCCGTGAGGTGAGCCGTAGGGATGCCAGATCTGAATTCGGGGGCCGCTGCCCAATCAGGGTCACGCGGCTCGGTGATGTAGAACCACCCCGATTGCCACCCCTTGATAGTTTCCACGAAAGTGCCCTCCAGCCACGTAACGTGGGACATCCCCGCCACCATGGCGCCTCAAGACTCCGCTTGGCTGCCCTTCACAACCTTCGGCTTGACACTAAAGGTCTTGAGCCACAAGCCAAAGTGGGGCTGGATGCAGAGGAAGGCCTCGCACACGACGATAAACGCCGAGATGTTGAGGATGAAATTTGGGGCCAGATCATGGAAATCTAGGCCGTAGTAGAACATGAGCCCCTGAACAAAGGGATGAAGCGGAAAGCCCAGTCCATGGAGGAAATGGGGCAGAAATACTACCCTCTCATGGGGCCTGGGTGGGGACGAGCTCTCCCTCGTCGGGGAGCCGGCGCGCGATGTTCTGGACAAATATCCGGCGTCAAGCCGCGCAGCTTCTGGATCTGCCCCTCCGTGACGGAGGAGGCCATCCACTTGCCTCCCGCCCGGACATAGTTGGAGAAGGTTGAGGTGAGAAGTGCGGACTTGGGCGCTAGAGCTCGAGTTCATGGAGATGGATAAGCCAAGGAGGAAGAAGGCGCAGGTAAAAGGGTTGGATCTTTATCCCTTATATGGGCGGACAAAAACATGTGTCCCCGCCGCCCGGTAAAACTCGCTTATCCCCAAGCGTCACAATCAATGGCGCGTTGGGTTACCCATGTCCGTATTGATGGGAATCCCGGAATAAGGGGAACACGATCTCTGCTTCGACAAGACGTGCCAAGGAAACCGCCTCGCTAAACGCACGGAGGTGGAACAAATAAAAACGAGTAAAGGCTTGGTAATGGACACTATCCTTGACGTATTCAATGACGTCACGCCACTGAATATGTCAGCAGATTGAACTTGTGTAATATTATTCTCTCTACGGTGGTACGTGGAATTTATCTTTGCAGAGCCGGACACTATCCTGGTGTTCACAATCTTCTATAAATTATTCGGAGGAAGAACCCGCCTTGCAATGCCGAAGACAATATGCGCGCCGGACTCGTCGTCATTGAAGCCTGGTTCAGGGGCTACTGAGGGAGTTCTGGACTAGGGGGTGTCCGTTAGCGAACTATCATCATCGGCGGACTCCAAGACTATGAAGATACAAGATTGAAGACTTCGTCCCGTGTCCGGATGGGACTTTCCTTGGCGTGGAAGGCAAGCTTGGCGATACGGATATGTAGATCTCCTACCATTGTAACCGACTCTGTGTAACCCTAGCCCTCTCCGGTGTCTATATAAACCGGATGGCTTTAGTCCATAGGATGAACAACAATCATACCATAGGCTAGCTTCTAGGGTTTAGCCTCTTTGATCTCGTGGTAGATCCACTCTTGTAACACACATCATCAATATTAATCAAGCAGGACGTAGGGTTTTACCTCCATCAAGAGGGCCCGAACCTGGGTAAAACATCGTGTCCCTTGTCTCTTGTTACCATCCGCCTAGACGCACAGTTCGGGACCCCCTACCCGAGATCCGCCGGTTTTGACACCGACACCGGTCATCGCAGTTCCTCCTCTCGCTCCCGTAGCCCTAAGCCCGGTGATTGGAAGAAGTGTTCTGTCCCGCACAGCCAATTAGTAAAGTTACAGACCCAGCGATTTCTCCCTCCAGCGTATATGGTCCCCGTTCGAGTCGGGCTTGCCACCTATAATGGCGGGGAGCAAGCGGAGAGCTTTCCCAATCCCTCCAAGGGGGAGCGGGTATGCCTTGCCCCTTATTTATTAAGGGGACTCGGATTTCCAATCCATCCGTTCCTCCGCGGGCTCCTGGAGTTTTATGGCCTCCAGCTGCATAATCTCACCCTGCTTCCATATTACACATCGCTGGTTATGTTGCCCTTTGTGAGCTGTTTCTGGGCTGCGAAGCTCATTTCGAGGTGTGGAAGAGGCTATTCTGCCTTGTGCCCCGTACACAGAAGGGCTCAATATATCAAGTGGGTGGAGCCGAAATATGGCGCCTCGCCGGAACCGGATACCTGTCCGGTACCCCGAAGAAGACGTCCGAAGACTGGCCCTCTGAGTGGTTTTATATGGAGGATGTCCCCCTTCCAGATCCTATTCGGATTGGTCTTCCCAAGTTCGACAATGCTCCTTTGAAGAAATGCTGAAGCTGGCGCCCACGGAGCCGTCGAGAGGAAGATAACGGAGAAGTCCTTTACCTGGTGGGATGGATAAAGGTGCTGGCTCAATCAGGACTGTCCATAATAGAGGTTATGTCAATATGCACAATGCGGGACCTGCAGCCACTTCAATATCGAGGGCACCCCATGTGGCACTTCAACGGGGAAGATTATGCCACCCGCTACGGTCGTAAGGGACCGGACTCAGTTGCTGCTCTAGCAAAAATTATGTCCGATCTGTACAAGGGAGAGGAAGAGGAGTTCATCCGCATTAAGCCACGGGATGGATTCTCCATGTACAACCCTCCAAGATGGGTGAGTTGTCACTTTTTACTCCTATCCTTCCCGCATTCATCGTCATAAGTATTTACCTTGCCGTTTCATGGCAGGAACTGCGAAAAGCTGTAAGGGAGGTCAACAGCCCGCCTCCACAACCGGAGGACCCTGACCGGGCCCTCGATACCGGACTTGAGGAGGATCCGGACATATTTGTGGAGCTGATCGACAGGATATTCTATCAATTAAGTTGTGATGATGCCATGGTGGCCATTATAGCTGACTATCCTGGGCTACTCCCCGCATCGCATGTAAGTAAAACCAGAGTCCCAACTTCCGAGAAGGATCCCCTTTTATGCACTTCACCCATCGTACATGTCGGTGTCAAAACCGGCGGATCTCGCGTAGGGGGTCCCGAACTGTGCGTCTAAGGCGGATGGTAATAGGAGGCGGGGGACACGATGTTTACCCAGGTTCGGGCCCTCTCGATGGAGGTAATACCCTACTTCCTGCTTGATTGATCTTGATGATATGAGTAGTACAAGAGTTGATCTACCACGAGATCGTAGAGGCTAAACCCTAGAAGCTAGCCTATGGTATGATTGTTGTTGGTCCTATGGACTAAACCCTCCAGTTTATATAGACACCGGAGGGGGCTAGGGTTACACAGAGTCGGTTACAATGGGAGGAGATCTACATATCCGTATCGCCAAGCTTGCTTTCCACGCCAAGGAGGGTCCCATCCGGACACGAGACAAAGTCTTCAATCTTGTATCTTCATAGTCCAACAGTCCGGCCAAAGGATATAGTCCGGCTGTCCGGATACCCCCTAATCCAGGACTCCTCAAGAGCCCTGAACCAGGCTTCAATGACGATGAGTACGGCACGCAGATTGTCTTCGGCATTGCAAGGCGGGTTCCTTCCTCCGAATACTCTGTAGAAGATTTTGAACACGAGGATAGTGTCCGGCTCTACAAAACAAGTCCCACATACCACCGTAGAGAGAATAATATTTCCACAAATCTAATCTGCTGACGCACTTGATATCATGACATCATACCATGGCTCGGTCATTATTCGAACCGTTTTTCCCAACCAGCCTTGGCGCATATTGAGAGGCGGTTTCCTTGGCACGTCTTGTCGAGGCAGAGATCGTGTCCCCTTATCACGGGATTCTCATCAATACGGGCGTGGGTAACCCAACCGCGCCATCAATCACGGCGCTTGGGGAGTAAGCGAGTTTACCAGGCTAGTGGGGGCGTATAGTTTCGTCCGCCTTTATAAAGGGATAAGGGTTCACCTTTTCTCACCCACGCCTTCTCCCTCCTCGCTCATCCATTCTTGCGCACTCGAGCTCCAACACCCAAGTTCGCATCTTTCTCCTCACACCGCTCCAATCATGTCCGGAGTGGGAGGCAAGTGGATGAAATCCTCCGTCACGGAGGAGGACATCAAGAAGCTGCGGGGAGCCGGATACTTGGCCGCGGATATCGCGCACCGGCTGCCCGACGAGGGGCAGATCGTCCCTACCCCGGAGCCTTACGAGAGGGTAGTCTTTCTCACCCACTTCGTCCGTGGACTGGGGTTCCCCCTTCACCTGTTCGTCCGCGGCCTCATGTTCTTCTACGGGCTGGACTTCCATGATCTAGCCCTCAACTTTATTCTCAACATCTCGGCGTTTATCGTCGTGTGCGAGGCCTTCCTCCGCGTCCAGCCCCACTTCGGCCTGTGGCTGAAGACCTTTAATGTCAAGCCGAAGGTTGTAGGCAGCCAGCAAGCGGAATGTGGAGGCGCCATGGTGGGAAAAATGCCCAACGTCACATGGCTCGAGGGCTCCTATGTGGAGACCATAAAGGGGTGGCGATCGGGTGGTTCTACATCACCGAGCCGCTTGACACCAAGCTGGTGGCGGCCCCAATTCGATCCGGAATCCCCATGCTGCTTACCTCCTAGAAAGAGAAGGGCTTGTCCTAGGGTTCATCGGTGGAGCTGGCCGGACTCCAGAAGTGTATCTGGAACATGATAACCAAGAAACTCAAGCTTGTCAACGTGGTCCAGGTCATGCTCTTCCGCCGGATCCTCCCGTGTCAACAACGGGCGTTTAATTTATGGGAGTTCGACCCGGCCCAGCACCAGACTCTGCGCGAGCTCTTTGACACGACGCACAAGGACGTCTGGAGGGTGCTGTTCAAGGGCGCCGAGGTCCCCCCTTCCCTTACCGAGGACCGCAGACTTAGCACGAAGAGCCATGCGAATCCGATAAGTTCTCTACACCTTATAGGGTATTTACTTTCCCCAGTTTAATCATGTGCGGGATCTGAGCTCCCATGCCTTTGATAGGACTGGGTGGAAACATCGGAGCAGATTGACTGCCCGGCCCCCCTGCCCGAAGATCCGGCCATCGCTCTCCTGACGGAGATGCTGACTCCGGCACCTTATGAGGTGCCGGAGAAGAAGACCAAGAAGAAGACCATGGGGACCCGAAAGAGTTCCCGGCATCAGGTGGTATCGGACTCATCGTCCGATAACTCCGAGACGCACTCCTTCGTGAAAACGAGGAGGAAGATGAAGGTTCTTCCCCTCTAGCCGGGGGAGACAAGAAAAGGAAGGCCGCCCCAACCGGGGAGGCCGAAGGGTCCAAGAAGGGAAGGACTCTCCTACATGCTATTCTACCATCACGCACATAGCGAAGACGAGTGGTTGCCCAGGGACAAGCCCCTGGCGAAGTCGTAAGTATTCGGATACCAGAGTAATTCATGGTATGCTTTTATTGCACTGCTTCTCCTTACGCCGAATATGATTATGCAGTCCGTCCCGAGCCCGCATCGACGTATCTTCGTCGGACGGTTCTTTGGACTCGTCGGATATGAATAGTGATTCACTTCCGACCGCCTCCTCCCCTCGCCCTACGAACAACGTCGAGGTGTTTTCTCAAAGGGCACCAAGCCGAGGGGAGGCTGTCTTGGAGGCGCCTCAAGGCGACCTTCCGGACCCTGGGCGCAAAGGGAGCAAGACTCCCACGGGCTCCAAGTTCGGCCCTCAGCCGAACACTGCACCGGAACCACAGTGGTCCTAGACTCCGGCAGGCGGCCCCCTGCTACGTCTTGAGCTTGCGTTGGTTTTCCTCGAAGAGGAGAGGGTGTTGCAGCAAGTGTAGCGTTAGTATTTCCCTCAGTTTTGAGAACCAAGGTATCAATCTAGTAGGAGGCTCCTCAAAAGTCCCACGCACCTACACAAACAAACTGAGAACTCGCAACCAACGCAATAAAGGGTTGTCAATCCCTTCACAGCCACTTCATGAAAGTGAGATCTAATAAAGATAGTATGATAAGATAAATATATTTTTGGTATTTTATAGTATAGATGCAAAAAGTAAAGATGCAAATAAAAGTAGATTGGAAGCAAATCTACCATTTTTAAGAAGTTGCTCCCCACTACAAGGCATTCTCTTGACATGCAAATGGTCCAACTCAGCATAATGACATGTCATCATATACCAACCAATCACAAGATCACAACTATGTCTCTTCCTCGCATCTCTCCTGACCGATTCTTTTAGGGTTTTTTTAATAAATCTTGCGGTTTTATTTCTCGCATTTATTCCTCTTCCTATTCTGTAACTTACGAGAGAATTAAGAGAAGAGAGACGCATGGTCTTATACCCGACTCCCCACAACCCCTCCGATATAAAACAGAACGATGGATCGATCGTCCACCGAGCCATCCGCGCCGCCAACAACCTCTTCGTGTTTCCACAGCTGGTCGCCTACCTCCCCCAGCCATCTGCGCCGGCAAATTCGGCCGCACAACGCCAACAACGCACATCGAAAGCGATTCTCCTCCAATACACCACTGCTGCCACCTCGCCGCGACCGAGGAGGAGGATAGAGAGGAAGCCATTGCGTGCGGCGGGTGGGCAGATTGCATCTCGGACCTCCCCGGCGCACTACAACGCCGATTCCGAACTTGCCTCCGCTTAAGTCGGCCATACGCACAGCTGCGCTATGCTCACGGTGGTGCAACCTCTGGGAGCAGCGTGCGGCCCGTGTCCTCCTCAGACTTCGGGTCTTCGGGTCTCGCCGCCGTCGCCGGGCACGTCGGGGGCGACGCACAAGCTCGCAAGCATTGACAAGGAGGGAGTTTAGGTGATACCCGTGACACGAGACTCCAACAGTCCATCCAATCGCATCAAGAAAACAGGCGGCTGTGGGCTCGGATGGAACCATGTCCTCGCCGTCCGACGGGCATGACAAGGCCACCTACCTAAAGGCCCCGGCTACTCGGTGTCACGTGGCTTGATGGCATGGACCCGTTCACTTATACGCCCCTCACGGTTGGGCTTGCGACACTAGGTCGTTCAATGATGTGTCGGTGTATTTCACGTGCCATTTGTCATTGAGTATTCAGAGTGCATGGCTGCATAACAGTGGACAGCTGCCGGCGTCGTTGGATGTTGCAAACAGCGGGTTTACCTCGACGCAGGCATGTTCATGTTACAAGTAGTGCTGCAGCGGGAAGGTGCTGCCAATTATGGCGGGTTAATGCTGTCGAGCAACTCCTACGACATTTAGTCTTAACTTTAGTGTGAAGCTGCAGAGCATCTTGCAAAACTGGAACAAAAACACAGGTAACTGAATCGTGACCTGCTTTATAGTCTTGCAGTGATCTGATACTTCGATTTTTAATTAAGAGAGTTTGTGTAGTGGACATTTATTCTAATTTTGTCAGCACATCGCCTTTTCAACAAGCAAATGTTTTATTTGAAAAAATTATAGGGAACGGCATGTTCTCATAGTGCAAAAACAGTATCTGTAAGTTCTTACATGTTTCCTTGAAAATGATATATTTGTATAAGTTCAACCAGCCTGTAACTTCATCCATATAGTGATGTTGTATACACAGTCTAACTCAAGAATCGAGAAATTGGAGATTTCCTTGATATTTGATGCATTTTTAACTCCGTGTCGTAGGGGTCATCGGTGGCACCTTCCTACTACTCCTACTTACCACTCACACATGGAGGCAACCCGATCAAGGTTCCGGTGAAAACCGTCTACGTGCGTGTTTTTGCAGTCCATACCAACAATATCTTCTTCGTGCCACCACCAACAGGTTTTCTCAGTTATGTCATATTTGATCAGGTCTCTTCGTATCTCAATCAAATTTACACTTTCAACTTTCTCAAGCATTCAATCAAAGTGGATATCAATGTATCAACTAGCATAGTTGCTTGCCTATTATAGTTGGAGCAGAGGTCGATTTAACTAACGTATGGCCTTGGGATTTTATTTATATATTTTCCCTAAGGTGTTGACTCGATTTAAATTTTTGTCATTCATCATGAAGGAAAGATTGAAATGAATCTATATACAGATTGTCATCGCTGGTGGAGTGATGATTGTGAAGTACTTTTAGCAATAGATGTCAAGAGAATATGGTTGTATAATAGTATATTTTTCTACTCAGTCACAAGCATAGAATTAGTAGCTTCATTTGGTTTATGTTGTGCCAGCTTGCAATAATACTTTTTGAACCAATATTAAGGAGCTGGCTCAGTGCTAGAAATTAATTTATTTGCTTGCTGTATCTGCAATTTTCACTATTTATTGGATGGTAACCTCACTCATGTGTTATGTCAGTATTCATGTTGCAAAATGAAATCACCTCTGCAAGATGTGCCTCTGATAGACACTCATGTTTATCAAATCATCTTTTGTATCCGTGTACATAGGAACTGATGTTCAAGGCTATATGCCAACATGACTAAACTTCAAACTACTAATTGCAAAGCCTCTGTCATATTACGTGTGTACTTAACTGTATGCCAATTTCTTTGAAAACAACCCAAAGCTTTTCATTTGTAAAAAAACTTTTAACGGTTGTTGAAACTATGTAATTTTATATTTAGAATCCTACTACATGTCCCGCAGCAACGCGCGGGGTATCAATCTAGTATGATAAGAGATAAACCCGGGAGCCATAGGTTTCACTAGTGGCTTCTCTCAAGATAGCATAAGTATTACGGTGGGTGAACAAATTATTGTCGACCAATTGATAGAAAAGCGCATAGTTATGAGATTATCTAGGCATGATCATGTACATAGGCATCACGTCCATAACAAGTAGACCGACTCCTGCCTGCATCTACTACTATTACTCCATACATCGACCACTATCCAGCATGCATCTAGAGTATTAAGTTCATAAGAACAGAGTAACGCATTAAGCAAGATGACATGATGTAGAGGGATAAACTCATGCAATATGATTCCCCATCTTGTTATCCTCGATGGCAACAATACAATACGTGCCTTGCAACCCTTTACATCCGGGTAAGGACACCGCAAGATTGAACCCAAAGCTAAGCACTTCTCCCATGGCAAGAAAGACCAATCTAGTAGGCCAAACTAAACTGATAATTCGAAGAGACTTGCAAAGATAACTTAATCGTACATAAAAGAATTCAAAGAAGATTCAAATATTATTCATAGATAAACTTGATCATAAACCCACAATTCATCGGATCTCGACAAACACACCGCAAGAGGAGTTTACATCGAATAGATCTCCACAAGAGAGGGGGAGAACATTGTATTGAGATCCAAAAAGAGAGAAGAAGCCATCTAGCTAATAACTATGGACCCGTAGGTCTGTGGTAAACTACTCACAACTCATCGGAGGGGCTAGGATGTTGATGTAGAAGCACTCCGTGGTTGATTCCCCCTCCGGCAGAGTGCCGGCAAGGGCTCCAAGATGAGATCTCGTGAATACAGAAGGTTACGGCGATGGAAATTGTGTTTCGTGGCGCTCCTGGATGTTTTCGGGGTACGTAGGTATATATAGGAAAAAGAAGTACGTCGGTGGCCGCTCGAGGGGCCCACGAGACAGGGGCCAAGGCTATAGGGGGCGCGCCTCCTATCTCGTGGCTTCCTCGAAGCTTCTTGACTTGCACTCCAAGTCCTCTAGATCACGCTTGTTCCAAAAATCATGCTCCAAGGTTTCATTCCGCTTTGGACTCCGCTTGATATTCCTTTTCTTCGAAATACTGAAATAGGCAAAAAGAACAGCAATATGGGCCGGGCCTCCGGTTAGTAGGTTAGTCCCAAAAATGATATAAATGTGTAAAATAAATCCCATAAACATCCAAAAGGGGTAATATAATAGCATGGAACAATCAAAAATTATAGATACGTTGGAGACGTATCAAGCATCCCCAAGCTTAATTCCTGCTCGTCCTCGAGTAGGTAAATGATAAAAGAGAACTTTTGATGTGGAATGCTACCTAGCATAATTCATAATGTAATTTTCTTTATTGTGGCATGAATGTTCAGATCCAAATGAATACAAAATAAAAGTTCATATTGATAAAAGAAATAGTAATACTTCAAGCATACTAATCAAAGTAATCATGTCTTCTCAAAATAGCATGGCAAAAGAAAGTTCATCCCTACAAAATCATATAGTTAAGCTTATGCTTCATTTTCACACACAAAGATGTTCCCAACTTCTATACCCCCGATGACAAGCAAAGCAATTGTTTCATACTTAAATAATCTCAAACTTTTTCAACCTTCACGCAATACATGAGCGTGAGCCATGGATATAGTACTATGGGTGGAATGGAATATGATGATGGGGATTGTGTGGAGAAGACAAAAAAGGAGAAAGTCTCACATTGACGAGGATAATCAACGGGCTATGGAGATGCCCATCAATTGATGTCAACATGAGGAGTAGGGATTCCCATGGAACGGATGCACTAGAGCTAAAAATGAATGCTCAACTAAACAAAACTAGTGGGTGTGCATCCAACTTGCTTGCTCATGAAGACCTAGGGCATTTGAGGAAGCCCATCGTAGGAATATACAAGCCAAGTTCTATAGTGAAAAATTCCCACTAGTATAAAAAAGACAACTTATGAGACTCACTATATGAAAAACATGGTGCTACTTTGAAGCACAATATATGAGACTCACTATATGAAAAACATAGTGCTACTTTGAAGCACAAGTGTGGTAAGAGGATAGTAGCATTGTCCCTTCTCTCTTTTTCTCTCATTTTTTTTTATTTTGTCCTTTTATCTTTTTTTTTATGGCCTTTTTTTTTCGTCTGGGGTCTCATCCCGACTTGTGGGGGAATCATGGTCTCCATCATCCTTTCCTCACTTGGGACAATGCTCTAAAAATGATGATCATCACACTTTTATTTTTCTTACAACTCAACAATTACAACTCGAAATTTAGAACAAGATATGACTCTATATGAATGCCTCCGGCGGTGTACCGGGATGGTGCAATGAATCAAGAGTGACATGTATGAAAAATAATGCATGGTGGCTTTGCCACAAATACGATGTCAACTTCATGATCATGCGATGGCAATATGACAAAAGTAAAGTATGTCATGATCATGATGAACGGTGGAAAGTTGCATGGCAATATATCTCGGAATGGCTATGGAAATGCCATAATAGGTAGGTATGGTGGCTGTTTTGAGGAAGATATAGGGAGGTTTATGTGTGATAGAGCGTATCATATCACGGGTTTGGATGCACCGCTAATTTTGCACCAACTCTCAAGGTGAGAAAGGGCAATGCACTGCATCAAGAGGCTAGCAAAGGCGGAAAGGTAAAAGTGCGTATAATCCGTGGACTCAACATTAGTCAAAAGAACTCATATACTTATTGTAAAAAAATTGAAGTCATCAAAAATCAAGTACTACGCGCATGCTCCTAGGGGGATATATTGTAGGAAAAGACCATCGCTCGTCCCCGACCGCCACTCATAAGGATGCACAAGCCAGGTACACTTCATGTTTCAAATTTGTTACACAATTTTAACCATACGTGCATGATATGGGACTTGCTAACTTCAACACAAGCATTCTTTAAATTCATAATCACCCAACTAGCATGACTTTAATATCACTACCTCCATATCTCAAAACAATTATCAAGTATCAAGTTGATCATAGCATCCAATTCACTTTCTATGATAGTTTTTATTATACCCAACTTGGATGTTCATCATTCTAGGACCAACTTTATGACCATACAAAATACCATGCTGTTCTAAAAGACTCTCAAAATAATATAAGTGAAGCATGAGAGACTATCAATTTCTTCAAAATTAAGACACCACCGTGCTCTAAAAAATATAAGTGAAGCACTAGAGCAAAAACTATCAAGCTCAAAAGATATAAGTGAAGCACAAAGAGTATTCTAGAAAATTCTAATCAAATAGGCTTCTCCCAAAAGGTGTGTACAGGAAGGATGATTTTGGTAAACTAAAAAGCAAATACTAACATAATATACGACGCTCCAAGCAAAACACTTATCATGTGGTGAATAAAAATATAGCCCCAAGTAAAGTTACCAATGAACGAAGACGAAAGAGGGAATGCCTTCCCGGGGCATCCCCAAGCTTAGGCTTTTGGCTATTCTTGAATACATTGGGGTGCCATGGGCATCCCCAAGCTTAGGCTCTTGCCACCCTTTATTCCATAGTCCATAAAAGCTTTACCCAAAACTTGAAAACTTCACAACACAAAACTCAACAGGAAATCTTATAAGCTCCGTTAGTGAAAGAAAATAAAACCACCACATAAGGTACTGCAATGAACTCATTCTTTATTTAATTTGGTGTTACACCTACTGTATTCCAACTTCTCTATGGATTATAAACTAGTTTATTGGCCATAGATTCATCAAAATAAGCAAACAACACACGAAAAACAGAATCTATCAAAAACAGAACAGTCTGTAGTAATCAGTAACTAACGCAAACTTATGGAACTCAAACAATTCAGCCAAACTAGGACGACCTAGTAAATTTGTTTATTGATCAGCAGAAATTGGAATCACTATTTTATCACGTTCTGGTGATCTTTAACAATTGTTTTCGTGAGCCGAAAGGTCTGGAAATTACAGCAAGATCAAATAACTATCATCCATGAAGATCCTATAGGTTCTACTTGGCACAAACACTAATTAAAACATAAATCCACATCTAAACAGAAGGTAGATGGATTATTTATTCCTAAACAGAAACAAAAACAAAAAACATAAAGAAAATTGGGTTGCCTCCCAACTAGCGCTATCGTTTAACGCCCCTAGCTAGGCATAAAAGCGAAGATAGATCTAACGAGTGCCATCTTTGGCACTAAACTCATAAGTAGCATGCATGATAGATTCATAAGGTAATTTAACTTTATTTCTTGGAAAGTGCTCCATGCCTTTCTTTAATGGAAATTGGAATCTAATATTCCCTTCCTTCATATCAATAATTGCACCAATCGTTCTAAGGAAAGGTCTACCAAGAATAATAGGGCAAGAAAGATTGCAATCTATAGCAAGAACGATAAAATCTACGGGCACCAAATTTCTATTTGCAACAATAAGAACATCATTGATCCTTCCCATAGGTTTTTTAATGGTGGAATCCGCAAGGTGCAAATTTAAAGAACAATCATCAAGATCATGGAAACCTAGAATATCACATAAAGTTTTCGGAATTGTGGAAACACTAGCACCCAAATCACACAAAGAAAAACACTCATAATCTTTAATTCTAATCTTTATAGTAGGTTCCAACTCATCATTAAGTTTTCTAGGTATACAAACTTCCAAATTTAGTTTTTCATCATAAGATTGCATCAAGGCATCAACAATATGCTTGGTAAAAGCTTTGTTTTGACTATAAGCATGAGGAGAATTAACAATGGCTTGCAACAAGGAAATACAACCTTTTATAGAGCAATTATCATAATTAAATTCCTTGAAATCTGAGATAGTAGGTTCAACATTATTAGAAGTTGAAGATTCTTCAATCTCACTTTTACTAAATTTAACATTAAGATATAAAGACTCCGAATTCTTGGGATGCCTTCTAGGCAAAGTTGATTCATCATCAGTCCCATAATCATCAAAATTCATATTATAGAACATAGATCTAATTGGAGATGCATCAATGACTTTAAGATCCTCATAATTATTTTCACGGAAACTAGAAGAACACGCTTTTATAAAGCTTTCTTTCTTAGCATGCAATCTAGCGGTTCTTTCCTTGCACTCGTCAATGGAAATTCTCATTACTTTGAGAGACTCATTGATATCATGCTTAGGAGAAGAAGATCCAAGTTTAATAGAATTAACATCAAGCGAAAGTCTATCAATGTTCCTAGCCAATTCATCAACTTTGAGCAATTTCTTCAAGCAAAGCATTAAAATTCTTTTGAGAGATCATAAATTCTTTCACACTATTCTCAAAATCAGAGGGCATCTTATTAAAATTACCATAAGCATTATTGTAGGAATTTCCATAATTATTAGAGGAATTACTAGGGAACGGTCTAGCATTAAAATTCCCTCTATAAGCATTGTTTCCAAAACTATTCCTACCAACAAAATTCACATCCATAGATTCATTATTATTCTCAATCAAGGAAGACAAAGGCTTATCATTGGGATCAAGAGGAGTATTTTTAGTAGAAAACATCTTCATAAGTTCATCCATCTTTCCACTCAAAACATTGATTTCTTCTATAGCATGCACTTTTTACTAGAAGATCTTTCGATTGTGCCATTGAGAATAATTAGCCATAATATTATCAAGAAGTTTTGTAGCATCTCCTAATGTGATTTCCATAAACGTGCCTCCCGCGGCCGAATCTAAGAGATTTCTAGAAGCAAAGTTCAAACCGGCATAAAAATTTTGTATGATCATCCATAAATTCAAACCATGAGTAGGGAAATTGCGAAGCATCAATTTCATTCTTTCCCAAGATTGGGCAACATGCTCATGATCAAGTTGTTTAAAATTCATAATATCGTTCATAAGAGTGATGATCTTAGCGGGAGGAAAATACTTAGAGATAAAAGCATCTTTGCACTTGTTCCAAGAATCAATACTATTCTTAGGCAAAGACGAAAACAAAACTTTAGCACGATCTCTAAGTGAAAACGGAAATAACTTCAATTTGACAATATTGTTATCTCAGATCTTTCTTCTTTTGCATATCAAAAAAATCAACAAAGTTGTTTAGATGAGTAGCGGCATCTTCGCTAGGAAGGCCCGCGAATTGATCTTTCATAACAAGATTCAGCAAAGCGGTATTGATTTCACAAGACTCATCATTATTAAGAGGAGCAATCGGAGTACTAAGGAAATCATTATTATTGGTATTCGAGAAGTCACACAATTTGGTATCATCTTGCAGCATGGCAACAAGTAATCCAACACACAAGCAAACAGAAAAACGGCAAGAGAAAAGAGAGGAGGAGATTGGGAAAGAGAGGGCGAATAAAACGGCAAGGGTGAAGTGGGGGAGAGGAAAACGAGAGGCAAATGGCAAATAATGTAAATGCGAGGGAGATGGGTTTGTGATGGGTACTTGGTATGTCTTGACTTGAGCGAAGACCTCCCGGCAACGGCGCCAGTAAATCCTTCTTGCTACGCCTTGAGCTTGCATTGGTTTTCCTCAAGAGGATAGGGTGATGCAGCAAGTGTAGCGTAAGTATTTCCCTCAGTTTTGAGAACCAAGGTATCAATCCAAAGAGGAGGCTCCTCAAAAGTCCCACGCACCTACACAAACAAACTGAGAACTCGCAACCAACGCAATAAAGGGGTTGTCAATCCCTTCACGGCCACTTGAGAAAGTGAGATCTAATAAAGATAGTATGATAAGATAAATATATTTTTGGTATTTAATAGTATAGATGCAAAAAGTAAAGATGCAAATAAAAGTAGATTGGGAGCAAATATGATAAGAGATAGACCCGGGGGCCATAGGTTTCACTACTGGCTTCTCTCAAGATAGCATAAGTATTACGGTGGGTGAACAAATTACTGTCGAGCAATTGATAGAAAAGCGCATAGTTATAAGATTATCTAGGCATGATCATGTATATAGGCATCACGTCCATAACAAGTAGACCGACTCCTGCCTGCATCTACTACTATTACTCCACACATCGACCGCTATCCAGCATGCATCTAGAGTATTAAGTTCATAAGAACAGAGTACCGCATTAAGCAAGATGACATGATGTAGAGGGATAAACTCATGCAATATGATATAAACCCCATCTTGTTATCCTCGATGCAAACAATAAAATACGTGCCTTGCAACCCTTTCTGTCACTGGGTAAGGACACCGCAAGATTGAACCCAGAGCTAAGCACTTCTCCCATGGCAAGAAATACCAATCTAGTAGGCCAAACTAAACTAATAATTCGAAGAGACTTGCAAAGATAACTTAATCATACATAAAGGAATTCGAAGAAGATTCAAATATTATTCATAGATAAACTTGATCATAAACCCACAATTCATCGGATCTCAACAAACACACCGCAAAAAGAGTTTACATCGAATAGATCTCCACAAGAGAGGGGGAGAACATTGTATTGAGATCCAAAAAGAGAGAAGAAGCCATCTAGCTAATAACTATAGACCCGTAGGTCTGTGGTAAACTACTCACAACTCATCGGAGGGGCTAGGATGTTGATGTAGAAGCCCTCCGTGGTTGATTCCCCCTCCGACAGAGTGCCGACAAGGGCTCCAAGATGAGATCTCGCGAATACAGAAGGTTACGGCGGTGGAAATTCTGTTTCGTGGCGCTCCTGGATGTTTTTGGGGTACGTAGGTATATATAGGAAGAAGAAGTACGCTGCTGGTCATTGAGGGGCCCACGAGGGCGCGCCTATAGGGGGCGCCCTCCTATCTCGTGGCTTCCTCGGAAGCTTCTTGACTTGCACTCCAAGTCCTCTGGATCATGTTCGTTCCAAAAATCACGCTCCCAAAGGTTTCATTCCGTTTGGACTCTGTTCGATATTCCTTTTCTTCGAAATACTGAAATAGGCAAAAAAAAGAAGCAATATGGGCTGGGCCTCCGGTTAGTAGGTTTGTCCCAAAAATGATATAAATGTGTAAAATAAAGCCCATAAACATCCAAAAGGGGTAATATAATAGCATGGAACAATCAAAAATTATAGATACGTTGGAGACGTATCACCCCTGTTAAGAGGGGCAAGCTGCCCGTGCCGGTGACCTCTGTCCACCCAGAGGCACCGGACAACTTGCTGGAAGTGCTTCGTAGCGCTTCCATCGACGAAGAGCACCGCACTATCAAGAGTGCGGTGATCAAAAAGGTTCAGTCCACCAAGAGTGGACTGACCGAAGCTCGTGCCACCTCCTAACGAGCTTTGAGGTGGGTAATCGAAGTATAAGAAAATATTACCGCATAGACAGTAGCCCCTGATGCTCTGTTCAGCGTTCGCGAAGAAAAGCCGAATAGAGGATCAAATAGTGACTGCAGGAGTCTAATCCAAATATGTCTGTATGCGTATGCAGGCTTCACTGCTGGTCGCTGCCGCACGTACTGCGGAGATCGCCGCACTGAAGCACGACCTCGAGCGGTCCGAGGAAGAACTCGGCCTTGCCAAGAAGCAGCTCGAGGAGAACAAAGGTAAGCAATACCTTGTCTATATAAAAAAAGTTTTGGTTGCAAGATAATAGGATCATCATGAATGTGCCAGAGACCATGACCGAAGTGGCGACCCTGAAGCAGGCGCTGTCCGAGGCCGAGAACAAAGCGGCCAAGGAGCGCATTGAGCGAGAAAGACACGAAGCCTGAGTAGGTGAGGTGCAGCAAGAGCTCCAGGCACTCGTGAAGAAGCACAAGTCCTTGGAGCTTGACTCAAAGACGCGAGAGTCCGAGCTTGCCAAGGCCCTCGAAAGCGCAAAACATGCCAAGGCCGAAGCCCAAAAGGCCCTCCAGGAGATTGAGGCGGTGAAGAAGATAGCGGCGGGTAAGGCATTCATTGTGCAAAACAAGCATGTGAAAGAAAATTTCTATTTACTTACCCGAGTTCGGAGCTCTCTAGGGGCTTTCGCAGATCTGCCCTGCAGTGTGTCTGATGCCGCGGAGTTCTACCGGGCTCAGGAGGGGAGCTCAACGGAGAAGGTGTTCTGGTCTCAGTATACTGGGACCGAACACCCGATGCCCTTGAGCGACCAGCTGAAGCAACTGGTCGAGCTCCACAAGGCGGCCGAACAGTCCATGAAGGGCCTTATAGTCCGGATGTGGCCTGGCGATGCCCTTCCCAACAGCTACTTCGGCCTGGTGAGGCGGCTTGTGGATGCCTGCCCACGGGTGGAAGTCATAAAATGGTCCGTCCGCATCGAAGGTGCATGCAGGGCTTTTGCCCGTGCGAAGGTGCACTGGGCCAAGATGGACGCCGAGAAGCTGGTGAAGGAGGGGCCGCCGCAGGGCAAGGAGCATCGCCACCCTGAAATGTATTATGAGGGTGTCCTGAAGGGTGCCCGTCTTGTGGCGGACGAGTGTTCCAAAGATGTAATTTTTGAATGAACTTGCTCATGTGATCCTGTATTATGAAAACTAGTTCATGTGCGCTTTGCAACGCTTTTTGTATTTAAAATTTTACGTTCTGTGCGGCCGTTTATAAAATCTGAGAGTTGGCCAGTCGTCGGCTTCGCCCGCCTCATGCAACTAGTCTTTGGGGTGTTCGGGATAAATCTGAGCACTCTTTTTCCCATTTTTGGGTCCTTCGAGGGAGGTGCTCAGCGCAACGAACCAGGCAATCCGACTATAATGCTTTATCACTCTCACTTAGCCATAGAAGTCTACAATTTTAAATTTTGGCGAAGCCCCTAGTATTCGGAGGGCCGAATTTGGGGCGCTATACACGCCTAAGTCAGACAAAGCCGACTCCTCGCCCGAATGCGATAATAGACTAGTGCTATGCATTGTTTATTCGAGAAATGCGTCAAAGCATACTGATACAAGTAGTGCGGTAAGCAAAAAATAGGACTATTTGACATGTCCCATCCAGAGGCAAGCTGCGGACTGGTATCTTAAAGAAGGTATTTCACTCGTTATCAGAGACTCCATTGTAAGACGTAGCTTCCTACCTTCTTGGATGTTGTATCATGTGTCCGGCAATCGTACTGCCGGATAGGGCTTCCAGAGAGTAAAGTCCTGAAAGAAAGAGAATGACGAAGGTAGTAAGCCCCTAGTGCGGTCGAGCCGTGTTGTGGGACGTGCCTTGATCGTGCCCCCGCCGACGCCTATGGTATTTTCAATGCGTAATTATGTACGCGTGGCACGAATTTCGCTGCTCGACCGAGGCTAGGGCGGGGCGAATTGCTAGGCGAAGCTCGAGCGTGCCAGCGCGATCTGCTGCAGGTTGCTCCGGCGCCGCTTGATGGTGTCCGGGCTTTATCGCCGAACCGGTGGATTGCCTTAAGAGGCTGCTTTGTGCCTCGGCTGCGAGGGCGCGATGTGCTCCTCCGTACGGAGCGAGCGCTCTGTGTTTCCATTGACTGTGATGACCCCCCTAGATCCTGGCATCTTGAGCTTAAGGTATGCATAATGAGGTACTACGTTGAATCTTGCAAACGCGGTTCGCCCGAGCAGTGCGTGATAGCCGCCATGAACGGACGATATCAAGATTAACTCCTCGCCGAAGTTGTCCGGAGATCCGAAGACCACTTCCCGGTGTGATTGAGCCCGCATAATGGGCCTCTACACAGGGATGACGCCTTTAAAGGTCATTTTTGTGGGTTTGATCCTCGAGGGGTCTATACCCATTTTGCGCACTGTATCCTGATAGAGCAGGTTCAGGCTGCTGCCTCCATCCATAAGGACTTGAGTGAGGTGAAATCCGTCAATGATGGGATCTAAGACCAATGCGGCAGATCCGCCATGACGGATACTAGTGGGGTGGTCCCTGCAGTCGAAGGTGATCGGACAAGAGGACCATGGGTTGAACTTTGGGGCGACGGGCTCCGTCGCATATACGTCCCTTAGTGCACGCCTGCTCCCTCTTGGGGATGTGGGTTGCGTATATCATGTTCACCGTCCTCACTTGTGGGGGGAACCTCTTCTGTCCTCCCGTGTTCGGCGGCCGTGGCTCCTCCTCGTCATCTCTGTGCAGCCCCTTGTCCTTGTTTTCGGCGTTTAACTTGCCGGCCTACTTGAACACCCATCGTTCTCTGTTGGTGTGATTGGCTGGCTTATGGGGGTGCCGTGTATTTGACACGAGCGATCGAGTATGCGGTCCAAACTGGACGGGCCCGGAGTGCTTCTTTTCAATGGCTTTTTCCACTGACCGGGTTTAGAGCCTCTGAATCTGGCATTGACTGCCGTATCCCCGGTGTTATCGCTGTTGTTGTGGCGCTTGTGTTTGCTGCGATGTGGCCTGCCGTTACTGTCCTTTGTATCCGAAGTGCCAAGGTTTCTTGATATGTTGTTGCTGCGAGCCAGCCAACTATCCTCTCCCACGCAAAAGCGGGTCATAAGTGTCGTGAGGGCTGCCATAGACTTCGGCTTTTCCTGGCCGAGGTGCCGGGCGAGCCACTCATCACGGATGTTGTGCTTAAATGCCGCTAAGGCCTCTGCATCCGGACAGTCGACAATTTGATTTTTCTTGGTTAGGAACCGTGTCCAGAATTGCTTGGCCGATTCCCCTGGCTGCTGAATTATGTGGCTCAAGTCATCGGCATCTGGTGGTCGCACATAAGTGCCCTGGAAGTTGTCGAGGAATGCGTCTTCCAGATCCTCCCAACAGCCAATGTAGTCTGCTGGCAAGGTATTCAGCCAATGCCGAGCTGGTCCTTTAAGTTTTAACGGGAGGTACTTGATGGCATGTAGATCATCACCACGGGCCATGTGGATGTGGAGGAGGAAGTCCTCGATCCATACCGCGGGATCTGTTGTGCCATCATATGATTCGATATTTACGGGTTTAAAACCCTCTGGGAATTCATGCTCCATTACTTCGCTGCTGAAGCATAGGGGGTGTGCGGCGCCTACTGTCTTGGGCTATATTGCGGCGCGGCTCATATGAGTCTTGCCTGCTGTATTCGGCCCGGCCGGATTTGCTTTTACTGTATCCGGCGTGGCGGTTACCGTCCCGCGTAGGGGCCTGCCCTCGTGATCCATAGATCGATCTTGCGTGTTTTGCCCTGTCTTCCAATACGTCTCGTAGGTCTCGCGTGTTTCCCGGTGCCTTGGTATTTTTGTTTGAGTGGCGGCGGGGTGCGGGCTGAGCTTCTGGCTGAAATGCCTCTCTGTCTCGGCCACGAGGTGGCCGATCATCCGCGAAATATGCTTCCTCCTCAAGTCGGGGTAGCATCCTGCTCTTTGGGTGACCCTTGGAGGGGCGTTCGAGTTCGTATTCCTCGGCCACAAGGACTTCAGTCCATCTGTCTGCTAGCAAATCCTGATTAGCTCGAAGCTGTTGTTGTTTTTTCTTCAGGCTATTTGTTGCGGCTATAAGCCGGCGCTTAAAGCGCTCCTGCTCGACGAGATCCTCGGGTACGATAAATTCTTCATCGTCGAGGCTCACTTCGTCTTTGAGGAGAGGCATGTAATTGTCATCCTCCGCTTCTCCCTCTGCCGCTCGCTCAAGAGGGCAGGCTTGTTCATCCTCCGGCTCTAGATCTTGCTGGAGGGGATTGTCATCATCTTGACCTTGTCCAGAGTATTGTTATCTCCTGTGCCGGTATCACCGCTTTTGCTGTGGCGAGACTTAGAGCGGCGCCGCTGACGTCGGCGCTTGGGTTGCTTCTTGGAGGGGTCATCCTCCGCTGTCTTGTCGCCATTGCCTTCTTTGGGTGTATCCACCATATATATATATATCATATGATGAGGTGGCGGTCCAGTGCCCCGTGGGCAGTGGTTCCTGTTCGTCTCCTTCATCGTTGTCCATACCATCGATGTCTTCGGAGTCGAAGTCGAGCATGTCGGTTAAATCATCGACAGTGGCTACTAAGTGGGTGGTGGTTTGGGAGTGAATTTCTTCGTCATCCGCATCCCATTCTAGCCGGACATAGTTCGGCCAAGGTTCTCCTGATAGGGAGAGATACTTTAACGAGTTTAGTACATCGCCGAAGGGCGAGTGCTGAAAGATATCCGCGGAGGTAAACTCCATGATCGGCGCCCAATCGGATTTGATAGGCATGGGCGCAGGCGGTTCGGAGTCCGTGGCCGGAGACGAGTCCAGCGGTTCGGCGTCACAGTTCTGATGAGGGGTAAGGTCAGTATTCGGCTCTATCGCCACTGAGGGTGCAGCCTCCAAGGCGGGGTCTATCCACCCGTCCTCGGATGGCGCAGTCCGTTCTGGATTTAAGGCCGGAGTAGTTGCTGGCGTGATTTCCCAAACACTATCCGACGGCAGAGCTACATCGTGCTTGTCGTGATCGTGCGGCACACCTGGCATGGGCTCGAATCCGTCGAAGATTAAGTCTCCGCGAACATCGACAGTGTAATTCAAGTTTCCAAACCTGATCTGGTGGCCAGGGGCGTAGCACTCGATCTGCTCCAGATGGCCAAGCGAGTTGGCCCGTAGTGCGAAGCCGCCGAATACGAAGATCTGTCCGGGGAAGAAAACCTCACCATGGACCGCATCGTTATCAATGATCGGAGGAGCCATCCAGCTTTACGGCGACGTCACAGTGGAACTCTCAATGAAAGCACCAATGTCGGTGTCAAAACCGGCGGATCTCGGGTAGGGGGTCCCGAATCAAGGCCTAAGGTGGATGGTAACGGAGGCAGGGGACACGATGTTTACCTGTGTTCGGGCCCTCTCGATGGAGGTAATACCCTACTTCCTTCTTGATTGATCTTGATGATATGAGTATTACAAGAGTTGATCTACCACGAGATCAGAGAGGCTAAACCCTAGAAGCTAGCCTATGGTATGATTGTTGTTGGTCCTACGGACTAAACCCTCCGGTTTATATAGACACCGGAGGGGGCTAGGGTTACACAGAGTCAGTTACAATGGGAGGAGATCTACATATCCGTATCACCAAGCTTGCCTTCCACACCAAGGAGGGTCCCATCTGAACACGAGACGAAGTCTTCAATCTTGTATCTTCATAGTCCAACAGTCCGGCCAAAGGATATAGTCCGGCTGTCCGGATACCCCGTAATCCAGGACTCCCTCAATACACATATGATGTCTTACAGGGAAGGCCCTCGGGACGCCATGCCGAACCCGCAGCGACTCGCCAACAAGGGACACCAAAGCCGGGTAGGCTGAAAAGGAAGGCGGTCAGGACTGAGACGGCAGCGCAGAGGTATGATACAGAACCTCGCTCCGTGGTTGTCGTCTTTTAAAATATTATAATAGCCATGTTTCCTAGTAGGAAAAACGCTCGCCGGACTATATCTGGAGAGGTTTCCGAGCACGCCTCCACAAGTCGGGCTCCAAGGCCGGACACAGAGGCGGAAGCTAACACGGGGCAAACGCCAGATGCTCCTCCTACAGAGGATGCGGATAGACTATCCGCTACAAATTCTGAAGTAGAGAGCGCCATGAATCATAGGCGTCGCCGGGCCGTACTCCGTGACGTTTGTTTCTCCCGAGAGGCGTTTGATGCCTTTAACTCAGGAGACGCGTACGTCCGTGCTGCTCAAAATGGCCTTGCCAGAGCCACGGACCAGTATGTAAAGGATATACGGGTAAGAAAATCTGATGATTATATCTATCAGTAGCCCGTGAGACTTGAAACAGTTGACACAACTGATTTAAGGATCATTATTTGTGCAGGTTCTTACAGAGAAGAATACCTGATTGTCTCAAGAGCTGGAAGAGTGCAAAGTCCAGCTACAGACCGCGGTTGCCGCATTGAAGGAGCCCGAGAAGGCCCCCTCTGGTAATACCGGTTTCCATTGTAAAGAATGATAGGTACCAGAGAATGTGCGGCATGCATGCCAATCTAACAATAGATGTTGCAGATGACTCTGGAGTGAATCCGGAGGCCGTGCCCGGGGATGCGCAACATGCCAATCGATAGCTAAATGCTGGCGAGCGCGTGCTTACACGCGTCATTCGGGAGAAAAATGATCTCCAATACGGCAATATTCATCTGGGCGTGGAACTGAAAGATGTTCGAGCCCAGCTTGCACACTCCATAAGGAGAATAAGCGGCTTCGACGCGGCATTTTTAGTAAGTGCTTGAACGAACTTTTAAAAGAGTTCGGCGAAGAAGCCCACTAACAGAATTATGTCTGTAGGTATGCTGACGGGTCGTCCCGTGGAGGAGATGCCCGGGTCTGCGGGTGATCTTCTACCGGAGCTCTCACGACTGCATGAGCAAGTTCGGCAGGTGATGCAGGGCATTGCCCAAGCCTTGTGGCCATCCGCCTCCCCACCAGGAGGCATGGGGGAGCTTGTAGAGAAGCTCCAGGGAGCGAGGCCACGTTTCTGATTAGGGAAGATATCAGCCTGCCGACAAGGTGCGGGGGAAGCCTGGGCCATGGTGAAGACGCGGTATACCAAGGCTGACCCAAACCACATGGCTGAGGTCGGACCTGTGGGGCCTGATGGGAAAGAGATCCCCGTCAGTTTGGTGTATGACCAAGTAGAATTAGCCGCAAAGTATTCCCAACGGGATTGTAGGCTAGATAGCCTGTTGGATGGTATAGAAGAAGAATTTAGTCAGTCTAAGTGACTGTGTAATTTAAGTGACATATATAATGTCCCTAGCCGGATTGTTAATCATTGGTCATAGCGGACCTTTTAACCCGACCTCCGGACCCGACAGTCCGGAGTGTATCCGAATACCCGGTCAGTTATGTAAAAACCGGGGTACGCGTGGAAACCAAGCGTAGGGGTCATAAGTGCTTGAACAGACAAGTACCCAACTAGCTATGTTATATTACATGGATAGTAAGAAACATCTTCCAGGGAGAATAGTTCCGTTAAGGGTTCCTTTCCCTGGGTACGCATGCCCTAATGTGCATGTCAGAACTGCGAAAAGAGATGCAGGTTATAAACATCTGGGGGCATGTATCAAAAATAGATAAAAGTCATCTTTTGTTCATCGACCGAATATTCCCTTAAGAACGCTAGATTTTGGCTTCACCCAGTCTGAGGTACACATCCGGCTGACCCGGCAGTAACAATCGTAGAGGTGCTCCCCTTATGCCCTAGCCGAATCAACGGGAACGTAGGGCATAAATACAAGAGCCAGGCAACCCAGCTTGGCCAAAACTTAAGTAATATCGATGCATATAATGGCGAAAAAAGGTGTATGAGGAAGAATAACACATGTGTGGGGCATGAAGCCCAGAAAAATAGTTATGTTAAGCTTCTGCATAAGAAGCCCCCAGGTATAATGAGCGTGGTTAGCGCGTCAATACTGTGTAGTCAAGACACAAGTTAGCCTTTTAAGGCCTTGTGTCGGGGAAGCTGATCGGACCCACGAACACCTATGGGGCCGGCGGACCAGGCCCCTTGTGGTTCGGAGGGGGGGGGGGAGATCGCACGAAGAGCGGATAGAGGCGAAGAACACGAGCAGTTTTACCCAGCTTCGGAGCTCTCCGGAGAGATAAAACTCCTACCGCTGCTTGTCTGGTTTGTATTGCGTTCTTGCTAGGGAGCGATGAGAGCTACAAAACCTAGCGTGAGAGTCTCACGGTCTCGAGTGAATCGAATGGACCGAACCCCTCTATGTTGCGCATGGGCCTCCTTTTATATGCTCAAGGGTCTCCGACAGTGTGGCAACGCAGATGAGGGTACAAATGGAAAATGTAGTTGGTACACCTACTTGAACAAAGGTACGATGCAAAATACCTTACTCGATGGCAAGGGACAAAAGCATTAAATGCCCGCCACATCACCTAAACAAAGTGCAAGAGGGACCACAAGTGCGCCACCGCTTGCCACGATGGTGGGCTTGTCAGCCGCTTATCGCTGCTCCTCGGCCGCTGCCTGACCTCTTGACACGCCGCGCATGGAATGATCCCATGGTGACACGTTGGTAGATGAGCTGGAGCGGAGATGAAGAGAGGTTGCTGCCGGCAAGTGCCTTGCCGCTGCTGAATCCTGTCGCGCCCGGGAGGCTTGTCGCGCGAGCCTTCGGCAAGCTCCTCTTGCCGGGTCTTGTCTTCTGCATGCCTTGAGTGGCCTTCCAGCAAGCTCCTCTTGCCGGGGCCTTGTCTTCTTGGTTAAATACTTTGTTCTTGAATGGCTCCAAAGGAGCCACGGAGGATCTTGGCGGTGACCAGGCAGGCCTTGCCGCGGGGTGCTGCAACTGCCCGTGCACGAGTACGGGATACTAGGGTACCCCTACTCTAGTACACCGACAGGAGCCCTCGCCTGGGTCAAGACACGGTGCCGAGCGCTGTCGGGCCAGGCCCAAAACAGTGCACGGTCACACGCGGCCTTGATCACGCCGTAACTCGCCCCGGACCCACCACGTCCCCCACTAACGGCACGCACCGAACGTGGCGTCGTGTGAGAGATCGTGGGCGTGGTCGTGGGGGTTTCTTTATTAGGAAAAGCGGAATGTCCGCCCCCTCCCCCTCCTTATAAACAGGGGAAACAAGGGCAGGTCGTCCACCTCGCCATTGTTGTCTTGTCAAGAAAACCACCGCCGCTCCCCCCTTCTTCTCTAGTGTGAAGAGAGCAGCGCCCGCCTTTCGCCATACAAGCACACTCAACGCCGTCGACCTCCTCCGCCGCCTCCGCCATGGCTCTGAAGCCGACAAGGGAAGGGCGTCAAGTCGGCCAAGGCGCAGCTCGCGGGCGCTGCGCAAGGAGCGGGCCATCTTCTCCTCAGCTCGACGCAAAGGAGCTGAGGGAGCGCTTCTATCTCTTACGTCGACGGAGAAGCGTGCGCATCCGCCAAGACGAAGGTACTCCCGCCATTGCTTCGAATTAGCCCCAACTGGGTATCCTTTCTTTGCCCTTTTCTTCTATTGCGGGCTCTGCCCGCCTTCTCTCGAAGTTCTTCTGCGATATTATGAACACATACGGGTTCCGCCTCCTTGATTTCACCCCCAACGCCATTCTGACCATGGCAGTCTTCGCACTCCTTTGCGAAAACTTTGTCGGGATCTATCCCAACGTCACCAAAGATGTCGGGGAGGCTGATCGGACCCACGAACACCTATGGGGCCAGCGGACCAGGCCCCTTGTGGTTCGGAGGGGGGGGGGGGAGATCGCACGAAGAAGCGGATCGAGGCGGTTAACACGAGCAGTTTTACCCAGCGGAGCTCTCCCGGAGAGATAAAACTCCTCATCGCTGCTTGTCTGGTTTGTATTGCGTTCTTGCTAGGGAGCGATGAGAGCTATAAAACCTAGCGTGAGAGTCTCTGGTCTCGAGTGATTCGAATGGACCGAACCCCCTCTACGTTGCGCATGGGCCTCCTTTTATATGCTCAAGGGGTCTCCGACAGGTGGCAACGCAGATGAGGGTACAAATGGAAAAACAGTAGTTGGTACACCTACTTGAACAAAGGTATGATGCTGCAAAATAGCTAACTCGACGGCAAGGGACAAAAGCATTAAATGCCCGTCCTCGTCGCCTAAATAGTGCAACAGGGACCGTCAGGTGCGCCACCGTTTGCCACGATGGTGGGCTTGTCAGCGCCGCTTATCGCTGCTCCCCGCTGGCTGCACAGCCTCTTGACACGCGCGCATGGAATGATCCCATGGTGACATGTTGGTAGATGAGCTGGAGCGGAGATGAAGAGAGTTGTTGCCGCGGCAAGTGCCTTGCCGCTGCTGAATTTTTGTCGCGCCCGGAGGCTTGTCGCGCCTGAGCCTTCCCGCAAGCTCCTCTTGCCGGGTCTTGTCTTCTGCATGCCTTGAGTAGCCTTCCGGCAAGCTCCTCTTGCCGGGCCTTGTCTTCTTGGTTAAATACTTTGTTCTTGAATGGCTCCAAAGGAGCCACGGAGGATCTTGGCGGTGACCAGGCAGGCCTTGCAGCTGGTGTCAGAATCGCCTGCACGAGTACGGGATACTAGGGTACCCCTACTCTAGTACACCGACAGAGCCCCGGCCTGGGCCGACAAGCCGGTGCCGCCTGTCGGGCTAGGCCCAAAACAGTGCACGGTCACACGCGGTCTTGATCACGCCGTAACTCACCCCGGACCCACCACATCCCCCACTAACGGCACGCACCGAACGTGGCGTCGTGTGAGAGATCGTGGGCGTGGTCGTGGGGGTTTCTTTATTAGGAAAAGCGGAACGTCCGCCCCCTCCCCCTCCTTATAAACAGGGGAAACAGGGGCAGGTCGTCCACCTCGCCATTGCTGTCTTGTCAAGAAAACCACCGCCGCTCCCCCCTTCTTCTCCAGTGCGAAGAGAGCAGCGCTCCGCCCCCTTTCGCCACAAGCACACTCAACGCCGTCGACCTCCTCCGCCGCCTCCGCCATGGCTCCGAAAGCCGACAAGGGGAAGGGCCTCAAGTCGGCTGAGGCGCAGCGGCTCGCGGCGCATGAGCGGGCCATCTTCTCCCTCAGCTCGACACAAAGGAGCCGAGGGAGCGCTCTATCTCTTACGGTCAACGGAGACGCGTGCACATCCGCCAAGCACGAAGGTACTCCCGCCATCGCTTCGAATTAGCCCCAACTGGGTATCCTTTCTTTGCCCTTTTCTTCTATTGTGGGCTCTGCCCACCCTTCTCTGAGTTCTTCTGCGATATTATGAACACATACGGGTTCCGCCTCCTTGATTTCACCCCCAACGCCATTCTGACCATGGCAGTTTTCGCACACCTTTGCGAAAACTTTGTCGGGATCTATCCCAACGTAGCCCTCTTCCGCCACTTCTTCATGCCCCGCGTTGAGAGAGGGGAGCCGCTTGCCGGAGGGATAGCTTGGGTCTCCAGGGTCGGCAAGAAAGAAGCGTATCTTGAAGGAGAGTTCCGCAGCAAGTGGGAGGAGTGGAGAGCCAACTGGTGTTGGATCGTAGAGGAGAACCCGCAGCCCTTCACTGCCGTGCGCCAAACCCCAATAGTCTTGTGACAGCGATTGGAGTAGCTTGGCGTCGGAGGATGCTAGGTTGAAGATAGCTGTGACCCGGATTTTGCGCCTCAGGCTTGCCGGACTCACCGTAGGCGCAGTCGGCGCAGATTTCCTTCGCCGCCGCATCGCTCCCTTGCAAGAGAGGAGGAGACCTGCTTGGGAGTTCCAAAATGCGGCAGATATCATGAGGCTGCGCCCGGGCCTGAACTGGAATTTCACCGTCTTGGAGTTGGATGCTATGCTGCTAGAGCTGTTCAAGAACGACCCCGATCACCCCGAGTGGTTTAGGTTGCCGAGGGGGGTCGTCCCATTGTGCAACAACTCTGCGCTCGACCGCATTAGGGCCATGATGCCATTGTGCGATTCTCATGGGATCGTTCCAACCTGGCAAGAGCCTTCCGACGACATCGCGGCAGCAGTTCTTCGACAACTTGGAAGAAGTGCCGATCCGCCCGACGAAAGCGGAAGAGGCTCACCCGCGACACCACCGACGAGGAGATGGTGCGCATTGCCACCAGTGGAGGAGGCGGCAGCGGCCATTACCGGGCGTCTTTGGGTACACCGTGGAGGAGGCGAACGTTGCCGAGGCGGCAAGCCTTGCTGAGCGAAGGGAGTTCGCCGGCGAGGAAGAGCTTGCCGCACCCGAGGCTGAGCCGAGCGGACCAGCCGAGGGCGCTTCTTCTCCGCCACCCAGCGACTTGCCGCTAACGGAGCTCCGGCTCCGCCAAGAGGCGTCTGCAAGGCGGAGAGATTTAGATGGGGCAGAGCGGGCCCCACAACCGCAGCGCGGCGCCGCTCTACATGACAAGCGATGTTGCCGCGGGAGCACCCCACACTGCTGCGACAACTGGGGTCGGATCCTCCCAGGCCACCGCCGACGCCTCCGCCAAGCGGCCAAGAGAGCCCACTCCTCCGCCTCGTCGCACCGGAGGCGAGCCGGAGTTTGACTTCTCTGCGCTTAGCTCCGAGGAGGAAGAAGAAGAGTAAGCTTCAATATTGTGCTTGTATTTCTTCAATTTTGTTGGTTTATCTTGAATCTGACTTGCTTCGTTCTGAACTTTTTCCTTTTCAGGACGCTAGCCCAGAGAGCGTCGAAGAGGGCCAAGACCCCGGTGGTCATCGTTGAGGATGATCCTCCCGTGGCAACATGAGGCGCGTCTGAGACCCCCTTGCCGGACCCGGCAACCCTTCCTCAGAGCAGCCCCCAGCACAGCCCCCAGAGTAAGTATGCGGTTTTCTACTTACTGTTAGGTGTGCGTGGGTGCTCCTTCTTCGTTGATATCTGACTGTTGGTTTGTGTAGGAGCAGAGCAGCCTCATCAGGAGGGCCCGGAAGCCGCCCCAAATTGCATGCCGCCGATTACGCCGCCAAGGGAGGATTCTCCGGCAAGGGAGCGTCCTCCGGCAAGGGAGGCTACTCCGGCAAGGGACAACACCAGTGATCCTCCAGTGGTCGAGACGACGGCTGCGGATCCCATTGCGGAGTAATCCTTTGCGAAAATTTCCCTTGGGCTTGTTTTCTTTTGTTTTTCTTTGAATATTTGCTTGACTTTCTTTCTTTGTCCGCCACAGAGCCGATGGAGACCGAGGTCGCCGGCGAGGGGGACGCGCGCGGCAACACTGACGAAGCCGCCGTCGTGGAAGAAGAAGCCGGCGCTGACGAGCCTGTCGGCGAGGAGGCCACCGAGGCTGCCGCCACAGAAGCTGGCGAGGGGTCTAGCGATCGCACTGACGGCCCTGAGGCGGCAGGAGCGCCAGGCGCTACACCGACCGCCGACTTCTGCTGCCGTCAGCTGCTGCCAGTTCAAGAGCCCCAGCCCGGCGCTTACTTGAAGGCCGGGCGACGGCATCTTCATCAAGCTCCCATGGGAGTCGAGCTCAGGGCGCTGGTCGAAGGAGAGACCTTCGACGGAGAGCTGCTTCGCCTCACTGGCCGGGACAGCCGTGGACGCCAAGTAGCAACGGCCGAGTCCGAGGAGGAGCGGTATTGAAGAAGCTGTTGTCGCTCTACCGCGCCCGCAAGCCAAGTTGGAGTCCCGGGAAGCACTTGTCGCGAGGGCGGGAGCGGAACATGGAGAAGCCTTGAGAAGAGCTCCGGGCGCCAACCAAGAAACTCTCCGGAATGTAGCGAGCGGAGCAACTTGCAGAAGAGCGCACGGCCTTCATCCTTGAGAAGGCCGCAGCTGAGGAAGAGCAGCGGCTGGCCGCCGAGAAGCTGTCCGCGCAGGAAAGCGAGCTGGCGCAGCGGAAGGTCAACCTGGACAGCCACGAGGAAGAGCTTGTCGCGCGCGAGGAGTCACTTGGTGGGGCGCTTAAGGAAGCGAAGGATGCTGCCGCAGCCGCCGAGGCCGCCAAGAAAGAGTTGGAGGCGAAGGTGGCGCCTGGAGGCCGATCTCGGAAAGAGCGGCGAGGAGCTTGCCGCGCTCAAGCACGAGCGCGAGAAGGACGCTTACACCCTTGGCGAGCTGCAGGGCCGTCTCGCCGATAGGGGCAAGGAGCTCGACGCCGCCAAAGATTCCAAGGCAGATCTTCAGCTGAAGCTGACCACTCTGACGCAGACGCTGGACGGCGCCAAGGAGCGGGAGGTGGGCCTATTGGAGCAGATCAAGGCCAAGGAGGAGCTGCTGGCGAATGCTGTTGACACCCAGAGCACCTTGAGGGAGAGTGTGGAGCATTGGACCGAAGGTCTTGTGGATACTGCTGCCGACATCCACAATGAGCTGATGGAGCTGGGGATGGTGGATCTTGCATACTCCTCCGACGAGCATCTCCAATCCAACGCCAAGCTTAGCTTATTCTTCAAGGGCGTGTTGACGGGCCTCCAGCGACTCCGGGAAGAGGTCCCAAAGCAGCTGTCCGCCTTGAGACCAAAGATGGCATTCCGGTGAGCAACTCCTGGAACATTGAGCATCTTCGTAAGTTTTACCCATAGGGCGCGGTTGCCGGAACCTGTTCCGGCAACCACCTTTTGTACAAGTCTTGCCGCTGTTGCATGTAATCCTTTGTACAAAGCCGGGCGCAGACCCCGTGCATCAGTAAAGCTCATATGTTGCGCACAACTTGTCAGATTCATGCTTTCATCATTTTATTGCATGTTTTGGCTAACACTTTGTGGAGCACCCACACCCGGTAAGCAATATCGAGCCGCTGGGCTCCATAACTTTATTTTCTCTTCTTTTTCTTTTCTCAAAGAAAGGAAGGCTCCCTCGCGCACAAGTTAACCAGGGGGGAAGGAGAAGATAATACTATGGACCAAGCGTTGCTCGAGGAAGTTTCATTATGTCGGAAGCAAACGACAGAAGCTAAGTTGCCAAAGTTTGAGCAATCAGTTTTACAGTTTTAAATTTTAAGTTATCTTCCTCGAACGATAGTACTTTGTATGGAAAACACATGCTTAGAGGAACCAACTTCATGACTAGTCGCGCCCTTACTTTGTTTCGAGTCCGGCTCAACAACTTAAGTGAGTTGCAGCTAGTCGCGACAAGGTTGCTTTGTCGAGGCGGCGCCCGGCCAAAGCTCGACGTTCCGCACTCAGCGCTCGCGGCAAAGGTGCCTGCACCGACAAGTTCCCTAAAAGCGTAGGGTAAAAACGTACAAAGGAAGGAATCAAGTAAAGGAAATAACATTGCAATGATCGCCTAAGATAGAGTATATTACAAAATAACTTGTCGCTGATCTAACAAAGTGTTCTAAACATGATCAGCAGCGACAAGGGAAAGATAAAATTGGCAGCCTAGTCTACGCGGTCACCGTCAATCCGCTTGATCTTGTTCACCTTGTCCACAATGGGTGCGACAAGGGCTTTGAGCGCCTCCACATCGCATCTGGCGGCAAGAATCTGAGGACGCCGTTGAGGTTGAGGCCTGGATTGCGGAAGGCCACCTTCATCAACACCTTCTCGAGGGCTCCTGCATAGATCTGGCGCGACTCCTCGGCCAGCTGCTTTGGGACCTCTTCCCGGAGTCGCTGGAGGCCCGTCAACACGCCCTTGAAGAATAAGCTAAGCTTGGCGCTGGTTTGGAGATGCTCGTCGGAGGAGTATGCAAGATCCACCATCCCCAACTCCATCAGCTCATTGTGGATGTCGGCAGCAGTATCCACAAGACCTTCGGTCCAATGCTCCACACTCTCCCTCAAGGCGCTCTGGGTGTCAACAACATTCGCCAGCAGCTCCTCCTTGGCCTTGATCTACTCCAACAGGCCCACCTCCCGCTCCTTGGCGCCGTCCAGCGTCTGCGTCAGAGTGGTCAGCTTCAGCTGAAGATCTGCCTTGGAATCTTTGGCGGCGTCGAGCTCCTTGCCCCTATCGGCGAGACAGCCCTGCAGCTCGCCAAGGGTGTAAGCGTCCTTCTCGCGCTCGTGCTTGACCGCGGCAAGCTCTTCGCCGCTCTTCTGGAGACTAGCCTCCAACTGCGCCACCTTCGCCTCCAACTCTTTCTTGGCGGCCTCTTTCTGGCGGCATCGCCCGCTTCATAAGCGCCCCACCAGAAGTGACTCCTCATGGCGCGACAAGCTCTTCCTCGTGGCTGTCCAGGTTGACCTTCCGCTGCGCCCATTTCGCTTTCTGCTGTGGACAGCTTCGGGCGGCCAGCGCTCTTCCTCATTGCGGCCTTCTCAAGGATGAAGGCCGTGCGCTCTTCGCAAGTTGCTCCAGCGCTTACGCTACGTTCGGAGAGTTTCTTGGTTGGCGCCCGGAGCTCTTCTGCAGCTTCTCCATGTCTGCTCCGCCCTCGCGACAAGTGCTTCCGGGACTCTAACTTGGCTTGCCGGGCGGTAGAGCGACAACAGCTTCTTCAACATTGCTCCTCCTCGAGACTTCACTTGTTATTGCTGCTTGGCGCGTCCACAAGCGTCAGCCCAGCGGAGGCGAGCAGCTCCCCGCCGAAGGTCTCTCAATCTACCGGCGCCCAGGAGCTCGACTCCCATGGGAGCTTGATGAAGACGCCGTCGCGGCCTTCAAGTAGGCGCCCGATGCAGGGCTCTTGAACTGGCGCTGCAGCAGCGACGGGGGAGTCGGCGGTCGATGTAGCGCCTGGCGCTCCTGCGGCCTCAGGGCCGTCAGTGCGATCGCCAGACCCCTCGCCAGCTTCTGTGGCGGCAGCCTCGGTGGCCTCCTCGCCGACAGGCTCGTCGGCCTTCTTCTTCTTCCATGACGACGGCTTCGTCGGTGTTGCCAGCAGCGTCCCCTTCGCCCGGCGACCTCGGTCTCCATCGGCTCTGTGGCGGACAAAGGAAGAAAGTCAAGCAAATATTCAAAGAAAAACAAAAGAAAACAAGCCCAAGGGAAATTTTCGCGCAAAGGGATTACCTGCAATGGGATCCGCAGCCGTGGTTTCGATCACTGGAGGATCACTGGTGCTGTCCCTTTTTTGGGGTAGCCTCCCTTGCCGGAGTAGCCTCCCTTGTCGGAGGACGCTCCCTTGCCGGAGAATCCTCCCTTAGCGGCGTAGTCGAAGCAGACAGAATTTCGTGGGCGGCTTCCGGGCCCTCCTGATGAGGCTGCTCTGCTCCTACACAAACCAACAGTCAGATATCAACGAAGAAGGAGCACCCACGCACACCTAACGAAGTAGAAAACCGCATACTTACTCGGGGCTGTCTTTGGGGCTGCTCTGAGGAAGGGTTGCCGGGTCCGGCAAGGGGGTCTCGAGCAGCGCCTCCTGTTGCCACGGGAGGATCATCCTCAACGACGACCACCGGGTCTTGGCCCTCTTCGACGCTCTCGGGCTAGCGTCCCGAAAAGGAAAAGGTTCAACGAAGCAAGTCGATTCAAGATAAAGCAACAAAATTGAAGAAATACAAGCACAATATTGAAGCTTACTCTTCTTCTTCCTCCTCGGAGCTAAGCGTTGGAGAAGTCAAACTCCGGCTCGCCTCGGTGTGACGAGGCGGAGGAGTGGGCTCTCTTGGCCGCTTGGCGGAGGCGTCGGCGATGGCTGGGAGGATCCCGCCCGGTTATCGCAGAAGTGTGGGGGTGCTCCAGCGGCAACATCGCTGTCATGGGTAGAGCGCGTCGCTGTGGCGCTTCTGACTGTGGGCCCGTCTGCTGCCCGTCTCGTCTCGGCCTTGCGGAGACGCCTCTTCGGCGGAGCCGGGAGCTCCGTTGGCGGCAAGTCGCTGGGTGGCGGAGAAGAAGCGCCCTCGGCTGGTCCGCTCGGCTCAGCCTCGGGTGCGGCAAGCTCTTCCTCGCCGGCGAACTCCCTTCGCTTGGCAAGGCTTGCCGCCTCGGCAACGTCCGCCTCCTCCACGGTGTACCCAAAAGGCGCCCGGTAGTCAGTCTTTGCCGCCTCCTCCACACTGGTGGCAATCGCACCATCTCCTGCGTCGGTGGTGTCCCGGGTGAGCCTCTTACGCTCGTCCGGAGCGGATCGGCACTTCTTCCAAGTTGTCGAAGAACTGCTGCGATGTCGTCGGAAGGCTCTTGCCAGGTTGGAACGATCCCATGAGAATCGCTGGCGGCATCATGGCCCTGATGCGGTCGAGCGCAGAGTTGTTTCACAATGGGACGACCCCCCTCGGCAACCTAAACCACTCGGGGTGATCGGGGTCGTTCTTGAACAGCTCTAGCAGCATCGCATCCAACTCCAAGACGGTGAAATTCCAGTTCAGGCCAGGCGCAGCCTCATGATATCCGCCGCATTTTGGAACTCCCAAGCGGGTCTCCTCCTCTCCTACAAGGGAAGCGTCTGCGGCGGCGAAGGAAATCTCGCCCGGCTGCGCCCTACGGTGAGTCCGGCAAGCACGAGGCGCAAAATCCGGGTCACAGCTATCTTCAACCTAGCATCCTCCGGCGCCAAGCTACTCCAATCGTTGCAGCGCACTATTGGGGTTTGGCGACGCAGCGATCGAAGGGCTGCGGGTTCTCCTCTACGATCCAACACCAGTTGGCTCTCCACTCCTCCCACTTGCTGCGGAACTCTCCTTCCAGATATGCTTCTTTCTTGCCGACCCTGGAGACCCAAGCTATCCCTCGGCAAGTGGCTCCCCTCTCTCAACGCGGGGCATGAAGAAGTGGCGGAAGAGGGCTACGTTGGGATAGATCCCGACAAAGTTTTCGCAAAGGTGTGCGAAAACTGCCATGGTCGTAATGGCGTTGGGGGTGAAATCAAGGAGGCGGAACCCGTATGTGTTCATAATATCGTAGAAGAACTTCAGAGAAGGCGAGGCGAGCCCGCAATAGAAAAAAGGGCAAAGAAAGGATACCCGGTTGGGGCTAATTCCGAAGCAATGGCGGGAGTACCTTCGATGCGCCGGATGCACGCGTCTCCGTCGACCAGAAGAGATAGAAGCGCTCCCTCAGCTCCTTTGCGTCGAGCTGAGGGGAGAAGATGGCCCGCTCCTTGCGCAGCGCCAAGTTATTTTGTAATATACTCTATCTTAGGCGATCATTGCAATGTTATTTCCTTTACTTGATTCCTTCCTTTGTACGTTTTTACCCTACGCTTTTAGGGAACTTGTCGGTGCAGGCACCTTTGTCATGGCCGAGTCTTGAACGTCGGCTGACTCTTTGGCAAGGCCGCCTCCGACAAGCAACCTTGTCGCGACTAGCTGCAGCTCACTTAAGTTGTTGAGCGGACTCGAAACAAAGTAAGGGCGCGACTAGTCATGAAGTTGGTTCCTCTGCGCTACGAGTTTTCCATACAAAGTACTATCATTCGAGGAAGATAACTTAAAAATTTAAAAGCTGTAAAACTGATTGCTCAAACTTTGGCAACTTAGCTTCTTCCTGTCGCTTTGCTTCCCGACATATGCGAAACTTCCTCGAGCAACGCTTGGTCCATAGTATTATCTTCTCCTTCCCCTGGTTAACTTGTGCGCGAGGGAGCCTTCCTTTCTTTGAGAAAAGAAAAAGAAGAAAATAAAGTTATGGAGCCCAGTGACTCGATATTGCTTACCGGTGTGGGTGCTGCACAAAGTGTTAGCCAAAACATGCAATAAAATGATGAAAGCATGAATCGACAAGTTGAGCGCAACATATGAGCTTTATCGATGCACGGGTCTGCGCCCGGCTTTGTAATGAAGGATTACATGCAACAGCGGCAAGACTTGTACAAAAGGTGGTTGGTTTAACAGGTTCCGCAACCGCGCTTCTATGGGTAAAACTTACGAAGATGCTCAATGTTCCGTGAGTTGCTCACCGGAATGCCATCTTCGGTCTCAAAGCGGACAGCGCCCGAGCCTAGTGACTCGTTTCACCCGATAAGGGCCTTCCCACTTCAAGGCGTCAACTTGTTTGAATTCTTGGCGCATCGAACATGCGAAGAACAAGGTCGCGTTCCTCGAGGCTTACGGCACTAACTTTGCGGCTATGGTAGCGGCGCAAAAGCTTGCTGGTAACGAAGCGGCTCGTGACAAATGCGGCTCAAGACGATCTCTTCCTCAAGGAGCAGCGTCATCTTGTCGCAGCTGCTCTTGCTCAAGCTCATCATAAGCGAGCACTTGAGGCGATCCGTATACCAGTTCCGTGGGGAGAACCGCCTCGCTCCATAGACTAGAGCAAAGGGTGTCCGCCGGTGGCTCGATTTGGCGTCGCTCGATCGACCAAAGAACCACCGGCAGCTCCTCAATCCAGCTTTCTTCCGCACTTGTGCAGCCCGCCGAAAAGTTCCGGTCTTGAGCCCGCAGCACTTCAACATTTGCCCTCTTCGCTTGACCGTTGCTTCTCGGGTGAGCAATGCGAAAAGCAGACCTTTGGCGCCAAGATCTTGGACGTCTTGCATGAAGGTGCGGGTTAGAACGTGGTGCCGTTGTCGGTGATGATCCTGTTAGGGATTCAAACGGCAAACAATCGACCTGAAGAACTTGATTGCTGTTGTCTGTCACCTTCCTCATCGCTTCCACTTCGGCCACTTTGTGAACTTGTCGATAGCAACGCATAAGTACTTCAAAGCCCCCGACAACTCGGGGAAGGGGCCGAGGATGTCGAACCCCGGATCAAAAATGGCCAGGATAAAGGGATGAAATGCGGAGAGCTTGAGCTGGCTGGTGTATCTGTTTGGAATGGAACCGCACGCTTCACACTTGGTTACTTGTGCGATTGCATCACGGAGGGCTGTCGGCCAGAAGAAACCTTGCCGGAAAGCTTTGCCGACAAGTGCTCTTGCGCCAATGTGGTGACCACATATGCCTCCGTGTATCTTTGCCAACAGCTTTTGTCCATCTTCCCGGCAAATACACTTCAATTTCACACCATTGAGTCTTCTTCTGTACAGTATGCTGTCGACAAACTGGTACATACTTGACTGCCGGGCTACTCTTTCAGCTTCTTCTTGCTCTTCGGTAAGTTCTCATGTCCGAAGGAAATGGACAATCTCTTTGTGCCCATCTTTGGAGCTTGTGGCTCGACAACAAGGACTAAAGGCACATCTCTGCTGCGGGAACATCAGCTTCCACGGCAAGAACCTGCGGCTCAGCCGGAAGTTTGATGTTCCCGGCAAGCTTGCCGGGCAAAACTTGTCGGGAGCGTGCGCTTCAACGAAACAAACCTTGGGGCTTGGTTTGAGCAGCATCGCCCTCGGCTACTGTTGGTGTCGATCTTGGGGACCTTCTTGGCTGCGGCTTGGAAGCTCTGCGGAAAGTAGTCACCAGAGATCAACTTCCTCTTCTTGTTCTGTCCGAGCTTGATGGTGTTACGGTTGGTTGAGTCGCCTTGAGCACCTAAAAATCCCTGGTTCCATTGTGCAACTTAAGTGCAACACACTTTGATGTGCCATCGACAATATCATTCTGAGCTCTTGGAACATGTTCCATTTGTAGGCCGTCAAAGTGTTCTTCTAGCTTCCTCACTTCATCAACGTAGGCTTCCATCAATAGACTCTGATAACCTTTGTTCACTTGGCGGACGACAAGCTGCGAGTCACCCCTGACAATGAGCTTCTTGATCCCAAGGTCCACTGCGATCCTGAGACCGGCAAACAAACCTTCATACTCTGCAGTATTGTTTGTTGCTTGCTCCTTGGGAAAGTGCATCTGGACTACGTACTTGAGGTGCTCTCCGGTGGGTGCGATAAGCAAAGACGCCAAAGACCGGGCGCCTTTGCAGCGAGAAGGCACCATCAAAGTACATCACCCACTCTTTGCTTGCTTCCTTGACGGGGATGCTCGTCTCGAATTTCTTCATCCGGTGTTGGCGTCCATTCTGCTATGAACTCTGCCAATGCTCGCTTTGGATAGTTGAAGTGCTTTCAAACTTGAGGCCAAAGCTTGACGATTCGAGTGCCCACTCGACAATCCCCGCCTGTCGCTTCGGATTTTGCAAGATCCTCTTCAGTGGAAAGCGGTGACAACTGTGATCTCATGTGCTTGGAAGTAATGGCGCAACTTTCTCGAGGCCATGAGGAGGCGAAAAGCAATTTCGCACACCAGAATACCTTGACCTAGCCCCCTGCGGGGAGGGAACCGACAAAGTAAACTGGGCGTTGCACCATCCTTTTCTGCACCTGCTCTTGCGCTCACAAGCAGATCCGCCCTTGTCGGGACCAGAGCTTGCCGTGAAGCCCCCGCTTGTCGCTGGATGTGTCTCGCCGTGGTTGCCGCTCATCGTCAGCCTCCCTCTCCGCTACTAACGCAGCACTAACCACTTGATTGGTTGCCGCTATATATAGCAGCAACTTCTCTTGTGGCTTAGGTGCGACAAGTGTTGGAGTGGAGGACAGGTATCTCTTTAAGTCCTGCAGCGCAGCCTCCGCTTCTGGAGTCCATTTCATTGGACCTGCCTTCTTCAGAATTTTGAAAAATGGCGGTATGCGCTCGGCAGAGATCTAGAGATAAACCTCTGAGAGCAGCTACGCAACCGGCAAGTCTTCGTACATCCTTGACACGCTTTGGTGCTTCAATCTCTGCTCAATGGCCTTGATCTTGTCCTGATTGGCTTCAATCTCGCTGAGATGATGAAGAACCCGAGAAGCTTGCGGAGGGGACTCCGAACACACACTTCTCGGGGTTGAGCTTGAGGTTGATCTTGGCGCAGATTTGCAAAGGTCTCATCCAAATCTTGAACCAGGGGTTGCTTTGTCCTTGCTCTTGACCACTATGTCATCCATGTAGGCTTCTACATTTCATGCATTTGCGGCTCAAAAGCATCATGGACTACTCTTGCAAACGTTGAGCCAACATTCTTCAAACCGAAAGGCATCCGTATGAAACAGTATGTGCCACATGGAGTAATGAATGCGGTTTTCTCTTCATCTTCTTCTGCCATGAATATCTGATGATATCCTAAGTATGCATCAAGAAACGAAAGCAAATCACATCCAGCCATGGAGTCAACAATCTGGTCGATGCGCGGCAAGGGAAATGGATCTTTGGGACAAGCTTTATTAACATCCGTGAAGTCAATACAAAGTCTCCATTTTCCATTTGCCTTGCGCACGACTACATGGATTGGCCAACCACGTAGGATGGAGCACTCCTCCGACAAGGCCTGCCGCTTCCAGTTTCTTGATCTCTTCTGCGATGAACTCTTGGCGCCCAACGCCTATTTCCCGACTTTCCGCTGACGGGTCGCAAGATGAGGACAAACGCCAGACGCGGTGCTCAATCACTTTCTCGGGAATACCGGGGATATCGACGGTTGCCATGCAAACACGCCGACATTCGCCCGCAGAGGAAAGCAACGAGCGCGCCTTCCCTATTTGGGAGTCGAGAGAGGCAATCGCGATGGTGAAGGTACCACCGGTGCCGTCCTCCTTGGCGGACACCTTCTTGGTCTTTGGCGGAGCTGCCATCGCCTTTCTTGCACTTGCCGGTGGAGCTCGATGAAAGGCGTCCTCGACGGTAGCGCAGCACCAAGAGGTGCGCTTGCCGGAGTGGGCATCGAGCTCTTGCCGGACTTGGACTTGGTCTTCTTCCCTCCGGAGCTTCACTGCAAGTGTTTTGCTTTCGCCGCTTCTTTGCATCCCGGTAGATCTTGTCGGCATAGATAAAGAGCATCCTTCTTGTCGCCATGGACGGAGATAATGCTTATCGGGCCTGGCATCTTGAGTAGGTTGTATGCATAATGAGAGGCTGCCATGAACTTGGCGAGTGCTGGACGGCCAAGTATCCCATTGTAAGGCAATGGGAAATCAGCAACGTCGAATGTGACCCTCTCAGTCCTAAAGTTCAGCTACCGCCAAATGTTACCGGCAACAGCGAGATTTTCCCTTCGCTTGCTCCTTCCGGATTGATTCCTTGAAAGTGCCGGTCTCTTCGAGCTCATTGTCGGGGATCCAAGCCACGGAGCACCGCGAGGAGATCAGATTCAAGCCGCCCCGCCGTCAACTAGCATCTTGGTGACCTTGAGGTTGCGGATAGTTGGTGAGACCAACATCGGCAAGCACCCGACCGCAGATTATGCGATCGTGGTGGTCCTCAATATCAAAGATAATAGGCGGCCGGACCACTTCAAAGGTTTGCGTGACTTCACGGATGGTTCCGCTGCATTGACCTCCCACATCCACTGCTTGAGTTGGCGGTGGGAGGTATGCAGGGAAGCACCTCCGTCAACGCAGAGAACCTCCGTGGCTTTCTGAAACTCCTGCTCATCGGCGTCGTCGTCTTCCATGTCTTCATCGTCGTCTTCCATGTCTTCATCGTCGTCTTCGTCTTCATCCTTGTCGCGACCGCGGGGAGGTCTGTCTCCTTGCCGCTGCTTGGCCTTGCCGCGGCGTCCTCCCCCACGGGGCGTTTCTTCTTGGCAGCTCCTCGGCACCTTCTTGAGCCTTCTCCTTGTCACGCGCTTCGTACTCAGCCTTCGCTTTGCTCAACAAGCTGCTTTCGACCTTCTTGCAGCTCTCGAGGTCATGGCCCTTGGTGCGGTGGATCTTGCAAGATCGCTTGTCGGAGCCGTCTCGCTTGTCGTGGCGGCCGCCATAAAGCTGGTGGTTGGCGCTGGCTGCAACCTCCTTGCCGGAGCTACCAGCCTTGGCGTTCTTGTCGCCACCTCCGTTGCCGGACTGCTCGACGGCTAGCACTTCTCCGCCTTTCTTCTTTCTGTTGCCCCGCCGCCGGCTCTTCTTTGTCGGGGCGGTCTCCTCACTGTCAGATCCTGCTTCTGCATTCTCTCCTGGGAGTCTCCTCCCTTCCTCAGCGCGCGCACACTTGTCGGCCAAGGCGTACAGCTCACTGACGTCCTTGACTTTGCACATCGCCATCTCCTCCCTCATCCCGCGGTTCCGCACGCTCGGCGGAAACATGCCGATCACCGCGGCAGGGGGGACATCCGGGATGTTGTAGTGCACGGCTGAATCTCTGAATGAACTTGCGCAGGGACTCTCCTTCCTTCTCGGGCGCAGCAGATGAAGGTCACTTTCTTGGCCGTGAGGCTTGTGGCCGCCTGTGAAGGCGCCAACAAACTGATGGCATAGATCTGCCCAAGAGGATATGGAACTGTCCGGCAAGTGCATGAGCCAGGACCTGACGTTGGGCTTGAGCACCAGCCGGAAGTAGTTGGCGAGGATCTTGTCGTCTCGTCCCCCCGCAGCTTGCACCGCGATGGTGTAGATGCTGAGGAACTCTGACGGATGCGTCCTGCCATCGTACTTCTCTGGCACATCTGGCTTGAAGTTCTTGTTGCTGGGCCACTTGACTTGCCGCAGCTCACGAGTGAACGCAGGGCAACCTACCGCGTACGGCAAGTCGCTCGGTTTCCTCCGGCGGCGTGCATGTCAACAGAGGACCGGCGGCCATCGATTGACGCCGTCGCGCTTCTCTTTGGCGCTCGATGCGAGTTCGAGCGTCCTCTTGTTGTCGTTCATGGAGAACTTGGCGCTGATCACGCTGGACTCGCGGATCCGACGACGCAGTGGAGTCGCTGTCGAGGTGGACCCTGCGAGTTGGCGACCTTGGCCTTCGGGGTGGAGAGTGCATGGTGGTTGCACCCCCACCGGTCTCGTCGCCACCGGCTCGCGTTTGGCGTTCTTGCCGCGGCAGCGACGCACTTGGTTGCCGCGAAGCGTCGCCGCCGTTAAGCGGCCGATGAGACTTCAGATTGTGGCCCTCCACTCGTCGACCTTGTCGGCCCGTTGGAGGGTAGTCGAGAGCAGCTTGAGCTCTCGCCAGAGCTTCGCTGGAGTAGTGGGTGGCAATGGCGAACGGGCGAGGAGCGGGATATGCTCGGACTTCTTTCTATTTTAGAAGGAGCAGCATCCCGGCCCAGCGCATCGTATCTCGCTTCGTGCCAAAGATGTTGGCGCAGCACGTTGGTCTTGAGGGTCTCGAGATCCTCCAGGTCCATCTCGGTCCAACGAGCGTATGGCATTGTGACTGCCATGACATTGTCGGTCCCGCGCCTCCTGAGACGGGCGCGGTACGTGTATGGATGCCGAGGTCTGCGCGGCCTTGTCCTTGGCCTTGGCAGCAGCGTGAGCGCCTGCCGTCAGTTCGTCTTCTCCCGCTGGCGTCTACCCCACCACCTGTTTGCTCCGGTGGCGGTGAGTTTGACGCGGACGGGGCTTCTGCCGCCGAAGCCTTCTTCTTCGGTGGCATGTTGATGAAGATGCTGAAGATGTCGCTCGTGTGAACACCGGATCAGGTTCACACAACCTCGACGCCCCCTACCTGGCGTGCCAAAGATGTCGGGGAGGCTGATCGGACCCACGAACACCTATGGGGCCGGCGGACCAGGCCCCTTGTGGTTCGGAGGGGGTGAGATTGCACGAAGAGCGGATCGAGGCGAAGCACACGAGCAGTTTTACCCAGCTTCGGAGCTCTCTGGAGAGATAAAACTCCTACTGTTGCTTGTCTGGTTTGTATTGCGTTCTTGCTAGGGAGCGATGAGAGCTACAAAACCTAGCGTGAGAGTCTCTGGTCTCGAGTGAGTCGAATGGACCGAACCCCTCACGCTGCGCATGTGGCTCCTTTTATATGCTCAAGGGGTCTCCGTCAGGTGGCAACGCAGATGAGGGTACAAATGGAAAAACAGTAGTTGGTACACCTACTTGAAGAGTGTACAGTGCAAAATACCTAACTCTGACGGCAAGGGACAAAAGCATTAAATGCCCGTCCCTGTCGCCTAAACAGTGCAACAGGGACCGTCAGGTGCGCCACCGTTTGCCACGATGGTGGGCTTGTCAGCGCCGCTTATCGCTGCTCCCCGCTGGCTGCACAGCCTCTTGACACGCGCGCATGGAATGATCCCATGGTGACACGTTGGTAGATGAGCTAGAGCGGAGATGAAGAGAGGTTGCCTGTCGCGGCAAGTGCCTTGCCGCGGCTGAATCCTTGTCGCGCCCGGAGGCTTGTCGCGCTCCGAGCCTTCCCGGCAAGCTCCTCTTGCCGGGTCTTGTCTTCTGCATGCCTTGAGTGGCCTTCCCGCAAGCTCCTCTTGCCGGGGCCTTGTCTTCTTGGTTAAATACTTTGTTCTTGAATGGCTCCAAAGGAGCCACGGAGGATCTTGGCGGTGACCAGCAGGCCTTGCTGCTGGGTGTCAGAATCGTCTGCGGCACTAGCACGGGATACTAGGGTACCCCTACTCTAGTACACCGACACCTTGAGGAGAAAGAAAAAGAAGAAAGAAAGAGAGAAAAGGCAGATAACGGATGTGCAAAAAATGGACGGGGGTAAGGAGAGAACACAGAGTCCGGCGCTAGGCGTAGAATCTTTGGAGTCTGGTTGCGTTCCATGGGTTTGGCTCGAGTCGATTGTCCGATGCATCCCGAAGACGCAGACGCCTCCACCGGTCAGAACCTGGTCAATAATGAAGGGACCTTCCCATTTGGGCTTGAGTTTGTTCGTTTTCTTCTCCGGCAGGCGTAGAACTAGTTCGCCAACGTTATAAGTTTTGGCCTGTACTTCTCTTGTTTGGTACCTTCGAGCCTGTTGCTGATAGAATGCGGAACGGGCTTTTGCCACGTCACGCTCCTCCTCCAGGGCGTCCAAACTATCCTGCCGATCAAGCTCGGATTCTTTTTCTTCATACATGCGCACTCGAGGTGAGTCATGAATTATGTCGCAGGGCAGAACCACCTCTGCGACGTACACCATAAAAAACAGTGTGTATCCGGTAGTGCGATTCGGCGTGGTCCACAGCCCCCATAGTACGGAGTCGAGCTCCTCTACCCAGTGCGTGTTAGACTCCTTTAAGGACCGCACTAATCTGGGTTTGATGCCGCTCATGATAAGACCATTTGCTTGCTCGACTTGACCGTTAGTTTGCGGGTGATCGACAGAAGCATAATCGAGCTTGATGCCCATGTTGCTGCACCAAAATTTTACCTCGTCGGCTCTTAAGGTCGTGCCGTTGTCGGTGATGATGCTGTGGGGGATGCCATAACAGTGTACAACCCCAGATATGAAGTCTATCACCGGTCCGGATTCGACCGTTTTAACGGGTTTGGCTTCTATCCATTTGGTGAATTTATCCACCATGACCAGTAAGTATTTTTTCTTATGGGTTCCCCCTTTGAGGGGTCCGGCCATATCAAGCACCCAGACCGCAAAGGGCCAAGTGATGGGGATTGTTTGGAGAGCGATAGGCGGCATATGGCTTTGGTTTGCGAAAAGCTGGCAACCGACGCAACGTTGGACCAGATCCTGTGCATCTGCCCGGGCCATCGGCCAATAGAAACCTGCACGGAAGGCCTTGCTTACAAGGGCTCGGGTTGCAGTGTGGTGGCCGCCGAGTCCAGCATGGATTTTTGCCAAAAGCTTCCGCCCTTCCTCTTCGGAGATGCACCTTTGAAGGACTCCGGTAGTGCTTTTCTTATAAAGCTCTCCTCGTGGACCTTGTAGGCTTTAGATCGCCGCACTATGCAGCGTGCCTCATTTTGGTCCTCGGGTAGTTCCTCGCTTAGTTAGGTAGGCCAGGAATGGTTCTACATCCGCAGGCGATGACGGCCATTATCACATGGGCTGAAGGTGTTATTTCGATGGTAGAGCCTCCGATTATGTCAGAGTGTTCGGTATCTGGTGTTGTGGCCGGGTCCGGACTATTGTTACCGGTGTCCCCTTCCCATACCATGGATGGCTTAAACAGCCTTTCCAAGAAGATGTTAGGTGGGACAGTGTCGCGCTTAGCGCCGATACGGGCGAGGATATCCGCCGCCTGATTGTTTTCCCAAGCCACATGGTGAAATTCAAGCCCCTCAAACCGAGTTGACATTTTGAGGACGGCGTTGCGATATGCCGCCATTTTTGGATCCTTGGCGTTGAAGTCTCCATTTATTTGGGATATTGCAAGGTTCGAGTCCCCACGCACCTCCAGGCGTCGAATGCCCATAGAAACTGCCATCCGAAGACCATGTAACAGGGCCTCGTATTCGGCTGCGTTGTTGGCGTCTGTGTACGGTATTTGGAGTACGTATTGAATTTGTATCTCCGGTGGGACGCCAGACGACGCCTTGCGCCAGCACCAACCAGCATTTTAGAGCCGTCAAGTGCATGATCCAATTGGAGTGCGATATTGCACTCTTTAGGGAGTTCGGCTTACATCCCATTCGGCGAAGAAATCGGCCAGTACTTGCGACTTAATGGCTCGCCGAGGTTTATATGTTATGTCAAACGGGAGGAGGTCGATGGCCCATTTGGCAATCCGGCCCGTGGCATCGTGGTTGTTTACTGATACGTCTCCAACGTATCTACTTTTCCAAACACTTTTGCCCTTGTTTTGGACTCTAACTTGCATGATTTGAATGAAACTAACCCGGACTGACGCTGTTTTCAGCAAAACTACCATGATGTTGTTTTATGTGTAGAAAAGAAAAGTTCTCGGAATGTCCTGAAAATCCACGGAGGCACTTTTTGGAATTTATAAGAATTATTGGGTGAAAGAAATACACTAGGGGGCCCAGGGCCTATCCACGAGACAGGGGCGCCCCCCTGTAGGGCGTGCCCCCTATCTCGTGGGCCCCCTGGACCTCCTCCAACCTCAACTCCAACTCCATATATTCCGTCTCGGGGAGAAAAAATCAGAGAGAAATTTTCATCGCGTTTCATGACACGGAGCCGCCGCCAAGCCCTAATCTCTCTTGGGAGGGCTGATCTGGAGTCCGTTCGGGACTCTGGAGAGGGGGATTCGTCGCCGTCATCATCATCAACCATCCTCCATCACCAATTTCATGATGCTCACGGCAGTGCGTGAGTAATTCCATCGTAGACTTGCTGGACGGTGATGGGTTGGATGAGATTTACCATGTAATCAAGTTAGTTTTGTTAGGGTTTGATCCCTAGTATCCACTATGTTCGAGATTGATGTTGCTATGACTTTGCTATACTTAATGCTTGTCACTAGGCCCGAGTGCCATGATTTCAGATCTGAACCTATTATGTTTTCATGAATATATGTGTGTTCTTGATCCTATCTTGCAAGTCTATAGTCACCTATTATGTGTTATGATCCGACAACCCCAAGTGACAATAATCGGGATACTTCTCGGTGATGACCGTAGTTTGAGGAGTTCATGTATTCACTATGTGTTAATGCTTTGGTCCGGTTCTCTATTAAAAGGAGGCCTTAATATCACTTAGTTTCCGCTAGGACCCCGCTTCAACGGGAGGGTAGGACAAAAAATGTCATACAAGTTCTTTTCCATAAGCACGTATGACTATTTACGGAATACATGCCTACATTACATTGATGAATTGGAGCTAGTTCTATATCACCCTATGTTATAACTATTGCATGAGGAATCGCATCCGGCATAATTATCCATCATTGATCCATTGCCTACGAGCTTTTCATATATTTTTCTTCGCTTATTTACTTTTCCGGTGCCACTTTTACAACTATTACAAAATCCAAATTACATTTATCTTTACTTTTGTTTCTGTTACATTTATTATCTTAAATCTTTTGGTACTAAACACTTTGCTGCTGATACTAAGTTATCCAGGTGTGGTTGAATTGACAACTCAACTGCTAATACTCAAGAATATTCTTTGGCTCCCCTTGTGTTGAATCAATAAATTTGGGTTGAATACTCTACCCTCGAAAGCTATGCGATCCCCTATACTTGTGGGTTATCAAGACCAATTTAAAGCGCCGTTACTTGGGAGCATAGCTCTATTCTCTGAGTCACTTGGGATTTATATCTGTTGATCACTATGAAAAACTTGAAAGACGCTAAGACAACAATTTATCCCTCAACTACGAGGGGAGGTAAGGAACTGCCATCTAGCTTTGCTCTAGATTCTCCTTCCGTTATTAGTAAGCTTGCTACACCTAAACCTGCTCACGCTATGAATTACGATATGTCGCATGTTATTGATGATGCCATACGCTATGCATGATGAAACTACTTACGTGTGTGTGATACTACTTTGCCATTAGGTGAATTTCTAGATGAACAACTTGCTAGAGTTAGGGGAATGAAAATATTAAAGAACCTATTATTGATGATAGTGATGATGAAGGTTCCCCCAATGATTATGTATTACCTGTTGTTCCTAAGGGTTATGTTATGAATGAAAAAGCTGCTCTTGAAATCCTTGCTTGCAATGATAGAAGTGATCTTAAGAAATTATTAGCTAAATGGAAGCAGCAGTCTCTTAATGCTAGAATGAAACCCCATCCTGCATTTGCTACTTCACCTATCTGTGTTACTGATAAGGATTATGAATTCTCTTTGATCCCGATATTATTACTTTAGTTGAATCTGATCCTTTTTATGGCCTTGAATCTGAAATTGTTGTGGCACATCTTACCAAGTTGAATGATATAGCCACCCTATTTACTCATGATGAGAAGTCTCGCTATTTATATATCCTTAAGATATTTCCGTTCTCATTAAAGGGTGATGCTAAGACTTGGTATAATTCTCTTGCTCCTGGTTGTGTGCGTAGTCCCAGGATATGATTTATTACTTCTCTGCTAAATATTTCCTTGCTCATAAGAAACAAGATGCCTTGCGGGGAATATATAATTTTGTGCAAACCAAAGAAGAGAGTCTCCCACAAGCTTGGGGAGGCTTCTCCTACTTAATGCTTTGCACTGTCGGATTTCGGGTTCGGCAGACCCTCTAGGTTCGAACACTGGGTGCTTGTGGCGGAGATCTCGCCTCTACCTACCTGCACCTTGCCGCCTCGCTAGGATCTAAGCTATGAAAAGAACAACACAAGAGACACAGGGTTTATACTAGTTCGGGCCACCATTGTGGTGTAATACCCAACTCTAGTTTGTGGTGTGGTGGATCGCCTCTTGGGCTGATGATGAACAACACAAGGAAGAACAGCCTCGCGAGGGTCATTCTTGGCTGGTGGTGAACTGCTAGGGGAGTTCGATCGCTCTCTCTCTCTCTCTCTCTCTCTCTCTCTCTCTCTCTCTCTCTCTCTCTCTCTCTCTCTTTCTCTAGGCGATCTCCAAGATTTCTAGATGCCTCTACCACCGTGGGTGGCTAGTCCTATTTATAGGCAAGGGCCCCGGCCTCTTCCCAAATATCGAGCGGGAAGGGTGCCAACAATTGGCCATTTTGAAGGGGAACATCTAGTACACTTATCCTGACTAAAGTTGGTCCTCGCCTATCAAAGGCTCTGGTGGTGACGCCGGCTTTGGCTCCATGATGACTTCCTTCCAGCCGTTGCGACGGTCTTCGTCTTGTTGCACCGAAACGGATGCCTTTGCTTGATGCTCTCGTCTGCGCTTGCTCCCTTTGCACCAAAGAGGAAAGGAGGACAGTGCAATGGCCGGGCGCCTCACCGGGCGCTCTTGGTTGTCATGGCTTACGTCATGGGAACCTCGTGAGGTACCCGCCTTGATCTCTCCGCCTCCTCGCGAGCTAACTCGACAAGGCCGTGCTCGAGGAGGCTTCCTGTAAATCCGCCCCATACGAGGCTTGGCCCCCTCGCGAGGGTCTTGAGCTTGTGCTAATGAAGATGGGCCTTGATGGGCCACCCCTTGAAACCCACGCCGCAGCAGCGCAGCAAGTCTGGGACCCTGCCCGAACGCCGACGGTAGCCCCCGGGCCCAAGGCACGCCCGGACTTGGCTGAGCAGAGAAGCGAAGGGACAAGTGCGAGGCGCCGCGTGGCGGTTGGTTGGACGTAGGCGCCTTAGCAATTGCGCAAATCGACAAAAGAGCGGCGTCTGTCTAGGCTTTGCTTCCCTCGTCTCCTCCGGTCATTGCCCAGATCCCCTTTCTTGCGCCTTTTCTTCCTACCTCTGAAATCTCCAGATCTACCTCGACCGCGTGCCCTAGCAAGACATGGCGCCTCGCCTGACCCTGACTGGAGCTTGGTACTCAGCCGCCTTGGACTCACCGAATGTGTCGGAGGAGGGCCTTGCCCGGGTGCGCCGGATGGTGGCGGCGCAAGGCATCGACGGGGCAGAGGTGTTCAAGGCTGGCTCCGCCCTTTCCGAGGGACAAGGAAGCACCTTCTATCCGGCTCTTCGTGGCGCCATTGCTGCCGGTCTGGTGCCTCCCTTTCACGAGTTCTTCTTCTCTGTCCTCCGTCACTACAAGCCGCAAGCTCTGCACCTCCACCCCAACTCTGTTCTTGTTACAGCGATCTTCGCCTACTATTGTGAGGCTCACGTCGGTGCAGCCCTCGGTGGCCTTGCTGCCACTACTTCTCCCTCCGGACCTCTCGCGGTCCCATCTCCCAAGGCGGCGCGAGCTTTGTCGCCAGAGTGGCAGCTCCAACACCATCTCGAAGCCCGGGAAGAGGATTGAGGGCTTCAGGAGCAAGTGGGTCATGGTAGATGCTGGGCGCATCCACCCTCGGCTGATTCTTCCCACGGAGCATCCCACGAGCTCCGATGATTGGTCTCGCGTGGAACTCGTGGATCCCCGCGCGAAGCCGGTGCTGGAGAAGATGGACATGGATATGCGGCCGAGCAACATGGCGGCGGCGAAGCTGACTGGTGCGTCGCTCCTGAGGGAGTTCCTGGAGCATCAGGTGGCCCCGCTTCGTCAAGAGATTGCTCATTGTGGAGGCCCCGCCCGAGCCCCGCAGTCTTGGGCGACGAAGATCTGGTCGCGGTCCTCAAATCTTTGGTCGGGGGAGACGTGGCGAGGCTGGAGGGCGCTCCTGTGACCCTGTTCCTTCGAGATGATTGGGAGCAGGCGGTGGAATCCATGCCCGTCTTCAATGGGGACGGGCCCGTGCCATGGAGGTTCGAGGACCAGCGGCCTGGCGACGGTGAACGTGTCCTCCGGCGACTCTAGCGAAGAGCAGGAAGAAGAGGAGCGGGAAGCGGGGCCTGACTCCGAGGCGACCGACAGGGAGCCGAGAGCGCCCCTCCCCCGGCGCAGGTCCCGCGCTCTCCGCCTCTTGCCGAGCGATGACTACGAGGATGGCGACGAGCGGGGCGGTGAGAGCTTGCCCCCGATCCCAAAAAGGACAGGACTGGGCTGGTCCCCAGCGGGTCTGCCCTAGCTCTGAGGCAATCCGCATACGTGCCTCCTGCTCTCGGGCCTCTTGAGGCTGATCCCTGCAGCCGGCTCTCTGGCTTCAAGTATGGCCGGAGGTTGCTCGAGCTCGCGAGCGATGACCAGTAAGTGCTTGATTCTTGTTTTATTCCTTGCTTTGTCGCTGAGGCTTGATATATGTATCTCTTGGCTAGGCTGGCGCCTGCAGCGAAGAAGCTAAAGGGGGCTCTTAAGGCTCTGTCTGGGGCAGCGCCTCTGCCCGCGAAGGAAGGCGACGGCAAGACACGGGCCTCTCCTGCCCGGTCATCCTCGCGAGGCCTGGCGGAGCAGGCTGGGGCGAGCTCATCCCCCATGGCCCAAGCGACTCCTGAGGTATCCTTGCTCGATGCCCCGCCCACGGCTGTTAGGGCGCAGCAGTTCTCGCCTCGAGATCTTGTGGTTCTGTTGCCGTCCTCTCCTCCTACTCCACCAACTGTTGTCTCTCCGACTCCTCCTCTGTCACTGGATCGTCTTCTTTGCTGAATTGGACCGGCTGCGGCAAGATCTTCAGCGCCGACCCTCGCTTGGTGGCCGTGGCGCTTGGAGCTGGCCTCTGGTGGATTCGCTCTGGCCGCTTCGATTCGAAAGGGCGCTGGTTCAGCCTCGGCGACTTGTGACAAGGAGAAGCAGGCCGTCCTTGGGGCCAAGGCTGCTCGCGATGCCGCCTTGGGGGACGTAGCCGATGTCCGAGGTCGCTGCAAGGCGCTGGAGAGCGAGCTGCAGGGCCTGCGGGACCAGCTTGCCAAGGAGGCCTGCATTCGCCAAGAGAAGGAGGAAGACATGAAGGCTCACGAGGCGGCCGTCAAGGACCAGGACGCCAAGCTTAACAGGCGCCGTGACCGCCTGGGTGCGCTGGAGCAGGAGTTGGAGGCGAAGAAGGTTGAGCTGGACGGCAAGGCGCGGGTTCTTGCCGAGGACCGCGAGGCCTTCACGGAGATGGAGGTGAAGGCTTGCACCTTGCTGAGGTCGCTTTACGACAGCGGCTTGGAAAGCCCACTGGCCGGCGCCGAGGACGGCCCCGCCAAGCTGCTTCCCTTCGTCTGGCACGCTCTTGAAGATGTCACCTTGGCCTTGGCCCTACGGCCGAGGCCGAGGCGCTGCGGTCTCGGTCTTCAGTACCGACGCTGGTCCTTACCCACGTCTACCTTCGCGATCCCGACGCCGACCTCGACAGCTCTTGGAGCAGCCGAGCGGCGAAGCTTGCCCCTGCTGCCGAGGCCGTGAAGGGTCGAGCGGAGGCTCGATGTCGGTTCCGGGCCTTCAGCACCAAGCCAAGCGAAGCGGCGCTGCCGGTCTGAGGCTTCACGAGGCGAACTCCGCTCGGCGCAGCTCCGTCGTCGACAAGTGACTCCGTTGTGGCTCTGTTACGCTTCTGCAACATGCATCATGCCTCGGGAGGCGTTTAAACTGCGTTTGGTGTTGTGATATGATTATGGACTGTAATGTTTGCTTTAAATTCCTTGAGATTTGTGCGTTTCCTTCCTACTTGCTTATGTTCTATGCCGGCAGAGCGGCCCCACAAGATACCTCACTCGGCCGTTAGCCTCGACCGGAAACCAGGACGGGACCAAGGAGTGAGGGGCTACGTGACAAGTTAGCTCCTGAGTCACAATGCTCAAGAGTCCCCCTTGGCGCACGAACAGCAAGTAGGGAGGTGAGATGTGTGGGTGAATCTACCATCCTACATCTGCAGAGCCCGGCCCCGTGCATACCTCAACCGCTGTTAGCCTTTCGGAACTAAGGAGTGAGGGGCTACGTGACCAGTTAGGCTCCTGAGTCGCGATGCTCAGGAGTCCCCCTTGACGCTCAAACGGCCTTCGTACCTTGGCTCCGCTCGGGGAGGCGTCACGACGAACCAGGCCCGAGGGGCTGGCTGATGGCGTGCGTCTGGGCGTGACCAGGCGTAGCCCGTGCCCAGCCCCTCGCGGCACTCCCGAGGAGGCGTTGCGATGAGGCGGACACCGAGCTCTGGGCTCCCCGAGGTTGATCTTGGCCGGGGCCACCCTCGATTGTTTATCGACAGCCTTGGAGCATAGCGCTTCCGTATGTGTCACGGGCATAGCCGCTCCTCGGCGGTGTCGTCGGCCAGTAGCGAGCATGGTGCTTCCATTGGTGCGTGGGAGGGGCTCCCCTCCGGGAGGAGCCCGGGCGATGTCTGGCCCATACGACACGTGGCTGGCACGGTAGGGCCTGACGAGGTGTATCTGGGCACCCGTGAGCCAGCGCGGGACTCACGGGGCCCTACCTCAAGGCGGGTTGCGCCTGGCACTGGGCCTTAACTTGTGATGTGTTCCTGCAAATTTGGTTAGATGCCGACGCTCTACGTCCTCGGGTCCCGGCCCTCGAGCTAGTCTCAGCCGTCGCTGGTATGCCAGGTCGCGATGCCATGGACAAGGCCAGAGGGTGAGGGCTGGAGAGCCAGTAGGAGCCCATGAGTCGCGATGCTCAGGTACCCCCCTTTAACGTGCAAGCGGCCGACATGAAGGAAGAAGGGGTGCCGTGGACAGGCATCAAATAACAATCATGATGGGTCGAACGCATGACCCGAAATAAACGCAAGAGGGTACATGCCGCTGGAGTGCAGCCCGAGCGGCAGGGATGATGCGGCCGAGCGCCCCCAACAAAGTAAGCTAGGAACATGAAGTAAAGGGATACATGCATGCGCAGGCGGACCCACGCTGGGAATAATGCAGCCACGGGGCTGCTCCCAGCTGGAAATGAAACTTGAAGGATGTCACCTGATGACGTTGAAGACGAAGGGATGTTGAAGTAGCGGACGTTGTGGGCTGCGGAAGCTGATCTTCACGAGCCCCCAGGCCCAGGAGCCTCGGGAGGCTCCGGAGGCGTTGGTGGCTCCTCGTGGACCATCTCCATCTCCGCCAGGGCTGCGGAACGCCTGGCCTCTTGAGCCTCCAGGATGCTCCCCATGAGGCGCTGGTATGTGGCGGCCGCGTTCGGCACGCCGTAGGGCATGCGAACGTAGCAGTGGGGTGGGCCTTCGCAGCGCCCCACGCGTGAGGGCCAGAAGCGCCTCGAGAGGCGGCTCGGTTGAGCCTGGGATGTCGATGCAGACGCCAAGAGCCCACCATCTCGCTGGATGGGGAGCTACGGTGGGTGGCGGCGGCTGCCACTCACGACTCTTGACTCCTGCAACTCCTGCGTGATCCGACCGACGAACTCACGAGGGTTTGGCCCTCCTTGCATTGCTCCTTCACGAGGGAAGCGTGCTGAAGCACGCCTCCAAGTGGTTCCCAAGCGCCTCCCTCGTGACCTTAGCAAGGTCGGTGGCCCTCCAGGAGAGAGCCCCCGAGCCTTGCTTGAGGAGGGCGCCGGGCGCGCCTTCCTATGCGACAGTATGAGGTGGCCCCTGAGCAGGCGCGGACCCTTAGGGGCCTGCCTTCTGAGGGGTCGGGCCTGGCGATGTCTTCTTCTTCTTGGGAGCAGTCTCAGGGAGCCTCACGCTCCTGCGATCTGGGTCTTCAAGTGATGCGGCTTGAAAGGCTCGCTCTAGGGAGCATGATGCGTCTCTCTCTTCACAAGGCACCGTGATGACTCCGCCGCTTCCTAGCATCTTGAGGACGTTGTAGCCGTGATGAGTCACGGCCATGAACTTGGCCAGAGCTGGGTACCCGAGGATGGCATTGTATGGCAGGCGAATGTGGGCGACATCGAAGTCGATGAGCTCGGTGCGGTAGTTGTCGCGCCTCGAAGGTGACAGGAGGCGGACCTGCCCAATCGGAACCGTGGAGCCATCGGTGACTCGGAGAAAGGCTTGGTTGGCTGAAGCTGATTGTAAGGCACTTGGAGATTGTTGAATGTCTCTACGGACGGGGCGTTGAGCCTGCTCCACCATCGATGAGGGTCCTGGTGACTTGCACATTGCTGATGATTGGGGAACAAAGCATCGGGAGGACTCCGGCTGTGGCCACGCACTTGACCTGATCCGCTGAGCTGAACGTGATGGCACACGCTGACCACCTGAGAGGGCGTGTGGCTTCGAGCTTGGGGAGGACTGCATTCACTTCATGGGCGAACTGCTTGAAGATGCGTTGAGAGGCTGGGGCTTGAGCTCCGCCCAGGATGCAAGCGATTGCGCGCGGCTCCTGGAAGCCCCCAGCACCCTCGTCCTAATGATGGTCCTCGTTTCTCCTTGGCTGCGGCGGCAGAGGAGGGAGGCCTGCGTTCCCTTGCGGGCGATCCTCGCGAGGCTGATCCCTCCAGTCTCCCTCGTGAGGCTGATCCTGCCAGCGATCCTCGCGAGGTCGGTCGCGCCACCCTTGGCGAGGGCCACGGTCTTCCCAGTGTCCTGCGTTCCTTCCTCCTCCTCGGCCATAGCCTCGATCGTTGCGGTCGGGGCGTCGGCCGATCCTCCCTTCTCGCACGGCTCGGAGCTCTTGACATTCGTTGGTGTTGTGGGTGTGGAGGTCGTGCTACACACAGTACCGGCTGCCCTTGGAAGACTCGGGATGATCTCTACCCCACTTGGTGTCTGGTTCTGCCGCGAGCACGGCAGCCCCCTTGTGCTTCACGTCCTTGGCCTTGGATTTCTTCTCTTCTGGGTCTGCGGCTGGCAGCTCGAGGAGGGAAAGGCGCCCTTCCTCAGCCCTGGCGCACTTGCTCGCCAAGTTGAACAGCTCCAAGGAAGTGCACAGATCTTGATGCATCCCCAGCTCCTCCTTCATCTTGACGTCACGCAAACAGTCGGAGAAGGCAGAGATGATGGCCTCCTCGGTCACCTTGGGAATCTTGTGGCGTGCGTTGTTGAAGCGCTGGATGTAATTCTACAGGGTCTCCCCTGGTTGCTGCTTGATACGGCGCATGTCGCTCACGGCAGGAGGCCGGTCGCGACTACCTTGGAAGTTGGCGATGAAGCGGGTGCGCATCTCGTCCCAGGAGGAGATCGTGCCAGGAGCCAGGTTCAGGAGCTAGGTGCGGGCTCCGTCCTTGAGTGCCATGGGAAACCAGTTCACCATGACCTTCTCATCCCCGTTGGCGGCCTCGATGCCCAGCTCGTAGAGCTGGAGGAACTCCGCGGGGTCGGCCGTGCCGTCGTAGCGAGGAGGCAGGTCTGGCTTGAACTTGTCGGGCCATGCGACGCTGCGCAGCTCGATGGTGAAGGCGCGGCAGCCTGCTGTGGCCACGGGAGGCCTTTGTTGACGAAGATCCTGGTCTTGCGGGTCCCCTTGCGCTGCAGCTGGGAGCAGCGCGGGGTCTTGGCGTGCTAGAGCAGGAGCGTGGTCGTGACGAGCCAGTGCAGGGAGCACTCGGGCAGCTTCTTGGGGGCGAGGGACCTCTTGACAGCTCTGCTCTTGTCTTACCGGGTGCCGACGGAGTGGGTTCCTTGAGGGGCCACGCGCCTTTGGGGCCAAGGCGCCTTCTTGAGGGGGAGGCGGCCGAGGCGCCGAACTTCATCGCCCGTGAAGGGCGGTGGCGCTCGGCAGCCGAGAAGGATCGCTGGGGAGCCCCTGCGCGGACGAGCTCGGCGACGCGGTCGAGCCACTCTTCATAGACGTCGTCGACAGGGCGGTAGCGCAGGAGCTCGTTTGCCGTGATGAGTGCAGCTCGAGCCTCCATGGGCAGGCGAGCGCTGGGATGAAGAAACCAGTGAGGCGAGTGAGGGAGTAGCAAGATCTGGCCGTCTCGCCTCACGGACGGATCTTTGGGACGATGCTTGCTGCTCGTTTCGCCGGGCCGGTGGCGGTGTTGACGGCAAAGCTGACGGGAACGGCGGAGGCGGCGCCGACGGGGCCGTCTGGGCGACGCTGGAAGCGAGAGCGGCTCGGCCGGGCGCTGGCCCGACGAAGCGTCGACATGGATGCGATGGTCGGCGAAGAACAGGCGGCGGAAGGCAATTCGGCGCACTCTACCTGGCGCGCCAAATGTCGGATTTCGGATTCCGGCAGACCCTCTAGGTTCGAACACTGGGGTGCGCATGGAGATTTCACCCTCAACCTACCTGCACCTCGCCGCCTCGCTAGGATCTAAGCTTGAAACGAACAACACAAGAGACAGGGGTTTATACTAGTTCGGGCCACCATTGTGGTCTAATACCCTACTCTAGTTTGTGGTGTGGTGGATTGCCTCTTGGGCTGATGATGAACAACACAAGGAAGAACAACCTCGCGAGGGTCTGTTCTTGGCTGGTGCGATCAACTGCTAGGGGAGTTCAGTCGCTCTCTCTCTCTCTCTCTTTCTCTAGGCGATCTCCAAGATTTCTAGATGCCTCTACCCTGTGGGTGGCTAGTCCTATTTATAGGCAAGGGCCCTAGGCCTCTTCCCAAATATCAAGCGGGAAGGGCGCCAACAATTGGCCATTTTGAAGGGGAACATCTAGTACACTTATCCTGACTAAAGTTGGTCCTCGCGTGTCAAAGGCTCTGGTGGTGACGCCGAACTGGGCTCCACGATGACTTCCTTCCAGTCGTTGCGACGGTCTTGGTCTTGTTGCACCGGAACGGATGCCTTTGCTTGATGCTCTCGCCTGCGCTTGCTCCCTTGGTCGTCATGGCTTACGTCATGGGCGCCTCGTGAGGTACCCCGCCTTGATCTCTCTGCCTCCTCGCGAGCCTGCCTGACGAGGCCGTGCCTGAGGAGGCTTCCTGTCGTCCGCCCCGCGAGGCTTGGCCCCTCGCGAGGGTCTTGAGCTTGTGCTGATGAAGATGGGCCTTGATGGGCCACCCTTGAGCCACGCCAAGCGGGCAGGCAGCAAGTGCAGGGGACCCCTGTTCCCGTAACGCCGACAACGATCATCCTCTTAAGAAAAATGAAATACTTGATATCTTTTATAATGGACTAACCGATGCTTCCAAGGACTACTTGGATAGTTGTGTTGGTTGTGTTTTCAGGAAAGAACAATGATTTAAGCTGAAATATTATTGAATAATATGTTGACTATTGAAAATAATTTGACTCTTCCTAAGCCAGTTCCTCAAGTTATTCTCGAACCAATTGAGCCAACTCCGAGCCTATTCCTAAACCCAATTCAAGAAGAGAGGTGTTTTATTTCTCGATCTGAAGATATGCAAGAGGCAAAGAAATCAATGAAAGAAAAAGGTATTAAAGATGAAGATGTTAAGAATTTACCACCTATTGAAGAAATACATGGTCTTAATATACCGCCTGAAGAACTACATTGTCTTGATAACCCGACACATGTAGTAAAGGTAAATTCTCTCTATAGATATGATCAAGTTGAAATACCCTCTACTAAATTTCATAGCCCTTGCTTAGACGAATTTGATGACTTTATGGCTAGGCAAGAAAGTTTTAATGCTTATGTTGGTAGAGAGTTAAAGAATAATGCTTTCGAGATAGGACGCATAGGTGATAATCTGGCTAGAGTTAAAGATGAACTTCACCGCGTTAGAAAATATGCTTCTATGGTTGCTACTCAAGCTGAGCAAGTACTTAAAGCTCAAAATGATTTGCTTCAGGAATTAAATAATAAAAATGAATTTGTTGTTAGAGTGGCTACAAGAACTGGTAGAATGACTCAGGAACCTTTTTATCCTGAAGGCCACCTGTCGGTGTCAAAACCGGCAGATCTCGGGTAGGGGGTCCCGAACTGTGCGTCTAGGCGGATGGTAACAGGAGACAAGGGACACGATGTTTTACCCAGGTTCGGGCCCTCTTGATGGAGGTAAAACCCTACGTCCTGCTAGATTAATATTGATGATGTGTGATACAAGAGTGGATCTACCACGAGATCAAAGAGGCTAAACCCTAGAAGCTAGCCTATGGTATGATTGTTGTTCGTCCTACGGACTAAAACCTCCGGTTTATATAGACATCGGATAGGGTTAGGGTTACACAGAGTCGGTTACAATGGTAGGAGATCTACATATCCGTATCGCCAAGCTTGTCTTCCACGCCAAGGAAAGTCCCATCCGGACACGGACGAAGTCTTCAATCTTCTAACTTCATAGTCTTGGAGTCCGCCGATGATGATAGTTCGACTATCCGGACACCCCTAGTCCGAACTCCCTCAAGAGTCCCTGAACCAGGCTTCAATGACGCATTTAGTCGGGAGCGCATGTTGTCTTCGCATTGCAAGGCGGGTTCTCCTTGATCTTCATGTTCCCGTCGAATAGTGTCCGCTTCTTTATAAATGTTGCACTCCTTGGCTTCTACGCCCAATAATGGCCTTCTTCCACGTGTCGCATTTAATGCGAAAGGCTGGGATATTTTTACATTTTACCCCTAGCCGTATAACGAGCCGCCTACAAGAGAGGCGAGGATCTAGATCCAGCTCACACCATCCTCCATCCGCAAGTTCTCATCAAGCGCCTCGACAAAAATCCATTCCATCATGGATAGCCAACGCGCTCCTCCTCTCAAGGCCCCAGCCCTAAGCCAGGAGATTGGGGGAGATGCTCAGTTCCACACAGCGAGCTAGTGGTGCTTCAAACCGAGGGATATCTTCCCCCATCTTTCATGGTTCCAGTTCGAGCCGGACTGGCCACCTACAAGGGTGGAGAGCAGGCGGAGAGCGTCCCCAACCCCTCCAAAGGGGAGCGGGTATGCTTTGTCCCCTATCTAATAAGGGGACTCGGATTTCCCATACATCCGTTCTCTGGGGACTCCTAGAGTTCTACGGACTCCAACTTCACCACCTCACGCCCGCCTCTATTTTGCACATCGCGGGCTTCGTAGCTTTTTGCGAGCTGTTCTTGGGCATCGAGCCCCATTTTGCCCTGTGGAAGAGATTGTTTTGTCTCGTACCCGTTCTCATGAGGGGTCGATATACCAAGTGGGTGGAGCGAAATATGGCGCATCGCCGGACCGGATATCTATCCGCACCCGAAGAAGGCGTCCAAGACTGGCCTTCGGAATGGTTCTACATGGAGGACGCCTCTGCCGGATCCAGTCCGGATCGGCCTCCCGGAGTTCAACAATGCTCCCTTGAAGAAACGCCTTAGTTGGCGCCCGCGGAGCCCTCAACGGGAAGATGATAGGAGCGTCCATTATCTGATGGGCCGGATTAGATTACTGGCCCATTCCGGATTGACCATGATCGGAGTCATGGCCACGTGCATTATGCGAGGGGTGCAACCACTCCAATATAGGGCCACCCTATGTGGGATTTCAACGGGGAAGATGACGCCACCCGTCATGGCCGCAAAGGGCTAGGCTCGGCAGCCGATCTGGCAAAGATCCTGTCCGGCTTGTACAAGGGAGAGGAGGAGGACTTCCTCCGCAAGAATCCGTTGAATGGATTTTGTATGCATAACCCTCGGAGCTGGGTAGGCGGATGTTCATCTACCCGATCCATATCTTTTTTAAAGTCAAGTATCTTACTCTGTGATTTCGAAGCACGAGCTGCGCCGGGACAAGGAGGGCATCTGAAGCCTAGCTCCACACCGAGGATCCGAACGATCCCTTGATCCGACCTCCGAAGAGGATCCGGACATAAAGGTGGAGCTGATTGACGGGGTGTTCCACCAACGTAGCATAGACAATGCCCTAGTCGCCATTACGGCTGACTACCCCGGTTTTTTCCCGGCTTCCCAGGTGACTGTGACCAAAGTCTTGACACCATCATTTGATCCGCGCTCAATTCTAACCATCCCATACTGATGGTGCATCGCAGGAGGTGCCTTTAAGGTGGGAAGCCGAACCCGCGGCGGCCGGACAACAAGGGTCAGTCCGGCCCAGCAGGAGGAAGAGGAGCGCGGGCGAACAGAAACGTCGTCGCAACGGTACAGAGCACCGCTATTTCTAAGGGAAGGATCCCCAGAAAGTATATTAATGCTCATAACTTTTCCAGAAAGAGCACTTGCCGGACAGTGTCCGGAGAGGTTGCCAATCAAGCCTCCGCCGTCCATGCTCCAACGCATGGTCTGGTAGGGGAGGTGAATACAAGGTGTAAACCGGACGCTCCTCCGATGGAGGATGCCGACAGGCTGTCCGCCACCCGGTCTGAGGTGGAGAGCGCCATGAATCACAGGCGTCGCCGGACAGTTCTTCGTGACGCGTGTTTCTCCCCGGAGGCGTTAAATGCCTTTAAAGCGGGACGTGCGCACCTCTGTGCCACTCAAGATGGGTTAACGAGCTACGGAGCGGTATGTGAAAGACATACGGTTAAGTAATTTTAATAGGTATATATGCCAAGAGCCCCGAGACTTAAAATAGTTGAAATAACTGATTTAAGGATCAATTATTATCTGAGGTCTTGCGGAGAAGAATACCCAGTTGTCCCAGGAGCTCCAAGAGTGCAAGGCCCAACTTGAAGTCAAGATTGGCCGCCATGGGGGATCCACAGAGACCCCGCTGGTAAGACGTACTTTGAAAAGATAATTATTTAGCAAAGTGTGGCGTGAATCGACAATAATATTGCAGAGGGCGCCGGACTAGATCTGGACAAGCAATACCATCTGCGTCGACTAAAGGCGGCGAGAGGGTGCTTATGAAGGTGCAGCAGGAGAGAAACAAGCTCCAAGATGCCCACACCCAAAGAAGGAGAAGAGCTGAAAGGTGTTCGGGCCCAGCTGTCTGGCTCCGTGAAGGAGAATCAACGGCTTCGTCGCGGCATTTATAGTAAGTGCTTGAACAAATTCCTTTGAAAAGAAGAATTCGGCGAGGAAGGCGATTGACATAATTTTGTCTTTAGGTGTGCTCACAGGTCGCCCTGCGGAGGAAATGCCTGAGTCAACGGGTGACCAACTTCCCGAGCTAATACAATTGCTCGAACGTGTTCGGCGGGCGATGAGTGGCGTCGTTCATGCTTTATGGCCATCCGTCTCCCTACCCGAGGGCCTTGGTGAGCTTGCTGAGAAGCCAGGAGCACGGCGACGCCTCCGTTTGTGGAAGATATCGGCTGCCGTCAGGCGCCAGGAGGCCTGGGCCATAGTGAAGACATCGTTACTCAAGTCCGACCCAAACCACATGGCCGAGGTCGGACCTGCGGGGCTGATGGGAAGGAGATTCTGTGCGTTTGATGTACGGCCAAGTAGAATCGGCATGAAATATTCCCAACAGGACTGTAAATTAGACAGCCCGTTAGATGGGATTGAAGAGGAGTACAATCACCGGTTTGACGATGTAATTTGAAATGACATGTAAAATGCCTTCTAGCCGGATTGTAGATCGTTTGTCTTTGCGGACCGCTTTTGCTTCAACCTCGGGACCCAACAGTCCGGAGTGTGTCCGAATACCCTTACGGTTATAAAAGAACCGGGGCATGCATGGAGACAAGGCGTCGGGGTCATAATTGCTTTATCAGACAAGTGCCCAACTAGTTATGTTATATTACATGGTTAGTAAGAAACATCTTCCAGGGAGAATAGTTCCGTTAAGGGTTTCTGTCACAGGAGGCATGCCCTAAAGTGCAATGCCGGACTGCGACAATAGCAGAAAAAGCATCTGGGGGCAGATAAATAAGTAAGTAATAAATCATCTTTCAAGTCACCGACCGAATATTCTCTTAAGAACGCTAAATTTCGGCTTCACCCCCGAGGTACACATCCGGTGAATTCGGCAAGAATAATCGCAGAGGTGCTCCTTTACATACTAGCCGAACAATCGGGAACGAGGGTAAGCACAGGAGCGAGCAACCCAGCTTGGCCAAAACTTAAGTCATATCGATGCATATAATGGTGAATAAAAGGTACATGCGGAAGTATGACACATGTATTGGGCATGAAGCCCGTATGAATAAGCTTCTGTTAAAGAAGCCCCCAGGTATAATGAGTGCCAGGGGCACATCAAGTGTGTGCTAACAAAGCGCAAATCAGCCCATAAAAGGTAAAAAAAAGTGGGAAGAAGGAGGAGGAGGAGAGACAGTAAAAAATAAGGAGTGGACGGGGGAGTGAGACGAACCCGGAGTCCGGTGTTAGGCGTAGAATCTTCGGAGACGGGCTGCGTTCCATGGGTTCGGCTCGAGTCGGTTGACCGATGCGTTACGTAGACGGTACGATCCGCCGGTCAGGACTTGGTCGATGATGAAGGGACCTTCCCACTTGGGCTTGAGTTTGTCCTTTTTCTTGTCCGGCAGGCGTAGAACAAGTTCGCCAACATTGTAAGTTTTGGCCCGTACTTCTACTGCTTTGATATCTTCAAGCCTGCTGCTGATAAAATGTGGAACGAGCCTTTGCCACGTCCCGCTCCTCCTCTAAGGCGTCCAGACTGTCTTGCCGATCTAGCTCGGCTTCTCTTTCTTCGTACATGCGCACACGAGGTGAGTCATGAATTATATCGCACGGCGGGACTGCCTCTGCGCCGTATACCATGAAAAATGGTGTGAATCCGGTAGTTCGGTTTGGCATGGTCCGCAGCCCCTGCAGTACGGAGTCGAAGCTCCTCTACCCAAAGGTCGTGTTAGATTCCTTGAGGGACCGCACTAGTCTGGGTTTGATGCCGCTCATGATTAGACCATTTGCTCGCTCAACCTGACCGTTAGTTTGGGGGTGATAGACTGAGGCTTAATCGAGCTTAATGCCCATGTTTTTGCACCAGAGTTTAACCTCGTAGGTCGTGAAGTTCGTGCCGTTGTCGGTGATGATGCTGTGGGAGACACCGAAACGGTGTACTACCCCGGATATGAAATCTATCATCGGTCCGGATTCTGACGTTTTAACCGGCTTGGCCTCAATCTATTTGGTGAATTTGTCCACCATGACCAATAAGTATTTGTGCTTGTGGGTTCCCCCTTTAAGGGGTCCGACCATGTCAAGCCCCTGCATCGCAAACGGCCGTGTAATGGGTATAGTTTTGAGGGCGGTGGGTGGCATATGGCTCTGATTAGCAAAGAGGCGGCAACCGACGCATCGTTGTACTAAATCTCGAGCATCCGCCCGGGCTGTCGGCCAATAAAATCCTGACGGAAGGCCTTGCCTACAAGGGCCCGGGCTGCAGGCGTGGTGCACGAGTCCGGGCGTGAATTTCAGCCAAGAGATTTCGCCCTTCCTCTTCGGAGATACACCTTTGAAGGACTCCGGTTGTGCTTTTCTTATAAAGCTCTCCCTCATGGACCTTGTAGGCTTTAGATCGCCAAACTATGCAGCGGGCCTCATTTTGGTCTTTGGGAAGTTCCTGCCGCATTAAGTAGGCTAGGAATGGTTACATCCACGGGCAATGACTGCCATTATTTCGTGAGCTGAAGGTGTTATTTCGTTGGTTTGAGCCGCCGATTGTGTCGAGAATGGTGCGAGTTAGGTGATGCGGCTCCGGATTGTTATTTCCGGACTCCTCTTCCCATAATACGGATGGCTTAAAGAGCCGTTCGTGAAGATGTTAGGAGGGGCGGCGTCTCGTTTCGCGCCGATGAGTGCTAACACGTTTGCTGCCTGGTTATTATCCCGGGCTACATGATGGAATTCTAGTCCTTCGAACCGAGCTGACATTTTTAGGACGGCGTTGCGGTAAGCTGCCATTTTTGGATCTTTGGCGTCGAAGTCTCCATTTACTTGGGATATTGCGAGGTTTGAATCCCTGCGCACCTCTAGGCGTTGAATGCCCAAGGAGATTGCCATCCGGAGGCCATGTAGGAGGGCCTCGTATTCGGCTGCGTTGTTGGAGTCCATGTACATTATTTGAAGTACGTATTGGATTGTGTCTCCCATTGGGGACGTCAGGACGACGCCAGCCCCCAAGCCAGCCAACATTTTGGATCCGTCGAAATGCATGATCTAGTTGGAGTACGCGCCGTACTCCTTAGGGAGTTCGGTTTCGGTCCATTCGGCGATGAAGTCCGCCAGAACCTGCGACTTTATAGCTCGCCGTGGTTTGTAGGTTATGTCAAATGGAAAGAGCTCGATAGCCCATTTTGCAATCCTGCCCGTTGCGTCGCGATTGTTTATAATATCATTGAGAGGTACTTCGGAGGCCATCGTTATTGAACACTCTTGAAAGTAGTGACGCAGCTTCCGGGATGCCATGAATACCGCATACGCTATCTTTTGATAATGTGGGTACCGGGATTTGCATGGAGTTAGAACAATGGATACGTAGTGCACTGGTTTTTGAAGAGGGAATTTGTGCCCTTCTGTTTCTCGTTCAACGACGAGTACCGCGCTAACAACTTGATGTGTTGCTGTGATATATAATAACATAGGCTCGCCCAGGTTGGGCGCGGCCAGGACCGGATTTTTTGCCAGTATGGCCTTTATTTCTTCGAGTCCGGCTGTGGCAGCATCCGTCCATTCGAAATGTTCGGTGCGCCGGAGGAGGCGGTAGAGGGGCAGAGCCTTTTCTCCCACATGGGAGATGAAGCGACTTAAAGCCGCTACGCATCCGGTTAGTTTTTGTATCTGCTTGAGGTCTTTTGGAATATCCAATTGTGACAGAGCTCGGATTTTGGCCGGGTTTGCTTCAATTCCTCGACGGATACGATGAAGCCCAAGAGCTTTCCTACCGGTACGCCGAAGACGCATTTTTCCGGATTGAGCTTAATGTCATATGCTCGGAGGTTGTCGAATGTCACCCTCAAGTCTTCTACTAGAGTTCCGACATGTTTGGTCTTGACGACCACATCATCTACGTATGCCTCTACTGTTTTGCCTATCTGGGTAGCCAGACATGTTTGAATCATGCGCTGATATGTTGCGCCGGCGCTTTTGAGTCCGAAGGGCATTGTGTTGAAGCGAATGGCCCATATGGAGTAATGAATGCCGTTGCGGCCTGGTCTTTCTCCGCCATCTTGATTTGATGGTATCCGGAGTATGCGTCGAGGAAGCACAATGAATTGTGTTTCGCGGTAGCATCGATGATTTGGTCGATGCGAGGGAGAAAAAGGGTCCTTTGGACAGGCCTTGTTAAGGTCTTTAAAATCGACGCAGGCGCTTGGATTTGTCCTTTTTGGTACCATTACTAGATTGACTAGCCAGTCCGGATGCTTTATATCTCCGATGAATCCGGCTTCTAAGAGTTTGGCTAGCTCTTCTCCCATTGCACATCTTTTGGGCTCGGAAAATCGCCAAGAGCTTGTTCGACTGGCTTGAATCCTTTTAGGATATTTAGGCTGTGCTCTGCCCGACTGCGTGGGATTCTGGCATGTCCGAAGGATGCCGTGCAAAATGTCCCAATTTTCCGAAGGAATTCTCGTAGTGCGGCCTCGACATCCGGACTTAATTGTGCCCCAATGGAGGCCGTCTTTGTGGGGTCCGTTGGATGGACCTAAAATTTGACTATCTCGTCTGCTGGTTTAAAAGAGGTGGATTTGGACCTCTTATCGAGTATCACATTGTCCCTATCCACCATGGAGCGCAGCGTAGCTAGTTCCTCTACCGCTAGGGCTTCGGACAATGCCTCTAGGGCCAGTGCGGCTGTCTTATTTTCGGCGCGGAGTGTCGTATCTGGATCACTGGCGAGAGTGATTATCCCATTGGGTTCGGGCATTTTGAGCTTCATGTACCCGTAGTGGGGTATAGCTTGGAAGATTATGAATGCCTCTCGCCCTAACAAAGCGTGATATCCGCTGCCGAATGGGGCCACTTGAAACGTGACCTCCTCGGACCTGTAATTGTCCGGTGAGCCGAACACTACATCTAGTGTGATTTTTCTGCAGCGTACTTCTCGACTAGGGATTATCCCTCCGAAGGTTGTGCTGCTTCGCTCAATGCGGCTCGATCAATTTCCATTTTTGAAGGGTTTCCTCATAGATGAGGTTTAACTGCTGCCGCCATCCATGAGTACCTTAGTAAGGCGAAAACCGTCCACTATCGGACCGAGGACCAATGCGGTGGTGCTCTAGCTGTTCGGAATTTAGGTTCGTCATTTGGCGTTGAAGGTGATAGCCGTGTCGCTCCATGGATTTGTTGTTGCTACTTGGTAGACTTGGCGAGGCTGCGGATTGTTCGTTTCCGCATGTTATTTGATGCAAAAGTCTCAAGACTGTTAATACCGTCTTCGGTACTCGCTGGGTTGGTTGCCCGGGGCTAAAAAGCCTACGCCACTTTTGGCCACCTGCCGTAGTAGCCAACACGCTCGAAGGCTGTGTGTTGGAGTGGCGCCCTCTGTGTTGTGGATTTTGTAGGGTCCGTTGAGCCAATCCTCCAGTACGGTTCCGTACCCTTTAGGGGGTTTTGGTTTTTTGGTATTCAACCCGGGTGCTTGATAATGATGCACCCTTTTGTTCCGGACTAGGGATGTATTCGGGGTCGGATTATCCCAAAATTTACTTTCGGTTTTCCAGGCGCTCTCCATCGCACAGTACTTTTGTACTATGGTCGCCAAGTCAGCAAAGCATGTAATTTCGCGACGACTTATGGCGTTCAGGATTCCCTTGTCCGTGCAATTATTGCGGAAAATTGGGATTGCGTCCTCCTCTCGGCAGTCCTTTATCCTGTTCTTAACCAGGAGGAATCTGGCCCAGTAATGATGTACTGTTTCAGCGGGCTCTTGCCGAATTCGAGAGAGATTGCTAATGTTTGGGTGGGCGGGTGGAACTAGATCCTAACCCTGTCCAACTCAGGACTCGAGGGCCGAGAAGTTTCGAACTTGGAAGTTTGGATTTTGAGCGTTATCCAATGAGTCCAACCCGCCGCTGACTTTAAGTTCGTGGCTTGGTCGACGTCCGTCCCTCTGCGGGAATCCGGCATGGAGGGATCGGGAATTCGGACGCAACTAGTTTTTAAGATACAAGAAGAATTGCCGCATTGCTGCTCTATCACAGCAACATGATGGGTAGCCTGGGGAGAGTTGATCTCTCTCAAATCGGTTTTAAGCCCGATCCGGTCGTAGTCTGTGGCGACTCCCAGGGCAGCGATGCGATCCAAGAGCTCGTTTATGGAGGAGAGCTCGATCGGATCTAACTGTTCGGCAAGTTCCAAACTAACCTGAAGATTGGTTTTGATGACTCGAGAGGTCATCGTCGGCGCGGTGGCCGGACTGGCGGTCATAAGGAAACCACCTAGCCGAAGAGTCTGGCCAATGGCCAAGGCTCCTTTGGCGATAGTATCGTCTCTAAAGACGAGATGAGGCATCCTACCTGACGGTGACGACACAGAGGAACTCTCAATGAAAGCACCAATGTCGGTGTCAAAACCGGCGGATCTCGGGTAGGGGTCCCGAGCTGTGCGTCTAGGCGGATGGTAACAGGAGACAAGGGACACGATGTTTTACCCAGTTCGGGCCCTCTTGATGGAGGTAAAACCCACGTCCTGCTAGATTAATATTGATGATGTGTGTTACAAGAGTGGATCTACCACGAGATCAAAGAGGCTAAACCCTAGAAGCTAGCCTATGGTATGATTGTTGTTCGTCCTATGGACTAAAACCCTCCGGTTTATATAGACACCGGATAGGGTTAGGGTTACACAGTCGGTTACAATGGTAGGAGATCTACATATCCAGATCGCCAAGCTTGCCTTCCACGCCAAGGAAAGTCCCATCCGGACACGGGACGAAGTCTTCAATCTTCTATCTTCATAGTCTTGGAGTCCGGCCGATGATGATAGTTCGGCTATCCGGACACCCCCTAGTCCGGAACTCCCTCACCACCCTAAGAGAATCGAGCAAGATTCTCAGAGAAATAATTTAGAGGCACCTAGTTCTTCTAAAAAGAAGAAGAAGAAAAACGATAAAACCTTGCATGCTTCTAGTGAACCTGTCGTAGACACACCTGAGAATCCCAATGATATTTCTATTTACGATCTTTGAAACTCAATCGTGTGATGAACATGAACCTAGTGATAATGTTAATGATAATGTTCATGTTGATGCTCAACCTAGCAAAGACAATGATGTAGAGATTGAACCTGCTGTTGATCTTGATAACCCACAATCAAAGAATCAACGTTATGATAAGAGAGATTTTGTTGCTAGGAAGCACGGTAAAGAAAGAGAACCATGGGTTCGTAAACCCATGCCCTTTCCTCCTAAACCATCCAAGTCAAAGGATGATGAGGATTTTGAGCGCTTTGCTTTGAAATGATTAGACCTATTTTCTTACGTATGCGCTTAAGCGATATGCTTAAAGTAAATCCTTATGCTAAGTATATGAAGGATATCATCACAAATAAAAGAAAGATACCGGAAGCTAAAATTTCCACCATGCTTCCTAATTACACTTTTAAGGGTGGAATACCAAAGAAACTTGGAGATCCGGGTGTACCAACTATACCTTGCTCTATTAAAACAAATTATGTTAGAACTGCTTTATGTGATCTAGGAGCCGGTGTTAGTGTTATGCCTCTCTCTTTATATCGTAGACTTGAATTGAATAAGTTGACACCTACTGAAATATCTTTGCAAATGGCTAATAAATCAACTGCTATACCTGTCGGTATTTGTGAGGATGTGCCTGTTGTGGTTGCAAATGTCACTATCTTAAAGGACTTTGTTATTCTTGATATTCCCGAGGATGATAGTATGTCTCTTATCCTTGGTAGACCTTTTCTTAATACTGCAGGGGCTGTTATTGATTGCAACAAAGGCAATGTCACTTTTCATGTTAATGGTAATGAGCATACGGTACACTTTCCGAGGAAACAATCTCAAGTCCATAGCATCAATTCTATTGAAAAAGTTCCAACTATCATTTTTGGAGGCTTTGAATTTCCTCTTCCTACTGTCAAGAAAAAGTATGCTATTCTTATTGTTGGGGATTTTCATATCCCCGTTGAGGTAACTTAGTGTTATTCGAAATTTCTCCGGTTCCGTGTTATTCGGAATGATTTCGTTAACAAGACTTGATCAACCTTGTTAGTGGGTTCATTTTGATGATCACGAGATGGATGAAACTAGAAGGCACAACCTTTTGTACCCTCTTTTACTTTTTGTTATTTAGAACAAATAAAGCAAAAATAGTATTATCCGTCTGTTTTCTGAATTATCCGTGCATTAAAAAATAGTCCGAAAATAAAAGTGCTCCAAATGGCCTGCAAATCTAGTATGATTTTTCTGGAATATTTGAGGATTTTAGGCACTGAAAACACTGCAGGAGGGCCAAGCACCAGGCCACGAGAGAGGAGGGTGCGCCCCCCTGTAGGGTGTGCCCCCTTGTCTCGTGGGCCCCTGGTGGCCCCCCTCCACTTATTCCTGCACCCACACACTTCATCTTCTACCCAAAAAAATCCCCATCCAGCTCAAGCACGAGTTCTAGCTCATTTTGCTGCGATTTTCGATCTCCTTGCTCAAAGCTCCATTCACAAAACTGATTTGGGAGATTGTTGCTTGGTATGTGACTCCTCCATTGGTCCAATTAGTTTTTGTTCTAGTGCTTTATTCATTGCAAATTTTTGCTGCATAGGTGACCATGTTCTTGAGCTTGCATGTTAAATTTTGAGGTCCCAAGCAATTCCAATGCATGATATAGGCTCTAGGCACTTGTAGGAGTAGTTGCTATCAATCTTGTTTAGTTTTATTCACTTTTGTTTTGAAGTTACTAAAATTTCAGAAATTTTCAGAAAAAGAAATATGCTTAGAAGAATGTACAAAGGATGTTCCTCGGCAAAGAAAGGGCCAAGGATTGCTATACGTGAGCAAGATGTTGAACTGCCAAGGGATGCAAATGTATGGGCTTGTGAGTGGCCATCCGATGATTTTATGGTCGAAGCAGGCTTCAAGGTGGAATTTGACGCATATGTGTGTAATGCCGAGCTGGAGGACTTCTTACAAGATAAGTGTCCGCAGTACTATCAGTTGGTGATTCTTTTGTGCGGAGGTTTAGATACAACTGTATGCGCGTAATTCTCACGGTGTCATGTTTGATATTTATGATACATCTTATACCATGGATTTAGAGGATTTCACAACTGCTTGCAAACTCCCCGAGTGGGGTAATATTAATGATCCTCCCAAATCTGAATTTAGAGATTTTCTTGCTAGTATTCTTGTAGGGAGAATCTAGGGACGTAGCACAAGCTACCATAGGGAGCATTCACTTTCCTGCTATACATTACTTTGCTCTCTTTATTGGTAGATGCATTAACGGTAAGGATGAGGTATGTCACATGTGTGCCCCTAATCTTTGTGTCCTCAAGAGTGCTGTGTCAGGTTACAAAGGTCATGACTTGGGGGCAATAGTTGCACGAAGGTTGCAGAATAATAGTAGAAAGGGAGATTTATTTGGAGGAATTTATGCAACCCGTGTGGCTAACTTTCTTAATATAGCCCCACGAGAGGGGGATATGATTTTACCCCCTGTTTATTTGGATAAAGAAGCTATGTTCCATCATCATTTTCTTGAGAGGAATGAACAATTCCTCCATTACCAACTAATCTATGACAGACGCAACGTCGTCCCTGTCACTCTTCCTGCTCCCTACCTTTTTGATTATCAGGCAAAAGGAAGATATGTTGTCACCAGGGAAGAAGCCACTGAATATGAGAGGGGAATGGAGGCAGCTCGCCAACACGCTGCTGCTCAGGAGGCTGTTGCCTCTGCATCTCAGTACAACCCCAGTTTCACTTACGGATATCAGCCAGGCGGTCCTTGGTACTAGACCAACTTAGGCCAAAAGCCTAAGCTTGGGGGAGTATGTATTTCTCACCGACTTCACATCCATGTTCACACTCTAGTCGTCGGTGCTCATACTCTTTCATTGTATTATCCATGCTAGTTTAAATTTATTTTTCTAGTTTTCTTCTTGTGTGTTTGATAAACCTTAAGAAAAACCAAAAAAAATTAGTTAGTTTAATTTCCATGCTTGTAGTAGAAATTAAAATTAAAATCCAAAAAGATTTATCGTTCTTCTTCTTGCTTGTTGGGAGCTTTCCCATGTAAATAGTTTTACTTTTTTTTCTTTCTTTTGGGGGTCAAGAAGACCATATTGAAAATGCTTAGTGGCTCTCATATGCATGATTGTTTATTTAATTTAGAGCCCATATTACTTGTCTTCTCTCTTGAGTTGAATGCTTGCAGATTCCAGCTTAGTCCAATGCACGTGCACTCTTATTTTTATACACATTGTTCGGTCGTGCGAGTGAAAGGCAATAATGACGATATATGATGGACTTATTGGGATGAGAAAAGCTCGTATGAACTCGACCTCTCTTGTTTTTGTAAATATGATGAGTTCATCATTCACGAGTCGACTATTATGAAGTAAACATATTTGCAATGACATTTAGAGATTATAGTTGCTTGTGCCATGCTTGATTAGCTATGAGTTATAATGGTTTACCTTGCGTGCCAACATGCTATTAGAATGATTATGATGTGGTATGATGGGATGGTATCCTCCTTTGAATGAATTGAGTGACTCAACTTGGCACATCCTCACACATGTAGTTGAATCAAATCAACATAGCCTTCATGATATTTATGTTCATGGTAGATTATATCCTACTCATGCTTGTTCTTGGTGTGAATTAATTTTAATGCATGTTTATGACTGTTGTCGCTCTCTCGGTTGGTCGCTTCCCAGTCTTTTGCTAGCCTTCACCTGTACTAAGCGGGAATACTGCTTGTGCATCCAAACTCCTTAAACCCCAAAGTTATTCCATATGAGTCCACTATACCTTCCTATATGCGGTATCTACCTACGGTTCCAAGTAAATTTGTATGTGCCAAACTCCAAACCTTCAAATGAAATTCTGTTTTGTATGCTCGAGCAGCTCATGTTTCAACTAGGGCTGCCTATATCGTCCATGCTAGGTGGGTTATTCTCAAGAGGAGTGGACTCCGCTCCTCATTCATTTAGAAAGGGCAGTAACCGGATGCCCAGTCCCATGATCCAAAAGATCAAAGCAAATCAAAATAATTAAACAAAACTCCCCAGGGCTGTTGTATGTTGGAGGCACTCGTTGTTTCGAGCAAGCCATGGATTGATGTTTGTTGGTGGTTGGGGGAGTATAAACCTTTACCATTCTGTTTGGGAACTGCCTATAATGCATGTAGTATGGAAGATACAGCCATCTAATAGTTGTTGCGTTGACAGCGAAAGTATGCCGCTCAATATGTTATTCAATCTCTAATTTAAAATCGAGCTCTGTCACCTCTACAAATCCCTGCTTCCCTCTGCGAAGGGCCTATCTATTTACCTTTATGTTGAGTCATCACCCTTCTTGTTAAAAAGCACTACTGAGAGCACACCTTGTCTTTTGCATTCATTATTATTGGTTTATATTGGGTATGACTTGACTGGATCTCTTTTACCATGAATTACAATGTTTAGTCAGTCCTTGATCTTTAAAGTTGCTCTGCATTTATGTTTTGCGGTCTCAGAAAGGGCTAGCGAGATACCATTTTGTTATGTCATGTTATAATTATTTTGAGAAAGTGTTGTCATCCGAGTTTTATTATTATGGCTCGCTAGCTGATTATGTTATTGATATGAGTAATTGTGAGACCTATGTGTTATTGTGAGTATGGTTAGTTCATAATATTTTCTGAAACTTGAATGCTGGCTTTTCATGTTTACAACAACAAGAGCAAATAGAGTTTGTAAAAGTTTTCTTTATCACTTTCAGTTTATCAACTGAATTGCTTGAGGACAAGCAAAGGTTTAAGCTTGGGGAGTTGATACGTCTCCAAAGTATCTACTTTTCCAAACACTTTGCCCTTGTTTTGGACTCTAACTTGCATGATTTGAATGAAACTAACCCGGACTGACGTTGTTTTCTGAGAACTACCATGATGTTGTTTTATGTGTAGAAAAGAAAAGTTCTCGGAATGTCACGAAAATCCACGGAGGCACTTTTTGGAATTTATAAGAATTATTGGGCGAAAGAAATACAGGGGGCTCAGGCCTGCCCACGAGACAGGGGCGCCCCGTAGGGCGCGCCCCTATCTCGTGGGCCCCCTGGACCTCCTCCGACCTCAACTCCAACTCCATATATTCCGTCTCGGGGAGATAAAAATCAGAGAGAAAGTGTCACCGCGTTTCACGACACGGAGCCACCTCCAAGACCTAATCTCTCTCGGGAGGGCTGACCTGGAGTCTGTTCGGGGCTCCGGAGAGGGGGATTTGTCGTCGTCGTCATCATCAACCATCCTCCATCACCAATTTCATGAGCTCACCGCCGTGCGTGAGTAATTCCATCGTAGGCTTGCTGGACGGTGATGGGTTGGATGAGATTTACCATGTAATCAAGTTAGTTTTGTTAGGGTTTGATCCCTAGTATCCACTATGTTACGAGATTGATGTTGCTATGACTTTGCTATACTTAATGCTTGTCACTAGGGCCCGAGTGCCATGATTTCAGATCTGAACCTATTATGTTTTCATGAATATATGTGTGTTCTTGATCCTATCTTGCAAGTCTATAGTCACCTATTATGTGTTATGATCCGACAACCCCGAAGTTACAATAATCGGGATACTTCTCGGTGATGACCGTAGTTTGAGGAGTTCATGTATTCACTATGTGTTAATGCTTTGGTCCTGTTCTCTATTAAAAGGAGGCCTTAATATCCCTTAGTTTCCGCTAGGACCCCGCTTTAACGGGAGGGTAGGACAAAAGATGTCATACAAGTTCTTTTCCATAAGCACGTATGACTATTTAGGAATACATGCCTACATTACATTGATGAATTGGAGCAAGTTCTATATCACCCTATGTTATAACTATTGCATGAGGAATCACATCCGGCATAATTATCCATCACTGATCCATTGCCTACGAGCTTTTCATATATTGTTCTTCGCTTATTTACTTTTCCGCTACATTGTTACAACTATTACAAAAACCCAAAAACATTTGTCTTTACTTTTGCTCTGTTACCTTTATTATCATACCACTTTTGCTACTAAACACTTTGCTGCAGATACTAAGTTATCCGGTGTGGTTGAATTGACAACTCAACTGCTAATCTTGAAGAATATTCTTTGGCTCCCCTTGTGTCGAATCAATAAATTTGGGTTGAATACTCTACCCTCGAAAGCTGTTGCGATCCCCTATACTTGTGGGTTATCATTTACTATGTCGTTGGGTGGTACTTCCGAGGTCACCGTGATTGAACACTCTTGAAAGTAGTGTCGTAGTTTCCGGGATGCCATAAATACCGCGTATGCTATCTTTTGATAATGTGGGTACCGTGATTTGCATGGAGTGAGGATAGTGGATACATAATATACCGGTTTTTGGAGTGGGAATTTATGTCCGTCCGTCTCTCGTTCGACGACGAGCACTGCGCTTACAACTTGATGAGTTGCCGCAATATATAATAGCATTGGTTCGCCAACATTTGACGCGGCCAAGATTGGGTTGGTGGCAAGATGGCTTTTATTTCTTCCAATCCGGCCGTGGCCGCGCCTGTCCACTCGAAGTGTTCAGTGCACCGAAGAAGGCGATAAAGGGGTAATGCATTTTCTCCTAATCGGGAGATAAAGCGGCTTAAGGCCGCCATGCATCCAGTTAACTTCTGGATTTGCTTGAGGTCAGTTGGGATAGCCAACTGTGACAGAGCTCGGATTTTAGCCGGATTTTCTTCGATTCCTCTACTCGAGACAATGAAGCCTAGGAGCTTTTCGGCAGGCACGCCAAAACGCATTTTTCCGGATTAAGCTTAATGTCGTATGCTCGGAGATTGTCGAACGTGAGCCTCAAGTCGTCTATTAAGGAGTCGACATGTCTGGTTTTAACAACCACATCGTCTACGTATGCCTCCACTATTTTGCCGATCTGCTTTTCCAGACATGTCTGAATCATGCGTTGATACGTAGTGCCGGCGTTTTTGAGCCCGAAGGGCATTATGTTGAAACAGAAGGGGCCGTACGGAGTAATAAATGTCGTTGCGGCTTGATCAGACTCCACCATCTTGATTTGGTGGTAGCCGGAGTATGCGTCGAGGAAACACAGTGAGTCGTGTCCCGCGGTAGCATCGATAATTTGATCGATGCGAGGGAGGGGGAAGGGATCCTTTGGGCAAGCCTTATTGAGGTCCTTGAAGTCGACGCATAGGCGCCAGGATTTGTCCTTCTTTGGTACCATCACCAGGTTTGCTAGCCAGTCCGGATGTTTTATTTCTCTAATGAATCCGGCCTCCAATAACTTGGCTAGCTCCTGTCCCATGGCTTGTCGCTTAGGTTCAGAGAAACGCCGAAGAGTCTGCTTAACCGGCTTGAATCCCTTTAGAATGTTAAGGCTATGCTCGGCCAGCCTGCGTGGGATTCCTGGCATGTTTGAAGGATGCCAGGCGAATATGTCCCAATTCTCACGCAGGAACTCCCGTAGTGCGGCATCTACAGCGGGGTTTAACTGTGCCCCGATGGATGCTGTTTTTCTAGGGTCCGTTGGGTGGACTTGGAATTTGACTATTTCATCCGCTGGTTTGAAAGAGGTGGACTTGGGTCTTTTGTCGAGTATCACGTCGTCCCTGTCCACTTTGGAGCGCAGCGCAGTTAGTTCCTCCGCCGCAAGGGCTTCGGATAATGCCACGAGGGCTAGTGCGGCTGTTTTGTTTTTGGCACGGAGTGTTGTGTCTAGATCACAAGCGAGGGTGATGATTCCATTGGGCCCGGGCATTTTGAGCTTCATGTACCCGTAATGGGTTGTGGCTTGGAAGATCGTGAATGCCTCCCGCCCTAAAAGGGAGTGGTATCCGCTACCGAATGGGGCCACTTGGAATGTAATTTCTTCGGACCTGTAATTCTTTGGAGTGCCGAATACCACGTCTAGTGTGATTTTCCCAGCGCAACATGCCTCCCGACTGGGGATGATTCCTCTGAAGGTCGTGCTGCTTTGCTCAATGTGGTTTCTGTCTATTTCCATTTTTTGAAGAGTCTCTTCATAAATGAGGTTTAATCCGCTGCCGCCGTCCATGAGTACTTTAGTAAGCCGAAAGCCGTCCACAATTGGGCCGAGGACCAAGGCGGTTGGTGCTTAGGCTGTTCGGAATTTAGGTTCGTCACTGGCATTGAAGGTGATAGCCGTGTCGCTCCATGGATTTATTGTTGCCACGTGGCAGATTTCGGCAAGTCTGCGGAGTGCTCGCTTACGCCTATTGTTTGAGGAAAAGGTCTCGAAGACTGTCAATACTGTATTGTTATCCACGGGATGGTGCTCTGCGGTGTTTTGAATGAGGAGATCCTCACCGCTCTTGGCCACCTGCCGGAGTACACAACATGCTCTAAGGCTGTGTGTTGATGTGGTATCCGCCGTACTGTGAATTTTGCAGGGCCCGTTAAGCCATCCCTCCAATATGGTTCAACACCCTGTAGTGGGATTTTGCTTCTTTGTAATTGAGTCGGGCGACTTGTGAGAGTGCACCCTTTTAATTCAGACTGGATGTTTAGTCAAAGCCGGATTATCCCAAAATTTTGCTTGGGTTTTCTAGGCGCTTTCCATCGCACAGTACTTCCGTACTATGGCCGCCAAGTCTGCGAAGCATGTTATATCACGGCGACTTATGGCGTTGAGGATTCCCTTGTCCGTGCAATTATTGCAAAAGAATGAAATTGCGTCTTCCTCGCGACAGTCCTTGACCTTGTTCATTACAAGGAGGAATCTTGCACCCCATAGTGATGTACTGTTTCCTGGGGCTCTTGCCTAATGTGGGAAAGATCGTTTGTATCTAGGTGGGTGGGTGGATTTAAGTCCGAACTTTGACCCGATCTGGGACCTAGGGGCGGAGGAGTTTCCTATCTTGGAAGTTCGGGCTCCGGGATGTTGCCCAATAGGTCCGGCCCGCTGCCTGATTCTAGGTTCAGGGTTTGGGCGTTGTCCTCCCATAGATGGGTATCCGGCTCGGAGAGGTCGGGAATCCGGACATAGTTTGTCCTCAAGATAGAGGAAGAATCGCCGCATTGCTCCTCCACCACCGCTATCTGATGGGTGACCGGCGGAGAGTTAATCTCCCTTTGGTCGGGTTTAAGCCCAATCCGATCATAGTCCATAGCGACTCCCAAAGCGGCGATGCGATCCAAGAGCTCGTTCAAAGAGGAGAGCTCCATTGGGTTCATCCGCTCAGTAAACTCCGAGCCAATGTGAAGGCTGTTTTCGATGACCCGAGAAGTCATCGTTGGCGTAGCGGCCGAATGGGCGGGTCAGAGAGAGAGAGGGAGGGGCGAGGCGATCGGGTGGCCGAGGCCTGGGGTTTTCGGGCGAGGGGAGAGCTGGTCAAGGCGGGTGGCTTGGCTGTGGGGGCCGGGCTGGCTGGGCCAGGGGTGCGGCTGGCTGGGCCTGGGGTGGCCTAATGGCGCTGGGAGGGTTTCTCTTTTTAAAATTTTATTTTTTAAATAAAACAAAGCAGAGTATAACTTCTAAAATATAAATATTTTATATAGGGTATATATATACCAAAATGATCAGGAATATTCCTATCATTTGAACAATTTTCCAAAGGCAAACTCCAAACTTTATAAAAATCCATTTTTTTCAAATTCAAATAAAATTTAGATTTGAATCCAAAACTTTTGGCATTGTTTTCCTCTGATATTTTTGGAGTGTCATGTTTACTCCTCTCATACTTTTGCTCAAGTATTTATCAGGCATAGTTTTTGATATGATTCCTACTTGCAAAAGTTTTGAATTCAAATTTAAAACTCAAAATCCTCTGAAACTTCAAATGGCACTTTCAAATGACTTTCAATTTGATACTTTATTACTTCCAACTCATATTTCATATAATTGAAGAAGTCATTTTATCTTCCCTCATGAAAATCATTGAGTTGCATAAAGCTTTGGATTTGAAATATTCTCAAATGAAATTCAAATCTTTTCAAAACCCTTTTCATTTCAAAATGGAAGAAGTCATGTCATCTTCACTCTAGGGTTTGGTGTTGCAATGAACTTGAGTTCATTGGGATCCAAAAAGTCAAAGTGGAAAGTTTGGGAAAGTCATTTCATTCCCTCTCATTCAACTTTCAAAAGTTTCAAATTCCACTCAAATTTCACTCAATCAATCGAGACAAACAATCGGACAACAAGCATAGTTATTTATTTAATATAACATTCCAAAATTTAGAATTTTGGGATGTTACAAATCTACCACACTTAAAATGAATCTCGCCCTCGAGATTCAAGAGGTTAGCAAGAAAAGGTTAGGGGTTGGGGTCTTCTAGCAAAAGTTTTGGTCGAGGAAAGGTCAGGTGCTACCGCACTTAAAAACAAGGTCATGGTTCCAATAAACTCAGATACTTCCTCCGGAGTGTTGACAATGTATGTCTCTTCACATATCTTACAATAGCTCCTTCATTAGCGCTCTTACATAGGAAGCATAGAGTTTTCCTCAAAAGCTTGGGTCGGTTTATCAAAGTTGAAGTTCGTCCGAGACTGGATCTGCTTAGCTGATAGGTCTGTGTCCATTCTAGAGAACTATCGAAACACTCATGGTGGTCTACCATTAATGGTTTCTCCTGCAGAAAACGGGTCTGGGTTGAACCTCACCGTATAACCTACGTTTGGCAACGGTTGCCTGTAATGGGGTTCCATCATACTACCATTCTATGGTTTTATGGCTTATCGTGTCGACACTCTTCTAAGGTTTTCGAGGCTCTCTGATTTTCCATCAACATATGATAGTTCATGATAGAAGTCTTCGGTATGGGGCCAATCCATCCCGTGCTTGAATCATTACCACATACGTAAATATCAAATCACGTATTCTAACACTTGGGCATACTCACAAGCATTACAGAAATTTCTCTTGTTCTCGAACTGGTTTCGAGTAAATCCATGGTTTTACGCAAGCTGAACAAACATCTATCGTTATTTCACCACTCTCGGGTTTTTGCGTGACCTCCTATGAAACTTATGCTGATTGGATCACTGATTCTTCCAAATTTATTCCTTTATCGAGGTTACAACGGTTCCTTCTCAAAATCCTGGCCCGTGGGTTATGGCCCACTTCAACACTAGTGCAGCTTTAACTCATCCTTGGAGTAACTCTCTTGTTCCATATTACACCTCCTTTAAATCCGGTAGTACTGCTGTTTCTTCATACCATCATATCAAAAGCAAAACTCCAACTTTTTTTGAACTACAGGTCCATGGAATATATATTTTTCCTATTCATTAGTCTAGTCTTCTTCACAGGGTACTACCACCCTTAAAATGAAATTCACAAATCCATCCATAGACCATATTTCTCATATCCTCGAAAATGGTCAAAACTCTTTGTTCATGGAGTAACAACCCATAAAATTCAACATATGAAATCATCACACCTTAACTTTCTTGATTCATGCATGCATTCATTACAATCTCTGACACCCATTACATAACTCAACTCATCGAACTCATGAAAATGAAATTGCTTTCTATTACTCTTGTTTCCAATATCAAAATTCCACTACTCAACTCCAGCTTTCATCTTGTCGGGACATTTAGTAGCATAATGTCCTGCTTCCTTGCAATGAAAACTCATAACTTTCGATAAGTCTTTGGGCTTCTTGGAGATGGTGCCTGCTCCTTGAGTTCCTTGCTTCCTTTCGAGACAATGATTGGCATAATGCCCGACGTCCTTACATTCAAAACAGGTAATTTGACTCTTGTCCCTCTTTGCAGAAATTGGATTGTTACGAGGGTGTCTTTGTTTTCTCTTCACGGTTTCTTTGTTACGATCAAACCTTCTATTCCCCGTGGATCAAACTCTATTGCTTCCGGCCGGGAAGTATCCCAGATTCTCTTTTCTTTCCTTGGTGCAATCTTGTGAAAAATGTCCTTCTTCTCCACATGAATAGCAGGCATTGGAGTAAAATCTGTTGAGGCCTTCTCCATCGGGGTCTTCAACACATTCCTTCATCACCAGGTTCTTTCATAACTTCTTGGAGGGCTTCTTTCATTCCTTCTTCCTGCTCTGAATAGTTTGTTGCACCATGGGGTAAATGTGACACTGAGTCGGGTAGTGGGTGGTTCCTTCACACAAGAAACAAGTCACTTGACTAGTTGGGCATTCCTCGGTGGGTGTTTCTCCTCACAATGAGGGCATCCATCCTTGTGTTCCTCTGGGTGTGTCCTATTTCTCCATAAATCTTGCAGGCACAAGGTTTCTTCTTGAGTTATCGTAGTGCTTCCGGATAAGACGGGACCTCAAGAGAGTCTTCTTGAATTCTTCCCAAGTTTTTGCTCCGTTACATCCTTGTATGGCTTGATGCATTTTCCACCAGGTTGCGGCACTTCCTTCAAAGTACTGAAGAGCGTACGATACTTCATTCTTCCTTGAAACCAAATTGCTCCCGAAGTGATTCTCCATGTTCTGAATCCATAGCTACGCCTCACTGGGTTTTTGGTCCAGAGAATATCAGTCCAACTTCATTCATCAACTATGGGGTCCAAAAGTTTTGGGATGAGATGTGAGAGAGGTGGGGAGGGATATACACACAATACAAACAATAGTTTTGAAGAAAGCGGGTTTTTATTTTGTGGCTGTCGGAAAACATCAAACAAGTGACAGCTCACAAATCGCCGCATCTAACGTAGGTGTATAACAGAGGTTTGGTCTCTAAAGGTCAAATAATTCTTCAGAACTTCAAATTCTTCAAGTCTTGAGTCTTCAATTGTTGCAGCTGCAATTCTTCCAACGCATGGTGAAATCCTCTTTACTCTGAAATGGCCATCGGTTGTCCGATATCTTTAATTCTTGGAGCGACTTGATTGATCTTCCGTGTAGTCAAAAGGAAAGGTGTATATTCTAACTATTTGAGGTGAGAGTGTCTATTTGATACAATCAGAAAAGATGAGGAGTAAGAGTCTTTTGAAAATAAAGTTTTTGAGATATCTGTCCAAGGGGCTTTCCGATTTCTAGGGTCACGTCCATACAGATCAACATGTGCTCGATACCATATTCAGAGCGACCCGACCTCGTGACGGTCAAGCCTACGTATTCTTGTGCCATCCTCGGATCGATATCTTTGGCACACACAGTACATCAATGTATATATCAAAGTGCAATCACATGCATAAATAACGTAAAACTGATATATACCTCATAATACGGTGGAAACAATCAAGCGGGTGTGGAGTCCCATCAACGCCATCGGCAGGTTGAGTGTAGACCGTAACCACTGCACCGTAATCTTACTCGTCGGAAGAAAATATCTGCAACATGATACGTTGCAGCCGTAGGTCAAGTCGATACATTGAATGTAAGGCAAGATCACAATAAGAGAAAACAGATGATAAACTATACTATATGCGGTATGGCTTTGTGGCTCAGATTCGAGTTTTGTTTGCGTAAAAGCTGGTTTTATTTTCCCTACATCAAAGGAATAAATGAAATACTTACTATGGAATTTTCTATCATGACATGGTTCCGCCAACCGATGTCTCATAGCCCAAAATCATCATATGTTGCCCACAATTAAGTTATCAATCCGGTGTTGAGAGTTCCGAGATAGATCCAAGTCGAGGCTCAAATTGTCCGTGAATCGGGGACACGGCTAATCGATTAGGTTATAACCCTCTGCAGAGGTTTGTACACTTTACCCGCAAGATTCGATCCCTCTCTTTACGTTCTCGCACTTGAGTGTTTGAGAACAAGATGACCAAACATGGTCTTCCAAAGAGTTCCTCGACCACCGGCCGATCTCATCCCATCCTACCGTAGTTCTACATCTGCTAGTACCGTCCCCAGCCAGAGTCACAACTAAGGTCAACCAAGCGAGCCCATAATGACTTGCGGTTGCAGGTAAGCTTCGGGCATGAAGTATTCTTCCGTCTCTTTGAGTCTGGGTGAAGCTTTCCGCAAGATGTCATGGCGCTTCTCCATGCATCCCGCCAACCACTGGTTTCTCCAGGGTGCCGTCACAACCGTCCTTCACCCAAAGAGTGTGTATTGAATTCTTGTCTCGAGTCTTGAAGTCTTGAGGTCTTGAAGGTGCAGTCCTTGCAGATTCCATCATGGAGTTGTCGTCATTGACGTAGAGTCCTCCTTCTTCACACCACTCTCGTGCACTCATACCAAACCCCGTCTACTATAGCGTAGCATTTAAATAAAACGTCCCGGGCTTGGTAACAGGGTGATGGGTTCCTACCTCATGCATACTACTCAACTACAAGGATTCAATAACACTACTGAGGTGTGGTTGCAAGGATGCCACTAAATGCAATAAAAACATAGGTATGAAAGCAATGGTCAAAGTGAACTTGCCTGGTTGACGATCTTCGAAAACTAGGGTTTCGTAGTAGCAATCTTCGCACTCCGGAAACTCTACCGAGGCAAACAATAACTATAATAAGCACATAGCTAGGATAACATAACATAATAGCATAACAAAAGTAACATAACACACCAAAACAACCAAAACCAAATCCAAAAGAAAAACTCAAAGAAAGGCCACTCAAGTTTCCTACTTCAACAAATAACAAAATAGTTTGATATCATAAAAAATTTCTAACATAACCTAATCATGGTTTTAAGTTAACTAAACAGAAAAGGATTCACTAAGTAACTAGGAGCAAAAAGAATTAATTTAAAAGCTATTATAAAACTCATAATAGGCCTAATCCAATTTCTATTAAGAAAAATAAATTAAAACTTTTATTAATTATAAATAAAATTTCATCTACTAGAGTGACAGAAACTAACCTAGAATAACCAATCACAAGTTAAAAATAAATTAATTTACTAATTAATTTAATAGGAAAACAGAGCTAGCTAATTAATTAGGATTAATAGGATTCTGCTTAAAACTAATTATTTATTAATCCTAAAATACCCAAGTTAATTTCTATGGTTTGGCAATGTCAAAATAAAGTTGGGACAAAAAGAATCATGCAAAAATAATTTTTCTAACTCAAGTTATAGCAGATTTACTATTCTGACTAAAACTAAATTAAAGCATTTTTAATTAATTTTAACATAGCTAAATATATATTCTACAGAATCTACATAAAATTTGAAATCCAACAAAAAAAGAATCACTCAAAAATATTGAACAGAATAAAAGATATGAATTTTTGAAAATGAAACTATTACGCTAAAACAGAAAATCAAATTAAAAGAAAAAGGCCTAATGGGCCTATCTGCGTGCTCGGCGTTAAATAGTCCAAACGGGCCCTAGGGTTAACTAAAACGAACCGGGCCTAAAAATAAAAAACCTAACTAATACTAAACCGGAAAGAACCGACCGGTTTTCTAATAAAAACTTACCCCTTCGGGGGTTCTAATCCTAGCCGCTTATTTAGGATCGGACGGGGGGGGATGTTTTCCGACGATGTACTGGAGTCCGGCGACGGCGGCGTGGGCGAGAGTAAGGCCGGGCTTCGAGGCGTCGGGAGCTCGGGAGAGTCGCCATGGATGCTTGAGGAGCACGGAGTGGTTCGGTGGGGTCGGGGTGCTCGGGGAGGCTGGGCGTCGACGGCGAGGAGAATAGCGGCGGAGCCTCGGGTCTCCCAAGCGTGGTCGAACAGGAGAGAGAGGGGTCAGTGAGGTCTCGGGGATGGGGTGCAGGGGCTCCGGCTTATAGCTGGGGTCGGCCTCGCCGGGGATCGGGGCGATCGGGATCCCGGATCGCCGGGATCCGGCGATCTCCCATGAAGCTACGCTATGCGAGGGGAAGAAGATGGGGGGCCCATGGGTCGAGAGAGAGAGGGAGGGCGAGGCGATCGGGTGGCCGAGGCTGGGTTTTCAGGCGGGGGAGAGCTGTGGTCAAGTGGCCAGTTGGCAGTGGGCTACTGGCCGGGCCAATGGGTGGGGTCTTGGGCTGGCTGGGGTGGCCTTTGGCGCTGAGGAGGGTTTCTCTTTTTTTTAAAATTTTATTTTTTTTAAATAAAACAAAACAGAGTATAACTTCTAAAATATAAATATTTTATATAGGGTATATATATACCAAAATGATCAGGGGAATATTCCCTATCATTTGAACAATTTTCCAAAGGCAAACTCCAAACTTTATAAAAATCCATTTTTTTCAAATTCAAATAAAATTTAGATTTGAATCCAAAACTTTTGGCATTGTTTTCCTCTGATATTTTTGGAGTGTCATGTTTACTCCTCTCATACTTTTGCTCAAGTATTTATCGGGCATAGTTTTTGATATGATTCCTACTTGCAAAAGTTTTGAATTCAAATTTAAAACTCAAAATCCTCTGAAACTTCAAATGGCACTTTCAAATGACTTTCAATTTGATACTTTATTACTTCCAACTCATATTTCATATAATTGAAGAAGTCATTTTATCTTCCCTCATGAAAATCATTGAGTTGCATAAAGCTTTGGATTTGAAATATTCTCAAATGAAATTCAAATCTTTTCAAAACCCTTTTCATTTCAAAATGGAAGAAGTCATGTCATCTTCACTCTAGGGTTTGGTGTTGCAATGAACTTGAGTTCATTGGGATCCAAAAAGTCAAAGTGGAAAGTTTGGGAAAGTCATTTCATTCCCTCTCATTCAACTTTCAAAGTTTCAAATTCCACTCAAATTTCACTCAATCAATCGCATAAACAATCGGACAACAAGCATAGTTATTTATTTAATATAACATTCCAAAATTTAGAATTTTGGGATGTTACAAATCTACCACACTTAAAATGAATCTCGGCCCTCGAGATTCAAGAGGTTAACAAGAAAAGGTTAGGGGTTGGGGTCTTCTAGCAAAAGTTTTGGTCAGAAAGGTCAGGGGTGCTACCGCACTTAAAAACAAGGTCATGGTTCCAATAAACTCAGATACTTCCTCTGGAGTGTTGACAATGTATGTCTCTTCACATATCTTACAATAGCTCCTTCATTAGCGCTCTTCTGTCAGAAGCATAGAGTTTTCCTCAAAAGCTTGGGTCGGTTTATCAAAGTTGAAGTTCGTCCGAGACCGGATCTGCTTGGTGATAGGTGCGTGTCCATTCTAGAGAACTATCGAAACACTCATGGTGGTCTACCATTAATGGTTTCTCCTGCAGAAAACGGGTCTGGGTTGAACCTCACCGTATAACCTACGTTTGGCAACGGTTGCCTGTAATGGGGTTCCATCATACTACCATTCTATGGTTTTATGGCTTATCGTGTCGACACTCTTCTAAGGTTTTCGAGGCTCTCTGATTTTCCATCAACATATGATAGTTCATGATAGAAGTCTTCGGTATGGGGGCCAATCCATCCCGTACTTGAATCATTACCACATACGTAAATATCAAATCACGTATTCTAACACTTGGGCATACTCACAAGCATTACAGAAATTTCTCTTGTTCTCGAACTGGTTTCGAGTAAATCCATGGTTTCTGCAAGCTGAACAAACATCTATCGTTATTTCACCACTCTCAGGTTTTTGCGTGACCTCCTATGAAACTTATCTTTGATTGGATCACCGATTCTTCCAAATTTATTCCTTTATCGAGGTTACAACGGTTCCTTCTCAAAATCCTCGGGCCTGTGGGTTATGGCCCACTTCAACACTAGTGCAGCTTTAACTCATCCTTGGAGTAACTCTCTTGTTCCATATTACACCTCCTTTAAATCCAAGAGTACTGCTTTCTTCATACCATCATATCAAAAGCAAAACTCCAACTTTTTTTGAACTACGGTCCATGGAATATATATTTTTCCTATTCATTAGTCTAGTCTTCTTCACAGGGTACTACCACCCTTAAAATGAAATTCACAAATCCATCCATAGACCATATTTCTCATATCCTCGAAAATGGTCAAAACTCTTTGTTCATGGAGTAACAACCCATAAAATTCAACATATGAAATCATCACACCTTAACTTTCTTGATTCATGCATGCATTCATTACAATCTCTGACACCCATTACATAACTCAACTCATCGAACTCATGAAAATGAAATTGCTTTCTATTACTCTTGTTTCCAATATCAAAATTCCACTACTCAACTCCAGCTTTCATCTTGTCGGGACATTTAGTAGCATAATGTCCTCGCTTCCTTGCAATGAAAACTCATAACTTTCGATAAGTCTTTGGGCTTCTTGGAGATGGTGCCTGCTCCTTGAGTTCCTTGCTTCCTTTCGAGACACTGATTGGCATAATGCCCGACGTCGTTACATTCAAAACAGGTCATATGACTCTTGTCCCTCTTTGCGAAAATTGGATTGTTACGAGGGTGTCTTTGTTTTCTCTTCTGGGTTTCTTTGTTACGATCAAACCTTCTATTCCCCGTGGATCAAACTCTATTGCTTCCGCCGGGAAGTATCCCAGATTCTCTTTTCTTTCCTTGGTGCAATCTTGTGAAAAATGTCCTTCTTCTCCACATGAATAGCAGGCATTGGAGTAAAATCTGTTGAGGCCTTCTCCATCAGGGTCTTCAACACATTCCTTCATCACAGGTTCTTTCATAACTTCTTGGAGGGCTTCTTTCATTCCTTCTTCCTGCTCCTGAATAGTTTGTTGCACCATGGGGTAAATGTGACACTGAGTCGGGTAGTGGGTGGTTCCTTCACACAAGAAACAAGTCACTTGACTAGTTGGGCATTCCTCGGTGGGTGTTTCTCCTCACAATGAGGGCATCCATCCTTGTGTTCCTCTGGGTGTGTCCTATTTCTCCGCAAATCTTGCGAGCACAAGGTTTCTTCTTGAGTTATCGTAGTGCTTCCGGATAAGACGGGACCTCAAGAGAGTCTTCTTGAATTCTTCCCAAGTTTTTGCTCCGTTACATCCTTGTATGGCTTGATGCATTTTCCACCAGGTTGCGGCACTTCCTTCAAAGTACTGAAGAGCGTACGATACTTCATTCTTCCTTGAAACCAAATTGCTCCCGAAGTGATTCTCCATGTTCTGAATCCATAGCTCTGCCTCCGGCTGGGTTTTTGGTCCAGAGAATATCAGTCCAACTTCATTCATCAACTATGGGGTCCAAAAGTTTTGGGATGAGATGTGAGAGAGGTGGGGAGGGATATACACACAATACAAACAATAGTTTTTGAAGAAACGGGTTTTTATTTTGTGGCTGTCGGAAAACATCAAACAAGTGACAGCTCACAAATCGCCGCATCTAACGTAGGTGTATAACAGGGTTTGGTCTCTAAAGGTCAAATAATTCTTCAGGAACTTCAAATTCTTCAAGTCTTCGGAGTCTTCAATTGTTGCAGCTGCAATTCTTCCAACGCATGGTGAAATCCTCTTTACTCTGAAATGGCCATCGGTTGTCCGATATCTTTAATTCTTGGAGCGACTTGATTGATCTTCCGTGTAGTCAAAAGGGAAAGGTGTATATTCTAACTATTTGAGGTGAGAGTGTCTATTTGATACAATCGAGAAAAGATGAGGAGTAAGAGTCTTTTGAAAATAAAGTTTTTGAGATATCCTGTCCAAGGGGCTTTCCGATTTCTAGGGTCACGTCCCACAGTCAACATGTGCTCGATACCATATCTCAGAGCGACCCGACCTCGACGGTCAAGCCTACGTATTCTTGTGCCATCCTCGGATCAGTATCTTTGGCACACACAGGTACATCAATGTATATATCAAAGTGCAATCACATGCATAAATAACGTAAAACTGATATATACCTCATAATACTCGTGAAACAATCAAACGGGTGTGGAGTCCCATCAACGCCATCGGCGGTTGAGTGTAGACCGTAACCTGCACTGTAATCTTACTCGTCGGAAGAAAATATACGCAACATGATACGTTGCAGCCGTGTAGGTCGATTACATTGAATGTACCGGCAAGATCACAATAAGAGAAAGCAGATGATAAACTATACTATATGCGGTATGGCTTTGTGGCTCAGATTCTGAGTTTTGTTTGCGTAAAAGCTGGTTTTATTTTCCCTACATCAAAGGAATAAATGAAATACTTACTATGGAATTTTCTATCATGACATGGTTCCGCCAACCGATGTCTCATAGCCCAAAATCATCATATGTTGCCCACAATTAAGTTATCAATCCGGTGTTGAGAGTTCCGAGATAGATCCAAGTCGAGGCTCAAATTGTCCAGAATCGGGGACACGGCTAATCGATTAGGTTATAACCCTCTGCAGAGGTTTGTACACTTTACCCGCAAGATTCGATCCCTCTCTTTACGTTCTCGCACTTGAGTGTTTGAGAACAAGATGACCGAAACATGGTCTTCCAAAGAGTTCCTCGACCACCGCCCGATACTCATCCCATCCTACCGTAGTTCTACATCTGCTAGTACCGCCCCAGCCAGAGTCACAACTAAGGTCAACCAAGCCAGAGCCCATAATGACTTGCGGTTGCACGGGTAAGCTTCGGGCATGAAGTATTCTTCCGTCTCTTTGAGTCTGGGTGAAGCTTTCCGCAAGATGTCATGGCGCTTCTCCATGCATCCTGCCAACCACTGGTTTCTCCAGGGTGCCCACAACCGTCCTTCACCCAAGAGTGTGTATTGAATTCTTGTCTCGAGTCTTGAAGTCTTGAGGTCTTGAAGGTGCAGTCCTTGCAGATTCCATCATGGAGTTGTCGTCATTGACGTAGAGTCCTCCTTCTTCACACCACTCTCGTGCACTCATACCAAACCCGTCTACTATAGCGTAGCATTTAAATAAAACGTCCCGGGCTTGGTAACAGGGTGATGGGTTCCTACCTCATGCATACTACTCAACTACAAGGATTCAATAACACTACTGAGGTGTGGTTGCAAGGATGCCACTAAATGCAATAAAAACATAGGTATGAAAGCAGTGGTCAAAGTGAACTTGCACGGTTGGCGATCTTGAAAACTAGGGTTTCGTAGTAGCAATCTTAAGCACTCGGAAACTCTACCGAGGCAAACAATAACTATAATAAGCACATAGCTAGGATAACATAACATAATAGCATAACAAAAGTAACATAACACACCAAAACAACCAAAACCAAATCCAAAAGAAAAACTCAAAGAAAGGCCACTCAAGTTTCCTACTTCAACAAATAACAAAATAGTTTTATATCATAAAAATTTTCTAACATAACCTAATCATGGTTTTAAGTTAACTAAACAGAAAAGGATTCACTAAGTAACTAGGAGCAAAAAGAATTAATTTAAAAGCTATTATAAAACTCATAATAGGCCTAATCCAATTTCTATTAAGAAAAATAAATTAAAACTTTTATTAATTATAAATAAAATTTCATCTACTAGAGTGACAGAAACTAACCTAGAATAACCAATCACAAGTTAAAAATAAATTAATTTACTAATTAATTTAATAGGAAAACAGGAGCTAGCTAATTAATTAGGATTAATAGGATTCTGCTTAAAACTAATTATTTATTAATCCTAAAATACCCAAGTTAATTTCTATGGTTTGGCAATGTCAAAATAAAGTTGGGACAAAAGAATCATGCAAAAATAATTTTTCTAACTCAAGTTATAGCAGATTTACTATTCTGACTAAAACTAAATTAAAGCATTTTTAATTAATTTTAACATAGCTAAATATATATTCTACAGAATCTACATAAAATTTGAAATCCAACAAAAAAAGAATCACTCAAAAATATTGAACAGAATAAAAGATATGAATTTTTGAAAACAGAAACTATTCTGCTAAAACAGAAAATCAAATTAAAAAGAAAAGGCCTAATGGGCCTATACTGCGGCCACAGGCGTTAAATAGTCCAAACGGGCCCTAGGGTTAACTAAAACGAACCGGGCCTAAAAATAAAAAACCTAACTAATACTAAACCGGAAAGAACCGGCCGGTTTTCTAATAAAAACTTACCCCTTCGGGGGTTCTAATCCTAGCCGCTTATTTAGGATCGGACGGGGGGGGATGTTTTCCGACGACGTACCGGAGTCCGGCGACGGCGGCGGCGGCGAGAGTCTGTCGGGCTTCAGGCGTCGGGGAGCTCGGGAGAGTCGCCGTGCGGAGGCGGGGGCGCCCGGGGAGGGGGTCGGTGGGGTGGGGGGTGCTGGGGGCGGGCTGGGGCGTCGACGGCGAGGAGAATAGCGGCGGCGGAGCCTCGGGTCTCCGGCGTGGTCGAACGGGAGAGAGAGGGGGTCCGGTGAGGTCTCGGGGAATGGGGTGCAGGGGGCTCGGCTTTTATAGCTGGGTCGGCCTCGCCGGGGGTGGGGATCGGGCGTCGGGGATCCGGATCCTTCGGGATCCAGCGATCTCCCATGAGCTTCGCTATGGGCGAGGAAGAAGATGGGGCGGGCCCATGGTCGAGAGAGAGAGAGGAGGCGAGGCGATCGGGTGGCCGAGGCACAGGGGTTTTCAGGCGAGGCGGTGGGCTGGCCGATTGGCAGTGGGCTGGGCTGGCAGGCCGGGTGGGGTCTGTGGCTGGGCTGGGGTGGCCTAAATGGCGCTGAGGGAGGTTTCTCTTTTTTAAAATTTTATTTTTTAAAATAAAACAAAACAGTATAACTTCTAAAATATAAATATTTTATATAGGGTATATATATACCAAAATGATCAGGGGAATATTCCCTATCATTTGAACAATTTTCCAAAGGCAAACTCCAAACTTTATAAAAATCCATTTTTTTCAAATTCAAATAAAATTTAGATTTGAATCCAAAACTTTTGGCATTGTTTTCCTCTGATATTTTTGGAGTGTCATGTTTACTCCTCTCATACTTTTGCTCAAGTATTTATCGGGCATAGTTTTGATATGATTCCTACTTGCAAAAGTTTTGAATTCAAATTTAAAACTCAAAATCCTCTGAAACTTCAAATGGCACTTTCAAATGACTTTCAATTTGATACTTTATTACTTCCAACTCATATTTCATATAATTGAAGAAGTCATTTTATCTTCCCTCATGAAAATCATTGAGTTGCATAAAGCTTTGGATTTGAAATATTCTCAAATGAAATTCAAATCTTTTCAAAACCCTTTTCATTTCAAAATGGAAGAAGTCATGTCATCTTCACTCTAGGGTTTGGTGTTGCAATGAACTTGAGTTCATTGGGATCCAAAAGTCAAAGTGGAAAGTTTGGGAAAGTCATTTCATTCCCTCTCATTCAACTTTCAAAAGTTTCAAATTCCACTCAAATTTCACTCAATCAATCAGACAAACAATCAGACAACAAGCATAGTTATTTATTTAATATAACATTCCAAAATTTAGAATTTTGGGATGTTACATTGCATATGGTGTCTAGATTTGCATGTTATGTATGATCTCTAGCTTTTATTGCTTGTAATTTTGTTGAATTTCATCTGCTTACTTTACACATTATACTTGTGACTAAGACACGTGTTCCCGTTTCTAGAACATACAATATCTGTCTATCACACCATGTTCTTACATCAAAGTACTACTGTTGTGTAACCTGCAACAATCACTTATCATAAGACACGTTTGAATTGGGAGTGTGGTATAGGTTACATCTCGCATTCTTTTCTAGCTTTTACTACTTCTAATTTGTTGAAATGGAACTTATGACGAGACAGTTTTAACTTGGTAGAGTGATATTCGTTGCATCTTTCATATGGTGTCTAGCTTTCATTGTTTCTAATTTGTTGAAATGCCTTCTCCTTAGTTTACACATCATAAGCTGTGAATATGCAATGATGTGAATAAGCAATGGCATTAATGACGAGAGACCTTTAACTTGGTAGTGTGATGTTGTTTGCATCTTGCATATGATTTATTTCTTGTACTGCTTCACATTTGTTTAAATGGCATTTATGATGAAACATCGTTAACTTGGCAGAGCGATATTTGTAGCATCTTCCATATGGTGTCTACCTTCCATTGCATTGCTTCTAATTTAGTGAAATGTCTTCTGCTTAGTTTACAAATCATAGTTCTGGTTATCTCATGTCGTCCTGTTTTTCGTACATGTTACATCCTCCTATCATGTGGTTGTCTAACATCAAAGTTTAGTTCGTCTGTATCACGCATCAATTTATTCTGAAGAACTAAATTGTTATTCTTTTTCTTGTCGGCTTGACTTAACATGGCACAGAGAAAGAGGAAGCAACACAGAATGACAGGGAAATGGAAGCGGAACAATCCTGCAGATTCTGTTGGTACTGATGGTGCAATAGAAGGTCAAAGTCCAGCGGAAAATTGTACCGACAGGGTATCCTGTGCTACACGAACTGCAGAACAAGCCAACAGAAACAAATAGCTGCCACCAAACAAGCAGAGACAGCCCTAGTTGTTGCAACACCTTCCATAGTACCACCAGCTGCACGATTTACTCGTTGGTCAACTCAACTAGCAGCACGTTCCCAAGCTCCCTTGCCACCTGACACTACTTCCAAAGCACTCTTGACACAAGATGAGTTGGCAAGATCAAATGAACTTTGTGAGATTCAACAGCAAGAAGGTAGTTGCTGGAGTCAAGTTATAGTTGCATGCTTCTTTATATGTAGTCTCACAGTTTGATGTACACTAACACTTCCTATGTTTGTTGTTGGACTAGCACCTAGGCGCAAGAGGAAACAAACATCAGGGATAATGCTCGATAGGTTAACTAAATCTAGAGGAGGAAGAATGGAGATCCGTTTTGAGGAAGGTTCAAAAAGGTCGTGTGATGCTCTGAGTCGCCAAGTTAGTATCGAGGCAGCCGGTTGCCGTTAGGTGTCATGTACGTATCCTCCCAACATGGATCAAGATGCAGGAATGACAAAGACGAAACCTAGTTCAACACCTTCCTCAACCATTTATCTGTAAGTATGGTTATGTATGGAAACTAGTAATATCGTCTTGCTCTCATCCAATACTTTCTAGGTTGTCGATAATGAGACTCCCATAATTTTCAACAGATGAGGTTCAAGTTGGATAGCCAAGATGATGCAACCAGACAAGCTTGCACCCATGTTTTCAAATCTGCTCTGCGACAGTATCGGTATAACTTGAGGAAAACTCACTTTGAAGGCAAGGCTAACAATGAACTTGCCCAAACATCTCTAGTGGAAAATATATTGGATGAAGATTGTAGAGGCCTCGTTAAACACTGGTCTGATTCGAAGTATCAGGTACATTATATATATGTGATCATATCACATGTTGAAGTCCTATTTATGCATGTGCCACACAAATCTACCTTCTTGTAGGTGAAATGTTCAAAGAACAAGGCCAACCGTATGAAAGTGAAATTCCAATAGACCACAGGATCTCGTAGCTATATTGCACACTGCGAGGCTCTTGTAATTAGCTGTCGTTTCACTCTTTTTGTTGTACCATATTATCAGATCTATATTGACTTGTTCCAAATGCAGAGGAAACCCCGCAAGGACCAAAAAGTACCTGAACCAAATGCTGTGGAAATCTTCAAGGACTGTCACACCAGCAAGACGAAGGGCATGACTACACTAGTCAAAGCCGTTGTTGTAAGTCCTTAATCCTCATGCCTTTTAACTACTACTTACTCTGACTTGTGCCTTGACCTGCATGGTTTGTAGCCAATGTATATTACTCTTTTCAATTTTATACACAATAGTCTTAGCATATCATTGCACCTTACAAGGTTTAAAAGAGAGGAGTGATGTTCCTTTGATCTTGACCTGTAATCTAGTTCCGTGCTGGACTTGCCCACAAAATGTTACAATTGCCCGTTTTTCTGTTCTCAGTTGTTTTGAGATATGAATGATGTCATACTATGCTTACTGTATTATAAACTTTGTCTCTTTATCCTTAGCTGTCAATACAATGTGAAGAAATAGACAATACATTAGCCATAGTACATGGTCATATGTTTGGAACCTGGTTTTATTATGTACTTTACAGTAAAATACAACTAATATTTTACATGGGTTCACCAGAATAAGTTATGTACATAGACCAAAGGTATTTTGTTTGGTTTTGCTGCCTCCTTAATATCTTCTGTTCTCGTACTACTAATGTAAAAACTCAACTTTTCAGCAAGTTATGGAAAAAATGGTGGAACCGCCACCTTCTGAAGGTGGCGAGGCAACTATAACCGCAATGTCGACTCTTCTGCGGTGGGTCAAGACTGTCCACTAACAAAGTGCCAAAAGCACGTTCCTGCGTAATACTGGGTTGGTTGTTAAGGCAATCTCGTCCAAACTGCCTCATGATCAAGATATGCAAGCTCAAAACAATGTTATATCTGCACTCCAGACACAAGTCTGTTCCCTAACGGAGACCCTTTGTGAAACAAGGACTACATTGTTCGATGTCGTCAAGATATGCATGGTTTTGAAACCAAACTATTAGACATTTCCTATGTTGTTCAGGAGCCTAGGAGAAATGAAGGCGAAGGTTATGGTGCTCCATCGGACAATACTGCATGAAAACGTAATAGTCAGGTCAAATGAACTGAGCTTCTGAACTTCTGGTGGTGCATTTATCTGCCAGACTGTTAACTTTTATGCAAACCTTCCTTTTGTTTTATAGTTGTAATTTGTTTTATTGCGATACAAAATTTGTTCTTAACGTGCAGCCATCGGCTAAAGAAAACAGCAAGCCATTTTTGTATAGTGTAGAGTGTTTCCTATATTTGCACTGGTGGCGATCTTTGATGCTCAGTGGATGTAATATGTGCAATCGCCTTAATAGTCTAGCGTTAGTTTCAGGCTTATTTATTTCCTAGTCTTCTTTTTCCCTGGTTTGCTAGTGGCCGCAACAACCATGGGCCATATACGGACCGTGGTAACCATGACCCTGCTACGGGCCATAGGATCCATGGGCCTCCTACTGGCCGTCTTTAAATGAGCCTCCAACACGGCCGTAGAATCGGTGGGCCTCGGGCCGTCAGATAAATGGGTCTACATGGGCCGTAAACAGACGTAATTGGTATTGGCCCTGCACGGTAACGGGTCGTTAACAGGCCGGAGGACAGCAAAGGCTTAATTCTGTCACAGGCATAACGGGTCGTTAATGGGCCAGAATATAGGACAGACTGGAAATGGCACAACGATTAACAGGCCAGAAACGGGCCAACTCTTTCCACGGGCCGAATTTGGCCCATTAGGGGAACAGGACAGTAACGGGTCGGAAGTAATCGAGGGCCGGAAAGGAGCCCAAGAATGTATGGGCCGTCGATGGGAAAGCTAACATTAAAGCCGAAACGCCCATCTGAATCATGGGCCGTTAATGGGTACAAAGAAATTTACTATTCATTCTGGGAAAGAGTCACCGTGGGCCTTTAAAGGGCCTAAAGATACGAAGGCCTCATATGGGCCGAAAGACCTTGTGGGCCATACATGGGCCGAAAGTGAAACAGACTGGTGTTATATTCGACGGCCCACATGACGTTGTTGGGCCGATTTCGGGTAGGCCCTAACGGGCCATGAGTTACCGGGCCGTAAAATGGGATATTTGCGAAGAGACCGTTAACAGGCTTTTCATGGGCCAGCCCGCTAACTTTTGACCAAGTCAAACGAGCCGACCTTTGTAAGCTAAATGGGCCGGTGGTGGGCCGTCGCACGTGTCGACATATCATGGGCGCCTATCTGACCCACTGACGAGCTGACACGTGTTTCCTCCGGCCAATCAGAATTTTACACATGGAAATTTCCCATTGGTTCGGGCTGTTAACGGGTTATCGGATCCAAAGCCGGACCCGATAGCTTAACAGCGACCCATTACGGTGGATGCCACGTGTCGGTCACCCTTGACGAAAGCACTTCTGTGATGCGTGATTTATCATCATGGAAGTGGACACTTCCATGATGATAATTTTGGTAATGTCATGGAACACTTCTACGACAGCACAGGTATGACTATCTTGATTCTGTCATAAAATCGTAATGGATCTACATGCATGACAGAAAACGTGACCTACAACATCGTAATGGTGTCTTTTTTTGTAGTGGGAGGTGCTGTACATTCGCTGCTTGGTCAGTCGGAGCTAGAAGAAGTTCAACTACATCAATCGCGTTGTCAAATGCTTCCGCTTTCAGTCTACGAGGGTACATGGACATACTCTCCCCCTCTCGTTGCTATGCATCTCCTAGATAGATCTTGCTTGAGCATAGGATTTTTTTTGAAATTGCATGCTACGTTTCTCAATAGTGGCATCCGAGCTAGGTCTATGCATAGATGATATGCATGAGTAGAACATAAAGAGTTGTGGGCGGTGATCTTCGTACTGCTTACCACCAATGTGTTATTTTGATTCGGTGGTATTGTTGGATGAAGCGGCCCGGACCAACCTTACATGACCACGTTCATGAGACCGGTTCCACCGACAGACATGCAATTAGTTTTGCATAAATGTGGCTGGCGGGTGCCTGTTTCTCCAACTTTAGTTGAATCGAATTTGACTGTGGCCAGTCCTTGTTGAAGGTTAAAAAAGCATACTTGATAAATCACCATTGTGGTTTTGATGCGTAGGTAAGAACGGTTCTTGCTAGAAGCCCATAGCAGCCACGAAGAACTTGCAACAACAAAGTAGAGGACGTCTAACTTGTTTTTGTAGGGCAAGTTGTGTTGTTATATGGTCAAGACATGATGTGATATATGTTATTGTATGAGATGATCATGTTTTGTAAAATTTATCGGCAACCGGCAGGAGCCTTATGGTTGTCTCTTTATTGTATGAAATGTAAACGCCATGTAATTGATTTACTTTATCACTATGCGTTAGCGATAGTTGTAGAAGCAATAGTTGGCGAGACGACCACGACGCAATGATGGAGATCAAGGTGTCGAGCCGGTGATGATGGAGATCATGACGATGCTTTGGAGATGGAGATCAAAAGCACAAGATGATGATGGACATATCATGTCACATATTTTGAATGCATGAGATGTTTATCTTTTATGCATATTATTTTGCTTAGTACGGCGGTAACATTACAAGATGATCCCATGACTAAAATTTCAAGGTATAAGTGTTCTCCCTAAGTATGCACTATTGCGAAAGTTCACCGTGTTGAGACACACGTGATTATCGGGTGTGATAGACTCTACGTTCAAATACAACAGGTGCAAGACAGTTTTGCACATGCGGAATACTCAGGTTAAACTTGACGAGCCTGGCATGTACAAACATGGCCTCGGAACAGTGGAGACCGAAAGGTCGAACGTGAATCATATAGTAGATATGATCAACATAGAGATGTTCACCTTTGATGACTACTCCATCTCATGTGATGATCGGACATGGTTTAGTTGATTTGGATCACGTATCATTTAGATGACTTGAGGGATGTCTATCTAAGTAAGAGTTCTTAAGTAATTTTGATTAATTGAACTTAATTTATCATGAACTTAGTCCTGATAGTATTTGCAGATCTGTGTTGTAGATCAATAGCTCGCGTATAGCTCCCCTGTTTTATTTTTGATATGTTCCTAGAGAAAACTAAGTTGAAAGATGATAGTAGCAATGATGCGGGCTGGGTCCATGATCTGAGGATTATCCTCATTGCTGCACGGAAGAATTATGTCCTTGATGCACCGCTAGGTGACACGCCTATTGCAGGACCAGATGTAGACGTTATGAACGTTTGACAAGCTCGGTATGATGACTACTTGATAGTTTAGTGCACCATGCTTTACGGCTTAGAACCGGGACTTCAAAAAAAAATGAACGCCATGGAGCATATGAGATGTTCCAAGAGCTTAAAATGATATTTCAAACTCATGCCCGTGTTAAGAGGTGTGAGACCTATGACAAGTACTTTGCCTACAAGATGGAGGAGAATAGCTCAGCTAGTGAGCATGTGCTCAGAATTTCTTGGTACTACAATCGCTTGAATCAAGTGAGAGTTAATCTTCCAGATAAGATAGTGATTGACGGAGTTCTCAAGTCACTATCACCAAGTTACTAGAACTTCATGATGAACTATAATATGCAATGGATAACGAAAACGGTTCCCAAGCTCTTCGCGATGCTGAAATCGGCGAAGGTAGAAATCAAGAAATAGCATCAAGTGTTGATGGTTAACAAGACCACTAGTTTCAAGAAAAAGGGCAAAGGAAAATAAAGGGAACTTCAAGAAGAATGACAAGAAATTTGCCACTCCCGTGAAGAAGCCCAAAGCTAAGACCTAAGCCTGAAACCGAGTGCTTCTACTGCAAAGGGAATGGTCACTGGAAGCAAAACTACTCCAAATACTTAGCGGATAAGAAGGATGGCAAAGTGAACAAAGGTATATTTGATATACATGTTATTGATGTGTACTTTACTAGTGTTCACATTAACCCCAGGGTATTTGATACCGGTTCAGTTGCTAAGATTTGTAACTCGAAACAAAAGTTGCAAAATGAACAGATACTATTTAAGGGTGAGGTGACGATGTGTGTTGGAAGTGATTCCAAGGTTGATAAGATCACCATCGCACACTCCCTTTACCTTCAAGATTAGTGTTGAACCTAAAATAAATGTTATTTGGTGTTTGCATTGAGCATGAATATGATTGGATCATGTTTATTGCAATACGGTAATTCATTTAAGTCAAAGAATAATTGTTGTTCTATTTACATGAATAAAACCTTCTATGGTCATACACTCAATACAAATGGTTTATTGAATCTCGATCATAGTGATACACATATGCATAACATTGATGCCAAAAGATGCAAAGTTGATAATGATAGTGCAACATACTTGTGGCACCGCCATTTAGGTCATATTGGTGTAAAGCGCATGAAGAAACTCCATGTTGATGGACTTTTGGAATCACTTGGTTATGAATCATTTGATACTTGCGAACCATGCCTCATGGGCAAGATGACTAAAACTCTGTTCTCTGGAACAATGGAGCGAGCTAATGACTTATTGGAAAAAATACATACTGATGTATGCGGTCCGATGAGTGTTGAGGCTCGCGGCGGGTATCGTTATTTTCTGACCTTCAAAGATGATTTGAGCAGATATGGGTATATCTACTTGATGAAACACAAGTCTGAAACATTTGAAAAGTTCAAAGAATTTCAGAGTGAAGTGGAGAATCATCGTAATAAGAAAATAAAGTTTCTACGATCTGATCGTGGAGGCGAATATTTGAGTTATGAGTTTGGACTTCATTTAAAACAATGTGGAATAGTTTCACAACTCACGCCACCTGGAACACCACAGCGTTATGGTGTGTCTGAACGCCGTAACCGTACTTTATTAGATATGGTGCGATCTATGATGTCTCTTACCGAACCACTACCGTTTTGGGGTTATGCATTAGAGACAGCTGCATTCACATTAAATAGGGCACCATCAAAATCCGTTGAGACGACACCGTATGAACTGTGGTTTGGCAAGAAACCTAAGCTGTTGTTTCTTAAATTTGGGGTTGCGACACTTATGTCATAAGGCTTCAGCCTGATAAGCTCGAATCCAAATCGGAGAAGTGCGTCTTCATAGGATACCCTAAGGAAACAATTGGGTACACCTTCTACCACAGATCCAAAGGCAAGATCTTTGTTGCCAAGAATGGAAACTTTCTAGAGAAGGAGTTTGTTTCGAAAGAAGTGAGTGGGAGGAAAGTAGAACTTGATGAGGTAATTGTACCTTCTCTTGAATTGGAAAGTATCTCATCACAGAAAACCGTTCCCGTGATGCCTACACCAACTAGAGAGGAAGCTAATGATGATGATCATGAAACTTCAGATCAAGTTACTAACAAACCTCGCAGGTCAACTAGAGCATGTTCCGCACTAGAGTGGTATGGTAATCCTGTTCTGGAAGTCATGTTACTAGACCATGACAAACCTACGAACTATGAAGAAGCTATGATGAGCCCAAATTCTGATAAATGGCTTGAGGCCATGAAATCTAAGATAGGATCCATATATAAGAACAAAGTGTGGACTCTGGTGGACTTTCCCGATGATCGGCAAGCCATTGAGAATAAATGGATCTTCAAGAGGAAGATATGCGCTGAGGGTTGTGTTACTATCTACAAAGCTCGAATTGTCGCAAAAGGTTTTCGACAAGTTCAAGGTGTTGACTACGATGAGATTTTCTCACTCGTATCGATGCTTAAGTGATACATGCGAATCATGTTAGCAATTGTCGCATTTTATGAAATCTGGCAAATGGATATCATAACTGCATTCCTTAATGGATTTATTAAAAAAGAGTTGTATATGATACAACCAGAAGGTTTCGTCAATCCTAAAGGTACTAACAAATGTGCAAGCTCCAGCGATCCATCTATGACTGGTGCAAGCATCTCGGAGTTGGAATATACGCTTTGATGAGGTGATCAAAGCATATGGTTTTATCTGAGACTTCGGAAAAGCACGTATTTACAAGAAAGTGAGTGGTAGCTACGTAGCATTTCTAATATTATATGTGCATGACATATTGTTGATTGGAAATGATGTAGAATTTCTGGATAGCATAAAAGGATACTTGAATAAAAGTTTTCCAATGAAAGACCTTAGTAAAGCTGCTTATATTTTAGGCGTCAAGATCTATAGAGATAGATCAAAACGCTTGATAAGACTTTGGATGAGTACATACCTTGATAAGATTTTGAAGGAGTTCAAAATGGATCGGTCAAAGAAGGAGTTCTTGCCTGAGTTGTAAGGTATGAAGTTGAGTAAGACTCAACACCCGACCACGACAGAATATATAGAGAGAATGAAAGTCATTCTCTATGCCTCGACCATAAGTTCTATAAAGTATGCCATGTTGTATACCATACCTATTGTGTACCTTGCCATGAGTTTTGTAAGGAGGTACAATAGTGATCCACGAGTAGATCACTGGATAGCGGTCAAAATTATCCTTAGAGGATTAAGGAAATATCTCTCGGTTATGGAGGTGATAAAGAGTTCGTCGTAAAGAGTTAAATTGATCCAAGCTTTGACACCGATTCAGATGACTCTAACTCTCAATCTGTATACATATTGAAAGCAGGAGCAATTAGCTAGAGTAGATCCGTGCAAAGCATTGTAGACATAGAAATTTGCAAAATACATACGGATCTGAATGTGGCAGACCCGTTGACTAAACCTCTCTCACAAGCAAAACATGATCACACCTTAGTACTTTTTGGGTGTTAATCACATGGTGATGTGAACTAGATTACTGACTCTAGTAAACCCTTTGGGTGTTGGTCACATGGCGATGTGAACTATGGGTGTTAATCACATGGTGATGTAAACTATTCGTGTTAATCACATGGCGATGTGAACTAGATTATTGACTCTAGTGCAAGTGGGAGACTGAAGGAAATATGCCTCAGAGGAAATAATAAAGTTGTTATTTTATATTTCCTTATTCATGATAAATGCTTATTATTCATGCTAGAATTGTATTGATCGGAAACCTAAATACATGTGTGAATACATAGACAAACATTGTGTCCCTAGTGAGCCTCTACTTGACTAGCTTGTTGATCAAAGATGGTTAAGGTTTCCTAACCATGGACATGAGTTGTCATTTGATAACAGGATCACATCATTAAGAGAATGATGTGATGGACAAGACCCATCCATTAGCTTAGCATATTGATCGTTCAGTTTTATTGCTATTGCTTTCTTCATGTCAAATACATATTCCTTCAACTATGAGATTATGCAACTCCCGGATATCGGAGGAATACCTTGTGTGCTATCAAATTTCACAACGTAATTGGGTGATTATGAAGATGCTCTATAGGTATCTCCGAAGGTGTTTGTTGGGTTGGCATAGATTGAGATTAGGATTTGTCACTCTGAGTATTAGAGAGGTATCTTTGGGCCCTCTCGGTAATGCACATCATAAGAAGCCTTGCAAGCAAAGTGAATAATAAGTTAGTTGCAGGATGATGTATTACGGAACAAGTAAAGAAACTTGCCGGTAACGAGATTGAACTAGGTATGAAGATACCGAGGATCAAATCTTGGGCAAGTAACATACCGATGGACAAAGGGAATAACGTATGTTGTCATTACGGTTCGACCGATAAAGATCTTCGTAGAATATGTAGGAGCCAATATGAGCATCCAGGTTTCGTTGTTGGTTATTGACTGGAGAGGTGTCTCGGTCATGTCCACATAGTTCTCGAACCCATAGGGTCCGCATGCTTAACGTTCGGTGACGATTTAGTATTATATGAGTTATGTGATTTGGTGACCGGATGTTGTTCGGATTCCCGGATGAAATCACGGATATGACGAGGAGTCTCGAAATGGTCAAGAGGTAAAGTTTGATATATAGGACAATGGTATTTGGACACCAGAAGTGTTCCGAAGGGTATCGTGTACTTATCGGGTCACCGGAAGGTGTTTCGGGTACCCCCCCCCCCCCCGGCAATCCTATGGGCCATATGGGCCTTGCGAAGGAACACACCAGCCCACAAGGGGTTGGGGCGCCCTATAAGGCTATAGTAGGAGGAGAAGGAAAGGGGGGAGGGAAAGGAAAGTGTGGATTAGGATTCCCACTTCCTTCCCTCACCCCCCCCCCCCCTCTTTCCTTCCCCTTCATGCATACATGGAAAGGGGGCGCAGGGTAAGGTAGGGCCCCTAGGGGGCGGCAACCAACCCTAGGGCGCCCCTGGCTGCCTCTCCCCCCTCCCACCTATATATATGTGAGGAGGGGGCGCCTAGAACACACAACAACAATCGTTAGCCGTGTGTGGTGCCCCCTCCACAGTTTACACCCCCGGTCATAGTTTTGCGGTGCTTAGGTGAAGACCTGCGAGAATCACTTCACCATCACCATCACCACGCCGTTGTGCTGACGGAACTCATCTACTTCCTCGACACCTTGCTGGATCAACAAGGCATAACATAATGATGAGAGTGCAACACTGGAGCCTCCTCTAGAGCTAGACTAATCCTCTAATCCTCATAATTAGAAGCCCCATGTGGTTCTAATATCCTCCCTCTAGTTCTCCGGTGACGATTAGGTCTAGACGGTGAAGCACTGCCGGACCGTGAAGGTTGCTGATGACCCACAAGCATATGGGATCAATCGTAGTCCTTTCAATAAGTAAGAATGTCGAACCCAACGAGGAGCATAAGGAAATGACAAGTGGTTTTCGGCAAGGTATTCTCTTCAAGCACTGAAATTATAAGCAACGAGTAGTTTGATAGAAAGATAATCTGTAACGAGCAAGTAACAATAATGGTGGCAAAAGTGCAGAAAGGTAGCCCAATCCTTTTGAGACAAAGGACAGGCCAAAACAGTCTCTGATGATAAGCAAAGCGTTCTTGAGGGTACACGGGAATTTCATCTAGTCACTTTCATCATGTTGGTTTGATTTGTGTTTGCTACTTTGATAATTTGATATGTGGTTGGACCGGTGCTTAGGTGTTGTTCTTACTTGAACAAACCTCCTACTTATGATTAACCCCCTCGCAAGCATCCACAACTACGAGAAAAGTATTAAGAATAAATCTAACCATAGCATTAAACTATTGGATCCAAATCTGTCCTTTACGGAATAGCGCATAAACTAGTGTTCAAGCTTCTGTCACTCTCTACTCCACAATGCATTCCCTTAGGCCCAAATATGTGAAGTGTCATGTAGTCGATGTTGGGACAACTAAGGGAATCACAACATACATACCATCAAAATATCGAACACATATAGAGTTCACATGATTACTTGCAACAAGATTTCTCTCGTGACCTCAAGAACAAAAGTAACTACTCACAAATGATAATCATGCTCAAGATCAGAGGGGTATTAAATAGCATAATGGGTCTGAGCATATAATCTTCCACCAAATAAACCATATAGTAATCAACTACAATATGTAATCAACACTGCTAGTCACCCACAAGTACCAATCTATAGTTCCGGTACAAAGATTGAACACAAGAGATGAACTAGGGTTTGAGAGGAGATGGTGTTGTTGAACATGTTGATGGAGATTGCCCTCCCCAAGATGGGAGAGTTGTTGGTGATGATGATGACGATGATTTCTCCCTCCGGGAGGGAAGTTCCCCCGGCGGAATCGCTCAGCTGGAGGGAAAAAGTGCTCTTGCCCAAGTTTCGCCTCGAGACAGCGGCGCTTCGCCCAGAAAGTCATGTACTTATTTTTTTTCCAGGTCAAAATGACTTATATACCAGAAGAGGGGCACCGGAGGTGGGCCGAGGAGGGCACAACCCACCAGGGCGCGCTTGGGCCTCCTGGCATGCCCAGGTGGGTTATGCCCACCTGGTGGCCCCCCTCTCGTACTTATTGGCTCCACTATTTCTTATATATTCCATAAAAAATCCCCGTAAAGTTTCAGCTCATTTGGAGTTGTGCAGAATAGGTAGCCTAACGTAGCTTTTTCAGGTCCAGAATTCCAGCTGCCGGTATTCTCCCTCTTTGTGTGTACCTTGCATACTATGAGAGAAAAGGCATTAGAAATACTCCAAAAAACATTATTATACATAAAAACAATATAAATAACAGTAGGTAAACATGATGCAAAATGGACGTATCAGTTGCACGCTTGCAACCAAGTAGAGAGGTCGTGCTTCGAGTCTTTGGTTCGAGGGACTGTTTGTGGGCGGTTCGCGGGATCGTGCATCAATGGTTAGAGGGGCTCCAAGTACGATCTACACGGACACGTTCGTCTTCCGCTGCAACATGGTGACGGTAACGATCGTGATCCCAACCCATTATGCATCTTCATATTGATATTGGGTGTGCGTAGGCGTGATTTTTTTTTGTTTTCTACTACCTTTCCCAACAAAATATGCCCTAACAATATGGACGTCCACGGTTCCGCTATTGGTCAATGAACGAAAGGGGTTTTGTTCATGTCTATGTTTTATCGAACCTACAGGGTCACAAGCTTAAGGGAATCACGATCTGCTGAGTGTTAGTGGAGCAAGAGTTATGAGAAAATGTTAATGAAATAGTTTCATTAATATTCAAAATTATTTCGAGAGGATACAAAAGTGTTCCGCTGTTACCTAAAGGGTTTCAGGGTTTACCGGGTAATACCGAGAATTGTATATAGGTGGAAATTGTTTCTGATGACTTAAATATAAATTATAAAAGGCTCTAGTATGATTAGGAGGCCTCTGGAATTTATTCATAATCAATGGGCTAAAGAAAATAAGAAAATTCCTATTAGCGGAGAGTTAATGGGCCCTAAGGCCCATTAGTGGAGGCACCCAAGAGGGAGGCTGAATTGGGGAGGTGGAGTTGGACTCCACTAGCCCATAGGCCGGCATAGGGGAGGGAAACCCCTCCCCCAATTCAACCACCTGATACGTCTCCAACATATCTATAATTTTTTATTGTTCATGCTGTTATATTATCAATCTTGGATGTTTTATATTCATTTTATAGCAACTCTATATCATTTTTTGGGACTAACTTATTGACATAGTGCCCAGTGCCAGTTGCTGTTTTTTGCTTGCTTTTTACTTCGTAGAATATCAGTACCAAACGAAGTCCAAATGCCACAAAACTTTTTGGAGATTTTTTCTGCCCAGAAGACAGCTTAGGAGCCAAGGAAGTACCAGAGGGGAGGCCCGTGGTCTGGCGCGCCCTGGTGGGTAGTGATGACCCACAAGTATAGGGGATCTATCGTAGTCCTTTTGATAAGTAAGAGTGTCGAACCCAACGAGGAGCAGAAGGAAATGACAAGCGGTTTTTAGCAAGGTATTCTCTGCAAGCACTGAAATTATCGGTAACAGATAGTTTTGTGATAAGATAATTCGTAATGGGTAACAAGTAACAAAAGTAAACAAGGTGCAGCAAGGTGGCTGAATCATTTGTTGTAGCAAAGGACAAGCCTCGACGAACTCTTATATAATGCAAAGCGCTCCCGAGGACACATGGGAATTACTGTCAAGCTATTTTTCATCATGCTCATATGATTCGCGTTCGTCACTTTGATAATTTGATATGTGGGTGGACCGGTGCTTGGGTGCTGCCCTTCCTTGGACATGCCTCCCACTTATGATTAACCCCTCTCGCAAGCAACCGCAACTACAAAAGAGGAATTAAGGTAAACCTAACCATAGCATGAAACATATATGGATCCAAATCAGCCCCTTATGAAGCAACGCATAAACTAGGGCTTAAGCTTTTGTCACTCTAGCAACCCATCATCTACTTATTACTTCCCAATGCCTTCCCCTAGTCCAAATATTGGTGAAGTGTCATGTAGTCTACGTTCACATAACACCACTAGAGGAAAGACAACATACATCTCATCAAAATATCGAACGAATACCAAATTCACATGATTACTTATAATAAGACTTCTCCCATGTCCTCAAGAACAAATGTAACTAATCACAAAGCATATTCATGTTCATAATCAGAGGAGTATTAATTATCATTATGGATCTGAACATATGATCTTCCATCGAATAAACCAACTAGCATCAACTACAAGGAGTAATCAACACTACTAGCAACCCACAGGTACCAATCTGAGGTTTTGGGACCAAGATCGAATACAAGAGATGAACTAGGGTTTGAGAGGAGATGGTGCTGGTGAAGATGTTGATGGATATTGAACCCCTCTAAATCAGAGGGTCGATGGTGATGGCGATGGCGATGATTTCCCCCTCCGGGAGGGATGTTTCCCCAGCAGAACAGCTCTGCCGGAGCCCTAGATTAGTTCTGCCCAGGTTTTGCCTCAAGACAGCAGCGCTTCGTCCCGAAAGCTTCCTTCTCATTTTTTTCAGGTCAAAACACACCATATAGCAGAAGATGGGCATCGGAGGCCTGGTAGGGGGCCCACAAGGACGAGGGGCGCGCCCTCCAACCTTGTGGATGGCTGGTGGCCCCCCTCTGGTTCTTTCTTCACCCAATATTTTTTATATATTTCAAAAACATGCTCCGTGAAGTTTCAGGACTTTTGGAGTTGTGCAGAATAGGTCTCTCATATTTGCTCCTTTTCCAGTCTAGAATCCCAGCTGCCGACATTCTCCCTCTTCATGTAAACCTTATAAAATAAGAGAGAAAAGGAATAACTATTGTGATATAATGTGTAATAACAACCAATAATGCAATAAATATCAATATAAAAGCATGATGCAAAATGGACGTATTAACTCCCCCAAGCTTAGACCTCGCTTGTCCTCAAGCGAAAGCCGATATCGAAAAATATGTCCACATGTTTAGAGATAGAGGTGTCGATAAAATAAAATACGGACATGTGGGCATCATGATTATCTTTATAGCAGCAACATATAATGCCATATAATTTCTTATGCTAAAGTAACAATTCGTTCACAAAGTAAAGTATGAATCAGAAACTTTATTGAAAACTAACAAACTATGATCTCAGTCATTGAAGCAATTGCAATTTATCATAACATTAGAACGAGTCAATATAAGAGCTTTTCAGCAAGTCCACATACTCAACTATCATTTAATCTTTCACAATTGCTAACACTCACGCGATACTTATGGTACAAAGTTTCAATCAGACACAGAGAAAGATAGTGTCTTATAGTCTCGCCTCCCAACCTTTTACCTCAAGGGTAATGTCAACAATAATACTTTATGATAAGTTACATCCGAGTGGATATATATATATATATATATATATATATATATATATATATATATATATATATATAGGGTGGGTCTATTATGATAACATCCTTAAGACCTTATTCTGCACCTCAAAAGTGCTTATTCTGCTAACACCGACACCCACCCAAAAGCCCCTTTCCGGACAAACAAAAACAAACAGCCCACCCAACCCACCACCCCCCACGCGCACCCCACTCCCCACCTTCTCCCCGATCCCCCACCCCACCTTCTCCCTCACCGTCGCCTCCCAAAGAAGCCACCGCCTGCCATCACCCCCCCCACAACCACCTTCTTCCCACACTGCCGCCTCCCAGCCAGCCATCCACCCGCTCCGCACGTCCAGCCACCAGATCCGGCGGTCCCTCCTCCCACCATCGCCCTGTGGCCACCGGATCCGGCGGGATCCTCCTCCACCTCCCTCCTCCCAACCCCGTCCGTCCACCTACCCCGGCTGCGACCTCCTGAGCCGGCCACCTCCCTCCTCCCAGGTGCCCAGCGCGGCTGCCGACGACCGGATCCGCCTACCCCGCGGCACGGGTGCTCCTTGCGCCGCCCACCACCTACCGTCGCCTGCCCCGCTCCACCCCGTCCGGATTCGGCCCGGATCCCATCTAGCTGCAGGTCAGGGGAGGGGGCACCGTGTGTGGAGGAGAGGAGGCGCCAGATCCAGGCAGCGCCGGCCCTCCCGCTGGTGCAGCTCGTCCGTGTCCGGGAATGGATCCGCCCACCACCAGCTGTGGTGCTCCTCCGGCGAACACAGGGCACTTCGGCACAACATGCCTCTGCCGGCGTTGATGAGGACACCCTCGATCTCCATGGCCAGCCCCTGAAATACTTGTTGCAGCTCTCTTCTAGCGGTTTTTGCAGCTCTATTCTGGGAATTGTGCAGCTCTGTTCTTCTCCATGTGCAGTGCTCGGGGAGCTAGCTTGTCGCTGCAGTTCAGATACGCATGACGAGGTCCTGGCCGGGCGTTAAGTAGTCAGATGCACTTTGTTTTTTTGTTTGAAGAAGATTTGCAAGTTTTGAGTCTACTGAGATTAAGATGTGGGTTCGGCATGTTCATTCGACGCTCCAGTGCAGCGGGGCTAGCTGTCCAATGCAGTTCGTTGGGGCGTCCCCAACATCTCCTATAGTCTGAATCTCCTAGGCTTCGGTGGTGCAGTCTGCACGCGTGCAATACCGTGATGCAGTTTGGTGTGTGCGGCCTGCAGCTCGGTGCGAGCGGGGCATGCAGTTTAGTTCGTTGTCTGGGAATTTTTGTGTGTATCGAATGTATCTGGTTGGTCTATGATGTATTGTGTGTAAAAAATTATTTGTTGGGATGTTCATTTCAACAAGCATTAAATACTTCATTTTCATGAGAAAAAATGGTTGATGCAGCCCACTTCGAGGAGTCTTGTGGTTCATCGCATTCAATAAGGAAGAAACAGAATGTCTTTATCAGATAGATGTGGCTTTGAAGCTCACTTTCGGTAGTGTCGCGGCGGTTCACTTTTCGTAGTATTGCGGTTCACCGACGCTTGACATGAAGTGCACTCCACCTCGTTAGGGAAAAATTACGTCCCACAAAAAATAAATCATGCAGTGCACTTGTCTGTCCGATGAAGTGCGAGTTTTCAGTCTAAAAGCAGTGCGGTTTTCTTCCTCGTCTTCAAAAATTTATGTCCCACGAAAAAGAAATCATGCAGTCCGCTAGCCCGTCTGATGCAGTGCGGTTTTCTTCCTCGTCTTCAAAAATTTACGTCCCACAAAAAAGAAATCATGTAGTTCTCTTACCCGTCTGATGCACTACGGTTTTTCGTTCGATGCAGTGCGGTTTTCAGTCGGATGAAGTACCCACGTCGATTTGGGTGTCGCGAAAAACAGTGTCCGCATTTCGGTACATTCGAAATTCCTCTTAAATCGTAAAGAATTAGAGAGAGTGTTCTACATGAAAAAGTTGCGTCTCGTCGATACCTTTCCAACGGCGTATCGTTTGAATCATTCTGAGCAGCGTTTTGTAAAAATTTCGCGAAAAACGATCGCTACCTCTCGTAGTCAGCCGCACGATTTTCAAAATAAACTAAAAACCGTAAGGAATCTCAAAAACATTGCAACATATGAACGTTGCGCCTCGTTCGTAGCTTTCCAACGGCGTATCACACGCCTCGTTTTGACAAACGGTTCAAAAACTGGAGCAAAAACAGTACCGAAAATTTTAAAAAACTTGAAAAACAGAATTCCGCGATTTAGTAAATTTGAAACTGCTCTTAAACCGTAACGAATAAGACAAAGATTTATATATGAAAAAGATGCGCCTCGACGATATCTATCCAACGGCGTATCATTTGCTTCATTCCGACAAGCGGTTTAGAAAAAAACGCGAAAAAACGCTCGCTGCCACTCGTCATCCGCCGCACCATTTTCAAAACTGCTCTTAAACCATGTGGAATCTCGAAAACTGTTCAACATGTCGAAGTTGCGCCTAATCCAAAACTTTTCAACGATATATTATACGCCTCATTCCTATAAACAATCAAAAAATTAGAGCGAAAAATAAAGACCGGATAAACACTTGCGTGCAGTTTTTTCCGACGAAGTTCACTAGTCTATATTGCGCAAAGGTTTTGCCGTCAAGAAGATGCGGTGCACTTGCGTTCAGCGGTCTTGAAGTGGTGTGCAGAATAGTTATTCTCGCTAATATTAGCAGAATAGACCGTCTGTGTGTGTGTGTGTATATATATATATATATATATATATATATATATATATATATATATATATATATAGGGCTGGACTATTACATTACTGCAATGTAATATTATTCATACCCTCGCCTATATAGAGGCGTGTCCGCTTTCTTCCTCCCGCCGCCGAACCCACCTCCGCCAAGGCTGCTGCTCAGATCCACTGCCACCTCAAGGCCACTGCTCTATCCTCCTCCTAGAGCGCCTCCGCTAATCCCTCCTCCCAGCGTGCCTCCTGTCACGACCCCGCCCCCAACTTGCCTCCTGCCGACGACCCGCCTCCATTCATGGCGTGCTTCCCTCGCCCGTCATGGCGCGCATCCCTCCCTGTCTATCTCCCGTGCGCCGCCTCACCCGACGATCTGCGCACCAGTGCACCACCACCCCTACACCGCCATGGCCGGCCACCGAGATCCAAGGTTGAGGAGGACCTATGAGTATTGCTCGCCGGAGCTAGGCTGCTCGCTAGCCACCTTCCTCCCCCGCACTCACCCGTTGCCTTCCTCGTGGCGCTCCGTCCACCTTCCTCCCCGCGCTCTGGCCGCCTTCCTCCCGACGCTCCAGCCGCTCCCTCCCACGCACGCCGACCGACCGCATCCCTGCTTCCATCAGCTCCACCTCGACGGAGCCGTCAGGTCCACCGAGTCTGGTAGCAGTTCACCCGACTCGATCCAAAAATCTTCTTTTCTAAAAGAAGGAATGGTAAAAATGTAAGTCCGTTCAACTATATAAACCATAAAAGTGCGATGGTGATGACATTGTGATGAAGGATAAGGATGAGAAAGAAAATTAAAAACTAAAACTAAAATAACATCGAGTGATTATTTTTTAAGAAGTACAAACTCTCTAGTACCATATGTACCATAAATTAAAAGTTAAGAATTGCCTAAGTTCTGACTCAAGGAGACAGATTTGCAAAAAAATCATAGCAGTAAAGGTTCGAAGGAAAAAGCAACTTAACAAATGGAAAAACGACAATGGATTTATATTATGTTAATCACGGTGTGCTCTTGTTTATCAATTCATGTGTGCTCTTGTTATCAGGTCGTGTGCCAACTTGTTATCAATTTTGTGTGTGTGTGAGTTGGTAAACCAAGTGTAGCTGCTTGAGAAAAAAGGCATGGGATGTGCTGCCCTCAGTTCTCTCTCGACAAATCCAAAGAAGGCGGGTTCTGCAGTGCGCCAAGTATTGCCGTGGCGATGCTTGCATCATGGCCCATTGAGTAGATGCAATTTTCCTGGTTTTCACAGACAACATGGATTTTAGTTCAGCTACAGAAACCACGCAGGTTCAGTGATAATGGTACCATAAGTTCGGACAAGAAAAAAAATAAGCACTAAAACATAAAAAATTAATTCTACAAGTTCAAGTGCTCATCCACACATGATAATTCAAGTTCGTAAAAGCTTAATATGGTAAAAAGTTCAAGTTGGAAAACAAGAGAAATCTAGAACATTCGTTGCAAAAAAATTTGACTTAAAAAAAGAAACACGCAAAAAAAATTTGGCAAAAAAATAAACATTCAGTTCACCAATAAAAACCATGCAAGTTCGGGGCTAGGATACAGTACACTGTTGAAAACTTACGAGAAAAAAATTACCCAAAAAATAGAGCAAAATCTAGGTAGTGAAAACACGCTTAGTACAAACCCGTGCAAATTTCAGTACAAGTATACTTTTCTGGAACCATTCAAAACTACTGTACAAAAAATAGCTCAGTACAAACATACACGTATATCAGTACGACTACTCTGTTTTTCAGACGAGAAAACAGCAGGATCCATCATGTCGTATTCGAAATTACTCTTAAACGGTTGCGAAGTAAAGAAAACGTCCAACATGACTAAGTTTCGCATTTTCGATAGCTATCCAACGGTATATTATTTGCCCCATTTCGACAAACTTTTTTAAAAACCGCGTTCGAAACCAATTTTAACCGTATTTGAATTTGTATTTAAACCATAAGGAATTAGAAAAAACTTTCTATACGCAAAAGTTGCGCATTTTCCATAGCTTTCCAACGCTGTATCGTTTGCGTCAATCCGACAAACCGTTTGCAAAAAATCGCGAAAATACGTTCCGCCCAAAATTTCACCGTTTTTCAAATTACTTTTAAATCATATAGAATTAGAAAAAACAATACATATATGGAATATGTGGATTTTCACCAGCTTTCCAACGCCATCTTATTTGCTAAATTCCGATGAACCGTTTGAAAATTAAGTCCAAAATACGATTCACGCTTTCGGATTTGAAAAAAACGGTTTTTTCAAAACTGCTCTTAAACCATAGTGATTTTGCAAAAACGTTCAATATACTTGAAATATGGTTGTCAAGAGCTTTCCAACGATATATTACACGCCCCATTCCGACAAAAAAATTACAAAAAGTTTTTGAACTAAAGAAGACGATCTGTTAAACACAACTGAAAGCATCAGTTCAACCGCTTCGAAAACATCAGTACAACCACCTGAATCCGTCAGTTCAAAAAGGGTAACAGAATAATATTCTGTTACGCGTATATATATATATATATATATATATATATATATATATATATATATATATATATATATATATATATATATAACACATAGTGCTTGCCGAAGGAAAAAATGTAAAAAGGAAAGGTGATGATCACCATGACTCTTGTATAAGGGTAGAAGGTAAAAGATAGGCCCTTCGTAGAGGGAAGCAGAGGTTTTCATGCGCTTTGATGGTTGGATGCACAAAATCTTAATGCAAAAGAACATCACTTTATATTGCCTCATATGATAAAGACCTTTATTATGCAGTCCGTCGCTTTTATTTCTTCCATATCACAAGTTCGTATAAAGCTTATTTTCTGCACACTAATAGATCATGCATATTTAGAGAGCAATTTTATTGCTTGCACCGATGAAAAATTACTTGAAGGATCTTACTCAATCCATAGGTAGGTATGGTGGACTCTCAAGGAAAAACTGGGTTTAGGGATGTTTGGAAGCACAAGTAGTATCTCTACTTAGTGCAGAGAATTTGTCTAGCATGAGAGGGAAAGGCAAGCTCAACATGTTGGATGATCCATGACAATATAACTTCTATTCGGATATAGGAAAACATAACTCATTATGTTGTCTTCCTTGTCCAACATCAACTTTTTAGCATGTCATATTTAATGAGTGGTCACAATTACAATAGATGTCCAAGATAGTATATTTATATGTGAAGCCTCTCTTTCTTTATTACTTCCTATTAATTGCAACAATGAACAAAACTATGTTTGTCAACTCTCAACAACTTTTATTCATCATACTCTTTATATGTGAAGTCATTACTCTCCATAAGATCAATATATGTTCTTTTTATTTATTTTTATTCTTTCTTTTATTTAATTCCCTCAAGATCATAGCAAGGAAGCAAAGCCCTCAACTCAAAACTACTCTTTATTATATATCTCACGGACTCGATTACATAGATAGAGATCGAAGCAAAACTCGAAGCTAGATCATACTAAAACTTTATTCTACTAGATTAAGATATAACCAAAAGGATCGAACTAAGAAAAATGATAAAGATAAAGATCTGATGATGATACGATACCGGGGAACCTCCCCCAAGCTTGGCATTTGCCAAGGGGAGTGCCCGTACCCATGTATTTGTGTCTCTTTCTTCAGGGGTGGTGATGTGATATTCTTGGCGATGGTGCCCCTCAAGATGTGATTCTCCTCCTCGAGCTTATTATTTTGTTGCTTAAGATCCATTATTTCCTGGCGAAGTTTACCCGTGACGGATAGAGCTCCAATCACCCAAGGATGTTTCATAGCTGCGGGAGAAAAACTAACACTCTTTTTCATATTTTCATAAGAGAGAAATATAGAATTAGGAGGGATGACCGAGTTGGAATTGTTGAGCTCTGAAGTTCCTCCAACATGAATCCAGCTTGAAGATGAGAGGTAACTTCTTGATCCTCCTCCATGACATCCACTCTTTTCAAGTCAGCATCCATCTCTTCCTCTGTTGCTTGCCCAAAGTGGTTAGCTTCACTGTACGCTCTTGGGCCCGGTGTTGGGTGAGATACACGACTCTCCCTGACTGACTCTTGCGAAGACATCTTGCTCCAAATCTGCTGCAAAAACAACTAAAAACGAAAACATTGGATTTTGTCGTGGTACTGTGGTCAAAACCTTCAGGAGATTATATAATGATTTTTTACCAACCAAAAGAAGTATCGTGCAAGAAAACGAAGTCCGGAGGGCACACGAGGTGGCCACAAGGATGGGGGACGCACCTGGGGGGTAGGGCGCGCCCTCCACCCTTGTGGTGTCCTCGTGTCTCTTTCGGACTATTTTTAATTTTCCTAATTTTTTAAATATTCCAAAACGGAGAAAAAATGCTATTGGAAACGTTTTGGAGTCGGTTTACTTACCGTACCACATACCTATTCCTTTTCGGAGTCTGAAACATTGTGGAAAGTGTCCCTTATGTACTCCGGGAGTACCTGAGATGTAATGTTTGATTCTTTGACCATTTACCACCTTTGGATTTGTGCCTTCGGCGTTGTTGATTTTTATGGCACCGGAACGATAGACCTCCTCGATGATGTAAGGGCCTTCCCATTTAGAGAGAAGCTTTCCTGCAAAAAACCTTAAACGAGAGTTGTATAGCAAAACATGATCACCTGCATTAAACTCATGCTTTTGTATCCTTTTGTCATGCCATCTTTTAAATTTTTCTTTAAACAACTTGGCATTCTCATAGGCTTGGGTTCTCCGTTCATCGAGTCAGCTAATGTCAAATAACCTCTTCTCACCGGCAAGTTTAAAATCATAGTTGAGCTCTTTAGTAGCCTAATATGCCTTATGTTCTAGTTCAAGAGGTAAATGACATGCTTTTCCGTAAACCATTTTATACGGAGACATGCCCATAGGATTTTTATAAGCAGTTCTATAAGCCCACAAAGCATCATCAAGTTTCTTAGACCAATTCTTTCTAGATCTATTAACAGTCTTTTGAAAAATTAATTTAATATCTCTATTGCTCAATTCTACTTAACCACTAGACTGAGGATGATATGGAGATGCAATTCTATGGTCGACATCATATTTAGCAAGCATTTTACGGAAAGCACCATGAATAAAATGTGAACCACCATCAGTCATTAAATATCTAGGGACTCCAAACCTCGGAAAAATAACTTCTTTAAGCATCTTAATAGAAGTATTATGATCATCACTACTATTTGGAATAGCTTCTACCCACATAGTAACGTAATCAACAGCAACTAAAATATGTGTATACCCATTAGAGGAAGGAAAAGGTCCCATATAATCAAAGCCCCAGACATCAAATGGTTCAATAATAAGTGAATAGTTCATAGGCATTTCATGATGTCTACTAATATTACCAATTCCCTGGCATTCATCACAAGACAAGACAAACTTACGGGCATCCTTGAAGAGAGTAGGCCAATAAAAACCAGATTGTAATACCTTATGTGTTGTTCTATCTCCAGTGTGGTGTCCTCCGTAAGATTCGGAGTGGCACTTGCGAAGGATCAGTTCATGTTCATGCTCAGGTACACAACGTCTAATAACACCATCTACTCCTTCTTTATAAAGGTGTGGGTCATCCCAGAAGTAATGTCTTAAATCATAGAAAAAATTCTTTTGCTGGTATGTGAAACTAGGTGGTATAAATTTAGCAACAATGTAATTAGCATAATCAGCATACCATGGAGTATTATGAGAGGCATTTATGACAGCTAATTGTTCATCAGGAAAGCTATCATCAATAGGCAGTGGGTCATCAAAAACATTTTCTAACCTAGAAGTTGTAATCAACACTACTAGCAACCCACAGGTACCAATCTGAGGTTTTGGGACCAAGATCGAATACAAGAGATGAACTAGGGTTTGAGAGGAGATGGTGCTGATGAAGGTGTTGATGGATATTGACCCCCTCTCAATGAGAGGATCGATGGTGATGACGATGGTGATAATTTCCCCCTCCGGGAGGGATGTTTCCCCGGCAGAACAGCTCTGCCAAAGACCTAGATTGGTTCTGCCCAAGTTCCGCCTCGAGACGGCGGCGCTTCATCCCAAAAGCTTCCTTCTCATTTTTTTTCAGGTCAAAACACACCATATAGCAGAAGATGGGCATCGGAGGCCTGCCAGGGGGCCCACAAGGACGGGGGGCGCACCCTCCAACCTTGTGGCTGGCTGGTGGCCCCCCTCTGGTTCTTTCTTCGACCAATATTTTTTATATATTTCAAAAACATGCTCCATGAAGTTTCAGGACTTTTGGAGTTGTGCATAATAGGTCTCTAACATTTGCTCCTTTTCCAATCCAGAATCCCAGCTGCCGGCATTCTCCCTCTTCATGTAAACTTATAAAATAAGAGAGAAAAGGCATAAGTATTGAGATATAATGTGTAATAACAACCCATAATGCAATAAATATCAATATAAAATCATGATGCAAAATGGACGTATCAGGTAGTGGGGCCCACAGACCCCCTCTCCACCGCCTCTCAGCTCTATAAATACCAAAATATTCCAGAAACCCTAGGGGAGTCGAGAGATCAGAGTTTCCACCGCCACAAGTTCTAGAACCACGAGATCCAATCTAGAGCCCTTTTCCGGCACCTTGCCGGAGGGGGAAACGATCACGGAGGGGTTCATCATCCTCATTGGTGCTCCTCCAATGATGTGTGAGTAGTTTACCACAGACCTACAGGTCCGTAGGCAGTAGCTAGATGGCTTCTTCTCTCTTTTTGATTCTCAATACAATGTTCTCCTCGATGTTCTAGGAGATCTATTTGATGTAATGACTTTTTGCGGTGTGTTTGTTTGGATCCGATGAATTGTGAGTTTATGGTCAGATCTATCTTTGAATATTATTTGAGTCTTTGTTGAACTCTTATATGCATGATTGTTATAGCCTCATATTTCTTCTCCAAAAATTTGGTTTGGTTTGGCCAACTGTATTGATTTTTCTTGCCATGGGAAGAGGTGCTTTGTGATGGGTTCGATCTTGCAGTGCTCAATCTCAGTGACAGAAATGAAGGAAATATGCCCTAGAGGCAATAATAAATTTATTATTTATTTCCTTATTTCATGATAAATGTTTATTATTCATGCTAGAATTGTATTAACCGGAAACTTAGTACATGTGTGAATACATAGACAAAACAAAGTGTCCCTAGTATGCCTCTACTTGACTAGCTCGTTTATCAAAGATGGTTATGATTCCTAACCATAGACATGTGTTGTCATTTGATGAACGGGATCACATAATTAGGAGAATGATGTGATGGACAAGACACATTCGTTAGCTTAGCATTATGATCGTTACAGTTTCATTGCTACTGCTTTCTTCATGACTTATACATGTTCCTCAGACTATGAGATTATGCAACTCCCGAATACCGGAGGAACACCTTGTGTGCTATCAAATGTCACAACGTAACTGGGTGATTATATAGATGTTCTATAGGTGTCTCCGATGGTGTTTGTTGAGTTGGCATAGATTGAGATTAGGATTTGTCACTCCGTGTATCGGAGAGGTATCTCTGGGCCCTCTCGGTAATGCAAATCACTATAAGCCTTGCAAGCAATGTGACTAATGAGTTAGTTGAGGGATGATGCATTACGGAACGAGTAAACAAACTTGCCAGTAACAAGATTGAACTAGGTATTGAGATACCGATGATCGAATCTCAGGCAAGTAACATAACGATGACAAAGGGAACAACGTATGTTGTTATGTGGTTTGACCGATAAAGATCTTCGTAGAATATGTAGGGACCAATATGAGCATCCAGGTTCCGCTATTGTTTATTGACCGGAGATGAGTCTCGGTCATGTCTACATAGTTCTCGAACCCGTAGGGTCCGCACGCTTAACGTTCGGTGACGATCGGTATTATGAGTTTATGTGTTTTGATGTACTGAAGGTAGTTTGGAGTCCCGGATATGATCACGGACATAACGAGGAGTCTCGAATTGGTTGAGACGTAAAGATCGATATATTGGAAGCCTATGTTTGGACATCGGAATGGTTCCGGAAGAGTTCGGGCATTTACCGGAGTACCGGGAGGTTACCGGACCCCTCGGGGAGTATATGGGCCTTATTGGGCCTTAATGGAATAGAGGAGAGGAAGGGAAAAGGTGGAGGGCGCTCCCCCTAGCCCAATCCGAATTGGGTGGGGGCCGCCCCCCTTCCTTCTCTCCTACTCCTACTACTTGGAAGGGGGGAATCCTACTCCCGATGGGAGTAGGACTCCCGAGGGCGCACCATAGTAGAGGGTCGGCCCTCCCCCTCATCCACTCCTTTATATACGGGGGAGGGGGCACCCCATAGACACACAAGTTGATCATTGATCTTTTAGCCATGTGCGGTGCCCCCTGCACCATAATCCACCTCGGTCATATCGTTGCGGTGCTTAGGTGAAGCCCTGCGCCGGTAGCTTCATCATCACCGTCATCACGCCGTCGTGCTGATGAAGTTCTCCCTCGACACTCTGCTGGATCATGAGTTCGTGGGACATCACCGAGCCGAACGTGTGCAGATCACGGAGGTGCTGTACTTTCGGTACTAGGATCGGTCGATCGTGAGGACGTACGACTACATCAACCGCGTTGTCCTAACTCTTCCGCTTACGGTCTACGAGGGTACGTAGACAACACTCTCCCCTCTCGTTGCTATGCATCACCATGATCTTGCGTGTGCGTAGGATTTTTTTTGAAATTAGTACGTTCCCCAACAGTGGTATCAGAGCCAGGTTTATGCGTAGATGTTACATGCACGAGTAGAACACAAGTGAGTTGTGGGCGATAATAGTCATACTGCTTACCAGCATGTCATACTTTGATTCGGCGGTATTGTTGGATGAAGCGGCCCGGACCGATATTATGCGTACGCTTACACGAGACTGGTTACGCTGACGTGCCGCTGTGATTGGTGGCGGGTGCCGATTTCTCCAACTTTAGTTGAATCGAGTATACGCCCGGTCCTTGTTGAAGGTTAAAACAGTACGTACTTGACGAAAAATCGTTGTGGTTTTGATGCGTAGGTAAGAACGGTTCTTGCTCAGCCCGTAGCAGCCACGTAAAACTTGCAACAACAAAGTAGAGGACGTCTAACTTATTTTTGCGGGGCATGTTGTGATGTGATATGGTCAAGACGTGATGAGATATAAATTGTTGTATGAGATGATCATGTTTTGTTAAAGTTATCGGCAACTGGCAGGAGCCTTATGCTTGTCTCTTTACTGCATAAGATGCAAGCGCCATACAATTGCTTTACTTTGTCGCTATGCGATAGCAATAATTGCAAAAGCAATAGTTGGCGAGACGACCGTGTGATGACACGTTGATAAAGATCAAGATGATGGAGATCATGGTGTCATGCCGGTGACGATAGAAATCATGATGGTACTTTGGAGATGGAGATCAAAGGCACAAGATGATGATGGCCATATCATGTCACATATGTTGATTGCATGTGATGTTTATCTTTTATTCATCTTATTTTGCTTAGTTCGGCGGTAGCTTTATAAGATGATCCCTTACTAAAATTTCAAGGTATAAGTGTTCTCCCTGAGTATGCACTGTTGCGATAGTTCTTCATGCTGAGACACCACGTGATGATCGGGTGTGATAAGCTCTACGTTCACATACAACGGGTGCAAGCCAGTTTTGCACATGTAGAATACGGCTTAGAATCGGGGCTTCAAAGACATTTTGAACGCCACGAAGCATATGAGATGTTCCAAGAGTTGAAATTAGTATTTCACTCATGCCCGAGTCGAGAGGTATGAGACCTTTGACAAGTATTTTGCCTACAAGATGTAGGAGAATAGCTCAGCTAGTGAGCATGTGCTCGGAATGTCTGAGTACTACAATCACTTGAATCAAGTGGGAGTTAATCTTCCAGATAATATAGTGACTGAAAGAGTTCTCTAGTCACTATCACCAAGTTACTAGAACTTCGTGATAAACTATAATATGCAAGGGGTGACGAAAGTAATTCCCGAGCTCTTCGCGATGCTGAATTGACGAAGGTAGAAATCAAGAAAGAGCATCAAGTGTTGATGGTTAACAAGACCACTAGTTTCAAGAAAAGGGCAAAGGGGTAGAAGGGGAACTTCAAGAAGAACGGCAAGCAAGTTGCTGCTCAAGTGAAGAAGCCCAAGTCTGGACCTAAGCCTGAGACTAAGTGCTTCTACTGCAATGGAAATGGTCACTGGAAGTGGAACAGCCCTAGATATTTGGCGGATAAGAAGGATGGCAAAGTGAACAAAGGTATATTTGATATACATGTTACTGATGTGTACTTTACTAGTGTTTATAGCAACCCCTCAGTATTTGATACTAGTTCAGTTGCTAAGATTAGTAACTCGAAACGGGAGTTGCAGAATGAACACAGACTAGTTAAGGGTGAAGTGACGATGTGTGTTGGAAGTGGTTCCAAGATTGATATGATCATCATCGCACACTCCCTATACTTTCGGGATTAGTGTTGAACCTAAAATAAATGTTATTTGGTGTTTGTGTTGAGCATAATATGATTGGATCATGTTTATTGCAATACGATTATTTATTTAAGTCAAAGAATAATTGTTATTCTGTTTACATGAATAAAACCTTCTGTGGTCATACACCCAAGGTGAATGGTTTATTGAATCTCGATCGTAGTAATACACATATTCATAATATTGATGCCAAAAGATGCAAAGTTGATAATAATAGTGCAACATATTTGTGGCACTGCCATTTAGGTCATATTGGTATAAAGCGCATGAAGAAACTCCATGTTGATGGGCTTTTTGAATCACTTGATTATGAATCAGTTGATGCTTGCGAACCATGCCTCATGGGCAAGATGACTAAGACTCCGTTCTCCGGAACAATGGAGCGAGCAACTGACTTATTGGAAATAATACATAATGATGTATGTGATCTGATGAGTGTTGAGGCTTGCGGTGGGTATCGTTATTTTCTGACCTTCACAGATGATTTGAGCAGATATGGGTATATCTACTTGATGAAACATAAGTCTGAAACATTTGAAAAGTTCAAAGAATTTCAGAGTGAAGTGGAAAATCATCGTAACAAGAAAATAAAGTTTCTACGATCTAATCGCGGAGACGAATATTTGAGTTACGAGTTTGGTCTTCAATTAAAACAATGTGGAATATGTTTCACAAACTCATGCCACCTGGAACACCATACATAATGGTGTGTCCGAATGTCATAACCGTACTTTATTAGATATAGTGCAATCCATGATGTTTCTTACCGATTTACCACTATCGTTTTGGGGTTATGCATTAGAGATAGCTACATTCATGTTAAATAGGGCACCATCTAAATCCGTTGAACTGTGGTTTGGCAAGAAACCATCTAAATAGGACACCTTATGAACTATGGTTTGGCAAGAAACTCAAGTTGTCGTTTCTTAAAGTTTGGGGCTGCGATGCTTATGTGAAAAAGCTTCAACCTGATAAGCTCGAACCCAAATCGGAGAAATGTGTCTTCATAGGATACCCAAAGGAGACTGTTGGGTACACCTTCTATCACAGACCCGAAGGCAAGACATTCGTTGCTAAGAATGGATGCTTTCTAGAGAAGGAGTTTCTCTCGAAACAAGTGAGTGGGAGGAAAGTAGAACTTGATGAGGTAACTGTACCTGCTCCCTTATTGGAAAGTAGTTCATCACAGAAATCTGTTCCTGTGACTCCTACACCAATTAGTGAGGAAGCTAATGATGATGATCATGTAACTTCAAATCAAGTTACTACCGAATCTCGTAGGTCAACCAGAGTAAGATCCACACCAGAGTGGTACGGTAATCCTGTTCTGGAGGTCATGTTACTTGACCATGACGAACCTACGAACTATGAGGAAGTGATGATGAGCCCAGATTCCGCGAAATGGCTTGAGGCCATGAAATCTGAGATGGGATCTATGTATGAGAACAAAGTGTGGACTTTGGTTGACTTGCCCGATGATCGGCAAGCCACTGATAATAAATGGATCTTCAAGAAGAAGACTGACGTTGACGGTAATGGTACTGTCTACAAAGCTCAACTTGTTGTGAAAGGTTTTCGACAAGTTCAAGGAGTTGACTACGATGAGACCTTCTCACCCGTAGCGATGCTTAAGTCCGTCTGAATCATGTTAGCAATTGCTGCATTTTATGATTATGAAATTTGGCAAATGGATATAAAGACTGCATTCCTGAATGGATTTCTGGAAGAAGAGTTGTATATGATGCAACTTGAAGGTTTTATCGATCCAAAGGATGCTAACAAGTGTGCAAGCTCCAGCGATCCATTTATAGACTAGTGCAAGCATCTCAGAGTTGGAATAAACGTTTTGATAGTGTGATCAAAATCATATAGTTTTATACAGACTTGCGATGAAGCCTGTGTTTACAAGAAAGTGAGAGGGAGCACTAGAACGTTTCTGATAAGTATATGTGAATGACATATTGTTGATCGGAAATGATGTAGAATTTTCTGGAAAGCATAAAAGGAGTGTTTTGAAAGGAGTTTTTCAAAGAAAGACCTCGATGAAGCTGCTTACATATTGAGCATCAAGATCTATAGAGATAGATCAAGACGCTTGATAAGTTTTTTCAATGAGTACATACCTTAACAAATTTTTGAAGTAGTTCAAAATGGAACAGTCAAAGAAGGAGTTCTTGCCTGTATTGCAAGGTGTGAAATTGTGTAAGACTCAAAGCCCGACCACGGCAGAAGATAGAAAGAGAATGAAAGTCATTCCCTATGCCTCAGCCATAGGTTCTATAAAGTATGCCATGCTGTGTACCAGATCTATTGTATACCCTACACTGAGTTTGGCATGGGAGTAAATAGTGATCTAGGAGTAGATCACTGGACAGCGGTCAAAATTATCCTTAGTGGAATAAGTATATGTTTCTCGATTATGGAGGTGACGAAAGGTTCCTCATAAAGGGTTACATCGATGCAAGTTTTGACACTGATCCAGATGACTCTAAGTCTCAATCTGGATACATATTGAAAGTGGGAGAAATTAGCTAGAGTAGCTCCGTGCAGAGCATTGTTGACATAGAAATTTGCAAAAGACATACGGATCTGAATATGGCAGACCCGTTGACTAAACTTCTCTCACAAGCAAAACATGATCACACCTTAGTACTCTTTGGGTGTTAATCACATGGTGATGTGAACTAAGATTACTGACTCTAGTAAACCCTTTGAGTGTGTGTCGGTGTCAAAACCGGCGGATCTCGGGTAGGGGGTCCCGAACTGTGCGTCTAAGGCGGATGGTAACAGGAGGCGGGGGACACAATGTTTACCCAGGTTCGGGCCCTCTCGATGGAGGTAATACCCTACTTCCTACTTGATTGATCTTGATGATATGAGTATTACAAGAGTTGATCTACCACGAGATCGTAGAGGCTAAACCCTAGAAGCTAGCCTATGGTATGATTGTTGTTGTCCTACGGACTAAACCCTCCGGTTTATATAGACACTGAGGGGGCTAGGGTTACAGAGTCGGTTACAAGGGAGGAGATCTACATATCCGTATAGCCAAGCTTGCCTTCCACACCAAGGAGAGTCCCATCCGGACACGGGACGAAGTCTTCAATCTTGTACCTTCATAGTCCAACAGTCCGGCCAAAGGATATAGTCCGGCTGTCCGGAGACCCCCTAATCCAGGACTCCCTTAGTAGCCCCTGAACCAGGCTTCAATGACGATGAGTCCGGCGTGCAGATTGTCTTCGGCATTGCAAGGCGGGTTCCTCCTCTGAATACTCCATAGAAGATTTTGAACACAAGGATAGTGTCCGGCTCTGCAAAACAAATTCCACGTACCACCGTAGAGAGAATAATATTTCAACAAATCTATTCTGCCGACGCATTTTGCAGTATGACACCACACCACGGCCCGGTCATTATTCGAACGGTTTTTCACAACCAGCCACTGCACATATTGCGAGGCGGTTTCCTTGGCACGTCTTGTCGAAGCAGAGAGCGTGTCCCCTTATCACGGGATTCTCATCAATACAGTTGTGGGTAACCCAACCGCACCATCAATTACGGCGCTTGGGAAATAAGAGGCTTTACCAGGAGAGTGAGGAGGCACATCGCCTCTTCCACCCTTATAAAGGGACAAGGATTTACTCTTTTCACCCACGCCTTCTTCCCGATAAATTCCCTTCTGCTCAAGCTCCAACGCCCAAGCGCTCCTCTTCTCTGACCACAAAAGGTCTTCCGAAGATGTCCGGATCCGGAGCATGAGGCAAATGGATGACCTCTACCGTCCGATAGAAGAATATCAAAAAGCTTCGGAAGGCCGGGTACCTGGCCAAGAAAATCAGCCACCGTCTCCCGACGGCAGGACAGATCGTCCCTACTCCGGAACCCCACGAGAGGGTTGTATTCCTCCCTCACTTTGTCCATGGGCTAGGGTTTCCCTTCCACCCATTCGTTCGCGACATCATGTATTATTATGGGATCGATCTTCATGATTTGTCCCCTAATTCCTTCCTCAACATCTCGACATTCATTGTCGTGTGCGAGGCTTTTCTCCGCATTTCACCGCACTTTGGTTTATGGCTGAAGATTTTTAATGTGAAGCCCAAGGTGGTGGGCGGCGAGCATGCCGAGTGTGGGGGCGCCATGGTGAGCAAGATGCCCAACGTCATATGGCCAACGGGAACCTTTAATGATTCTATCAAGGAGTGGCAACAGCAGTGGTTTTATATCACGGAGCCGCGCGGCATAGAGTGGGCCGCTTCTCCTGAGTTCCGATCCGGTGCCCCCCTGTGGCTTACATCCTGGGTCAAGAAAGGCCTGGACTGGTCCTCGTCTGACGAACTGTCGATGCTCCAGATGCGTCAAAGATATGGGAGACAAGAACATCGAACTTGTCAATGTGGTCCAGGTGATGTTAGTTCGCCGGATCTTGCCTTGTCAGCGTCGTACTTGCAATTTATGGGAATTTGATCCGGCTAGGCACCAAACCTTGCAAGAGCTTTTTGGCTCCTTGCACAAGGACATCTGGAAGGTGCTTTTAAAGTCCAGCAAATCGTGGCCGGACTCCGCCGAGGACCGTGGGTACCAACTGTCCCGCCCGGCAAGTTCGGTGAGTTATCAAACTTCTCTATCCGCGTAACCCAAAGGAAGCGCTTAACGTATTTTATACAACGCTCCTAGGGCTGGACGAAGAAGGCGGAGCGGATCCATTGTCCGGCCCCGCTGCCCGAAGAACCGGCCATCCCACTTCTGACGAAGATGTTGGTTCCGGCACCTTACAAGGTGCCTAAGAAGACGGCCGAGAAGGAGGCCAAAAAGACCCGAGGTGGCCTTCGTCACCGCGGCACTTCGGACACAATATCCGAAGGCTCCAATGCCCATTCCGCCTCCGAAGAGGATGAGGAGGAGGAGGAAGATGAATCCCTTGCGGGGGGGGGGGGGAGAAAGAAGAGGACGGCCTCCATACACTTGGAGGCCGAGCTGCCCAAAAGGGGAAAGGCTCCTCTTCCGGAGAAGTCCACTGCCGCCGCCGCAACGGCCCAACATGGGATCCCAGGGCCCAGCCCCTGGTGAACTCGTAAGTGTATAAAATCCGAGTATGTTTAGGCGTCGGACTCATCGTGGCTTAGTATTTTAACCTAAGCCATATTTTTTGTAGCCCGGCGAGGTCCCGTACCAAACAATCCTCATCAGAGGACTTGCTGAGCTCAAATGCTATGGAGAGCGGGACGCCCCCGAAGGCCCCTTCCTCCAAACAGGTGCATAACACCAAGGCTTAGTCCTAGAAGGACACCGGCCAAGGAGGAAAGGAAAAAACCGTGAAGGCGGCGCCTGGAGGTCAAACCTCAGGGGCCGGATACGTGGGGGAAAAGATTCCCATGGGGGCTAACGGCGGGGGCTATCCTGAGTTCGGCTCCCAGCCGGATGCGATTCCAGAGACCTATACGGCTCCAGAATCAAGCAGGCAGCCACCTTCGGCTGGAGGGGGCGTGCCTGTTCCATCGGCGACTTCTGTCTATCTGGAAGTGTCGGATGCTTTGTTGGTGGCGTTGAAAGACGCCTCCATCGTTGATGAACACCATGCCCTTATGGGTGCGGTGATTGAGAAGATTGATCAATCGAGAGTGGACTGAACAAAGCCTGTATCGTCCTTATAAAAGGCTTTGAGGTATGTTTTATGAGTTGTCGAAGAGTGTCATAGTATAGATTGTAGCCCCTGATACTCTGTTCGGTGAAAGAAAGAGCCGGACAGAGGATCAAATTTTATGTTCGCAGGAAGACTCATTGAATGGCATCTATTTCTCTTCTGTTATAAGCAGGTGTCTGTAACGGCTGCTTCTTCTCATACTGTGGAGATCTCTGGGCTGAATCAAAGTCTAGAGCGGGCCACAGAAGAACTTGGCCAATTGAAAATGCAGTTGAAGGATAAACAAGGTATGCACAACTCGTGTTCGCGTTTATTGCGAATCAATTTTCAGTATGAACTGAGCTTTATGACTTGCGCTAGGGATTGTGACCAAAGTTGAAGCCCTTAAGAAGGTTGTGGCCGAGGCTGAGAAAAAGGCGGCCACTAAGCAGGCTCTTCATGAGAAGCACGAGGCCAGGGTTATTAAAGCTGAGTAGGAGCTACAAGAGGCCGTGAGGAAATGCGAGACCTTGGGGCAGAGTTTAACGGAGAAGGAAGCCGAACTCACCAAGGCGCATCAGGCCATAAGCAATGCCCGGGAGGAAACCCAAAGCACCCTGCAGGAGATCCAAGAGGCGAGAAAGATCGCGGCTGGTAAGGCTTTTTCCCTGTAGAGTAAGTATTTGGGGGAAAACTTATGTTTCTGATTTTGAATCCGGATTTCTCAGGGGTATTTGCCGAGCTACCTCGCAACATATCAGATGCCGCTCAATTCTACCGAGCCGAAGAAAAAATTGTGGATAAGCTCTTATAGTCGCAGTATTTGGCACCAAATTATCCGGTGCCTTTTACCGATCAGCTGAAACAGCTGGTCGAACTGCATAAGGCGGCGAAACTAGCCATGAAAGATTTGGTTATCCGGCTATGGCTGCCGAGCCGATTCAAGCGACTTCGCCGGGCTCATGAAGCGGCTCGTGGCGCCTGCCCTCAACAGCGTCATCAAGCGGTCGGTCTGCATAGAAGGTGCATGAATGGCCTTCGCCGCAAAGGTGCCTTTGGAGGAAGATGGATGCGAAAAGCTGATGACGAAGGACCGCCGAGGGGAAGGAGCACCGCAAACCCGAATTATATTATGAGAGTGTCTGAAAGGATCCTACCTTGCAATGGGCTATGCACCAAGGACATTATATTTCCATGAGTGCCAATCATGTTGTCCTTTGTAGTGTGTGAACAAGGTCGTTTATTTGTCGCCTGTTACATAAAAGTTTACCCTCCTGTGCGGCCGTTTTATATGTTAAACCTGAGAGTTGGCCAGTCGTCGGCTTCTGCTCCCACGTAAGAAGTACGGGGGTGTTAGGGATAAACCTGAGCACTCTTTATCCCAGTCTTGGGTCCTTCAAAGGAGGTGCTCAGCACAACGAACCAGGCAATCGGACTATAGGGATTTATCACTCTCACTTAGCCATATGAGCATTAGTATGGTAGGCGCAGCCCCTGGTGTTCGGAGAACCGTACTGGGGGCTCTATAAGCACCTGATCGGAGAAAGAACTGATCCATCGCACGCTGCATTGATTGTGGCATTATGCGGGAGAAATCCTTAAAGATTTTGTGACCTCTCGAACAGCTGACCAGCTCTCACCATATCATGACAGTTAGTTTTCGGCTTTCTCTACTGAGGTGCTCATCCGGAAGAACCGGGACACAATCGCAGTAGTTCTCCCAGTGCTACCTTAGCCGATATAGCGGAACGTAAGGTACCAAAACATGGGAGCCGGGCAAACCCAACTATTGACCCAAGACATGATTCGGAGCTGATGCATATAATGCTATAGGTTCGGGGTGCCGAGCTTCCATGAAGGTGTTCGGACTTTACTGTCGTGTTATGGGTAAAACGAAGCCCCTGGCATATTTTAAGGCATATTACTGTGTACGGATGCCACTTGATAGAATGATTTCAATAAGAAATAACAGCAGGTAAACATCATATAAATCCATATGTTGTATTTAAATAGTACGTCTATGCGTATGGGTACAAGTAATGTGATAAAAAAAGGAATATGATTGCGGAACCTGCTGAGACTAGGGGGAAGAGGCTGAGTGCGGATCCGTAATATAGCCGAATGGTCACTGCGGGGAATGTCTAAGTATTCCCTTATGCGTTCAAGCTGCCTCTGTGTAGCCCGTCCTGGTCGGCGCAAAGGTGAACCTGCGAAGGAAATGTTAGAAATATTTATGTGCCGGAGGGCGGTTGAGCCGCTGAGTACGGCATGTCCTGGCCTTCGCCGCAGTGTTTAGCTGAGCCCTGGACGGGCCGGGCTATCCTTCCGTGAAGTAGTTCGGAGTCCCTTGACGGTGTCCAGGAGCCTGGACGTCAGCTCGAGGTTCGGCTGCAAGGTGCTGCTCATTGATTCTGCTACTAAGGCAGTGGTGTATATGTTGGTGCCGAGGGAAGGTTCGGCCTTGCCATTAACCGTGATGACGCCGCGTGGACTGGGCATCTTGAGCTTACGGTAGGCATAATGTGGCACCGCCTTGAATCGAGCGAATGTGGTTCGTCCGAGCAGTGCTTGATAACTACTGCGGAAAGGGACGATTTCGAAGATTAACTCTTCGATACGGCAATTTTCTGGTGATCCGAAGACTACCTCAAGGGTAATAGAGCCTGTACAGCGAGCCTCCTCACCTGGTATAATGCCTCTGAAAGTGGCTTTAGTGGGTTTGATCGTCGAATGATCGATGCCCATCTTGGCGACCTTGTGTCTTGGTAAAGCAGATTTAGACTGCTACCGCCGTCCATAAGGACTCGAGTGAGGTGGAACCCGTCTATTATTGGGTCGAGGACTAGTACGGCTGGATTGCCCTGATTAGCGTTAACCGGACGATCCGTGCGGTTGAAGGTGATCGGCCCTAGTTTATATTGTGGGACGAATGGTTCTGTTGAGTCACCATCCCGAAGGATGCATATCCGGTCTGAGTTGGTAATTTGGGTGGTATTTACCACATTCACCGATTGAATATGCGGGGGAAATTTCTTTTGTCCTCCTGTGTTCGGTGGTCTGGGCTCTTCGTCGCTATCGTCGCTTTGAGACCCCCCTTCGTCTTTGGTGCCTACCCTGCCGGCTTGTTTGAAGACCCAGCATTCTCTGTTGGTATGGGTGGCTGGCGTTTCTAGGGTGCCATGAATTTGGCATTGGCGATCGAGTATGCGGTCCAGGGCATCGGATGGACGGATTTTTATTTTTGGGTGGCCCTTTCCGCTAACCGGACTTTGAGCCCCAGAACCCGGCATTAACTGCCGTATTTTCGGCGTTTTCACCATATTTGCGGCGCTTGTGTTTGTTGCGTCGTGGTTTGCCGTTGCTATCCCTGGCTTATGATATGCCAAGTTTGCTTGTTGTATTGGTACTACGAGCCAACCAGCTATCTTCGCCTGCACAAAAGCGGGTCATGAGTGTCGGAGGGCTGCCATGGATTTTGGCTTCTCTTGGCCGAGGTGCCGGGCGAGCCATTCGTCACGGATATTATGCTTAAATGCCGCTAAGGCCTCTGCATCCGGACAGTCGACTTTTTGGTTCTTCTTGGTTAGGAACCGGGTCCAGAATTTCCTGGCCGTTCCCCTGGCTGCTGAGTTATATGACTTAAATCGTCAGCGTCCGGTGGTCGCATATAAGTGCCCAGGAAGTTGTCAAAGGAATGCATCTTCCAAATCCTCCCAACTGCCGACGGAGTCTGCTGGCAAGCTATTCAGCCAATGCCGAGTTGGTCCTTTGAGTTTTAGTGGGAGGTACTTGATGGCATGTAGATCATCACCGCGAGCCATGTGGATGTGGAGGAGGAAATCCTCAATCCATACCGCGGGATCTGTTGTACCATCATACGATTCGATATTTACGGGTTAAAAACCCTCCGGGAATTCGTGATCCATAACTTCATCAGTGAAGCATAGGGGGTGTGCGGCGCCTCTGTGTCGGGCTATATCACGACGCAGTTCATATGAGTCTTGTCTGCTGCATTCGGCCCGGCCGGATCAACTTTTAGTGTATCCGGCGTGACGGTCATCGTCCCGTGTTGGTGCATGCCTCCGTGACGCGTATATCGATCTTGCGTGTTTTGCCCTGCTTTCCAATACGTCTCGCAGGCCCCGCGTGTTGCCCCGGGCCTTGGTATTTTTGTTTGCGTGGTGGCGGGGTGCAAGCTGAAACGCCTCTCTGTCTCGGCCACGAGGTGGCCGGTCAGCCGCATCGTACGCTGGTGATGTAGGTTTCAGTGCTTCCTCCTCGTGTCGGGGTAGCGACCTGCGCTTTGGGTAACTCCTGGAGGGGCGTTCGATTTCGTATTCCTCGGCCACAAGGACTTCGGTCCATCTGTCTGCTAGCAAATCTTGATCAGCTCGAAGCTGTTGTTGCTTTTTCTTCAGGCTATTTGTTGTGGCTATAAGCCGGCGCTTGAAGCGCTCCTGCTTGATGGGATCCTCAGGCACGATAAATTCTTCGTCGCCGAGGCTCACCTCGTCTTCGGAGAGAGGCATATAATTGTTATCCTCCATTTCTCCATCTGCTGCCTGTTCTGCAGGGCTAGCTTGTTCACCCTCCCGCTCTAAATTGTGGTGGAGGGGATTGTTGTCGTCTTCGGCACTATCCGGGGTGCTATTATCTCTTGTGTCGGTATCACTTTCTTTGCTATGACGGGACTTAGAGCGGCGCCGCTAACGTCGATGCTTGGGTTGCTTCTTGGAGGGGTCATCCTCCGCTGTCTTGTCGCCATTGCCTTCTTTGGGGGTATCCACCATATATATATATATCGTATGATGAGGTGGCGGTCCAGCTACTGGGCGGTGGTTCCTGTTCATCTCCTGCATCGTCGTCCATACCGTCGATGTCTTCGGAGTCGAAGTCGAGCATGTCGGTTAAATCATCGACAGTGGCTACTAAGTGGGTGGTGGGTGGGCAGCGAATTTCTTCGTCGTCCGCATCCCATTCTAGCCGGACATAGTTCGGCCAAGGTTCTCCTGACAGGGAGAGAGACCTTAATGAATTTAGCACGTCGCCGAAAGGCGAGTGCTGAAAGATATCTGCGGAGGTAAACTCCATGATCGGCGCCCAATCGGATTCGATAGGCACGGACGCAGCGGCTCGAGTCCGTGGCGGAGAACGATGGTTCGGCAACACAGCTCTCGTAAGGGGTGAAGTCGAGATCGGCTCTATCACCACCGAGAGTGCGGCCTCCATGGCGGGTCCATCCACCCGCCCTCGGATGGCGCAATTTGCTCCGGATTGAGGCGGAGTAGTTGCAGGTGTGATCTCCCAAACCTTTGTCCGGCGAGCTAAATCGTGCTAAATCGTGATCGTGCGGCGCACCTGACATGGGCTCGAATCCGTCGAAGATCAAATCTCCGCGGATGTCGGCAGTGTAGTTAAAGTTTCCGAACCTGACCTGGTGGCCAGGGGCGTAGCTCTCGATCTGCTCCAGATGGCCAAGCGAGTTAGCCCGCAGTGTGAAGCCGCCGAATACAAAGATCTGTCCGGGGAGGAAAACCTCACCCTGGACCGCATCGCTGCCAATGATCGAAGGAGCCATCAAGCCTTATGGTGACGGCACAGTGGAACTCTCAATGAAAGCACCAATGTCGGTGTCAAAACCGGCGGATCTCAGGTAGGGGGTCCCGAACTGTGCGTCTAAGGCGGATAGGAACAGGAGGCGGGGGACACAATGTTTACCTGTGTTCGGGCCCTCTCGATGGAGGTAATACCCTACTTCGTGCTTGATTGATCTTGATGGTATGAGTATTACAAGAGTTGATCTACCACGAGATCGTAGAGGCTAAACCCTAGAAGCTAGCCTATGGTATGATTGTTGTTGTCCTACGGACTAAACCCTCCGGTTTATATAGACACCGGAGGGCTAGGTTTACAGAGTCGGTTACAAAGGAGGAGATCTACATATCCGTATTGCCAAGCTTGCCTTCCACGCCAAGGAGAGTCCCATCCGGACACGGGACGAAGTCTTCAATCTTGTATCTTCATAGTCCAACAGTCCGGCCAAAGGATATAGTCCGGCTGTCCGGAGACCCCCTAATCCAGGACTCCCTCAGTGTGGGTCACATGGCGATGTGAACTATGGGTGTTAATCACATGGCGATGTGAACTAGATTACTGACTCTAGTGCAAGTGGGAGACTGAAGGAAATATGCCCTAGAGGCAATAATAAATTTATTATTTATTTCCTTATTTCATGATAAATTTTTATTATTCATGCTAGAATTGTATTAACCGGAAACTTAGTAAATGTGTGAATACATAGACAAAACAAAGTGTACATGTGAGATACCGATGATCGAATCTCGGGCAAGTAACATACAGATGACAAAGGGAACAATGTATGTTGTTATGTGGTTTGACCGATAAAGATCTTCGTAGAATATGTATGAACCAATATGAGAATCCAGGTTTCGCTATTGGTTATTGACCGGAGATGAGTCTCGATCATGTCTACATAGTTCTCGAACCCGTAGGGTCCGCACGCTTAACGTTCGGTGACGATCGGCATTATGAGTTTATGTGTTTTGATGTACCGAAGGTAGTTCGGAGTCCCGGATATGATCACGTACATGACGAGGAGTCTTGAAATGGTTGAGACGTAAAGATCGATATATTGGAAGCATATGTTTGGACACCGGAATGGTTACGGAAGAGTTCAGGCATTTACCGGAGTACCGGGAGGTTACCGGAACCCCCCGGGGAGTATATGGGCCTTATTGGGCCTTAGTGGAATAGAGGAGAGGAAGGGAAAAGGTGGAGGGCGCGCCCCCCTTGCCCAATCCGAATTGGGTGGGGAGCCACCCCCCTTCCTTCCCTCTCTCCTCCCCTTCCTTCTCTCCTACTCCTACTACTTGGAAGGGGGAATCCTACTCCCGGTGGGAGTAGGACACCCCAGGGCGCGCCATAGTAGAGGGCCGGCCCTCCCCCTCATCCACTCCTTTATATACGGGGGAGGGGGCACCCCATAGACACACAAGTTGATCATTGATCTTTTAGCCGTGTGCGGTGCCCCCCTACACCATAATCCACCTCGGTCATATCGTTGCGGTGCTTAGGCGAAGCCCTCGCGCCAAAGAGCTTCATCATCACCGTCATCACGCCGTCATGCTGACGAAGCTCTCCCTCGACACTCTGCTGGATCATGAGTTCGTGGGACGTCACCGAGCCGAACGTGTGCAGATCGCGGAGGTGCCGTACTTTCGGTACTAGGATCGGTTGATCATGAAGACGTACGACTACATCAACCGCGTTGTCATAACGCTTCCGCTTACGGTCTACGAGGGTACGTAGACAACACTCTTCCCTCTCATTGCTATGATCACCATGATCTTGCGTGTGCGTGGGATTTTTTCTGAAATTACTGTGTTCCCCAACAAGAAAGAGACATGACACGCATGTATTGTTGCCATTAAGGATAAAAAGATGGGGTCTATTCCTACATGAATAGATCTTGTCTACATCATGTCATCTTTCTTATTGCATTACTCCATTTTTTCATGAACTTAATACACTAGATGCATGATGGATAGCGGTCGATGTGTGGAGTAATAGTAGTAGATGCAGAATCGTTTCGGTCTACTAATCTTGGACGTGATGCATATATACATGATCATTGCCTTCGATATCTTCATAATTATTTGCTTTTCTATCAATTGCTCAACAATAATTTGTTTACCCACCATATGCTATTTTCTCGACAGAAGCCACTAGTGAAATCTACGCCCCTCGGGTCTATTTTCTATCATATTGCTTCAGATCTATTTATACAAAAACCCAAAAATACTTTGCCGCACTTTTTATTTATTTATTTTATATTGTGTTTTCATCAGATCTATTTATCCAATCTTATACTATTTAATCTATCTCAATACCGAGGAGGGGTTGACAACCCCTTTTACGCGTTGGATTGCAAGTTTTTGTTATTTGTGTGAAGGTACTACTTACATAGTTTGGTGGATCCTCCTGCTGGATTGATACCTTGGTTTCATAACTGAAGGAAATACTTACCGTTGATGTGTTGCATCATCCTTTCCTCCTCGGGGATAATACCAATGCAGATATAAGCAATCACCACCCCTCCCTATCCCTTCAACCTATATATATACTAGAGGATTTTGGCCTTTGAAGATACAAGTTTTGGAGCCTACTCTAGTTCTCTAGTTCTAGTTGATCCAATTAGAACTAGACCTAATCATCTCTTGTCCTTGTAATTAGAAGCCCAGTGTGGTTCTAATCTTCTTACTCTAATTCTCCAACAACGATTAGCTCTTGACGGCAAAGCGTTGTCGGATCGTGAAGACCTTACACTTGCAAACTGTGGAGAGGCCGTGCTTTCAGTCTTCCGTTCAAGGGGTCGTTTCATTAACGGTTCGAGGGACTTCAAGTACGATCTACACCGACTCGTCTTCTTCCGCTGCAACTCGGAGTTGGTAACGATCCGATCTGAACCATCATTACATTTTCATAGTGTTTCTGGTGTATTGTAGGACGTTTTTTTGTGTTTTCTAATACATTTCCCAACAACAACACCTTAATCCTCACCATTAATCCTTTGCATCTCACGATTCAAATTCACCCGATGATGTACTCCCTCCAATCGCCAAAAGAGGACGTACAATCCTCAGTGCGGCCATTAAGGAGAGAATCACATGCAGATTGGTAATTAGCATCTATTTAATACTCAATGATTAAGGAAAGAATCCCATGAAGATTGGTAATTATCATCCATCTAATACTTGCCAATTAAGGAGAGAATCGTATGTAGACTCATAATTAGCATCAATTTAATACTCGACGATTAAGGAGAATCGAATGTAGATTAGTAATTAGCACCAATTTTGACTTCCATAGATATTGATTTCATGCAAAACCAAAAACATGAATAAACAGAAATGCATACTAAACAAATATGTTAGTACAGAAAGTTAATATAAATTGGTATAAAAAGTATATAAAAGTCATAATATAATAGCATGGGACGATCAAAAATTATATATACATTTGATATGTATTAGTTTCCAACGGTCGGATTTTAAGGCAGCCGGTAAATTTACTTGAGCAACAAGTAAAGTTGACTCTCAGTTCGAAAGATTTCTCTCATAGCATAAAATATCATCGTCTCTGGCTGACAAGTAAATGTGTTGAAGCATAAAGAGATTTCTCTCAACTCTCATAGGACATGTTTCGGTTAAGCATCAGAATAGACATAAGTCTAGAAATACTTATACCCCTCTTAATAGTATGGTGGTCCTACGACTCAAGGAAGAAAATGAAATGGTGAAACAAAAGCCACGTCTTCACCTTGTCATCATACTTCACGGTTGTAGTCATTTCTTTTCATACACCTCACGTACCAATTGCTTTACGTTTGCAATCTTTTTAGATGCCTTCTCCGACACGCAATCTTCTCATAATCAAACTCTTCAAAATCTTTTAACATTCTCTGCATCGCAGAAGACTTTCACCGAAGTTTATAGTAAACTTCTCAGAAGATTATAGGAATCTTCTCGATACTCTAGGAACTATTTCCCTCTGTGTGCACTAGCAAACAAATCAGTTCCTCACTGTTTCTGACAACAACCTCCAAAAACAAAGGGCAAGGAATTGCACAAACAAGCACCTAGGATCATCCTGGTGATGCCTAACACACTCTTCTAATTTACACAGATTTTATAGTTTTTTACCATCGCATATGCTTTTGTTACACATGGATGGCTTGCTACACTGTTTTCTTTTGAACGGAATGGAAGGTTTTCTACATTGACCACGTAGCAGATGTAGTAGTAGCTGGCTCGGTCCATGGAGATGCTTCAAGGGTGCATCGAGCAACGACGCGTTTAAACAACCTTATGGTCCTCGGCGCCCACGTGACGTGTGAAAGCCTAGGCTTCTGCACCCCACGTGAATAACCTGAGCGGTCTGATTCCCGTAGATCATAGGGCTAACAAGGCGGCTGATTTTTCACGGTTATCAACTGGATGATGCCTATCAGACGCCTATTTTCGTTCATGACTGTAAGTTAGTTTTCCTTTGTTTTTTTTATGTGTGATTATTCTTTCTTTTTTCTTCATGTTTATTTTTCTTTTCCTTTTTTCTATATTTCAGATTTGTTCTTTAGTACATACTGAACTTTTTTTAGTATACGGTGAACATTTTTTAAGTATACACTAAACTTTTTTCATATACGATGAACTATTGTTTATACATTGAACATTTTTTAGTATATGATTAACCTTTTTAATTATACAATGAGCATTTTCTAAAAATGCACTTAACATTTTTAATATGCCGTGAAATTTTATGTATGCACTGAACCTTTTTATATAAACACATACTGAAAAAAGTTCTGAAATACTTTTTCTAATTTTTCAATTGGTTTTAAAATATTTAGCTCCATACAAAACAACAGTCGGTTTTGTTTGGAGAAAAACTGACTAATAAAAAACTAAAGAGACAGAAAAAAGTTGGCGCCACTGTGGGCCGGCCCATATACCCAGACTTTCAGGCGTAGCCTCGCCTGTTTGACGCCCATGGGCGTCATACAGGAGGTCTCGTCGTAAGCGAAACACATCTCCTGTCTGTGTAAAACTCACACACAGCACAGACCAAAAAAAAAAAAAAAGTCCCGCGCGGCGCCACCGCGACGATGCTTCCGGCACCTCCTCCGTTCTCCCACGGCGAGTTCGTCGGCGTTCTCTCCCGCTGCGCCACCCTCGCTCACCTGAAGCAGCTCCATGCCCACTCCGTCGTCACCGCCCGCGCCGCCACGCAGCCCACCACCTTCCACCTCCTCCGTTTCGCATCCCGGCGCCTCTCCTGCCTCCCCTACGCCCGCCGCCTCTTCGACTCCACGCCCTATCCCAATGTCTTCCTCTACTCCGCCATGCTCTCCGCCTACGCCGCCGCGTCCCCCGCGCAGGCGTACGCCCGGGACGCCCTCGCCCTCTTCCTCCGTATGCTCCGCCGCGGCCGCTCCGCGCCCAACCAGTTCGTCTACCCGCTGGTCCTCCGCGCCGCCTGCGTCGTCGGCATCCAGCTGGTTAGGTCGATCCATTCCCACGCCTACAAGAGCGGGTTCCACGCGCATGATGTTGTAAGGACTTCGCTGCTTGATGGGTACTCGAGGTATGGCTTGATGCTGGACGCACGAAAGCTGTTTGATGGTTTGACCGAGAGGAATGTGGTCTCCTGGACCGCGCTACTGTCCGGCTACACAAGGGCCGGGAAGGTCGGAGACGCGATTGTTCTGTTTGAACGGATGCCCGAGAGGGATGTGGCTGCGTGGAATGCGATGATCGCTGGCTGCACGCAGAATGGGTTGTTTCTGGAGGCTCTGGGGATTTGTAGCAGGATGGTGGAAGAGGGGTTCTGGCCGAATGGGACCACAGTTGCTTGTCTGCTGTCTGCATGTGGGCACCTTGGGATGCTGAAAATCGGGAAGGTGATCCATGGTTATGCGTGGAGGAGCTGTGTTGGTTTTGGCTCGTCTGTTGTGAATGGGTTGATTGATATGTATGGCAAATGCGGGACTTTGAAGGGGGCGAGGTGGATGTTTGATGAGTTTTCCGACAAGAGTCTGACCACATGGAATTGTCTGATTAATTGCCTTGCACTACATGGGCACAGCAAGAGTGCAATTGCTGTCTTCAGTGAGATGAGGGACTCAGGAATTGAACCGGATGAGGTTACATTTGTGGGATTGTTAAATGCGTGCACCCATGGTGGATTTGTCGATGAAGGGCTTATGTACTTTGAACTCATGTGCGATGAGCTGAGAATTGAGCCAGAGATTGAGCATTATGGGTGCATCATTGACCTTCTTGGTCGAGCAGCACGATTTGAAGATGTAATGAATGTTATCAAAGATATGAAAGTCCAACCAGATGAGGTCATTTGGGGGTCACTTCTCAATGCCTGTAGGATACACAGACAGCTAGAGCTTGCTGAGTTTGCTATAAGAAAATTACTGCAGTTGAATCCAAACAATGTTAATTATGTTGTGATGCTGGCAAACTTATACAGTGAAGGTGGATCCTGGGAACAGGTTATGAAGGTAATGGAAGCTGATGCAGGAGGATATGGGCAAGAAAGTGCCTGGTTGTAGTTGGATCGAGGTGGATCATAAGACACACATGTTTTACTCTGGTGACGATACTCATCCTGTATCAGAGGATATCTGTAACACTCTTGTGGAATTAGTGGCCTCAATGGAAATGTGCCTGGATTAATTTCTTATAGACGCAACAGGAGTTCTGCCTGTATAGTATTATGAGAAGTAGACATTACAGGCTGAAGCCTAAATAGAAGAAAAGCCCATGAGGATTGATTTGGATAGATTGATAGTTTTAGTTTGAAAGTCGGAAACTTCTATTCCATAAGTGAAGTGGGGTAAATTGAAAGTTTTGACCTAGGCTGATTAGGAGTTATGTTGGATGTACGCATGAAGGTGTTCCCTCGAACCCCACTATCAAGTTACTCCATGCCAGAGGTAGTACTTGTGCCAGTACTGTACTGTACTTCTGTAGGGACTGATGCGTTACTATTTCATAGCGCAATTGGTGCATAAGGTATGCATGTATTTTCATGTCATTCATATTGATTATTTAAATTATGAATGACCTTATATATTTATGTTAATCTTATTAATTGGTGTCGGTTTAATAATCAGTAGTGCTGCTAGCAGTCCCACATTCAGTCCCACGTGTAGCTTCCCTATCTTTTGTCTTCACTGCTGTTCTGTTGATTAGATCGATGTTCTGTGTTTCCATTTGTTAGCGACTATTGCCTGACAATCTGATATGCCATTTTGCATTGTGACTGGTGGAAGGTAGCGTACTACCTAGTTAGGGATGAAAATGGAGCGAAAACTTTCCTTTTTTTCAGAGGAAAAATGGAAACGGACAGGAAATATGAAAATGGAAATGGAAATTTGCAAAACGGAAATGGAAATGGAAACAAAAACAGAATGGCGTTTTCCGGTGGAACAGATGTGGAAATGGAACTTACTGTTTCCGTGAATATGGACTTTCTGTTTTCAATATTGGCCTATAGCTGCTTTGTAGCACAACCACCAAACAACACACAATGACACAATGAGCAGAATCGATCATTTAGGCCCAACTTTAATATCACACACGTACTCAACTAGATCCTATACGCAATTGTCCAGTACTACTACAATACTATGCTAAGTTGCTAACATAATCATATTATTTTGTAGCCATGTTAACAATTCATTAAATTTGTTTCTGTGTATTTCTCTATGATTCATGGCGTTTTTAAGTTCCGCTCAACGCCCACTTTTGTTTCCGTGTCCGCTCTGTATTCACTCTGTGTCTGTTTTCGGTTATCTCTTTCCGTATTCATTTTTGGGGTTTCTGTATTCGTTTCCGCATCTGCAAAAAAATATGGAAACAAATGTGGCAGCACCCAGTTCTGTCCGTTTCCGCTCCATTTTCATCCCATCTAGTATCTATCAATAGTAACATGTCAAACAGAAATTGACCGCCTCTATGGTGTTGAAACTTGTCCTCGATAGAATACTCACTCATTTTCCCCTCTTTCTTGGTTTGCCACTTTATTAATATGCATATCATCTTACTTCATACGCCCTCCGTCCGAAAATACTTGTCATCAAAATGGACAAAAAGGGATGTATCTAGAACTAAAATACATCTAGATACATCCCCATTTATTCATTTTGATGACAAGTATTTCCGGACGGAGGGAGTATAACCTACACTGATGTTCGATTTGCTTGTTCTCCAAACTTTTCTAGGATGATGACTCAGTTGATTTAGTGAAAACAGGATTGACTATAGGATCTCATGAGTATGTTTGGGTTAGTGCAACTGTTCAAGCAAGCCGCACATTTATAATCAGTCACCTAACCCTTTCTAAAGCATTGGTGGTTCTCAAAGCATGGTTTCATTGTGTATCGGCAAAACTTTTCAAAACATGGCAGACGGAAAAGATCACAACTAGTCTGGTTTGCGATGGCTTAAGTGAAATTTGCTTTTCTCTCGGTTCCAGCTACCGTCATGTCTATGACTACTTCAGCAACTTTGGCTGTTCTATCTTTTTCTTTTATTTAGAGCAATGCAAAGGAAGGTATATCATTGAAATAAAATGGTAACTCTGTCTGCTTGCAGGGCTGCACCTCAGATTTAGGGTACCTTTCCTAAAACTAACAGTAAGCCTTCCAACTAATTGTTTGCATGTAGTTTAATGACTAAAAAGTTTACAAAGTACTTATTGAGCAATTACTTCCACAAGTAAGACGAGATCCTAAGCAAAGGAAAATGAAAATCGAGTTTGGTACAGTTGTAAAAATGTGTTTGGTTAACCCTATTATTCTCAATCCTTGAGAAATATTAACGCTAAACAAAATACATTTCAATTTAGAAAGGCTAATAGATGAGGAGAAACACTGTTGCATTATTTTGGATAGGAAAAGTGAAGTGTTGAAGATATATTACTGTTAATTGGAGGGTCTAGTTAAAATATACACTTGTGTGTTTTCTAATTATATACGAGAACTCCGTTTTGTTTTGATAGGATATGTTGGATTTATACATTTATATAGTAGTACAAATGACTGAATCAAACTATAAAATTGTTGCTAAATTACTGGAAGCAATCAACTTTGCTGCATGCATTTTAATGCAGCAATAGCAAAGACCATGCTTGGAAGTTGGAACTATCCTTTGCTGATAGGTTAGCTTTGTAAAATATTCATGCAAACTTATGAAGTCCAGATAAAAAAATATGAGTTGGCAAAATCAGTTCAATCAAATGCAGAACTGTTACCCTTTGTGGAACCTTGCAATTGGCTGGGAAGCAAAATATCTTGTACCACCTATTGATCAACTTTATTATCACAGCCTAAAGCCTCTATTGTTCTGTAACTGCTACTGTTATTTACTAGTACCAATTTGTTAGATGCATGTTTTTCTTTTATCCAAAAAGTTTATTTACTCAGTCAAATTGCTGGTTGCCACCATTTTTACTTTCGTCAAGTTGATATTATTAGTAGTCGGCCATAGTAAGTTTCTGGTTTGTGGGCGGATTTTAAACATCTATGCTGGATGATTTTCAAAACCAACATCACCGTGCATAATGCTCCTGTCTCCTGCCATTGTTGGCCAGTTCTTTTGCTGGCTTTTCTTGGCTTCCAGGATAAGCTGCCCCCCTACCCAACTTATTCCAGACGCCCAACCAAATTTATTTTTTTAGAAGCCTACTAGTCAAGTCTTAACTACTAGGGTTCTAAAAGAAAAAAATTGGTTGGGCTTCTAGAATAAGCTGGGTAGGGGGCAGCTTACTCCAGCTTATTCTAGAAGCTAGCAAAAGGACGATAGAAGCTAAAGATGGAGTGTAGAATAAATGACAGAAGTTGTCTATACATTTCCATGCATGTATTTCAGCAGGTAATTCCATATTTAATCATTTTGTGGAGTTCTCTTAAACGGTTTTATCAGTTTCATGTAATCTGCAGTTTGAACCTATTAAGAAGCATTAATTTAGCTGCTGGAGTAGCCAGTTGGGATGACAGATATATGCGGGAAGTTGGAATCTGCTGCACATCACTGGCCTGAAAAGGCCATTATTTACTTGGATGAGAATTGTGGCGCCCTGGCCCTAACAATATGCTCTGTGCAGCAGTATGACTACATATTTTTGCGATAATAGATTTTGCTCTTTCTTAGCTTAGCTGGGTTCTCTTTTCTTATTTGATTTATCGTAAATTGAGGTATTCTCGTCCTCTCATCATGTCTCCACAACTTGGTGAAAAGGTGATTCTTTCAAGGGAAAAGAAGACCCAAGTTAGCGGATGCGTGTAGCTTCCATATCTTCCTGCTCAGAATGTGTCAAATGGCAGGATCGGAGGAGGACATGGGGAAATGAGCACCGAACATTGCCGTTGCGATCTAGACAGAAGAAATGGATGTCGAAAAGGATGGTGCAGATTATAGAACAAACATGCAAGGTACAATGCAGTGCACCAACAGCGCGAGACGGGGAATAAAAGCGCTCCTTTACACTCGACCAGAGAATCATTCCAGCGATGCTTCGCCATGTAAACTGTGAACCGTATGTTTCACCATGATATGATCAATCCAAAAGCAGATAAAATCTTCGATCCTTTCCTGTTGGCTAATGCCTGTAGCCGGCGAGAACTGACAAGTGCAGTTATCTCCTGGCAATTAGCAAGACTCCTGAATTATAATCTAGTTTTAGTGATCCATTCTACGTAGGAACAGGAAGGATTACACAATCCAAGTTCTGCTGTAAGCACAAAATAAAGAAAAGTGCATAGCAGCGAACAAGGGACGGCGTAAAGATTGTGCATGATGTGGTGTGGACTTGTGGAGTCGAAACCCAAAAGCTGGCATCATGGGCCTGTTTGGTTTGTGACTAACTTTGCCACATTATTTTTATCACACTTGTCTAACTTGAGATTCTTAGCCACACTTTGGCTTCCTTGGAAATCTTGCTACATTTTTTGTGTGAATGTTATGTGGGACATATTGCTCATAAAATAATCCAAAAATGATATACCTACAAATAGCCTACGTAAAACTTACAACTCAACTAATAATCCCCTTGAATCTAATGGGGTGGGGCCTGGGACATTTTTTCTTCCAATTAAATTATGCCAAGTCAGCTTCGTTTCCTAGTCGGTACGTAAACTCATGTAAATCTACGTGGGTGTAGCAAAGCTCAAATAATACTTGCCCTAGGTGTGGCTAGAACCAAACAGACAAACACACACCTAACTTGGAACTTGTCTAATTTGAGGTGTGGTAAAGTGTGGCAAGATGTGAATAGGAACCAAACAACCCCTATGGTACCAAGTTTTCCACTCAACAGTAGAGTACAATGGAGCAACGCAGGGAGAATTCCATACCATATCCATCGTCGGAACCATGATAATCTAACACCTTTTTTTGTGGGGAATCTAACACATGTCATACTCTTTTTTAAGCCACTTTCATGGCTAGGGAGAAACATGATAAGCAAGACTACAAACATCATAAGCAAATGTTCTTCGAAACGACAAAGGGGGGTTTATTGCTCTATCTAACAACGACTTGAGCATGTTGGCGATGCATCAATGGCAGAGGCCTATGTACTCAGGAATGGACTACTTCTGATTGTGGAATCGGACTACATGGATCATGGAAGTGATCAACACGATGCAGGAGGGGTGGGGGGGGGGGGGCTTCACACCCTCGGGAGCGGCCACCATGGTGCAGATTGTATCATCCTCTCTTCAGGACATGCTTTGGTTTCGTTCCTTCACTGTGTAACAGAGGCAAATGTTGTCTCTCATAAACTAAGGGGTTGTTTGGTTTTCAGCCACATATTGCCACACATCACCTTACGCAAGTTTGACCAAGTTACGTGGGTGTTTGGTTCTAGCCACACCTAAGACAAGAATTTTTTTATGAGCAGTGAACCCCACATGTTATAGACACAAAAAAGTGTGGCAAGATTCCCTTAGGCAAGCCAAAATGTGGCTAACAATTTGAGCAACTCAAGTTAGGCATGTGTGGCAAGTGTGGCAAAAATAATATGGCAACATAAAGCAAACATAGTCACAATCCAAATAGCCCCTAACTCCGCTAGCGGTCTCGACACCAACGTCTCTGTAGTTAGAGGAGTCGCCGACATCTCTTGTAAAGTGCCTGGTGGATGATGTAACTTCTTCTTTTTATTTGCAGGAAAGGTAGATGATGTAATTGTTCTTTAATCTAACAAAGTTACCCAAGTTTCAAAGGAAAAAAAAAAATAAGCAACACAGGAATTCCCTTATGCGGCAAAAGAGAATCTTCGTTTGAGCTTTCAACTCTAACATTTTTCGGTTTTGCTATTTTTGATATACCTGAAAAGAATTCTAGCTTCGGTCACCTTCTTCCTTCCTTCCTTCTTGCACGTCAGACCTTGTCGGAGAAGAGAGCCCCACTATCTATCTTAGGGGTGGGGTGCGGGGGATCGTCGGAGTAGTGGGATGGTCGGGGCGGTGGCCAGCAACCACGATGGGGGGAGGTTGAGGGGAGGGCGGGGCGACGAGGTGGTGCGCGGTAGCACCCGCCGGCCGCGGGTGGTGGAGGCCGGCGGTTAAGACGGGGCAAGCTGGGGGGCTGCGGGACGAAGAATAGAGGAGGGACGTTGAAGATGAGTAGTAGGATTTGTTTTGGGCCGTTCGATTAAGATCTAGGGTTCCTATGATAAGTGATTGATGGATGAAAAAAATTCAGGTACCTGATCGTATAGTCGATACCAACAATTTCTGAACTCCATTTCTTTCACAAAAGTGAAGCATCGGGCATCACATTGTTGAGGGGAAACCACGTTGAGATTTGCCACTACCATCGAGCTCCGCATGTCTCATTCTCATTGTCCTTTGGTTCCACACACGCGCGCATAGCTTATACACACAGAAAAAATAGGGGACTACTTCCTCCCGTGGATCTTATTTATACAATCACGTAGTAGTACTCACGTAGCATCAAACGTCGAGGAGTTCGAGACCCAACCCAACACAAAAAGGGCAAACATACCGAGGCGTTGCACTTGCACGCATGTCATTTGTGCGTGTGTATGAAATATGTGTATCCGCTATTACAGTATATATAAATCACTAGACCGAGCTGCTCGGGGACGTGGCGTCGGCCGCGACCTGCGAGGTCTGCGCTGACTTGAGCATGAACCCTCCGACGCTGCCTCCGGCGCCGCGGCCCGGCCTGCTGCTGGAGTCCTCGTCGGTGTAGGCGTACGCGAAGCCACCGTGCCGCGTCTGGTCCATGCCGGCCATCTCGTCCTCGGCGGAGATGCGCAGCAGCCCCAGCTTGTTGAGCGCCAGGAACAGCGGGCCCATGGTGCAGCTCACCCACGCCGCGATCACCAGGATCAGCACCACGTGCGCGCCCAGCAGCCGCCCCCCGCCGCCCATGAACAGCCCGTACGGCCGCCCCGGCGCGCCGTAGATCTGCTCCACGTACTCCCTGCGCGCGAACAGCGCCGTGAAGATGACGCCCCACGCGCCGCACCCGCCGTGCAGCTGCGCGCCTCCAGCGGGTCGTCGAACTTGAACCTCGCGGCCAGCTTGTTCAGCCCGATGAGCACCCACGCCGACACGAACCCGCAGATGATCGCCGCCCACGGGTCCACCACGGAGCACCCCGCGGTGATCGCCGCGAAGCCGCCCAGGAGGCCGTTGCAGACGTCCAGCACGTTCCAGTGCCCCGTCTGGAGCCGCTTCCCGAACAGCGTCGTCAGCGCCGCCGTGCTGCCGGCGAGGGTGGTCGTCACGGCCGCGCGCCCTACCGCCGACCACTGCCCGTGGATGCTGCCGGGCGGGCCGTAGGACTTGAGGATGGTGAGGAACGAGCCGGGGTTAAACCCGTACCACCCAAACCACAGCAAGAAGGTGCCCAGCACGACGAGCGACGCGCTGTGCCCGCGCAGCGCCACCGCTCGACCGGCGTGGTCGAACCGCCCAATGCGGGGGCCCTCGATGAGCGCGCCCCAGAGCCCGGCCACGCCGCCGACCATGTGGACAACCCCGGACCCGGCGAAGTCGATGACGCCGGAGTTGAAGAGCAACGGCCCCGACGTCCGGGAGGCGGAGGCCCAGCCGTCGGCGGACCAGATCCAGTGGGACACCACGGGGTAGACGAAGCCGGTGAGGAAGGCCGAGTAGATGAGGTAGGCCACGAACTGCGTCCGCTCCGCGATGGAGCCGGAGGTTATCCCGGCCGCGGCGATGGCGAAGGCCCACTGGAAGAGGAAGAAGCTGTAGTCGAAGCCGACCTGGGGAACGTCGCGGAGGCCGAAGAAGTGCTTCCCGATGAAGCCGTTGGAGGGCGTACCGAAGGCGAAGGCGAAGCCGAAGAGGTAGTAGAAGAGCGCGCCGGCGGCGGCGTCGAGCACGTTGGTGAGCATGATGTTCATGGTGTTCTTGGCCCGGACGGACCCGGCGCAGAGCATGGCGAAGCCGAGCTGCATGGCGAACACCAGGTAGGCGGAGAAAAGCAGGTACGTGGAGTCGATCGCCGTGGTGGTGTCGGCGAACTGGTTGCACAGGTAGTCCGTCGCGTTCGCCGCCGCCGTGCCCAGCAGCGGCGCCAGGTTCGCCGCGCACGTCGACATCTTCGGCCGCCTTGCTTCCCTTGCCTTATCGAATACTCTGCTGCTCAGGGAGCAATGGCAGGTGCAGAGTCTGAGAGGCGCGGCGCGAGATGGAGGTGCAAACGGAGCGGCCGGATTTATAGGCGAGACGGCAGCAGCGCCGGTAGCCGACCCGTTCAGATTCCGCCGGGACCTACCTGCCAGTGAATATTCATTCCTACGAGCTTGACGTGTGGGACACCCCTGTGGTTGCTTGTTGCTCTTCTGCTCCTGGTGGTTGATGAAACATGAAATTGATGGAATCCGAACTTGAATAAAGTACGGAACTGAGTAGCGATTTGGTGTGTGATATTGATCCGTATAGCAATTGTGTTTGTTCATTTTATTCAACAAATGGAAAACCCGGAGCTTGTATCAGACTTGCTTCTCCATTTTGTGTCGCTTTTGTATGTCAGATCCTTGGTGCTGTTCAGTTGATACGTGCTTATTCTCAGTCTGTGCACCCCTGATCTTCCCTGATCTGCCGTCGCCGGCGTATTGAACCGCAAATGTGCATGTGGGCGTCAATACGATTTTTTTAGATTCTCTTACTAACCATATCATAATAGCTTAGAAGCTTTCCGGTCAAATAGGGTGCCACAATTATCGTCGGGCTTCCCCACCAGCGATCAACCCCGATTTGTTTAGGCAGCAGGGCTCAGCTGAGAGACCGTGTGATATGCAAACGCAGCCATCGTTGTTGAGTATAAGAATTATTAAAGCATCTTCAACAGCCGCCGAACGCGGCCGCTTAAAAAGATTTCTTTACAGCCTATCATTTAGAAAACGCTACGGACAAATAATGGCTCAAAGACAAGGCTTAAAATTTAGCGACGCTGTCGCTTCCGGAAGTTCGCTTAAAATACAAATACGCTAACAATACATATTTCTCAAAACGATAAAACGATACATATTTCATAGATAGTAAAAACGGTACATAAATATTACTAAACAGTATAACGTAGTGAGTTAGGAGCCTCCACAGTGTTTTAAATCTCTGAACCGTCGGATCACTCTAATGTACGATTTAGATCAGCCGAACTCTAATGTACGATTTAGATCAGCCCTGTCGGCTCCAGGTCACCATGCATTCACGCACCATTTGGTGGGCCGCTGCTCCACAGAATGAGCTTCGGATTCTGTCCATAATCGGGCTGTCAAAGGCCCAGGTCCAGGCGAACGTGCATGTTTACAGGCCCGAGTTTTCGTTTGCTAGGTCTATTCCTCCGGAACTGCTTCTCTATTCCTTCGCCGTGATGCGCCGCCGCCGTCCTCCGCCCCTGTCGGCGAAGCTTACGCTCCGGCCTGCCTCCCCGTCGATGAACTTTACATGCCATGTATTGTCCTCCGCAGGCCCCTTCTTTGATGTTTTTAATGTCTTGTCCTGAAGCATTCCTTTGTGGCAGCCGCGAGCCTGCAATGGCCGCCTGTGCCTTCGGCGTCCATCATTGGTTGTCCTCCTCCTGCATCCGCTTCCATTCCCTTTCCTTTTTTTTGGGTTCGTCCTGCTGCGTGTCCGTGTCATTCTTTCCTTCTTCCCGTCTGGCCTTCACCTTGGATCTTCTTGTTTCAGGAATTATTGAGCTCAACGGTGTGAATTGCTCTGCTGGGTTTGGATTTGGCGCGAGGGCCACATGATGCTGCATCTTCTCGATTCCCCATGTACGACGCCCCATCTATTTTTCTTTTGTTTATTATGCTTTGTTTTCTTAGTCTATAGCAGCAGGATCAGGGGCAGGCTTTGATGCATCTTCGGTGATGGCCGATGATTGATCGATTGTTGGCTAAAGGAGAATTTACTATGTTTTAGATGTAAATGAGGTTCCGATCTGTATTTTTCTTGTGGGAAACATCATGGGAGTTTTATTAATAATTTGCAGGATTTCAGTATGCTAACACAAGATTTAGAAATAAAATAAGGAGAATTGTCAACTATATGGTAAAAAAAAATTAAACCAATGTCTCTCATAGTCCTCCGTTGAATTGTAATGTTTTCATGTATGGAAGAACCTTTTTTAGCAAGCTGGAAGAACTTTGGAAAATATGTTGACACGTTTTCTTAATTTTCCAATCAAAATTTATGCTACCCAGTGTGGTAAATTTAGGAACTACTACCACTTTACAGAAGTTCTATTAGCAGTGTTGGGTAACATGGATTGATAGGTTCTGGTGCCCAAGAATTCACATGCAGCCACTTCATGGTGCATTGTTCAGAAGCTAAATTTAGCCAGTCAGAGATATCAATTAAGCTTTGAACGGTAAGTACAAAATTCGAGAATGAAGGCAAAAAAGAATAGCCGCATTGCAATGGTAATACTTGGAGTTCTGGTTTTACCTTTGTTTAATGGTGGGTTTAGCTTTCATTATGTTATGCTGGAGATGACTTGTTTTTCTTTGTACTTTTGTAGATAAAACACCCTTTTGACGTTGGACAATCACCAGGATGGGGAGCTCAATGTAGGCAAGGTATATTTAAAAAAAGATATACAAGATTAGTCCAAAGAATTAATTTTTGCAAGTAACCCACTTATATTATTATTATATTTTTATCCGAGGTAAAGCAAGGACAATTTGTTCACTAAGGTCCATGTCGGTACAACCATTTGTACCCCGTCAAAAGATGGTAGAAGCATAGAATTTTACACGAGATTAAAATAATATTTTCATCGGTGATTACATGAAATATAAAGTAGTGTTTTTATTGATGAAACCAACTTATTAATAAAAGTATCGGTAGTATTTAAAATGAGTGGGCGCGGCAACGCGCGCCATCATGTTCTAGTTTTACATAATTCATAGCATAGATCGATAAACAATACATAGATAGACAAAACTACAGTGCAACTACATACTACGATGCAAAAAGGTGCAACTACACCCTACTCCGAGTCGTCCTCGTCCTCATCCGGACTGGTGTTGTCCGAGGTATCGATCCACATGTCCTCCCAACGAGGATCATTATTCCCAAAGATCGACACTCCACCTGCCTCAACGATATCGCACTGCGATATCGCCAGGGCCTTCTGCCGACGCCTGTCCAACCGCTCCGCGCGGCACTTTTGCCGTCCTTTCTGCCAAGAAGGCGTGCTCCGCCGCGATGTCCTCCAGGTGGCGCCGGCGCCACTCGGCGCCACTCCGCCATGGCTCGCTCATCCTCCTCGGCGACGAGGAGGCGGCGCTGTCGCCGACGGTGCTCCGCACGGTCCTGGTCCGTGATAAGACGAGGCGGAGGGGCGACGGATTGCGCCTGCTCGCGCGTGTAGACGTCGCGGAAGTTCATCTGCGGCGGAGGCCTCTCTAGGCGCCACGCCGCCGCTTCGTACGCGTGGGCGGCCTCGTGCGCGGTCCCGAACGTGCCGAGGCCGAGCCGGATGTCGCCGGACAGGATCTCGACGTAGTAGGTGCCGTTGGGGCGCTCGCGGACGCCGCGGTAGCCAGACGATCCACGGCGGCGTGGCGGCATGGTGGTGGCGGGGGCGAGGAAGTGCTGAGTAAATAGGCAATTTTTCGACTAATTTAATCCATAGATAAATCACTAGCATGGCATTGACTAAATTAACGACATACTGATACTGATATAAGCAAGCACGTACTACGCAAACAGTAGACACATCTACACATACTGCTAGTACTGCTAATACGAAAGTAAACAGGAGCGGGATAAACATGTTATACCCTCCAGTAGGCCATGCAGAAGCAGCCGCGGCGGTAGCGGCAGCAGAGGCGTCCTCGACGGCCTTCTTGTCGGCCTCGAGCTTCTCGGCGGCGGCACGTTCGACGTCGGTGGACATGGTGATGATGAAGGCGACGCAGACGTAGAGGAAGTAGTGGATCGGAGGCAAGCAGTCGCCTGGTCGCTCTCCCGTACAGGAACCGGGGGGGAGGGGTTTCGGAGACCTGCTCTCCCGTCGACCGTGTACGTGGCAGACGGGATGGAGTCACCGGCGGCAGCAGCAGCAAAGGAACGATGGTGGGCGTGCGCGTGAGCAGATGTGATATGTTCGCGGCGGGTAGGGTTAGGAGACACCGCACACTTATATAGGCGCAGCCGCCTGGAGAGACGTGGGCTCGACCCACGTCCGAGTCCGTGACAGCTCATGATCCGACGTCTCAAATCGTGGCCCAGCTGTCAGAGAACTCTCTGTTAGTGACTGGCAAAAATAAGCGCGTAGGTGTGAGCTCGGCTTGGCTCAATGCCGCAACCCGTGGCGCGTCGTGATGAGGCGTGGCAAGGCGGCCGGCGGAGGAGGAGTGCGCGAGGGCCTCTTCTATTCTCAAGCTCCAATAGCATGTGAAAGAACATCCCTTATAAAGAGGTCCAACTCCTCTTCCACTTCCAGGGTGGGACTAAACTTACCACCTCCACCTAGTGCCAATAAACCCACATGGGCCCTTAGAGATTTTCAGAAATTGCTATATGGGCCTTAAGCCCATTCCAAATTTCATCAATCCCCCACCAGATCTCGAGGGCCCATTGTGTCCTCTGTTCCAATTACAGTTTCGATATAACAGTGTTTCAGTGAAAACCTGTTAAGGTTGAACTTCACCTAGAGCAAGCAGCTACACTCCTTCACAACTGAACAATGGAATATGCCTTGAATTGTCAGTTTGGCGTAAAGAAGTTTCACCACATGTCTTACTAGTACTAGGCTGCCAAAGGCTGACCCCTCGGGTGGAGCATATAAGTCACACTCCTGGCCTATTCATGAGTTTACTAGAGATCACCCAAATCTCATAGACTGTGACCAGCAATCGGGCTCACATAGGTGTGTTCCTCCAAAGATTGCTCTATAGGATAGCATCTTGCTTACATAAGCTTTGGAACACATTAAGACAGTAGTCATCATACCATACAATATCGAGAGTATTGCATCTCCAACGGAGTGGGTCAGTATAGTTACTCTCCTCCGTTCATCACTGGCTTGTTTTCCCAGGTCCTACTTCACGGGATCTCCGAAGGTGTTTGTTGGGTTGGCATAGATCGAGATTAGGATTTGTCACTCCGAGTATCGGAGAGGTATCTCAGGGCCCTCTCGGTAATGCACATCACTATAAGCCTTGCAAGCAATGTGACTAATGAGTTAGTTAAGGATGATGCATTACGGAACGAGTAAAGAGACTTGCCGGTAACGAGATTGAACTAGGTATGATGATACCGACGACCGAATCTCGGGCAAGTAACATACCGATGACCAAAGGGAACAACGTATGTTGTTATGCGGTTTGACCGATAAAGATCTTCGTAGAATATGTAGGAGCCAATATGAGAATCCAGGTTCCGCTATTGGTTATTGACCGGAGATGTGTCTCGGTCATGTCTACATAGTTCTCGAACCCGTAGGGTCCGCACGCTTAACGTTCGATGATGATATGTATTATGAGTTATGTGATTTGATGTACCGAAGGTAGTTCAGAGTCTCGGATGTGATCACGGACATGACAAGGAGTCTCGAAATGGTCGAGACATGAATATTGATATATTGGAAGGTCATGTTTGGACACCGGAATGGTTTCGGATGAGTTCGGGCATTTTCCGGAGTACCGGGGGGTTACCAGAACCCCCGGGAGTTAATGGGCCTTCATGGGCCATGGTGGAAGAGAGGAGGAGGCGGCCAAGTGGTGGGGCGCGCCCCCCAAGCCCAATCTGAATTGGGGAGCCCCCCCCCTTTCCTTCTCTCCCTCTTCCCTTCCTTCCCCCTCCTAGTTGGACCAGGAAAGGGGGGAAACCTACTCCTAGTAGGAGTAGGAATCCCTCTTGGGGCGCGCCCTAGGAGGCCGGCCCTCCCCCTCCTCTAATCCTTTATATACGGGGGATGGGGCACCCCATAGACACACAAGTTGATTTTAGCCGTGTGCGGTGCCCCCCTCCACAGATTTTCACCTCGGTCCTATTGGCGTAGTGCTTAGGCGAAGCCCTGCGTCGGTAACTTCATCATCACCGTCACCACGCCGTCGTGCTGACGAAACTCTCCCTCGACCTCAGCTGGATCTAGAGTTCGAGGGACGTCACCTGATAACCCACAAGTATAGGGGATCGTAACAGTTTTCGATAAGTAAGAGTGTCGAACCCAACGAGGAGCTAAAGGTAGAACAAATATTCCCTCAAGTTCTATCGACCACCGATATAACTCTACGCACGCTTGACGTTCGCTTTATCTAGAACAAGTATGAAACTAGAAGTACTTTGTAGGTGTTTTTGGATATGTTTGAAAGAAAATAAAGAGCACGTAAATAAAAGCTAGGGGTTGTTGTAAGTAAAGAAGCAATAAAGTAAATATACCGAGTGTGGAAAAGTGGTGGTAGGAGTTGCGAAATTGTGCCTAAGCAATTGACTACTTTACTAGACCGATAGCAAGTTTTATGTGGGAGAGGCCACTGCTAGCATGTCATCCCTTACTTGGAATTCTATGCACTTATGATTGGAACTATTAGCAAGCATCCGCAACTACTAACGTTCATTAAGGTAAAACCCAACCGTAGCATTAAGATATATTGGTCCCCCTTCAATCCCGTATGCATCAATTTCTATGCTAGGTTGAAGCTTCTCACTCTTGCCCTCCAATACATAGTCCTATCAACATACAACTAACCCTATGGTGTGATCCACGCGCGCGCTCATATGATGGGCACCAAAGGACAACAACATAAACACAAGCAAATTAAATCAATCATAGCAATTCATCAAGCATCGATAGGACAACAAAAATCTACTCAGACATCATAGGATGGCAACACATCATTGGATAATAATATGAAGCATAAAGCACCATGTTCAAGTAGAGGGTACATCGGGTTGTGGGAGAGTGGACCGCTGTAGATAGAAGGGGAAGGTGATGGAGATGTTGGTGGAGATGGCGGAGGTGTTGGTGAAGATCGCGGTGATGATGATGGCCCCCGGCGGCGTTCCGGCGCCACCGGAAGCGAGGGGGAGAGAGCCCCCCTCCTTCTTCTTCTTCCTTGACCTTCTCCCTAGGTGGGAGAAGGGTTTCCCCTCTGGTCCATGGTCTCCATGGCGTGGGAGGGGTGAGAGCCCCTCCGAGATTGGATCTGTCTCTCTGTCTCTCTCTGTTTCTGCGTTCTATGTGCTGCCCTTTCACCGTTTCGTATATATATGGAGATCCGTAACTCCGATTGGACTGAAATCTTCGCCGTGATTTTTTACCAAAAAATAGCTTTCTTGCGGCCGAAGAAGGGTATCAACCGCCTTACGGGTGTCCCACGAGGGTCAGGGGCGCGCCCAGGGGGCCAGGCGCGCCCCCTGCCTCGTGGCCACCTCGGGCACCATTTCACGTTGATCTTTCTCCCAGATTTTCCGAATATTCCAAAAATAAGCTCCGTCCGTTTTTATCCCGTTTGGATTCCGTTTGATATGGATATTCTGCGAAACCAAAAACATGCAACAAACGAGGGCGGCACTGGGCCTTTGGATCAATATGTTAATCCCAAAAATAGTATAAAAGTTGCCAAAAAGTATATGAAAGTTGCATTATATTGGCATGGAACAATAAAAAATTATAGATACGACGGAGACGTATGAGCATCCCCAAGCTTAATTCCTGCTCATCCTCGAGTAGGCAAATGATAAAAAAGATAATTTTTGATGTGGAATGCTACCTAGCATAATCTTGATCATGTATCTAATCATGGCATGAATATTAAGACACGAGTGATTCAAAGCAATAGTCTATAATTTTACATAAAACAATAATACTTCAAGCCTACTAATAAAGCAATCATGTCTTTTCAAAATAACAAGGCCAAATAAGGTTATCCCTACAAAATCATATAGTCTGGCTATGCTCCATCTTCTTCACACAAAATATTCACATCGTGCACAACCCCGATGACAAGCCAAGCAATTGTTTCATACTTTTGATGTTCTCAAACCTTTTCAACTTTCACGCAATACATGAGCGTGAGCCATGGACATAGCACTATAGGTGGAATAGAATATGATGGTGGGGGTTATGTGGAGAAGACAAAAAAGGAGAAAGTCTCACATCAACTAGGCTTATCAACGGGCTATGGAGATGCCCATTAATAGATATCAATGTGAGTGAGCAGGGATTGCCATGCAACAGATGCACTAAGAGCTATAAGTGTATGAAAGCTCAAACTGGAAACTAAGTGGGTGTGCATCCAACTTGCTTGCTCATGAAGACCTAGGGCATTTGAGGAAGTCCATCGTTGGAACATACAAGCCAAGTTCTATAATGAAAATTCCCACTAGTATATGAAAGTGATAACTCAAGAGACTCTCTATATGAAGAACATGGTGCTACTTTGAAGCACAAGTGTGGTAAAAGGATAGTAACATTGCCCCTTCTCTTTTTTTTCTCTCATTTTTTCTTTTCTTTTTTTTCTCTTTTTTGGGGGCCTTTTTTTTGCCTTTCTCTCTTTTTTTAATTTAATTTTATTTTTTTCGTCCGGAGTCTCATACCGACTTGTGGGGGAATCATAGTCTCCATCATCCTTTCCTCACTGGGGCAATGCTCTAATAATGATGATCATCACACTTTTATTTACTTACAACTCAATATTACAACTCGATATCTAGAACAAAGATATGACTCTATATGAATGCCTCCGTGATGTGTACCGATGTGCAATGATCTAGCGTAGCAATGACATCAAAACGGACAAGCCATGAAAACATCATGCTAGCTATCTTACGATCATGCAAAGCAATATGACAATAAATGCTCAAGTCATGTATATGATGATGATGGAAGTTGCATGGCAATATATCTCGGAATGGCTATGGAAATGCCATAATAGGTAGGTATGGTGGCTGTTTTGAGGAAGATATAAGGAGGTTTATGTGTGATAGAGCGTATCGTATCACGGGGTTTGGATACACCGGCGAAGTTTGCACCAACTCTCAAAGTGAGAAAGGGCAATGCATGGTACCGAAGAGTCTAGAAATGATGGAAGGGTGAGAGTGCGATAATCCATGGACTCAACATTAGTCATAAAGAACTCACATACTTATTGCAAAAATCTATTAGTCATCGAAACAAAGTACTACGCGCATGCTCCTAGGGGGATAGATTGGTAGGAAAAGACCACCGCCACTCATAAGGAAGACAATCAATAAATACCTCATGCTCCAACTTCGTTACATAACGGTTCACCATACGTGCATGCTACGGGAATCACAAACCTCAACACAAGTATTTCTACAATCCACAACCACCCACTAGCATGACTCTAATATCACCATCTTTATATCGCAAAACTATTGCAAGGAATCAAACATATCATATTTAGTGATCTACAAGTTTATGTAGGATTTTATGACTAACCATGTGAATGACCAGTTCATGTCATCTCTCTAAATAGATATAAGTGAAGCAAGAGAGTTTAATTCTTTCTACAAAAGATATGCCCGCGCTCTAACAATTATAAGTGAAGCAAAAGAGCATTTTACAAATGGTGGTTGTCTATGTAAAGAGAAACAGGCAATCCAAACTTCAAATGATATAAGTGAAGCACAAAGAGCATTCTATAAATCAACCAAGGATTATATCATACCAGCATGGTGCATAAAAGAAAAATGAAAACTAAATGCAAAAGACGCTCCAAGATTTGCACATATCGCATGAACGAAACGAATCCGAAAACATACCCATACTTGTTGAAGAAAGAGGGGATGCCTTCCAGGGCATCCCCAAGCTTAGACGCTTGAGTCTCCTTGAATATTTACTTGAGGTGCCTCGGGCATCCCCAAGCTTGAGCCCTTGCCTCTCTTCCTTCTTCTCACATCGAAACCTTCTCGATCATCGAACACTTCATCCACACAAAACTTCAACAAAAAACTCGGTAAGATCCGTTAGTATAATAAAGCAAATCACTACTCTAAGTACTGTTGCAAACCAATTCATGTTTTGTTTTTGCATTGTGTCTACTGTAATATAGCTTTTCCATGGCTTAACCCACTGATATAAATCGTAGTTTCATCAAAACTAGCAAACAAACTATGCATCAAAAACAGAATCTGTCTAAAACAGAACAGTCTGTAATAATCTGAAAATTCACCTTACTTATGATACTTAAACAATTCTGCCAAAATTAGGAAAAATAAACAATTTGTACAGCAAGACATTTCAAAAAGAATTAGAACCATTTGACGTTCCAGTAAAAAATTAAAATTCGCGCACTATAGCCAAAGTTTGTGTCCTGCACCGCACAAACCAACAAGCATTGTAAACATCCTAAAGGCAAACCTTGGAACATTATTTTTATTCTTAAACTTTATAAAAGCACACAACAGAAATAAATGACTCTCTAAAACTTCCGGGTTGTCTCCCTGGCAGCGCTTTCTTTAAAGCCATTAAGCTAGGCATATAGTGCTCAAGTAGTGAATCCACCCGAATCCCAAGGTATATCAAAGCCAATTTTAATTAACAATGATTTAGCATTTAATAGTGAGCACAAAGTAACATATATCAAGCAATGACGAAGTCTAACTGTCTTCCTATGCATCGGCATGTCATAAAAGAACAATTCATGCGCACCTAGTAAAGGCCAATGCATAGTACAAACAGTTTCTTGCAATTTTATCATGTTGGAAACATAGAGAGGTGGAGATATAGTTCCTCTCTCATAATAATTGCAAATAGGAGCAGCAAGCACATGCATATTATATTCATCAAAATCATCATGTGCAATGGTAAAATGCAACCCATCAATATAATCCTTAATAAGGGCAAACTTCTCCGATATAGTGTAGTCGGGAGAATTCAAAAAGATAATAAGACTATCATGTGTGGGTGCAATAGCACCAATTTCATGTTTAACATAAGGAAATATAGCAAGTTCATCTCCATAAGCATAATTCACATTGGCATCTTGGCCACAAGCATAGCAAGCATCATCAAAAAGGGATATTTCAAGAGAATCAACGGGACCATAATAGTCATCATAACAATCATCCTTCGGTAAGCACGAAGAGGAATTAAACAATGTATGAGTTGAAGAGTTACTCTCATCAGAAGGTGGGCAAGGGTGATCAGTTCGCTCTTTCTCCTTTTGTTCTTCGCTCTCCTCCTCATCTTTTTCATCCAATGAGCTCACATTTTCATCAATTAGTCTCTTCTTGGACAGCAGGGTAATCCTCAAGATATGGTTCAACATAGGCATCAGAAGCATAATTATCATAGCAATATTTAAGTATGGCAAAATTTACAGATTTGTGAAAAGTAGCATCATACGTTTCAATCAAAGAAGCAATTTCGTAAGCACCCTTAAAAGCAACAAATCTTCAATTTGTTGAATATCATAGTAACTGTAAACACCTTTAGCATACGAAGATAAGATTCCATTATCAATAAACTCACATTGGTAGGGAAGGTGTTTCTTAGGGTTTTCAGAACAGCAAGTAACATCATATATTTCATATAAATTACAAGCATAGCATTGCAAACGATGAATTTGACCCAATAGAATTTTCCCTTTTTCAGATATTCAGTGTCGCACATAACAAGCATGCTCATCTAAAGATTTGCCCTCAACTAAGCTAGTTGGGGTTTCAGTACGAGCACATAGGGAACGAAGATGATCCAAGTAAAAAGCTTCAGGAGTGTGATAGATTTTGAGTGCTTCTTCAACCATTGGCTCAGTAGGTACAACTAATTTTTTTGGTATTTTGCGTTTCCTACCCATAACTAAAGATAGAAAACAACTAAGAACAGCAAATAAAAATTACTTAGTAATAAAGCAGAAAAGCACACACGAGAATATTCACCCCATGCTATAACTCCCCGGCAACGGCGCCAGAAAAAGGTCTTGATAACCCACAAGTATAGGGGACCACAACAGTTTTCGATAAGTAAGAGTGTCGAACCCAACGAGGAGCTAAAGGTAGAACAAATATTCCCTCAAGTTCTATCGACCACCGATATAACTCTACACACGCTTGACGTTCGCTTTACCTAGAACAAGTATGAAACTAGAAGTACTTTGTAGGTGTTTTTGGATAGGTTTGCAAGAAAATAAAGAGCACATAAATAAAAGCTAGGGGCTGTTGTAAGTAAAGATGCAATAAAGTAAATATAGCGAGTGCGGAAAAGTGGTGGTAGGAATTGCGAAATTGTCCCTAAGCAATTGACTACTTTACTAGACCGATAACTATGTGGGAGAGGCCACTGCTAGCATGTCATCCCTTACTTGGAATTCTATGCACTTATGATTGGAACTATTAGCAAGCATCCACAATTACTAACGTTCATTAAGGTAAAACCCAACCATAGCATTAAGATATATTGGTCCCCCTTCAATCCCGTATGCATCAATTTCTATGCTAGGTTGAAGCTTCTGTCACTCTTGCCCTCCAATACATAGTCCTATCAACATACAACTAACCCTATGGTGTGATCCACGGCAGCTCATATGATGGGCACCAAAGGACAGCAACATAACCACAAGCAAATTAAATCAATCATAGCAATTCATCAACCATCGATAGGACAACGAAAATCTACTCAGACATCATAGGATGGCAACACATCATTGGATAATAATATGAAGCATAAAGCACCATGTTCAAGTAGAGGGTACAACGGGTTGCGGGAGAGTGGACCACTGTAGATAGAAGGGGGAAGGTGATGGAGATGTTGGTGGAGATGGCGGAGGTGTTGGTGAAGATCGCGGTGATGATGATGGCCCCGGCGTGCCCGACGCCATCGAAGCGAGGGGAGAGAGCCCCCCTCCTTCTTCTTCTTCGTTGACCTTCTCCCTAGGTGGGAGAAGGGTTTCCCCTCTGGTCCATGGTCTCCATGGCGTGGGAGGGGCGAGAGCCCCTCCGAGATTGGATCTGTCTCTCTCTGTTTCTGCGTTCTGTCTGCTGCCCTTTCACCGTTTCGTATATATATGGAGATCCGTAACTCCGATTGGATTGAAACCTTCGCCGTGAATTTTTTACCAAAAATTAGCTGTCTTGCGGCCGAAGAAGGGCATCAACCGCCTTTACGGGTGGCCCAAGAGGGTGGCCGGGCGCGCCAGGGCGCGCCCGCCTCGTGGCCACCTCGGGCACCGTTTCACGTTGATCTTTCTCCCAGATTTTTCAAATATTCCAAAAATAAGCTCCGTCCGTTGTTATCCCGTTTGGATTCTGTTTGATATGGATATTCTGCGAAACCGAAAACATGCAACAAACATGAACTGGCACTGGGCACTGGATCAATATGTTAGTCCCAAAAATAGTATAAAAAGTTGCCAAAAAGTATGTGAAAGTTGCATAATATTGGCATGGAACAATCAAAAATTATAGATACGACGGAGACGTATCATCACCGAGCTGAACGTGTGCAGATCGCGGAGGTGCCGTGCGTTCGGTACTTGATCGATTGGATCACGAAGACGTTCAACTACATCAACCGCGTTACTTAACGCTTCTGCTTTCGGTCTACGAGGGTACGTGGACACACTCTCCCCGCTTGTTTCTATGCTTCTCCTAGATAGATCTTGCGTGATCGTAGGATTTTTTTTAAATAATACGTTCCCCAACAGTGGCATCCGAGCCGGGTCTATGCGTAGATGTTATATGCACAAGTAGAACACAAAGAGTTGTGGGCGATAATAGTCATACTGCTTACCATTATGCCATACTTTGATTCGGCGGTATTGTTGGATGAAGCGGCCCAGACCGACATTACATGACCGCATTCATAAGACTGGTTCTACCACCGTGCTTTGCACACATGTGGCTAGTGGGTGTCTGTTTCTCCAACTTTAGTTGAATCGAGTGTGACTACGCCCGGTCCTTGTTGAAGGTTAAAACAACACACTTGACGAGAAATCGTTGTGGTTTTGATGCGTAGGTAAGAACGGTTCTTGCTAAAGCCCGTAGCAGCCACGTAAAATTTGCAACAACAAAGTAGAGGACGTCTAACTTGCTTTTGCAGGGTATGCTGTGATGTGATATGGTCAAGACATGATGATATATAAATTGTTGTATGAGATGATCATGTTTTGTAACAGTTATCTAATCGGCAGGAGCCATATGGTTGTCGCTTTATTGTATGAAATGCAATCGCCATGTAATTTCTTTACTTTATGTAGCGACCAGACCTCAAACAGTCTGATCTCTGTGCATAAGTGTCATCCCTGGATCGGTAATGCTGACACACCACGATTACTCGAAGGATTTATAACAAAGTAGCAATCACACACTTATTACATCGAATGTCTCAAAAGAGAACTTGTTACAATAAATATGGCTTAAGGCCATCTAATACGATAACAACGGAAGGCTTGGAAGATAAAGTGAGTCCATCAACTCCAACGGCATCACTGAGTGAAAGACCATGACCTAAGGCTCCTTACTCGTCATCTGAAAAGACTGCAACATGATACGTTGCAGCCGAAACGGGTCAAAGACATGGAATATGCTGGCAATGTAACACAAGAGAGTAATGAACAGAATAATGCTATCACTACATGCATATATGGCTGGTGGAGGCTATATGGTTAATATGTTTTTGCGAAAAGCCATTTTTTCCCTACTGCAAAGGAATATGTTTTATTTAACTATCATGGTGGTTGATAAACATTGAGAAGGTAAACCCCCTCTCAATCCCAATTAAAAGTAATTAACAATAACCCATCAAATTAAATTAAGTAACGTGATGAGATCCACATGATAATCCATGAACCAGATACTCAGGAAATCCTAACCGGGGACACGGCTAACCATGAGTAGTTTGTACACTCTGCAGAGGTTTGCGCACTTTTCCCCAAAAGACTCGATCTCCTCCATTTGATTTCTCGCACTACCTGATGTTTGAGAAACGGATGACCGAGACATAGTCTTTCAGAAGTGTTAGCACCTTACGATGGGTAGACCGTACCACCTACATCCCCTACATCTGCTAGTCTACCACTGTAAGAGTTCACACGACTTAATCAACTATGCTAGAGCCCATAATAGCTTGTGGCTACACACGGAAGTTTCTAGTATGAATGATCTCATGATCCCTTTGAGCCTGGGTGGCGGTCCATAGGAGAATCACACGCACTCGGATTTCCAAAAATACAGGCAATCACTGGAAAACCCAGGTGCCTCAATCCACCCAGATGTGTATTTAAGTTGCCACCTTAAGTTGAACCATTAAATAACAATCTCACATCTGTCATGGAACACACTCAAACCCAATCCACGTCTACGAGCATAACATAGCAATATAAGCATAACGTAGAAATAACTCCCAGGGTTTGATAATAAACAGGTGAATAGGTACTACCTCAACTACTACCCAAACCCCCAATTTAATTCAGATCCTAACATGCAATTGTTTGAGGATTGATCTAATGCAATAAAACTGGGTAGTAAAGGTATGATCAAAGTGTTACTTGCCTTGCTGATGATCCGAGAAACCTAGAGACTCGTAGTAGCACGCTTCGCACTCCGAGTACTCTATCACAAACAAACAAGCATACAATAAGCAATCAAGCAAGGGCACGGGTAAAACTCAAATAAGAGATCTAACCAGAAAGTTCAACTTAAGAACTCCGGTTTGCAAAAAGAATCAAATCAAATGAAGCAACAAAACTCAAACGACGAAAGAAACAAGCTTCGTTTACTATTCTGGACTAAAGTCAAATTTTACAGTAGCAAAAACTTGTTTAAATTGGTTAAAAGGAAAGAGGGTTTCGATACGAAACTCTAGGCACTTGAACCGCCTGATTCCGATAAACGAGCGAAAAGTTATACTAAAACGAAATTCGGATCAGAAATCGCGATCGAAAATAATCGCGGAAAATCCAAGAAAAAGAAAAAACTGACGAACAGGCTAACGAACGAACGTTCGCTGTCTGCGGCTAATCGGTGAAAACCGTTCGTTAAAACGAACTAGCGAACGGGCGTTCGCTAAATAACTAAACCGAACAAAAATAAAAAAACGATCTAAAAAAATAAACCGCGGATTCTAAAGAAAACCCGATCGGTTTTTTCGTAGAAAACCGACGGCGGCGGTTAGCGGCAATGACGGCGCGGCTTTCGAAAGTCGGTATGGCCTCGGCGGCTAGGGTTTGAGGCGAAGTGCGGGTGATGAGGTTGGCTCCCGGCTAATAAGGCCGGCCGGGCCGAGAGTCCTAGACGGACACGGCCCGATTAGGTCGGTTTGCGTTTTTTAACAATTCGGACGTGCAGAAAAAGAAAGAAAAGAAATACTAAACGAACTCCAAAAATCCCAAAATAAATTTTTCCCGTCCTCTAAAAATAAGCCGGACAAGGTGAACATTTATTTGGGCCTAAAATGCAATTTTGAAAAACGCACATTTTTCCTAATTCAAATAAAACAGCGATAAAACTCTGAATAAAAATCTTATTTGATTTTAATATTAAATCTCTGTTATTTCTTTATTTTGAGGAAGTCATTTTATCCTCTCTCTTTTATTTCTAGTAAAAGAAATATTTCGGAGAAATAAAATTAAAATCAAACGATCCTCTTTTCATAATTCGAGAAAAACTCAAATATGAAAATAACGAAATCCCCAACTCTATCCGTGGGTCCTTGAGTTGCTTAAAATTTCTAGGATCAACCAAAATGCAATAAAAATATGATATGCAATGATGATCTAATGCATAACATTCCAAATTGAAAATTTGGGATGTTACAAACCTACCCCCCTTAAGATGAATCTCGCCCTCGAGATTCGGGTTGGCTAGAAAATAGGTGAGAGTGGTCCTTCTGTAGGTCTTCCTCTCGTTCCCAAGTGGCTTCATCTTCGGTATGGTGACTCCACTGAACCTTGCAAAACTTGATAACCTTGTTGCGCGTAACTCGGCTGGCAAACTCGAGTATCTTGACTGGTTTCTCCTCATATGTCAAATCACTATCCAACCGTATCGCTTAAAGCGGCACTGTATCTCTTAGAGGAATATCAGCCATCTCCGCGTGGCACTTCTTTAATTGAGAAACGTGGAACACATCGTGAACTCCGGACAATCCTTCGGGTAATTCCAACTTGTAAGCCACTTCTCCCATACGTTCCAAAACTCTGTATGGTCCCACAAAACGTGGCGCTAACTTTCCCTTAACTCCAAAGCGCTTCACTCCTCGAAGTGGTGATACTCGAAGATACACTCTGTCTCCGACTTCGTAAACTGTCTCCTTGCGTTTAGAATCCGCATAACTCTTCTGCCTTGACTGGGCTACCTTGAGTCTATCGCGAATCAGCTTAACCTTCTCCTCAGACTCTTTAATCAAATCTGGTCCAAACAATTGTCGGTCTCCAACTTCGTCCCACAACAACGGTGTTCTGCACCTCCTTCCGTACAACGCTTTGAAAGGGGCCATCTTCAAACTGGCTTGATAACTGTTGTTATAAGAGAACTCTGCATAAGGCAAATTATGATCCCAACTAGATCCATAGTCTAGTGCACAAGCTCTCAGCATGTCCTCTAGAATCTGATTGACTCTCTCAGTCTATCCATCTGTCTGCGGGTGAAAAGCTGTACTAAACTCTAGCCTGGTTCCTAAAGTTTCATGCAACTGATTCCAAAACTTTGAGGTAAACTGGGTTCCTCTATCTGATACTATGGTCCTCGGAACTCCATGCAGAAATACGATCCTGGTCATATATTTCTTTGCCAACTTAGCACTGGTGTAAGTGGTCTTTACTAGGATGAAATGAGCTACTTTCGTCAATCGAACGACTACAACCCATATCGAGTCATGGCCTGAACGAGTTCTGGGCAATCCTGTGATAAAATCCATGCCTAGTTTATCCTACTTCCATTCGGGTATAGGCAATGGCTGTAGTAATCCTGCTGGCTTCTGATGTTCTGCCTTCACTCTCTGACATACATCACAAACTGCTACATACTCCGCAATATCCTTCTTCATACCGTCCACCGTAAACTGTCCTTCAAATCCAGATACATCTTGGTATTTCCCGGGTGAATCGAATATGGCGAATCATGAGCCTCTTGCAGAATCAACTTCCTGATCTCCTGATCATTGGGCACATATACGCGGTCCTCGAACCATAAGGTATCGTGCTCGTCCTCATGAAATCCCTTGGCCTTTCCTTTACTCATCCTTTCCTTTATCTCGGCAATCTCCTTGTCCGTCTTCTGAGCTTCTCTGATCTTATCCATCAAGGTAGACTGAATTTCTAATGCTGCTACATAGCCTCTTGGAACTATCTCCAAACATAGCTCACGAAGGTCTTCTGCTAACTCCTTGGGTAATTCTCTGGTCATGAGAGTATTTACATGACTCTTGCGGCTCAACGCATCGGCTACTACGTTAGCCTTTCCTGGATGATAATGCAATCTCATATCATAATCCTTAATGAGTTCCAACCATCTCCTTTGTCTGAGATTCAACTCCTTCTGCGTGAAGATATACTTCAAACTCTTGTGATCTGTGTACACCTCACAATGGTTTCCGATGAGAAAATGTCTCCATGTCTTCAACGCATGCACTACGGCTGCTAACTCCAAATCATGCGTAGCATAGTTTAACTCATGGGGTTTTAGCTGTCGTGAGGCATATGAAACAACTCTTCCCTCCTGCATAAGTACGGCTCCAAGTCCTCGACGAGAAGCGTCGCAATACACTTCATAATCCTTGTGTTGATCTGGCAGAATCAACACTGGTGATGTAACCAAGCGTCTCTTCAACTCCTGAAAACTCCGGATCTCTCCAACAGTCGTGGGTGATTCCTAGTTTGTCACGATGACAACTTTGGTGGGGTCTACTGCTATTCCTTCTCTGGATATAACATGTCCAGGAAATCCAACTTCCTTTAGCCAAAACTCACACTTGCTGAACTTGGCGTATAACTGGTGTTCCCTGAGCTTACCAAGTACCAAACGCAAATGTTCCTTATGTTCTTCTTCATTCTTCGAGTAAACCAAAATATCATCAATGAACACTACGACGAACTTATCCAAAAACTCCATAAACACTTTGTTCATCATGTTCATAAAATAGGCAGGTGCGTTAGTCAGGCCAAATGACATAACGGTATACTCATATAACCCATACCTTGTGGTAAAAGCTGTCTTAGGTATATCCCGCTCTCAAATCTTCAACTGGTGATACCTCGATCGCAAATCGATCTTGGAAAATAACTTAGCTCCTTGCAATTGATCGAACAAATCATTGATCATCGGTAGTGGGTACTTATTCTTGATCGTCACCTCATTCAATCCTCGATAATCAACAACCATCCTTAAAGATCCATCCTTCTTCTCCACTAGAAGTACTGGTGATCCCCATGGTGACGAACTTGGGCGAATATATCCCTTATCCAGTAACTCCTTAATCTGCTTCTTAATCTCTTCCAAATCCTTTCCAGGCATCCTATACGGTCTTTTAGATATTGGCACTGTGCTTGGAAAAAGCTCAATCAAAAACTCGATGTCTCTATCCGGTGGCATGCCGGGCAACTCTTCTGGAAATACATCCGGAAAATCCTTTACCACCAGTACTTCCTCCTGTACAACTCCTGATAAGGAATTTAGTTGAGTCCTATTCGGCACATGCCGGGATACATACTTGATCCTTCTTCCCTCTGGGGTGGTGAGAAAAATCGACTTCATCGGGCGCAATCAATGTTCCTCCATACTTTGATAGCCAATCCATGCCTAATATCACATCCAATCCTTGTGACTCCAATACTATTAGGTGCGAGGGGAACAAGTAGTTACCAATCCTTAATGGTAACCGATCACACCATAGGCTAGCCATATACTCGCCTCTGGCGAGGTTACTAACATGGGTGACCTAAGGGCTTGGTTTGGTAGTTTAAACTTATCCACGAATCCCCTTGATATGTATGAATGCGATGCACCAGTATCAAAAAGAACGATTGCAGTAAATGACTTAACCAAAAACTTACCTATTACTGCATCGGGCTGGGCTTCAACCTCCTCCACATTAATGTGGTTCACTTGTCCCCTATTAAAAGGGTTGGGCTTCTTTTCAGAGATTCCATTGCCATTTCCATTCTTAGCTTCAGGACATTCATTGGCATAATGTCCGGTCTTCTGACACTTGTAGCAAGTAACGTGGCTTAGATCCTTCTTAGCGGGTGTTGCCGGGTTGGAACGGTTCTGTCCGCTGCTTCCTCCATTACCATTTCCATTCTTGGGTCCACTATGGTTGTGCGAACTTCCTCCATTATGAGTGTGGCCTCCATGGTTATGAACAAGTCCTCCCGAGTTCGGGGTATAACGGGGTCTCTGCTGGGCTCCAGAATTATACTTCCCCTGTCCATACTTCCTCTTGCGGTTGTCAATCTGCTGCTGCTTCCCTTCAAGCATGAGAGCTCTATCTACCAACTCCTGGTAGTTATTGAAATTTTCCACCATCAGCTGCATGCTCAGCTCATCATTCAGTCCTTCCAAAAACTTCTACTTCTTAGCAGCATCTGTGGCAACGTCATCTGGGGCATAACGTGCTAACTTACTAAATTCATCCAAATATTGGCCAACAGTGTGCCCTCCTTGGCGTAAGTTGCAAAACTCACGCTTCTTCATGGACATAGCTCCTGCCGAAACATGGGCAGTGCGAAAAGCTTGCTGAAACTGGTCCCATGTCACAGTGTCAATAGGGTAAGTGACTATGAAATTCTCCCACCAAGATGCTGCGGGTCCATCAAGTTGATGTGCGGCAAAACACACTCTCTCCGCATCTGTGCATCCTGCAGTAGTCAACTCCCTCTCAATCTTGCGGAGCCAATCATCTGCAACAATCGGCTCGGTGCTACTGGAGAACACCGGCGGATTCGGCCTAAGAAAACGGGCTAAGTGGTCAACTGGTGGCGGTGGCGGTGGGTTGTTGTTGTTGTTGTTGTTGTTCCCCTGGTTCTGATTCTGGACTAGTATCTGCATCAATGCATTCTGCTGCTGGATCAACTGAGTGAGCTCCGGTGGGAAAGCAAATCCATTGTCGGAGGCATCTGCTGGGTTTAGAAAAGATGAGATGATAGAATAGAATGAGGTCTAGAGGAAAAAACACTACCCATATGCACATGACACAAACACAAACATATCACTCAATCAATCAAACAAAGCATAAAATCGGTCTAGAACTATCGTTACGAAAGTGCTTGGACTATGCTATATACATGGTGGAATACTACTACTGATTTGGTGGTCTACTAAAAAAATTGCTTGGTCGAAGACTCCATGATATCTGCTCCAGCTTCATCAACAAAATCATCATCGCTATCGTCAGGGTCCGAGTCGGTGTCGTCTATGGTGATGTAGTTCTCCGGGCAAGTGGAACTGTCATCTTCTCTTCCTGGCGCAGGGTCTCCCATGAAGACTCCTAGTTTCCTGGTCAGGTCGTCATTCTTCTCCCCTAGTACGACGATTTCTTCCTCATAATCTTCGCGTGTATCCTTGAGTTCTTCCTCCAGTTCCGAAATCCTCGTCATTGATTTTCTTCAAATCCATCATGCCTGTGAACATCTGGTTCTCTTGGCGACGAATGTGCTGGTTTAACTCCTGGATGAAAGAGGCAATCGATCTATCCTTCCTAGTGCTGATCAACTCCCATTGCTCGTCTCGACGCCCACAAATCTGGTAGATAGTGTCCTTGAGATCGTTGTGGTAGACTTCTCCAATGCGTCCCATAGTGATGTGAGCTGCCATACCCTTTCCTAGACTCCAGGTGGGTGCATCGAAAGTAAACTCTATGGGCTCAGTCACTGGCTGAATGTCCTTCCTGGAACTTGAACTTGAATCATCCAGCGCTCTTCTTCTGGTAAAGTGGCATTTAGGTCCCGGTGAAACTTGGTATTCCAATGTTCAGGTACCTAGTAACTTCCTTCAAGTGGCGTCCAAAAGGGGTGTCTTCATCCGGTTGCATGAACTTGATCCTTGCATCCGCCATCCTAAAGAGTAGAAAAAAATGGAGAGGAGCCAGAAATGAGAAGAGAGTAGTGATCTAGGGCTTTAGCTTAGTGGTCGTGTCCTACAGTCAGTGTGTGCTCTGGTACCATCTTTGTAGTGACCAGACCTCAAACTGTCTGATCTCTGTGCATAAGTGTCATCCCTGGATCGGTAATGATGACACACACAATACTCGAAGGATTTATAACAGAGTAGCAATAACACACTTATTACATTGAATGTCTCAAAAGAGAAATTATTACAATAAATATGGTTTAAGGCCATCTAATACGATAACATGAAAGGATCGAGAAGAGATGTCTAGAGGGGGGGTGATTAGACACCAAGTACCAAAAGTTGCAGTTTTTAACTTCTTTAAGTTGGAGTGGAGTTTAGGCACAAGTTTAACACTCACAATACATATCGAGCAAGCATGCAAAGAGTATATGAGCAACGTAAAGTAAAGCATGCAACTTGCAAGAATGTAAAGGGAAGGGTTTGGAGGATTCAAACACAATTGGAGACACGGATGTTTTTGTCGTGGTTCCGATAGGTGGTGCTATCGTACATCCATGTTGATGGAGACTTCAACCCATGAAGGGTAGCAGTTCTTGCTGAGTCCACGGAGGGCTCCACCCACGAAGGGTCCATGAAGAAGTAACCTTGTCTATCCCAACATGGCCGTCGCCCATGAATGACTTGCCTCACTAGTGGTAGATCTTCACGAAGTAGGCGATCTCCTTGCCCTTACAAACTCCTTGATTCAACTCCACAATCTTGGCGGAGGCTCCCAAGTGACACCTAGCCAATCTAGGAGACACCACTCTCCAAGAAGTAACAAATGGTGTGTTGATGATGAACTCCTTGATCTTGTGCTTCAAATGATATTCTCCCCAACACTCAACTCTCTCTCACAGGATTTGGATTTGGTGGAAAGAATATTTGAGTGGAAAGCAACTTGGGGAAGGCTAGAGATCAAGATTCATATGGTAGGAATGGAATATCTTGGCCTCAACACAAGGGTAGGTGGTTCTCTCTCAGAAAATGTGTATTGGAAGTGTAGGTTTGTTCTGATGGCTCTCTCCATCAATGAAAAGTGGGTGGAGGGGTATATATAGCCTCCACACAAAATCTAACCGTTACACACAACTTGCCAAACCCGGTGGGACCGAATTGTTAAACTCGGTCGGACCGATTCAGCAAATCTAGTGACCGTTAGGATTTTTGGTGGAACCGACATGCAACTCGGTAGGACCGATATGGTTAGGGTTAGGGCATAACGTAATATCGGTGAAACCGATTACACAAACTCGGTGGGACCGATTTTGGTAATAAGCTAACCAGAGAGTTGGTCAGGCAAACTCGGTGAGACCGATTACACAAACTCGGTGGGACCGATTTTGGTAATAAGCTAACCAGAGAGTTTGCATTGTAATCTCGGTAGTACCGATTTCTCAAACTCGGCGAGACCGAATTTGGTAATGGACATACACAGAGAGATTACAATCCCATCTCGGTGAAACCGATTTGCCTAGGGTTTGTGGCAGTGGCTATGACATCTGAACTCAGTGGCGACGGATAGAAAGAATCGGTGGGGCCGAGTTTGACTTTTGGTTTAGGTCATATGTGGATGAGAGGAAGTAGTTGAGGGCTTTGGAGCATATCACTAAGCACTTTGAGCAAGCAAGCCATTAAGCAACACCTCATCCCTTCTTGATAGTATTGGCTTTTCCTATAGACTCAATATGATCTTGGATCACTAAAATATAAAATGTAGAGTCTTGTACTTGAAGCTTGAGCTAATCCTTTGTCCTTAGCATCTTGAAGGGGTTCCACATCCTTTAGTCCATGCCACTTAATTTGTTGAACTTGTCTGAAACATACTAGGTAAAGGTGTTAGTCCAACAAGAGTTATGTTGACATTAATTACCAAAATCACCCAGGGAGCACTTGTGCTTTCAATCTCCCCCTTTTTGGTAATTGATGGCAACATACATCAAAGCTTTAGATAAAGATATAGAGAATATCAAGTAAAGCTTTGGAATGACTTGTAACATGCATAGGCTCTCCCTACATGTATGCAATCATGTGAATATGGAATATTGAAGCATGTGAGAGCATAACCATGACAGAGTAGGCAATGTGTTACATGTATCTTGGCTATATGCATCAGATCAAAAGATGTGAATGTGGGAAATGTACCTTCATGCTCATGAGTCCTTCTTGCAAACAATATGTACATCAGCAAGAATTCCTCATACACATGGTTGTGATGCATATACTTACCTTGTGGTCTTGAGTTGGCTTAGGATGAAATGAACCTGCGTAAACAAGGTTAGATAACACAGATACACCTACTGGCCAGAGCAAACAAAAGAAACCACATGAGTACCAAGACTGGGATGACATGTAGAGTGAGTACTAAGTACCACAATAGATATTGACATGTCCCCAAAGGTAAAGATATGCAAGGAATTTAAGAAATTTCTTTCCCTTAGATGTCTTGCTCCCCCTGAATCTAGCATGGGATACTTTGGGAGAAGATAGGGAAATGTAAAATCGAGCTCAAAGAAACAAATGAACAGAGCTAATGGAAATAAGCACATATGAACATGTCTTTCCCCTCAAGAAGACATGTGGCATCTCTCCTCTTGAGCACCAAGCATCTCGGATCCTTGAAGATTACTCTTTCCTTGAGTATTCCCCCCTAGAGATCTGATTAAGCTTTGATGTGATCTCTCTCTCCCCCCCTTTGACATAAATTTCCAAGAAGGGTCTTCTGGAATTTGTCGTGAATGGGTTTGGTCCTTGAGTCACAGCACAAAGCACTAAGGTAAATGTGATGCTTGTAGAGGACAAGATTCATTGAGTGGAGCTGGATCAAGAGTAAAGCAGGAATAAATGGCAGAATGTTTTTCCTGTAGTGAAATCGGTGACACCGAGTTGTATGCTCTGGTTGCACCGAAAAACTTCGGTTAGACCGAGAACAAGAAACCGGTGGGACCGAGTTCATCACAGAGAAAAGCACTTGTCACCCCAGCTCACTAGACAAGTAAGATCTCACAAGGATTTGCAAGGAATTAACTGAAATATTTGCATTGAATTGGATGCAGGGAATGCAGAACAAAAGAAAAGAAAAGAAAAAGAAAAGGAAGGAAATCTAGATGAAGTTTTTTTTGAAAGGGGAAGAAAATATGTATGAGACAAATGCAAGGGCACAGAAAAGAACACAAGAAACCTTCATCTAGAGATGGTCGGCGACAAAGTCACCTATGTTAGAGTATATTGACTTAGGAGTCAAGTGAGATCACTTGATCATAGGTCATACTCATCGTTTAAGCTCAAAAATGGGGTTGCCATTTTTGTTTACATCTTGATGTATTCACATCTTGTCGAGTTGCTTTGACTCATGACTAGGAGTAAAGCTTCTCTAAGATGGAATAACATACCTTGGGTGGTGGTGTTGATCGTGATCATGTAGTTGAACTTGTGTGGGTTGCTCAAGGTTGATGCAGCTCATCAAGAGTTGGGAGCACCACTCGGAATTTGAGTTCATCTACCTACATAGGTTAGTTTTTGCAAGGAAGAGCACTTGTGTATCCTGAATGACAATCATGAAACTCAACATAGAATTTGTCAAAGGATATGTTTGAATTGTTTCGTGCTTGCTTGTCTTCAACCACCATTGTGTAGAGACTTGGTGATGTAGAGATTGCTCAAGATGTGAGTGAGTTGCGATCTCATAGATTTAGATTCATCCAAGTACCTACAAGGGTTAGATAACATGCAAGATGCAAATATATCCAAGACATAAGATAATAATTATAAGAGAAATATCAAGGATTAGTCATAAGCTCAAGTCTTGCATGTATCCAATGGAGTTCCTACTCCAAGTTTGAAGCACCAATGATGTTCAATTCACCTCTTAACCTGCAAAACACTTTCTCATCAAGTGGTTTAGTGAATATATCCACTAATTGCTTGTCGGTGCGAACATGCTTAAGATTAATGTCACCCTTAGCAACGTGATCTCGAATGAAATGATGACGAACTTCAATATTCCTAGTTCGGGAGTGTTGCACGGGATTGTGAGCAATCTTGATAGCACTTTCATTGTCACAAATTAATGGAACATGTTTCACATATATCCCATAATCTTTAAGAGTTTGGGTCATCCAAAGTAATTGAGCACAACATGAACCAGCGGCAATGTATTCCGCTTCGGTGGTGGATAAGGATACCGAGTTTTGTTTCTTGGAAGACCAAGACACAAGAGATCTACCAAGAAATTAATAAGTACCCGAAGTGGACTTTCTATCAACCTTGTCACCGACATAGTCCGAGTCAGAGTAGCCAACAAGATCGAAAGATGACCTCTTAGGATACCAAATGCCAAAATTTGGTGTATGTATTAAGTATCTCACTATCCTTTTCACGGCCTTAAGATGACATTCCTTAGGAGCAGCTTGATATCATGCACACATGCACACACTTAGCATGATATCGGGACGTGAAGCACATAGATATAACAATGAACCAATCATAGAGCGATAAACCTTTTGATCAACCGGTTAACCATCTTTGGTCAAATCAAGATGTCCACTAGTAGGCATGGGTGTAGTCATACCTTTGCATTCTTGCATATTGAACTTCTTGAATAAGTCCTTGGTGTACTTCATTTGAGAGATAAAGGTACCTTCCTTAGTTTGCTTGATTTGCAAACCAAGAAATAATTTGAGTTCACTCATCATAGACATCTCAAACTTTTCCGACATTAGCTTCCCAAACTTTTCACTAAAATGAGGGTTAGTAGAACCAAATATATATCATCAACATAAATTTGGCATACAAATAGTTCTCCATTGATCCTTTTAGTAAAAAGAGTAGAATCAATTTTTCCAATTTCAAAGCCTTTTTCAATAAGGAACTTGGTCAAGCATTTATACCATGCTCTAGGAGCTTGTTTAAGACCATAAAGGGCTTTGTGAAGTTTGTAAACATGATCAGGTTTCTTAGGATTGACAAAGCCGGAGGTTGCTTAACATAAACTTCCTCCTCAATTTCACCATTTAGAAAAGCACTTTTAATGTCCATTTGGTACAAGGTGATATCATGGTGATTAGCATAAGCAAGTAAGATGCGAATGGACTCAAGTCTAGCAACGGGAGCATAAGTATCACCATAGTCCATACCTTTGACTTGTGTGTAGCCTTGGGCGATGAGACGTGCTTTGTTGCGAACTACTTGTCCATCTTCATCTTGCTTGTTGCGAAACACCCATTTGGTACCGATGATGTTGTGGTTGTTGTCGGGCTTCTCAACTAATGTCCACACTTGATTTCTCTCAAAGTTGTGTAGCTCTTCATGCATAGCGTTTATCCAGTTTGGATCTTCCAATGCTTCTTCAACCTTCATAGGTTCAATGCTAGAGATGAATGAATAGTGTTCACAAAAGTTAGCTAAACGAGTTTTAGAGCGAGTGATTCTCCCGGTTTGGATATCTTTGTAGATTTGCTCGGCGGGATGGTCTTTAGCAATTCTTGCTCGAACTCACGAAAGCTTTTGCTTGGGTCTTGGTTGAACATCTTCTTCATCTTGTTCTTCTTCTTGGCCTTCTTCATTGTTGGCGTTGTTGTTCTCTTGTCGTGGTGGAGAAGGAGGTTGTTGGCGTTCGTCTTGGTGCACTTCCTCGTTTACTTCATCTTGGTGTGTCCCACTTGTGGATGCCTCCGTATCAACTCTTGGTTCACCTTGTCGTGAGGTAGAAGCTTCCACTTGAATGACGAGGTACTCTCCTTCACCTTCGTTGGACGAATCTTGCCAATAGAGAAGTCTTGGATTGCTTCTGAGGGATCTTTGTCTCCTACATCAATTGGCAATTGCTCTACTTGCGAGCCGTTAGATTCATCAAACTTCACATCTACCGTTTCTTCAACCTTTCGAGTGAAATTGTTGTAGACACAGTATGTGTGAGAGTTTGAGCCATAACCAAGTAGGAAACCTTCATGAGACTTAGGAGCAAATTTAGAACGACGATGCTTATCAAGAATGTAGCACTTTGAGCCGAATACTCGAAAGTATCCAACTTGGGGTTTGTTACCAGTGAGGAGCTCGTATGCCGTCTTGCCGAGTAGCTTGTGAAGATACAAGCAATTTGTTGCATGACAAACTGTCTCAACCGCTTCCGCCCAAAAGTGCTTTGGCGTCTTGTACTCATCAAGCATCGTTCTTGCCATTTCAATGAGCGTTCGGTTCTTCCTCTCAACAACTCCATTTTGTTGAGGTGTGTATGTAGCCGAGAACTCTTGTGAAATACCTTCTTCGTCAAGAAAGGTATCCACATTTGCGTTCTTGAACTCCGTTCCGTTGTCGCTTCGAACCTTCTTGATTCTCACGTCAAATTGATTTTGGGCCTTCCTAGCGAAGTTTTTGAAGATATTTTGGACCTGCGATTTATCATCGAGAAAGAACACCCACATAAATCTTGAAAAATCATCAACTATAACTAGACCAAAAGAATTTCCACCGAGACTTTTGTAAGCGTTAGGACCAAAAAGATCCATGTGAAGTCGCTCGAGTGGCCTCCTTGTGGTCATGATTTTCTTCACGGGATGCCTTCCTCCAACCTGTTTACCTTCTTGACAAGCGCTGCAAAGTCTATCCTTATCAAATATGACATCGTTAACGCCAAGGATATGATTTCCCTTAATAAGCTTGTCAAGGTTTCGCATACCAACATGACCTAGTCTTCTATGCCACAACCAGCCTTTAGAAGATTTAGCAATAAAGCAAGTTCTAGGTTGAGCCTTTTTAGTGGAATCAACAATGCAGAGATCACCTCTACGTACACCGGTAAAGACAATTTTATGATTATCTCTACGAAACACTTGGCAATCTACTTCAGTATATATGACATTGAAACCGAAATCAGCGAGTCTAGATACTGAAAGTAAGTTGTAGACAAGAGATTAAACGAGCATGACATTTTGTATGGAGCTATCATGTGAGATGGCCACCTTAACAAGGCCAACCACCTTACCCTTTGAATTATCACCAAAAGTGACATATTTATTAGGGCCGTTGTTTTCAGCAAGCTCACGGAACATCTCTTTATCTCCGGTCATATGATCAGTACATCCACTATCAAGGACCCATTCCTTTCCTCCAGCCATGTAGCCGTGAAGATTTTCCATAAGACCAAAGTGTCTCATTGCATCGTCAAGATCATATTCACTATCATCATCCTCATCATAGTATCCATGTTCAACATCGTCTTGTGATTGATCAATTCCTAGAGAGGGTAATTCATTAGACAAATGATCATTTGTATGATTGCCTTTATGGATTCTAATAGCTTCGGAAATAATGTTGCTAATGATTCCAACATCTCCTATGGCACGCATGAGATTTGTAAGCTCAAATAGACAATCACCAAGGCTAGGATCACTAGAATTCATCTTACTCAAGGCAATAGACTTATGGAGAATTTCATCTAAATTTTTTAAGGAATAATCTGGAAATTGTTCCTCAAGAAATTTCCATATAGTATAGGCACAATCAAGAGTAGGCAAACTAGCAATCAAATTTTTGGGCCATCCTCTTATGATAAGATTGATGGTTCTAAGATTGCGAATCATGTCAAGATCCTCTTCGGGTGTGGGATGCAAGGGATCAATATGAGGTGCACAAGGGCTAGCAATGTACTTGTTCAAATGATATTCATTGAAAATCTCAAGCATTTCATTTTTCCACTCATGAAAATATTCTCCATCAAGAATAGGCACTCTATGTCTAAGACTCCCTAAAGTAGACACATCCATCTACCTCCTAAGGTGTTTAAACCAAGGCAATGGAGACCAAAGCTCTGATACCAATTGAAAGGATCTAGAAGAGGTGTCTAGAGGGGGGGGGGTGATTAGACACTAAGTACCAAAAGTTGAAGTTTTTAACTTCTTTAAGTTGGAGTGGAGTTTAGGCACAAGTTTAACACTCACAATACATATCAAGCAAGCATGCAAAAAGTATATGAGCAGCGGAAAGTAAAGCATGCAACTTGCAAGAATAAGGGAAGGATTTGGAGGATTCAAACGCAATTGGAGACATGGATGTTTTTGTCGTGGTTCCGATAGGTGGTGCTATCGTACATCCACGTTGATGGAGACTTCAACCCACGAAGGGTAACGGTTGCACAAGTCCACGGAGGGCTCCACCCACAAAGGGTCCACGAAGAAGCAACCTTGTCTATCCCACCATGGCCATCGTCCACGAAGGACTTGCCTCACTAGCGGTAGATCTTCACGAAATAGGTGATCTCCTTGCCCTTACAAACTCCTTGGTTCAACTCCACAATCTTGTCGGAGGCTCCCAAGTGACACCTAGCCAATCTAGGAGACACCACTCTCCAAGAAGTAACAAATGGTGTGTTGATGATGAACTCCTTGCTCTTGTGCTTAAAATGATAGTCTCCCCAACACTCAACTCTCACTCACAGGATTTGGATTTGGTGGAAAGAAGATTTGAGTGGAAAGCAACTTGGGGAAGGCTAGAGATCAAGATTCATATGGTAGGAATGGAATATCTTGGCCTCAACACAAGCGTACGTGGTTCTCTCTCAGAAAATGTGTATTGGAAGTGTAGGTTCGTTCTGATAGCTCTCTCCACGAATGAAGAGTGGGTGGAGGGGTATATATAGCCTCCACACAAAATCTAACCGTTACACACAACTTGCCAAACTCGGTGGGACCGAATTGTTAAACTCGGTCGGACCGATTCAGTAAATCTAGTGACCGTTAGGATTTTCGGTGGGACCGACATGCAACTTGGTAGGACCGATATGGTTAGGGTTAGGGCATAACGTAATCTCGCTGAAACCGATTACACAAACTTGGTGGACCGATTTTGGTAATAAGCTAACCAGAGAGTTGGTCAGGCAAACTCGGTGAGACCGATTACACAAACTCGGTGGGACTGATTTTGGCAATAAGCTAACCAGAGAGTTTACATTGTAATCTCAGTAGTACCGATTGCTCAAACTCGGCGAGACCGATTTTGGTAATGGACATACACAGAGAGATTACAATCCCATCTCGGTGAGACTGAGATCCCCATTGGTGAGACCGATTTGCCTAGGGTTTGTGGCAGTGGCTATGACATCTGAACTCGGTGGCGACGGATAGAAAGAATCGGTGGGGCCGAGTTTGACTTTTGGTTTAGGTCATATGTGGATGTGAGAAAGTAGTTGAGGGCTTTGGAGCATATCACTAAGCACTTTGAGCAAGCAAGCCATTAAGCAACACCTCATCCCTTCTTGATAGTATTGGCTTTTCCTATAGACTCAATGTGATCTTGGATCACTAAAATATAAAATGTAGAGTCTTGTACTTGAAGCTTGAGCCAATCCTTTGTCCTTAGCATCTTGAAGGGGTTCCACATCCTTTAGTCCATGCCACTTAATTTGTTGAACTTGTCTGAAACATACTAGGTAAAAGTGTTAGTCCAACAAGAGATATGTTGACATTAATTACAAAAATCACCTAGGGAGCACTTGTGTTTTCATAACAGCAGAAGGCTTGGAAGATAAAGTGAGTCCATCAACTCCAACGGCATCACTGAGTGAAAGACCACGACCTAAGGCTCCTTACTAAATGCGAAAAGTCTGCAACATGATACATTGTAGCCCAAAAACGGGTCAACACATGGAATATGCTGGCAATGTAACACAAGAGAGTAATGAACAGAATAATGCTATCACTACATGCATATATGGCTGGTGGAGGCTGTATGGTTAATATGTTTTTGCGAAAAGCCAATTTTTCCCTACTGCAAAGGAATATGTTTTATTTAACTATCATGGTGGTTGATAAACATTGAGAAGGTAAACCCCCTCTCAATCCCAATTAAAAGTAATTAACAATAACCCATCAAATTAAATTAAGTGATGTGATGAGATCCACATGATAATCCATGAACCAGATACTCAAGATTTCCATAACCGGGGACACGACTAACCATGATTAGTTTGTACACTCTGCGGAGGTTTGCGCACTTTTCCCCACAAGACTTGATCTCCTCCGTTTGATTTCTCGCACTACATGATGTTTGAGAAACGGATGACCGAGACATAGTGTTTCAAAAGCGTTAGCACCTTACGATGGGTAGACCGTACCACCTACATCCCCTACATCTGCTAGTCTACCATTGTAAGAGTTCACACGACTTAATCAACTATGCTAGAGCCTATAATAGCTTGTGGCTGCACACGGAAGTTTCTAGTATGAATGATCTCATGATCCCTTTGAGCCTGGGTGGCGGTCCATAGGAGAATCACACGGTACCCCGGGATTTCCAAAAATACAGGCAATCACTGGAAAGCCCAGGTGCCTCAATCCACCCAGATGTGTATTTAAGTTGCCACCTTAAGTTGAACCATTAAATAACAATCTCACGTCTGTCATGGAACACACTCAAACCCAATCCACGTCTATGAGCATAGCATAGCAATATAAGCATAACGTAGAAATAACTCCTAGGGTTGATAATAAATAGGTGAATAGGTACTACCTCAACTACTACCCAAACCCACAATTTAATTCAGATCCTAACCTTGCAATTGTTTGAGGATTGATCTAATGCAATAAAACCGGGTAGTAAAGGGTATGATCAAAGTGTTACTTGCCTTGTTGATGATCCGCGAAACCTAGAGACTCGTAGTAGCATGCTTCGCACTCCGGGTACTATATCGCAAACAAACAAGCATACAATAAGCAATCAAGCAAGGGCACAGGTAAAACTCAAATAAGAGATCTAACCATAAAGTTCAACTTAAGAACTCCGGTTTGCAAAAAGAATCAAATCAAACGAAGCAACAAAATTCAAACGGCGAAATAAACAAGCTTCGTTTACTATTCTGGACTAAAGTCAAATTTTACAGTAGCAAAAACTTGTTTAAGTTGGTTAAACGAAAAGAGGGATTCGAGACGAAACTCTAGGCGCTTGAATCGCCTGATTCCGATAAACGAGCGGAAAGTTATACTAAAACGAAATTCGGATCAGAAATCGCTATCGAAAATAATCGTGAAAAATCCGAGAAAAAGAAAAAACTGACGAACAGGCTAACAAACGAACGTTCGCTGTCTGCGGCTAATCGGTGAAAACCGTTCATTAAAACAAACTAACAAACGGGCGTTCGCTAAATAACTAAACCGGAAAAAATAAAAATAAACCGATCTAAAAAAATAAACCGCGGATTCTAAAGAAAAACCGATCCGTTTTACCATAGAAAACCGGCGGCGGCGACGGCGGTTACCGGTAGGGGAGGAACGGCGGTGGCGGCGTGCGGCTCTGGCAGGGTCGGGCGGCGAGGCGGCGAGCAAGCGGTGGCGGCGGGCGGCAGCCTTGTGTGCTCAGGCGGCTAGGGTTTCGGGCGGGGGTGTGGGGTGGGCTGAGGGGCGGCTCCCCTGGCATATGAGGCCGGCCAGGCCGAGAGTCCTAGACGGGCACGGCCCGGTTAGGTCGGTTCGCGTTTTTTTAAACAATTCGGACGTGCAGAAAAAGAAAGAAAAGAAATACTAAATGGACTCCAAAAATCCCAAAATAAAATTTTCCCGTCCTGTAAAAATAAGCCGGACAAGGTGAACATTTATTTGGGCCTAAAATGCAATTTTGAAAAACACACATTTTTCCTAATTCAAATAAAATAGCGATAAAACTCTGAATAAAAATCTTATTTGATTTTAATATTAAATCTCTGTTATTTCTTTATTTTGAGGAAGTCATTTTATCCTCTCTCTTTTATTTTTAGTAAAAGAAATATATCAGAGAAATAAAATTAAAATCAAACTATCCTCTTTTCATAATTCGAGAAAAACTCAAATATGAAAATAACGAAATCCCCAACTCTCTCCGTGGGTCCTTGAGTTGCTTAGAATTTCTAGGATCAACCAAAATGCAATAAAAAAATATGATATGCAATGATGATCTAATGCATAACATTCCAAATTGAAAATTTGGGACGTTACACTTTATCACTAAGCGGTGATAGTCGTAGAAGCAATAGTTGGCGAGACGACAACGATGCTTCGATGGAGATCAAGGTGTCAAGCCGGTGACGATGGTGATCATGACGGTGCTTTAGAGATGGAGATCAAAGGCACAAGATGATGATGGACATATCATATCACTTATATTGATTGCATGTGATGTTTATCCTTTATGCATCTTATTTTGCTTAGTACGTCGGTAGCATTATAAGATGATCTCTCACTAAATTTAAAGGTACAAGTGTTCTCCCTGAGTATGCACCGTTGCGACAGTTCGTCGTGCCGAGACACCACGTGATGATCGGGTGTGTTAAGCTCTACGTTCACATACAACGGGTGCAAGCCAGTTTTGAACACGTAGAATACTCGGGTTAAACTTGACGAGCCTAGCATAGTTAGATATGGCCTCGGAACACTGAGACCGAAAGGTCGAGCACGAATCATATAGTAGATATGATCAACATAGTGATGTTCACCATTGAAAACTACTCCATCTCACGTGATGATCGGACATGGTTTAGTTGATACGGATCACGTGATCACTTAGATGATTAGAGGGATGTCTATCTAAGTGGGAGTTCGTAAGTAATATGATTAATTGAACTTTAATTTATCATGAACTTAGTCCTGATAGTATTTGCATAACTATGTTGTAGATCAATAGCTCGCGATGTAGCTCCCCGTTTATTTTTTATATGTTCCTAGAGAAAAACTATCCTCATTGCTGCACATAAGAATTATGTCCTTGATGCACCGCTAGGTGACGGACCTATTGCAAGAGCAGATTGAGACATTATGAATGTTTGGCAAGCTCGGTATGATAACTACTTGATAGTTTAGTGCGCCATGCTTTACGGCTTAGAACCGAGACTTCAAAAACGTTTTGAACGCCACAGAGCATATAAGATGTTCCAAGAGCTGAAATTGGTATTTCAGACTCATGCCCGAGTTGAGAGGTATGAGACCTCTGACAAGTACTTTGCCTACAAGATGGAGGAGAATAGTTTAACAAGTGAGCATGTGCTCAGATTCTCTGAGTGCTACAATCTCTTGAATCAAGTGGGAGTTAATCTTCCAGATAAAATAGTGATTGACAGAGTTCTCTAGTCACTATCACCAAGTTACTGGAACTTCGTGATGAACTATAATATGCAAGGGATGATGAAAACGATTCCCGAGCTCTTCGCGATGCTAAAATCGACGAAGTTAGAAATCAAGAAAGAATATCAAGTGTTGATGGTTAAACAAAACCACTAGTTTCAAGAAAAGGGCAAAGGAGAAGAAAGGGAACTTCAAGAAGAACGGCAAGCAAGTTGCTACTCAAGTGAAGAATCCCAAAGCTAAACCTAAGCCTGAAACTAAGTGCTTCTACTGCAAAGGGAATAATCACTAGAAGCGGAACTGACCCAAATACTTGGCGGATAAGAAGGATTGCAAAGTGATCAAAAGTATATATGATATACATGTTATTGATGTGTACTTTACTAGTATTCATACTAGCCCCTGGGTATTTGATACTGGTTCAGTTGCTATGATTAGTAACTTGAAACAGGAGTTACAAAATGAACAGAGACTAGTTGAGGGCAAGGTGACGATGTGTGTGGGAAGTGATTCCAAGGTTGATAAGATCACCATCACACACTCCCTTTACCTTCGTGATTAGTATTGGAACTAAATAAATGTTATTTGGTGTTTGCGTTGAGCATAAATATGATGGGATCATGTTTATTGCGATACGGTTATTCATTTAAAGTCAGAGAATAATTGTTGTTCTGTTTACATGAATAAAACCTTCTATGGTCTTACATCCAATGTAAATGGTTTACTGAATCTCGATCACAGTGAAACACATAATATTGATGCCAAAAGATGCAAAGTTAATAATGATAGTGCAACTTATTTGTGGCACTGCCGTTTAGGTCATATTGGTGTAAAGCGCATGAAGAAACTCCATGCTGATGGGCTTTTGGAATCACTTGATTATGAATCACTTGATGCTTGCGAACCATGCCTCATGGGCAAGATGACTAAAACTCCGTTCTCCGGAACAATGGAGCGAGCCGCTGACTTATTGGAAATAATACATACTGATGTGTGCGGTCTGATGAGTGTTGAGGCTCGCGGCGGGTATCGTTATTTTTTTACCTTCACAGATGATTTAAGCAGATATAGGTATATCTATTTAATGAAACACAAGTCTGAAACATTTGAAAAGTTCAAAGAAATTCAGAGTGAAGTTTAGAATCATCGTAACAAGAAAAATAATGTTTCTACAATCTGATCGTGGAGGTGAATATTTGAGTTACGAGTTTGATCTTCATTTGAAACAATGCAGAATAGTTTCGCAACTCACGCCACCCGAAACACCACAGCGTAATGGTGTGTCCGAACGTCATAACTGTCGGTGTCAAAACCGGCGGATCTCGGGTAGGGGGTCCCGAACTATGCGTCTAAGGCGGATGGTAACAGGAGGCGGGGGACACAATGTTTACCTGTGTTCGCCCTCTCAATGGAGGTAATACCCTACTTCCTGCTTGATTGATCTTGATGATATGAGTATTACAAGAGTTGATCTACCACGAGATTGTAGAGGCTAAACCCTAGAAGCTAGCCTGTGATTATGATTGTTGTTGTCCTACGGACTAAACCCTCCGGTTTATATAGACACCGGAGGGGTCTAGGGTTACACAGAGTTGGTTTACAAGGGAGGAGATCTACACATCTGAATTGCCAAGCTTGCCTTCCACGCAAAGGAGAGTCCCACCCGAACACGGGACGAAGTCTTCAATCTTGTATCTTCATAGTCCAACAGTCCGGGCAAAGTATATAGTCCGGCTATCCGAGGACCCCCTAATCCAGGACTCCCTCAGTAGCCCCTGAACCAGGCTTCAATGACGATGAGTCTGGCGCGCAGATTGTCTTCGGCATTGCAAGGCGGGTTCCTCCTCCGAATACTCCATAAAAGATTTTGAACACGAGGATCGTGTCCGGCTCTGCAAAACAAATTCCACATACCACCGTAGAGAGTATAATGTTTCACAAATCTAATCTGCCGACACATTTCATAACGTGACATCACGCCATGGCCCGGTCATTATTCAAACCGTTTTTCTCAACCTGCCACTGCACATGTTGCGAGGCGGTTTTCTCGGCACGTCTTGTCGAAGCAGAGATCGTGTCCCCTTATCACGGGATTCTCATCAATACGGGTGTGGGTAACCCAACCGCGCCATTAATCACGGTGCTTGGGGAATAAGCGAGTCTAGCTACCAGGCAACTGGGGAGGCACTGCTGCCTTTATAAGGGGATAAGAACTCCCTTTCGCACCCACGCTTTCCTCTTCCCGATACATTCCCCTTCGCTCGAGCTCCAGCGCCCGAGCATTCCTCTTCTCCGCCCGCAAAGGCCTTCTGAAAATGTCCGGATCCGAAGCAGGAGGCAAGTGGATGGCCTCTACTGTCCGGGAGAAGGATATCAAAAAGCTTCGGGAGGCCGGGTACCTGGCCAAGAAAATCGGCTACCACCTCCCGACGGCGGGACAGATCGTCCCTACTCCGGAACCCCACGAGAGGGTTGTATTCCTCCCTCATTTTGTCTGCGGGCTAGGGTTTCCCCTCCACCCGTTCGTTCGCGGCATTATGTATTATTACGGGATTGATTTTCATGATCTATCCCCCAATTCCTTCCTCAACATCTCAACATTCATCGTCGTGTGCGAGGCTTTTCTCCGCATCTCGCCACACTTAGACTTATGGCTGAAGATTTTTAATATGAAGCCCAAGGTAGTGAGTGGCGAGCACGCCGAATGCGGGGGCGCTATGGTGAGCAGGATGCCCCGTCACATGGCCGACAGGTACCTTTAATGATTCCATCAAAGAGTGGCAACAACAGTGGTTTTACATGACTGAGCCGCGCGGCATGGGATGGGCCGTTGTTCCCGAGTTCTGATCCGAAGCCCCTCTGCGGCTTACGTCCTGGCCTGAGAAAGGCCTGAATTGGTCTTCGTCCGATGAACTGTCGGTGCTCCAAACGCGCGTTAAGGATATGGAAGACAAGAACATCAAACTTGTCAATGTAGTCCAGGTGATGTTAGTTCGCCGGATCATGCCTTGCCAACACCGGACTTGCAATCTATGGGAATTCGATCCGGCCAAGCACTAGACCCTGCGAGAGCTCTTTGGCTCCTTGCAAAAAGACATTTGGAAGGTGCTTTTCAAGTCCACCAAATCATGGCCGGACTCGGCCGAGGACCGCGGGTACCAACTGTCCCGCCCCGCAAGATCGATAAGTTATTATACGTTGTATCCGCATAACCCAAGGGAAGTGCTTAGTGTGTTTTCCTCAACTCCCCTAGGGCTGGACGAAGAAGGCGGAGCGGATCCACTGTCCGGCCCCGCTGCCCGAAGAACCGGCCGACCCACTTCTGACGAAGATGCTGGTCCCGGCGCCATACAAGGCGCCGAAGAAGAAGGCCGAGAAGGAGGCCAAAAAGACCCGGGGTGGCCTTCGTCGCTGCGGCACTTCAGACACAATATCCGAAGATTCCAACGCCCGTTCTGCCTCCGAAGAGGAAGAGGAGGAGGAGGAAGACGAATCCCCAGCGGGGGGAAGAAAGAAGAGGGCGGCCTCCATACACTTGCAAGCCGAGTCGCCTAAAAGGGGAAAAGCTCCTCTTCCGGAAGAGTCCACTGCCACTGCCGACAACAGCCCGGCGTGGGATCCTGATACGTCTCCAACGTATCAATAATTTTTGATTGCTCCATGCTATATTATCTTATGTTTTCGACATTTTTGGGCTTTATTATTCACTTTTATATTATTTTTGGGACTAACCTATTAACCGAAGGCCCAGCCCAGAATTGCTGTTTTTTTGCCTATTTCAGAGTTTCGCAGAAAAAGAATATCAAACGGAGTCCAAACGGAATGAAACCTTCGGGAACGTGATTTTAGGAACGAACATGATCCAGAGGACTTGGACCCTACGTCAACAAAGCTACGAGGAAGCCACAAGGTAAAGGGGCGCGCCTACCCCCCAGGCGCGCCCTCCACCCTTGAGGGCCCCACGTTGCTCCACCGACGTACTCCTTCCTCCTATATATACCTACATACCCCCAAACGATCAGAGACGGAGCCAAAAACCTAATTCCACCGCCGCAACCTTCTGTACCCACGAGATCCCATCTTGGGGCCTGTTTCGGAGCTCCGCCGGAGGGGGCATCGATCATGGAGGGCTTCTACATCAACACCATAGCCTCTCCGATGATGTGTGAGTAGTTTACCTCAGACCTTCGGGTCCATAGTTATTAGCTAGATGGCTTTCTCTCTCTTTTGGATCTCAATACAATGTTCTCCCCTCTCTTGTGGAGATCTATTCGATGTAATCTTATTTTGCGGTGTGTTTGTTGAGACCGATGAATTGTGGGTTTATGATCAAGTTTATCTATGAACAATATTTGAATCTTCTGAATTCTTTTATGTATGATTGGTTATCTTTGCAAGTCTCTTGAATTATCAGTTTGGTTTGGCCTACTAGATTGATCTTTCTTGCAATGGGAGAAGTGCTTAGCTTTGGGTTCAATCTTGCGGTGTCCTTTCCCAAAGTGATGAGGGGCAGCAAGGCACGTATTGTATTGTTGCCATCGAGGATAACAAGATGGGTTTTTTATCATATTGCATGAATTTATCCCTCTACATCATGTCATCTTTCTTAAAGTGTTACTCTGTTCTTATGAACTTAATACTCTAGATGCATGCTGGATAGCGGTCAATGTGTGGAGTAATAGTAGTAGAAGCAGGCAAGAGTCGGTCTACTTGTCTCGGACGTGATGCCTATATACATGATCATACCTAGATATTCTCATAATTATGCTCCATTCTATCAATTGCTCAAGAGTAATTTGTTTACCCACCGTAATACTTATGCTCATGAGAGAAGCCACTAGTGAAACCTATGGCCCCCGGGTCTATTTTCCATCATATTAATCTCCCGACAACAAGCTATTTCTGGCGCCATTTTTATTTTACTTTCTTTACTTTGCATCTTTATTATAAAAATACCAAAAATATTATCCTATCATATCTATCAGATCTCACTCTCGTAAGTGACCGTGTAGGGATTGACAACCCCTTATCGCGTTGGTTGCGAGGATTTATTTGTTTGTGTAGGTGCGAGGGACTAGCGCGTAGCCTCCTACTGGATTGATACCTTGGTTCTCAAAAATTGAGGGAAATACTTACGCTACTTTGCTGCATCACCCTTTCCTCTTCAAGGGAAACCAACACAGTGCTCAAGTGGTAGCAAGAAGGATTTCTGGCGCCGTTGCCGGGGAGGTCTACACAAAAGTCAATATACCAAGTACCCATCACAAACCCTTATCTCCCGCATTACATTATTTGCCATTTGCCTCTCGTTTTCCTCTCCCCCACTTCACCCTTGCCATTTTATTCGCCCTCTCTTTTCCGTTCGCCTCTTTTGCATGTCTGCTAATGTTGCCATGTGCCTTCTATTTGCTTGCATCTTCGCTTGCTGAAAATCTATTGATATGGATCCATTTAAAGTGTTTTACTTGGATCATCTTCGATCCTTATGCGCTCGTGCTAAAACCCCAACTAGCCTAGTTGACGGGAAATATTTAGATGAGCACGCTCATTTTGTGCGTCACCGTTTGTCTGAAAAAGGGAGACTCTTATGGAATCAAATAAATAAATTGCTATGCTATCTTTGGGAATCTTTGTGAAATGTGTGATTTTACTTGCTGCTCTAAGAACCCTAAAAAACACCTTCCCTACCTATGTGAGTTCAATGATAATGAAATCTTATCTTCTTATGCAAAGGGTATTTATAGTTACTATGATATCGAACAAATTGAAGAATTTGTCGTTTTTAAGGGTGCTCATGAAGTTGCTTCTTTGATTGAAAAGTATGATTTTACTCTCAACAAATTTGAAAATTCCGTCATACTTAAATATTGCAATGAAAACTTTGCTCATAATCTCTATGTCCAAGAATTTATTGAAAGAATGACCGTTGCTTTGGAAAAAATAATGATATGCATGAATCTATAGATAATGATGATTCTGACGATTTGGTTGAAATATCCCTTGATGAACATGATGCTTGCTATTCTTGTGGCCATGATGCCAATATTTATGAAGACGAATTTGCTATAGTTCCTTATGTTAAAAATGAGATTGTCGCTATTGCACCCATGCTTGATAGTTCCCTCGATGAAAAGCATGATTTCAATGATTTTACTATAAATTCTCTTGATGTCAATTGTGCTAATAATATGCAAAATCCTAAGCTTGGGGATGCTAGTTTTGCTATGTCCACTACTTGTTGCAATGATCATGATTGGGGTGATTCTTCTTATGATCTTGAAAATTTATTTAAGCCCCATGATGAATATGAGATTGATAATAGTGTTTGCAATAATATTGAAAGTGGGTTTGGAAGAGTGCCAACTTTAGATCCCACATATTTGGATTTTGATCAATCTTATGAAGTTTTTGATAAAAGTGGGTTTGGAGAGGTCATGACTTTAGTTAATGATAATCCCACTATTTTGGAAGAGTGTCAACTTTGCATGTGCTTCAATTCTTGTCTTTTATGTGAGCATTATCGAAATCTCAATGCCTAGCTAGGGGCGTTAAACGATAGCGCTTGTTGGGAGGCAACCCAATTTTATTTTTAGTTTTTTGCTTTTTGCTTCTGTTTAGGAATAAATATTTGATCTAGCCTCTGGTTAGATGTGTCTTTATCTTTTATTTAGTGTTTGTGGCAAGTTAATCCTATAGGATCTTCTTGGATGATAGTTATTCGATCTTGCTGAAAATTGCAGAAACTTTCTGTTCACAAAAATAATTGTTAAAAATCACCAGTACGTTATAAAATATTAATTCCAATTGTTGCTGATCAAAAAACAAATTGTCAAGGTCTTCCTATTTTGGCTGAATTTTTGGAGTTCCAGAAGTTTGCATTAGTTACAGATTACTACAGACTGTTCTGTTTTTGACAGATTCTGTTTTATGTGTGTTGTTTGCTTATTTTGATGAATCTATGGCTAGTAAAAGAGTTTATAAACCATAGAGAAGTTGGAATAAAGTAGGTTTAACACCAATATAAATAAAGAATGAGTTCATTACAGTACCTTGAAGTGGTCTTTTGTTTTCTTTCACTAACGGAGCTCACGAGATTTTCTGCTAAGTTTTGTGTTGTGAAGTTTTCAAGTTTTGGGTGAAAGATTTGATGGATTATGGAACAAGGAGTGGCAAGAGCCTAAGCTTGGGGATTCCCATGGCAACCCCAAGATAATCGAAGGACACCTAAAAGCCAAAGCTTGGTGATTCCCCGGAAGGCATCCCCTCTTTCGTCTACTTCCATCGGTAACTTTACTTGGAGCTATATTTTTATTCACCACATGATATGTGTTTTGCTTGGAGCGTCTTGTATGATTTGACTCTTTGCTTTTTAGTTTAACACAATCATCCTTGCTGTACACACCTTTTGAGAGAGACACACATGAGTCGAGAATTATTAGAATACTCTATGTGCTTCACTTATATCTTTTGAGTTATATAGTTTTTGCTCTAGTACTTCACTTATATCTTTTTAGAGCATGGTGGTGGATTTGTTTTATAGAAACTATTGATCTCTCATGATTAACTTAGATTATTTTGAGATTCTTAAATAGCATGGTAATTTGCTTAAATAATCCTAATATGCTAGGTATTCAAGATTAGTAAAAACTTTATTATGAGTGTGTTGAATACTAAGAGAAGTTCGATGCTTGATGATTGTTTTGAGATATGGAGGTAGTGATATTAAAGTTGTGCTAGTTGAGTAGTTGTGAATTTGAGAAATACTTGTGTTGAAGTTTACAAGATCCGTAGCATGCACGTATGGTAAACGTTATGTAACAAATTTGAAACATGAGGTGCTCTTTGATTGTCCTCCTTATGAGTGGCGGTATGGGACGAGCGATGGTCTTTTCCTACCAATCTACCCCCCTAGGAGCATGCGCGTAGTGCTTGGTTTTTGATGACTCGTAGATTTTTGCAATAAGTATGTGAGTTCTTTATGACTAATGTTGAGTCCATGGATTATACGCACTCTCACCATTCCATCATTACTAGCCTCTTTGGTACCGTGCATTGCCCTTTCTCACATTCGAGAGTTGGTGCAAACTTTGCCGGTGCATCCAAACCCCGTGATATGATACACTCTTTCACACATAAACCTCTTTATATCTTCCTCAAAACAGCCACCATACCTACCTATTATGGCATTTCCATAGCCATTCCGAGATATATTGTCATGCAACTTTCCACCATTCCGTTTATCATGAAACATTCATCATTGTCACATTGCTTTGCATGATCATGTAGTCGACATAGTATTTGTGGCAAAGCCACCGTTCATAATTCTTTCATACATGTCACTCTTGGTTCATTGCATATCCCGGTACACCGCCGGAGGCATTCATATAGAGTCATATTTTGTTCTAGTATCGAGTTGTAAACATTGAGTTGTAAATAAATAGAAGTGTGATGATCATCATTTTCTAGAGCATTGTCCCAAGTGAGGAATAAAAAAAAGAGAAAGGCCTAATAATAGAGAAGGCCCAAAAAATGAGAGAAAAAGAGAGAAGGGACAATGTTACTATCCTTTTACCACACTTGTGCTTCAAAGTAGCACCATAATCTTCATGATAGAGAGTCTCTTATTTTGTCACTTTCATATACTAGTGGGAATTTTTCATTATAGAACTTGGCTTGTATATTCCAACAATGGGCCTCCTCAAGTGCCCTAGGTCTTCGTGAGCAAGCAAGTTAGATGCACACCCACTTAGTTTCTTTTGTTGAGCTTTCATATATTTATAGCTCTAGTGCATCCGTTGCATGGCAATCCCTACTCCTTGCATTAACATCAATCGATGGGCATATCCATAGCTCATTGATTAGCCTCGTTGATGTGAGAATTTCTCCTTTTTTGTCTTCTCCACATAACCCCCATCATCATATTCTATTCCACCCATAGTGCTATATCCTTGGCTCACGCTCATGTATTGCGTGAAGGTTGAAAAAGTTTGAGATTACTAAAGTATGAAACAATTGCTTGGCTTGTCATCGGGGTTGTGCATGATGAGAGCATTCTTTTGTGACGAAAATGGAGCATGACTAAACTATTTGATTTTGTAAGGATGAACTTTCTTTGGCCATGTTATTTTGAGAGGACATAATTGCTTAGTTAGTATGCTTGAAGTATTATTATTTTCATGTCAATATTGAACTTTTATCTTGAATCTTTCAGATCTGAATATTCATACCACAATTAAGAAGAAATACATTGAAATTATGCCAACTAGCATTCCACATCAAAAATTCTATTTTTATCATTTACCCACTCGAGGACGAGCAGGAGTTAAGCTTGGGGATGCTTGATACGTCTCCAACGTATCTATAATTTTCGATTGCTCCATGCTATATTATCTTCTGTTTTGGACATTTTTGGGCTTTATTATTCACTTTTATATTATTTTTGGAACTAACCTACTAACCGGAGGCCCAGCCTAGAATTGCTGTTTTTTGCCTATTTCAGAGTTTCACAGAAAAAGAATATCAAACGGAGTCCAAACGGAATGAAACCTTCGGGAGCGTGATTTTCGGAACAAACATGATCCAGAGGACTTGGACCCTACGTCAAGAAAGCTACCAGGAAGCCACGAGGTAGGGGGGCGCGCCTACCCCCCCAGGCGCGCCCTCCACCCTCATGGGCCCCACATTACTCCACCGACGTACTCCTTCCTCCTATATATACCTATGTACCCCCAAACGACCAGATACGGAGCCAAAAACCTAATTCCACCGTCGCAACCTTCTGTACCCACGAGATCCCATCTTGGGGCCTGTTCGGGAGCTCCGCCGGAGGGGGCATCGATCACGGAGGGCTTCTACATCAACACCATAGCCTCTCCGATGAAGTGTGAGTAGTTTACCTCAGACCTTCGGGTCCATAGTTATTAGCTAGATGGCTTTCTCTCTCTTTTTGGATCTCAATACAATGTTCTCCCCCTCTCTTGTGGAGATCTATTCGATGTAATCTTCTTTTGCGGTATGTTTGTTGAGACCGATGAATTGTGGGTTTATGATCAAGTTTATCTATGAACAATATTTGAATCTTCTGAATTCTTTTATGTATGATTGGTTATCTTTGCAAGTCTCTTCGAATTATCAGTTTGGTTTGGCCTACTAGATTGATCTTTCTTGCAATGGGAGAAGTGCTTAGCTTTGGGTTCAATCTTGCGGTGTCCTTTCCCAAAGTGATGAGGGGCAGCAAGGCACGTATTGTATTGTTGCCATCGAGGATAAAAATATGGGGTTTTTATCATATTCCATGAATTTATCCCTCTACATCATGTCATCTTGCTTAAAGCGTTACTCTGTTCTTATGAACTTAATACTCTAGATGCATGCTGGATAGCGGTCGATGTGTGGAGTAATAGTAGTAGAAGCAGGCAGGAGTCGGTCTACTTGTATCGGACGTGATGCCTATATACATGATCATACCTAGATATTCTCATAATTATGCTCAATTCTATCAATTGCTCAACAGTAATTTGTTTACCCACCGTAACACTTATGCTCATGAGAGAAGCCACTAGTGAAACCTATGGCCCCCGGGTCTATTTTCCATCATATTAATCTCCCGACAACAAGCTATTTCTCGCTACTGCTTTTATTTTACTTTCTTTACTTTGCATCTTTATTATAAAAATACCAAAAATATTATCCTATCATATCTATCAGATCTCACTCTCGTAAGTGACCATGTAGGGATTCACAACCCCTTATCGCGTTGGTTGTGAGGATTTATTTGTTTGTGTAGGTGCGAGGGACTAGCTGTAGCCTCCCTCTTGGATTGATACCTTGGTTCTAAAAAACTGAGGGAAATACTTACGCTACTTTGCTGCATCACCCTTTCCTCTTCAAGGGACGTTGGTTGCGAGGATTTATTTGTTTGTGTAGGTGCGAGGGACTAGCGCGTAGCCTCCTACTGGATTGATACCTTGGTTCTCAAAAACTGAGGGAAATACTTACACTACTTTGTTGCATCATCCTTTCCTCTTCAAGGGAAAACCAAGACAGTGCTCAAGAGGTAGCAGATCCCAGGGCCCAGCCCCTGGTGAACTCGTGAGTATAGAATCCGAACACATTTATGCGTCCAGTCTTATCATGGCGTAATATTTTGACCCAAACCATATTTTTTGTAGTCCGGCGAGGTCCCGCACCGAACGATCCTCATCAGAGGATTTGCTGAGCTCAGATGCTATGGAGAGCGAGACGCCCCCGAAGGCCCCTTCCCCGAAACATCTGGATAACACCGAGGCTTCGTCCCAGAAGGACCCCGACCAAGGAGGGGAGGAAGAGATCGTGAAAGCGGCACCTGGAGGTCAAACTTCAGGGGCCGGAGACATGGGGGAGAAGATTCCCATGGGAGTTGTCGGCGGGAGCCATCTTGAATTCGGCTCCCATTCGGACGCAATTCCAGAGACCAATACGGCTCCAGAATTAAGCAGGCGGCCTCCCTCGGCTGGAGGGGGCGTGCCTGTTCCACCGGCAATCTTTGTCCAACCAGAGGTGTCGGATGCTTTGTTGGCGGCGCTAAAGAACGCCTCCATCGTCGATGATCACCATGCCCTTATGGATGCGGTGATTGAGAAGATTCAGTCTGCCGAGAGTGGACAGAATGAAGCCTGCATCAGCCTTATAAGAGGCTTTGAGGTATGTTTTATGAGGTTTCGAAGAATGTCATGGTATGGATAGTAGCCCCTGATATGCTGTTCGGTGAAAGAAAGAACCGGACAGAGGATCAAACTTTATGTTCGCAGGAAGACTCATTTGGTGACATCTATCTCTCTTTTATAAGCAGGCGTCTGCAGCGACTGCTGCCTCTCATACTGCGGAGATCTCCGGACTGAATCAAAGTCTGGAGCGGACCAAAGAAGAACTTGGCCAGCTGCAAAGGCAGTTAGAAGATAAGCAAGGTATGCGCAAGCCTTGTTCGCGTTTGGTGCAAACGAATTTCCAGTATGATAAAATATGTTCCATGATTTTCTCTAGGGACGTTGACCGAAGTCGAGGCTCTTAAGAGGGCTGTGGCCGAGGCCGAGGAAAAGGCAGCCGCAGAGCAGGCTCTTCGTGAGAAGCATGAGGCCAGGGTTATTGAAGCTGAGCAGAAACTTTAGGAGGTCGTTAAGAAATGCGAGACCTTGGAGCAGAGATTAATGGAGAAAGAATCCGAACTCCCCAAGGCTCATCAGGCCGCGCGCGATGCCCAGGGGGAAACCCAAGGCGCCCTGCAGGAGATCCAAGAGGCGAGGAAGATCGCAGCGGGTAAGGCTCTTTTCCATGTAAATCGAGTATTTGAGGAGAAAATCATATTTCTAATTTTGAGTTCGGATTTCTCCAGGGGTGTTTGCGGAACTTCCCCACAATATATCGGACGCTGCCAAATTCTACCGAGCCGAAGAAAGGAACACTGCGGATAAGCTCTTCTGCACGTAGTATCTGGCTCCGAATTATCCGGTGCCATTTGCCGATCAACTGAAACAGCTGATCGAACAGCATAAGGCGACGGAACTAGCCATGAAGGATTTGATTATCCGACTATGGCCCACCGAGCCGATCCCGACCAGCTACTTCGGGCTCGTGAAGCGGCTTGTAAGTGCCTGCCCTCGACTTGACATCATCAAGCGGTCGGTCTATATAGAGGTTGCGCGAATGGCCTTCGCCCGTGCAAAGGTGCACTGGGGAAAGATGGATGCTGAAAAGCTGGTGACCGAGGGACCGCCAGAGGGGAAGGAGCACCGCAAGCCCGAATTATATTATGAAAGTGTCCTGAAAGGATCCTATCTTGCGGTGGAGTTATGCACCAAGGACGTTATATTTCCATGAATGCAAATCATGTTATCCTTTGTAATCTTTGAACAAGGTCATTTCTATTATTTATTGCCTGTTATATAAAAGTTTACCCTCCTGCGCGGCCGCTTTATATATTAATCCTGAGAGTTGGCCAGTCGTCGGCTTCTGCCCCCACTGAGGGAGTCCTAGATTAGGGGGTATCCGGACAGCCGAACTGTGTACAACGTCCGGACTATTGAAGCGTGAAGATACAATACTCAAGACTTCGGCCCGTGTCCGGATGGGAATTTCCTTGGCGTGGAAGGCAAGCTTGGCGATCCGGATATTATATTTCCTCCCTTGTAACCGACTCCATGTAAATCCTAGCCCTCTCCGGTGCCTATATAAACCGGAGAGGTTGGTCCTTAGAAGGCCGATCCCAATTACAATCATACCATCATAGGCTAGCTCTTAGGGTTTAGCCTCTACGATCTCGTGGTAGATCTACTCTTGTACTACCCATATCATAAATATTAATCAAGCAGGAAGTAGGGTTTTACCTCCATCGAGAGGGCCCGAACCTGGGTAAACATCTGTGTCCCTTGCTTCCTGTTACCATCAGCTTTGACGCACAGATCGGGAACCCCTACCCGAGATCCGCCAGTTTTGACACCGACATTGGTGCTTTCGTTGAGAGTTCCTCTGTGTCGTCGCCGTCAGGCTCGATGGCTCCTCCAATCAGCTTCAACGACGCTGTCTGTGGTGAGACTTTCCTCCTCGGACAGATCTTCGTGTTCGGCGGCTTCGCACTGCGGGCCAGCTCGCTTGGCCATTTGGAGCAGATCGACAGCTACGCCCCTGGCCACCAGGTCAGGTTCGGAAACCTGAACTACACGGCGGACATCCGCGGAGACTTGATCTTCGATGGATTTGGGCCTATGCCAGGAGCACCGGACAGTCGCGACGAGCACGGCTTAGACCTGCCATCGGACGAAGCTCGGGGTATCGCCCCCGTAGTATCTCCGGACCTAGATCCGGAGCAGGCCGCGCCGTCTAAGGACGGAGGGATGGACCCCGCCCCGCCGGTCGCGCACTCATCGGCGGTAGAGCCGAACACGGGCCTTACCCCTGTAGTGGCCTGTGAATCCGGACCCCCGGGTTCGTATCCGGACGTTGGTTTGCGGTCCGCACACTCCCGAGCCCGTCGGGCCAGGATGGGCTCCGGTAATGGAGTTCACCGCTGCGAATATCTTCCAGCACTCGCCCTTTGGCGACATGCTGGACTCATTAAAGTCTCTCTCTTTGTCAGGAGGCTCTTCGCCAAGTATGTCCGCTCGAGTGGGAGGCAGACTAAGGGCGAATTCGTTGCCACCCACCACCCACTTCATTGCCACGGTCGATGACTTAACCGAGGTACTGAACTTCGACTCTGAAGACATCGACGGTATGGACGACGATGCAGGAGAAGAACATGAACCACCGCACACTGGGCGGTGGACAGCCACCTCTTCTTATGTTATATATATGGTGGACACTCCAAAGGAAACAAATGGTGATGAGGCAGCGGAGGATAATCCCCCAGGGGGGAAAGCAAAGTATGGGCGTCGTCGGGCGCGCCCGAGCCCCGCCACAGAATACCGCCCGTAAGTCGAAAACAATCCGGATGGCGCCAAGATGAATATAACCCTAGTTGGCGTGCCTTCCATATGGCCAGCCCGCCACTGTGGGATACTTGGAGAGGGACAACTATACGCCCCCTTCCGGGGACGAGGCAAGCCTCGGCAATAACGAATTTGGCGTGCCTGAAGATCCAGTGGAACAAGCTCGCTTCGAGCGACGACTCATGGCCACGGCAAAAAGCCTGCAAAGGAAGCAACAGCAGCTCAAAGCTGACCAAGATTTGCTGGTGGACAGATGGACCAAGGTCCTGGCCACTGAAAGATACGACCCTGACCGCCCCGACAAAAGGCACAACCAGCCACCCCAACCTAAGTAGGAGAACTCAAGGCGCATGCCCCAACGTCAACACGCCACTACGGTCCAAAACAACACGAAGGACACAAGAAGAAGCATACTCAAGCCCCGACGCAACGGTCTTAAGCATCCAGTCAGGAAAGCTGGTGCTAACTCCAGCATCTCCCAGTCCGGTCAACGGACAAAGAAGAGCTCAGACCTATCCGGCCCGAGCCACACACTATATCAACCATGCGAAATTCATGGTACTCCTAGAAGGACGGCAAAGCATACCAATAGAGAATGTTGGATCCTCAAAGCAAAATGGCTGGCCGCGTGCCGAAAACAATGAAGGGAGACTTCTGGTCAAGATATCCCCCCCTCCATAACATATAATTACGACCGCTTGCCCCAGACCACGCTAACCACAACAACTCAGTTGCAGTACCTAAGGACATAGCAAACCAGGGGCTCCACAAAACATAAAACCCTCGCAGGTGTGAAATCACTAACAACATCTCTTAAAAGATCCTGGGGGCAAAGGCCAAGTTCTTCTGGCCCATCACTCTAAACGGTTGTCTTCGGGTCACCAAACAAATACTACGCCAAAGAATAAATCTTCGGCACCTTCCCACCATGCGGTAATTTACCGTATGTTAGCGGGATGAACCACGTTGGCTGGATCCGACGTGGTAAATCACTCAGGCCAACACCATGTGATGTAATCACACCTATGGGCAAGGCCGAACCCCGCCCTCGGGCGGATATCATACAGCTGCCGGAGTAGCGAGTCGATCATGCCTATCAAGATTTTGATATAACAGACGACTATCCGGACACCAATTGAGGAGTCCGCGCTACCCACCGGTATGACGGTTGGGTTTACTAGGGCCCGATCAGGAGCCCTCGGACCAACCCCAAGTGGACGCTCGGCTACCTCAGAGTATTTGCCTTACAAACTAACTTTGACGCATAACATGATAGGTGACGTGGAATCGGCCAAGACACACAAGGAGCCCCCCTATAAGAAGACAGTCCGGATTCACTTCTGATCCACTAACAAACTCCCTCCAGTTCGGCCATCACAGGTTCCGCCAAAAAACACCTCTTTTCATAATCATACATCGTACTCATATGCATAGACATATCATTTTGCTACAATACATAGACTTAAATAACACTTACCGGCCGTCGCTTTTCATCGACACCCCGTGTTACGCCCGATTACGCCAGGGGCTTCATAACACGGCAATAAAGTCCGACCACCTTCTCGGTCGTCCGGCACCCCAAACTTATAGCACTATATGCATCAGCTCCGAATCATGTCTTGGGTCATTGGTTGGGTTTACCGGGCTCCCTTGTTTTGGTACCTTACGTTCCGTTATATCGGCTAATGTAGCGCAGGGAGAACTACTGCGATTGTGTCACGGATCTGCCGGACGAGCACCTCAGTAGAGAAAGCCGAAAACCGACTGTCATGAAACAGCGAGAGCTGGTCAGCTGTTCGAGAGGTTGTAAAATCCCTAAAGATCTATTCCGCACAACGCCATTATAAATGCTGAGTGCGACGGATCGGTCTTACGATCAGCGCCAATAGAGCCCCTAGTTCGCCTTCCGAACACTAGGGGTTGCGCCGACCATACTCAATTCCTATGGCTAAGTGAGAGTAATAAAGCCTTATAGTCCGATTGCACGGTTCGTGGTGAGAAACGCCCGCAAAGGGACCCAACTATGGGATAAAGAGCGTTGATTATATCCCGAACACCCCAAAGATTTCGTGGATTTACGTGGGGGCAGAAGCCGACGACTAGCCAACTCTCAGGATTTACATACATTAAACAGTCGCACATGAAGAACATATGTTCAAACAAAACATGCAATATATAAACGCCATAATCCCATATTACAAAAAAGTGGCACGAATGCCCTCAGGGAAATATAATGTCTTTGCTACATTTATTCGCCGCAAGGCGGGCCCCCTTCAGTACACCTTCATAGTACAGTTCGGTCTTGCGATGCTCCTTACCCTCTGGCGGCCCCTTAGTCATCAGCTTCTCCGCGTTAAGCTTCCCCCAATGGACTTCTGCACGGGCAAATGCCATGCGCGCACCCTCTATGCAGACCGATCTCTTAATAGCATCAAGCCGAGGACAAACGCCCACAATCCGCTTCACGAGCCCGAAGTAACTGCTCGAAATTGGCTCCGCCAGCCACAGCCGGACAATCAAGTCCTTCATGGCTAGGTCGGCCGCCTGGTGCAGTTCGACTAGCTGCTTCAGCTGATCGATAAAAGGCACCGGATAGTTCGGTGCCAAATACTGCGACCAGAAATCCCTCTCCGCAGACTTCTTTTCCTCGGTTCGGTAGAATTGGGTGGCATCTGATATGTTGCGAGGAAGATCCATAACGCATACGAAAAATAAGAATTCAGCTTGCCGCTTAGAATTCTTCCCATCATCATGAATAAATGGCTAAGAATACAGAAGGCCTTACCAGCCGCAACTTTCCGGGCATCTTGAATGTCCCGTACAACACCTCGGGCTTCTTCCCGGGCATCTTCCGCAGCTTGGAGCGCTTGGGCGAGTTCGGCTTCTTTCTCTATTACACTCTGCTCCAAGCCCTCGCATTTCTTCACAGCCTCCTGGAGCTCCCGCTTAGCTGTGACAACCCTGGCCTCGTGTTTTTCACGAAGTGCCTGTTCGGCGGAGCCTTCTTGTTGGCATCATCCACAGCCTTCTTCGATGCCTCATATTTGGCACTCGCTCCTAGGGCATACAACACAAATACTTTTCAATAAGCACAATTACTTATTCGTGCCTAATACAAGACAATGTTTTATCATACCTTGTTTATCTTCTAATTGCTTCCTCCCGCGGCCAAGTTCTTCCTCGGCCCGTTCCAGGCTCCGCTTCAGTTCGGACACTTCCGCATTATGAGCGGTCGTCTTCTCCGCAGACGCCTGTATTCAAACAAAGAGGTACATGTCATTAACATAAGTTCCCACGACAAGAGAGGATTTGATCCCCTGCCCGGCTCCCTCTCCTTTGCCGGACAGTGTATCAGGGGCTACTACTCATATAATGACGATTCCTCAAAGGTTTCTTGGGAAACATATTTCAAAGACCTTTATAAGGCCAAGGCAAGACTCGTTCAGCCCGCTCTCGGCGGACTGAATCTTTTCAACCACCGCACCCATAAGGGTCCGATGTTCATCGACGATAGACGCGTTCTTTAACGCCGTCGATAGACCGCCTGGCAGCTCTATCCGAACAGAGGTTGCTGGCGGAGTAGGCAGACCCCCCACCGTTGAAGGTGGCTGCTCGCCCGATCCGGGAGCCTTAGAGGTCTCCCGGACCTTGTCCGGCTGTGGGCCGAACCCAAGGTCGCCTCACGACGGCAAGACACTTCGGGGCCATCGCTCCCGTGTGTCCGGCCCCAGGGATATGCCCCCCTGGTCCGAGCTCCGTTGAGACGACACCTCAATGTCGCGCCGGGACTTTGGGGAAGGGGCCTTTGGAGGTGACTCGCTCGCCAAAGCTTCCGAGCTCAGCGAATCCTTGGATGAGGACTGGCCGGCGCGGGATCTCGCCAGACTGCGCGAAATATAGCAACAGTTAAAACTATTATACCCGAAAGCAATCCCGGACGCATATGCATGTTCGAATCTTGTACACTTACGACTTCTCCAGGACTGGGCCTGGATCCCACTCGACTGCCAGCCGGCAGCCGTGGTGGATGCCTCTGGGAGGGAACCTTTTCTCCTCTTAGGTGATTCGGCCTCCAGGGACGAGGAAGCTACGCTCTTCTTCCCACCTCCAGAATGAGGCTCGCCCTCCTCTGCTTCTTCCTCTTCGTCTTCCGAAGAGGGAGCGTCGCTTGAGTCTTCGGAATTTGCGTCCGAAGCCTCGCGGTGACGGAGGTCACTCCGGGTCTTCTTGACCTTCTTGGAGGCCTCCTTCTTCGGCGCCTCGTAAGGTGCGGGGACCAGCATCTTCGTCAGAAGAGGTCCGGCCGGTTCCTCTGGCAACGGGGCCGGACAATGTATCTGCTCCACTTTATTTATCCATCCCTGAGGTCACGATGAAACGCGATTAGGATGTCTCCCCCATGACATGCCAGCTGAAGCGTGAATAGACAGAGCTTGGCTGTGACTTACTGATCTTGGAGAATGGGATAACTGATACCCACAGTCCTCGGTGGGGCCCGACCACGATTTGTCGGACTTAAAGAGCACCTTCGAGATATCCTTGTGGGAGGAATCGTAAAGCTCCCGAAGAGTTTGGTGCTCGGCAGGGTCGAACTCCCACAGAGTACAAGCTCGGCGCTGACAAGGGAGAACCAAGCGAACTAGCATCACCTGGACTACATCCACAAGTTTGACGTCCCTATTGACCATGCCCTGGAGGCGCGTTTGGAGGAGTGATAGCTCATCGGATGAGGACCAGTTCCGGCCCTTCTCGGGCCAGGATGTGAGCCGCAGCGGAGCTCCGAATCTGAACTCTGGCGCGGCCGCCCACTTTTTGCCATGTGGTTCGGTGATATAGAACCACTGCTGCTGCCACTCCTTGACGTAGTTGTTGAAAGCGCCCGACGGCCAAACGGCCTTGGGCATCTTGCTCACCATGGCGCTGCCGCACTCGGCGTGTTCGCCACTCGCCACCTTGGGCTTCACATTAAAGATCTTTAGCCACAGGCCGAAGTGAGGTGAGATCCAAAGAAAAGCCTCGCACACGACGATGAACGTCGAGATATTGAGGAAGGAGTTGGGGGAAGATCATGAAAATCAATCCCGTAGTAATACATGACTCCGCGAACAAATGGGTGCAGGGGAAACCCAAGCCCGCAGACAAAGTGAGGAAGGAACACGACTCTCTCATGAGGTTCCGGAGTGGGGACGACCTGTCCCGCCGGGGGGAGACGGTGGCTGATCTTCTGAGCCAGATACCCGGCGTCCCGGAGCTTCTTAATATCCTTCTCCCGGACGGTAGAGGCCATCCATCTACCTCCTGCTCCAGATCTGGACATCTTTGGAAAGCCTCTCTTTGGTGGAAAGGAAGAGTGCTTGGGCGTTAGGGCTCGAAAAGAGGGGAATGAGCGAGCGGAAGGAGAAAGGCGTGGGTAAAGAGAAGGAGGCCTTGTCTCTTTATAGGGCGGTAAGTGCCTTTTAAGCCTCCCCATTTGCTGGTTGAGCCCGTTTGCCTCCCGCTCGCCGCGATTAGCGGTGCGGTTGGATTACCCATGCCCGTATTGATGAGAATCCCGTAATAAGGGGGCACGATCTCTGCTTTGACAAGACGTGTCAAGGAAACCGCCTCGCAATATGCGCTGTGGCTGGTTGTGGGAAGACGGTTCGAATAATGACCCGACCATAATGACACGTCGCATTGCCTGGAAAGTTGTCAGCAGATTGCATTTGCGAGACATCATTCTCTCTACGGTGGCATTCAAAGATCATCTTGTGGATTCGGACACGGTTTGAGTGTTCGATAATTACCTTGGAGTATTCGGAGAAGGAACCCGCCCTGCAATGCCGAAGACAAGACTGCACGCCGGACTCATCGTCATCGAAGCCTGGTTCAGGGGCTACTAAGGGAGTCCTGGATTAGGGGTTATCCGGATAGCCGGACTGTGTATAATGTCCGGACTATTGAAGCGTGAAGATACAAGACTCAAGACTTCGGCCCGCGTCCGGATGGGACTTTCCTTGGCGTGGAAGGCAAGCTTGGCGATCCGGATATTATATTTCCTCCCTTGTAACCGACTCCATGTAAACCCTAGCCCTCTCCGGTGCCTATATAAACCGGAGAGGTTGGTCCTTAGAAGGCCGATCCCAATTACAATCATACCATCATAGGCTAGCTCTTAGGGTTTAGCCTCTACGATCTCGTGGTAGATCTACTCTTGTACTACCCATATCATAAATATTAATCAAGCAGGAAGTAGGGTTTTACCTCCATCGAGAGGGCCCGAACACAGGTAAACATCTGTGTCCCTTGCTTCCTGTTACCATCGCTTTTGACGCACAGATCGGGAACCCCTACCCGAGATCCGCCAGTTTTGACACCGACATTGGTGCTTTCGTTGAGAGTTCCTCTATGTCGTCGCCGTCAGGCTCGATGGCTCCTCCAATCAGCTTCAACGACGCTGTCCAGGGTGAGACTTTCTTCCCCGGATAGATCTTCTTGTTCGGCGGCTTCGCACTGCGGGCCAACTCGCAGCCATCCGGAGCAGATCGACATTCGCCCCCAGCCACCGAGGTCGAGGTTCGGAAACCTGAACTACACGGCGGACATCCGCTGAGACTTGATCTTCGATGGATTTGGGCCTATGCCAGGAGCACCGGACAGTCGCGACGAGCACGGCTTAGACGCGTGCATCGGACGGCTTCGGGTATCGCTTCGTAGTATCTCCGGACCTAGATCCGGAGCAGGCCGCGCCGTCTAAGGACGGAGGGATGGACCCCACCCCGCCGGTCGCGCACTCATCGGCGGTAGAGCCGAACACGGGCCTTACCCCTGTAGTGGCCTGTGAATCCGGACCCCCGGGTTCGTATCCGGACGTTGGTTTGCGGTCCGCACACTCCCGAGCCCGTCGGGCCAGGATGGGCTCCGGTAATGGAGTTCACCGCTGCGAATATCTTCCAAAGACTCGCCCTTTGGCGACATCTTTGGACTCATTAAAGTCTCTCTCTTTGTCAGGAGGCTCTTGGCGAAGTATGTCCGGCTCGAGTGGGAGGCATTTACGACGAAGGAATTCGTTGCCCACCCACCACCCACTTCATTGCCACGGTCGATGACTTAACCGAGGTCTTGAACTTCGACTCAAGACATCGACGGTATGGACGACGATGCAGGAGAAGAACATGAACCACCGCACACTGGGCGGTGGACAGCCACCTCTTCTTATGTTATATATATGGTGGACACTCCAAAGGAAACAAATGGTGATGAGGCAGCGGAGGATAATCCCCCAGGGGGAAAAGCAAAGTATGGGCGTCGTCGGCGCCGCTCCGAGCCCCGCCACAGGAATACCGCCCGTAAGTCGAAAACAATCCGGATGGCGCCGAAGATGAATATAACCCTAGTTGGCGTGCCTTCCATATGGCCAGCCTGGCCACTGTGGGATACTTGGAGAGGGACAACTATACGCCCCCTTCCGGGGACGAGGCAAGCCTCGGCAATAACGAATTTGGCGTGCCTGAAGATCCAGTGGAACAAGCTCGCTTCGAGCGACGACTCATGGCCATGGCAAAAAGCCTGCAAAGGAAGCAACAGCAGCTCAACGCTGACCAAGATTTGCTGGTGGACAGATGGACCAAGGTCCTGGCCACTGAAAGATAAGACCCTGACCGCCCCGACAAAAGGCACAACCAGCCACCCCAACCTAAGTAGGAGAACTCAAGGCGCATGCCCCAACGTCAACACGCCACTACGGTCCAAAACAACACGAAGGACACAAGAAGAAGCATACTCAAGCCCCGACGCAACGGTCTTAAGCGTCCAGTCAGGAAAGCTGGTGCTAACTCCAGCATCTCCCAGTCCGGTCAACGGACAAAGAAGAGCTCAGACCAGTCGTCGGCTTCTGCCCCCACTAAGGGAGTCCTAGATTAGGGGGTATCCGGACAGCCGGACTGTGTACAACGTCCGGACTATTGAAGCGTGAAGATACAAGACTCAAGACTTCGGCCCGTGTCCGGATGGGAATTTCCTTGGCGTGGAAGGCAAGCTTGGCGATCCGGATATTATATTTCCTCCCGTGTAACCGACTCCATGTAAACCCTAGCCCTCTCCGGTGCCTATATAAACCGGAGAGGTTGGTCCTTAGAAGGCCGATCACAATTACAATCATTCCATCATAGGCTAGCTCTTAGGTTTTAGACTCTACGATCTCGTGGTAGATCTACTCTTGTACTACCCATATCATCAATATTAATCAAGCAGGAAGTAGGGTTTTACCTCCATCGAGAGGGCCCGAACCTGGGTAAACATATGTGTCCCTTGCTTCCTGTTACCATCAGCCTTGACGCACAGATCGGGACCCCCTACCCGAGATCCGCCGGTTTTGACACCGACGCCCACGTAGGAAGTACGGGGGTGTTCGGGATAAACCTGATCACTCTTTATCCCAGTTTTGGGTCCTTTGAAGGAGGTGTTCAGCACAACGATCCAGGCAATCGGACTATAGGGCTTTATCACTCTCACTTAGCCATAGGAGGTTTAGGAAAGGAAGGTAGGCGCAGCCCCTGGAAGACCGCACGGGGGGCTATATAAGCACCTGATCGGAAGAAAAACTGATCCATCGCACGCTGCATTGGTTATGGCATTATGCAGGAGAAATCCTTAAATATTTTACAACATCTCGAACAGCTGACCAACTCTCGTCGTATCATGACAGTCAGTTTTCGGCTTTCTCTACTGAGGTGCTCGTCCGAAAGAACCGGGACACAATCACAGTAGTTCTCCCTGTGCCACCTTAGCTGATATAGCGGAATGTAAGGCAGCAAAACATGGGAGCCGGGCAAACCCAACATTTGACCCAAGACATGATTCGGAGCTGATGCATATAATGCTATAAGTTCGGGGTGCCGAACTTCCATGAAGGTGTTCGGACTTTATTGCCGTATTATGGGTAAACCGAAGCCCCTGGCATATTTAAGGCATGTCGTGGTGTACAGATGCCACTTGACAAAGAATTTCAATAAGAAATATCAGCAGATAAGCGTCATATAAATCCACATATTGTATTTGAATAGTACGTCGATGCGTATGAGTACGGGTAATGCAATAAAAAAAGAAATATGACTATGGAACCTGCTGAGACCAGGGGGAATAAGCTGTGTGCGGATCTGGAGTATAGTCGGATGGTCACCGCGGGGAATATCTAAGGATTCTCTTTCGCGTTCGAGCTGCTTCCATATCACCAGTCCTGGTCTGCGCAAAGTTGAACCTGCAAGGAAAATGTAAGAAATGCTTGTTTGCCGCAGGGCGGTTGAGCCGTGGTATGCGGCCTATCCTGGCCTTCGCCAGCGTGTTTTTAATTGAGCTCTCGACGAGCCTTTTTATTCTGCCGCAAAGTAGTCCGGAGTCCTTTCGCGGTGTCCGGGAGACTGGCCGTCGACTCGAGGTTCGATTGAGAGGTGCCACTCGTTGCTCCTGCTGTTAAAGCAGCTGTATACTTTTTGGTGCCAAGGGAAAGTTCAGTCCTGCCATTGACCGTGATGACACCGCGTGGACCGGGCATCTTGAGCTTATGGTAGGCATAATGTGGCACCGCGTTGAATCGAGCGAACGCGGTTCGTCCGAGCAGTGCCTGATAATTACTGCGAAAGGGGACGATGTCGAAGATTAACTCTTCGGCACGGTAATTGTCTGGTGATCCGAAGACCACCTTAAGGGCAATGGAGCCTGTTCAGCTGGCCTCCACACCTGGTATAATACCTCTGAAGGTGGTTTTAGTGGGTTTGATCACCGAATGATTGATGCCCATCTGGTGCACTGTGTCCTGGTAAAGCAGGTTTAGACTGCTGCCCCCATCCATAAGGACTCGTGTGAGGTGGAACCCGTCAATTATTGGGTCGAGGACTAGTGCGGCTAGATTGCCCTGATTGGTGTTAACCGGACGATCCGTGCGGTTGAAGGTGATCGGCCTGAGTTTATATTGTGGGACGATTGGTTCCGTTAAGTCGATATCCCTAAGGGTGCGCATCCGGTCTGGGTTGGGAGTGTGGGTGCCGTTTACCACGTTCACCATTTGGATTTGTGGGGGGAAATTCTTTTGCCCTCCTGTACTTTGTGGTCTGGGCTCCTCGTCGCCATCATCGCTTTGAGACTCTTTATCCTTGTTTTTGGCGCCTGACCTGCCGGCTTGTTTGAAGACCCAACATTCTCTATTGATATGATTGGCTGGTGTTCCCAAGGTGCCATGAATTTGGCATGGGTGGTCGAGTATGCGGTCCAGACTGGATGGACCCGAATTGTCATTTTTGAGTGGCCCCTTCCGCTGGCTGGACTTAGAGCCACTAAATCCGGCATTGACTGTCGTATCTTCGGTGTTTTCACCATGTTTGCGGCGCTTGTGTTTATTGCGTCAGGGTTTGCCGTTGATATCTCTGGCCTCTGATGTGCCAGGGTTGCTTGCTGTGTTGCTACTACGGGCCAACTAGCTATCTTCGCCCGCGCAAAAGCGGGTCATGAGTGTCGTGAGGGCTGCCATGGATTTTGGCTTTTCTTGGCCGAGATGTCGGGCAAGCCACTCGTCGCGGGTGTTATGTTTAAAGGCCGCTAGGGCTTCGGCATCCGGACAGTCGACAATTTGGTTCTTTTTAGTTAGGAACCGAGTCTAGAATTTCCTGGCTGATTCTCCAGGCTGTGTTATGTGACTTAAATCGTCAGCATCCGGTGGCCACACATAAGTGCCCTGAAAGTTGTCCAGGAATGCATCTGCCAGGTTCTCCCAACTTCCGATGGAGTTTGCCGGCAAGCTATTCAGCCAATGCCGAGCCGGCCCTTTGAGTTTTAGTGGGAGATACTTGATGGCGTGTAGATCATCCCCGCGGGCCATGTGAATGTGGAGGAAGAAGTCTTCTATCCATACTGCGGGGTCTGTAGTACCATCATATGAATCAATGCTCACGGGTTTAAACCCTTCTGGGAATTCATGATCCATTACTTCATCAGTGAAGCATCGGGGGTGTCCGGCGCCTCTGTGCCTGGCTATATCACGACGTAGTTCATACGAGTCTTGTCTGCTGTGTTCGGCCCGGCCGGATTTTCTTTTAGTATATCCGGCGTGACGGTAGTCGTCACGCGTTGGGGCGCGCCCACATGATCCATAGATCGATCTTTTATGTCCTGCTTTGTTTTCCAATACGTCTCGCAGGTCCTGCGTGTTGCCCCGGGCCTTGCTGTTTTTGTTTAACCGGCGGCGGGGTGCGGGCTGGACTTCGGCCTGATATGCCGCTTTGTCTCGGCCACGAATTGGCCGGTCAGCCGCATCATACGCTGGAAGCGTAGGCTTTAATGCTTCCTCCTCGAGTTGGGGTAGCAACCTGCGCTTTGGGTAACTTTTGGTTGGGCGTTTGAGTTCGTATTCCTCGGCCGCCAGGACCTCAGTCCATCTATCCGCTAGCAGATCTTGGTCAGCTTGAAGCTGTTGTTGCTTTTTCTCAGGCTTTTTGATGTGGCTATAAGCCGGCGCTTGAAGCGCTCCTGCTCGATGGGATCCTCAGGCATGATAAATTCTTCGTCGCCGAGGCTCACCTCGTCTTCAGAGAGAGGCATGTAATTGTCATCCTCTAATTCTCCGTCTGCTGCATGTTCCTTAGGGCTAGCTTGCCCATCCTCCGGCTCAAAATCTGGCTGGAGGGGATTGTCTTCGTCTTCGGCACTATCCGCAGCGTTGTTGTCTCTTATGCCGGTATCGCCATTTTTGCTATGGTGGGGCTTAGAGCAGCACTGTTGGCGCCAGTGCTAAGATTGCTTCTCGAGGGGATTATCCTCCGTTGCCTTATTGCCATCGCTTTCTTTGGGGGTGTCCACCATGTATATATCATATGATGAGGTGGCAGTCCAGCACCCTGTGGACGGTGGTTCATGTTCTTCTCCTACATCGTCGTCCATGTCTTCGGAGCCGAAATCAAGCATGTCGGTTAAATCGTCGACAATAGCTATTAAGTGGGTGGTGGGTGGGGAACGAATTTCTTCGTCGTCCGCTTCCCACTCAAGCCGAACACAGTTCAGCCAAGAGCCTCCTGACAAGGAGAGAGACCTTAATGAATTTAGCACATCGCTCAGGGGCGAGCGCTGAAAGATATCCACGGAGGAAAACTCCATGATCAGTGCCCAATCAGATTCGATAGGTAATGACGCGGGCGGTTCGGAGCCCGTGGCCGGGGACGAATCCAAGAATCTGGCAACACAGGAAGTTAGTATTCGGCTCTATTTCCACTGAGTGTGCGGCCTTCGCGGCGGGGTCCATCCATCCGTCCTCGGATGGCGCAATCAGCTCCGGATTGAGGGCTGGAGTAGCCACATGTGTGATCTGCCGAACAACGTCCGACGGCGGAGCTAAGTCATGCTCGTCGTGACTGTGTGGCGCACCTGTCGTGGGCTCGAATCCATCAAAGATCAAGTCTCCGCAGATGTCGGCAGTATAGTTTAAGCTTCCAAACCTGACCTGACGGTCAGGGGCGTAGCTCTCGATCTGCTCCAAATGGCCAAGCGAGTTGGCCCACAGTGCGAAGCCGCCGAATATGAAGATCTGTCCGGGGAGAAAAATCTCACCCTGGATCACATCGTTGCCGATGATCGAAGGAGCCATCAAGCCTTATGGTGATGGCAAAGTGGAACTCTCAATGAAAGCACCAATGTCGGTGTCAAAACCGGCGGATCTCGGGTAGGGGGTCCCAAACTGTGTGTCTAAGGCGGATGGTAACAGGAGGCGGGGGACACAATGTTTACCCAGGTTCGGGCCCTCTCGATGGAGGTAGTCTCCTACTTCCTACTTGATTGATCTTGATGATATGAGTATTACAAGAGTTCATCTACCACGAGATCGTAGAGGCTAAACCCTAGAAGCTAGCCTATGATTATAATTGTTGTTGTCCTACGGACCAAACCCTCCGGTTTATATAGACACCGGAGGGGGCTAGGGTTACACAGAGGCGGTTTACAAGGGAGGAGATCTACACATCCGAATTGCCAAGCTTGCCTTCCACGCAAAGGAGAGTCCCACCCGAACACGGGACGAAGTCTTAAATCTTGTATCTTCATAGTCCAACAGTCAGGCCAAAGTATATAGTCCGGCTGTCCAAGGACCCCCTAATCCAGGACTCCCTCAGTAACCGCACTTTATTAGATATGGTGCGATCTATGATGTCTCTTACTGATTTATCGCTATCGTTTTGGGGTTATGCTTTAGATATGGATGCATTCATGTTAAATAGGGCACCATCTAAATCCGTTGAGATGACGCCATATGAACTGTGGTTTGGCAAGAAACCCAAGTTGTCGTTTCTTAAAGTTTGGGGCTGTGATGCTTATGTGAAAAAGCTTCAACCTGATAAGCTCAAACCCAAATCGGAGAAATGTGTCTTCATAGGATACCCAAAGGAGACTATTGGGTACACCTTCTATCACAGATCCGAAGGCAAAATATTCGTTGCTAAGAATGAATCCTTTTTAGAGAAGGAGTTTCTCTCGAAAGAAGTGAGTGGGAGGAAAGTAGAACTTAATGAGGTAATTGTACCTGCTCCCTCATTGGAAAGTAGTTCAACACAGAAATCAGTTCTAGTGATTCCTACACCAATTAGTGAGGAAGCTAATGATGATGATCATGAAGCTTCTGATCAAGTTACTACCGAACCTCGCCAGAGTGGTACGGTAATCTAGTTCTGCACGTCATGTTACTTGACCATGACGAACCTACGAACTATGAGGAAGCAATGATGAGCCTAGATTCCGCGAAATGGCTTGAGGCCATGAAATCTGAGATGGGATCCATGTATGAGAACAAAGTGTGGACTTTGGTTGACTTGCCCAATGATCGGCAAGCCATAGAGAATAAATGGATTTTCAAGAAGAAGACTGTCGCTGACGGTAATGTTACTGTCTACAAAGCTCGACTTGTTGTGAAAGGTTTTTGACAAGTTCAAGGAGTTGACTACGATGAGACCTTCTCACCCGTAGCGATGCTTAAGTCCGCCCGAATCATGTTAGCAATTTCCGCATTTTATGATTATGAAATTTGGCAAACGGATGTCAAAACTGCATTCCTGAATGGATTTCTGGAAGAAGAGTTGTATATGATGCAACCAGAAGGTTTTGTCAATCCTAAAGGTGCTAACACAGTGTGCAAGCTCCAGCGATCCATCTATGGACTGGTGCAAGCATCTCGGAGTTGGGCTATATGCTTTGATGAGTTGATCAAAGCATATAGTTTTATCTGAACTTGCGGTGAAGCCTGTATTTACAAGAAAGTGAGTGGGAGCACTACAACATTTCGATAAGTATATGTGAATGACATATTGTTGATCGGAAATAATGTAGAATTTTCTGGAAAGCATAAAGGAGTGTTTGAAAGGAGTTTTTCAAAGAAAGACCTCGGTGAAGCTGCTTACATATTGAGCATCAAGATCTATAAAGATATATCAAGATGCTTGATAAAGTTTTTCAATAAGTACATACCTTGGCAAGTTTTTGAAGTAGTTCAAAATGGAACAGTCAAAGAAGGAGTTCTTGCCTGTGTTGCAAGGTGTGAAGTTGAGTAAAGACTCAAAACCCGACCATGGAAAAAATTAGAAAGAGGATGATAGTCATTCCCTATGCCTCAGTCATAGGTTCTATATAGTATGCTATGCTGTGTACCAGACCTATTGTGTACCTTACCAAGAGTTTGGCAAGAGGGTAGAATAGTGATCCAGGAGTGGATCACTAGACAGCGGTAAAAATTATCCTTAGTGCCATAAGGAAATGTTTCTCGGTTATGAAGGTGACAAAGAGTTCGTCGTAAAGAGTTTCGTCGATGCAAGCTTTGACACCGATCTGGATGACTCTAAGTCTCGATCTAGATACATATTGAAAGTGGGAGCAATTAGCTAGAGTAGCTCCATGAGAGTATTGTAGACACAGAAATTTGCAAAATACATACGGATCTGAATGTTGCAGACCCGTAGACTAAAATTTCTCTCATAGGCAAAACATGATCATACCTTATTACTCTTGGGTGTTAATCACATAGCGATGTGAACTAGATTATTGACTCTAGTAAACCCTTTGAGTGTTGGCCACATGGAGATTTGAACTATGGGTATTAATCACATAAAGATGTGAACTATTAGTGTTAAATCACATGGCGATGTGAACTAGATTATTGACTCTAGTGCAAGTGGCAGACTGAAGGAAATATGCCCTAGAGGAAATAATAAATTTGTTATTTATATTTCCTTATATCATGGTAAGTGTTTATTATTCATGCTAGAATTGTATTAACCGGAAACTTAGTACATGTGTGCATACATAGAAAAACAGAGTGTCCCTAGTATGCCTCTACTAGACTAGCTCGTTAATCAAAGATGGTTAAGTTCTCTGACCATAGACATGTGTTGTCATTTGATGAACGGGATCACATCATTAGAATGATGTGATGGACAAGACCCATTCGTTAGCTTAGCATAATGATCTTTAGTTTTATTGCTATTGCTTTCATCATGACTTATACATGTTCCTCTGACTATGAGATTATGCAACTCCCGAATACCGGAGGACCACCTTGTGTTGGGGATATAACTATTGAGTATAAACCGCCTAGGAGGGGCCGGGTTATGCTCATGATGATCTACCAGTATTGAAGCCCATGAAGACATAGAAGATGGCAACTTACGAAGGAGACTTAGTAAGAAGGCCCAAAGCCCAAAGGCGGATTAGGGCCCATAGATATAAACCACCATAGGTATATGACTTGTATTGTAAGATAGGAAAGAGTAGATACCAAGCTGGACACGTTTATGAGCCGCTCGGGATCCTATGAACCGCCGGGCGTCAACTTGTGTATATAAAGGGATGACCCGGCGGCGGTTTAGGGACAAGAAACAATAGATCGAGAGCCAGGCTAAGCGTATTCGCTCCCTGGTCATCGAAACCCTAGCAATACCATCTCAAACTGGATTAGGCCTTTACCTTCACCGCAAGGGGCCGAACCAGTATAAACTCCTCGTGTCCTTTATCCTGATTAACCCCTTTAAGCTAATCTCGTTGTGATGGCTCCACAACTAAGTCCTCACACTAGGACATCTGTCGAGACAAACCCACGACAGTTGGCGCCCACTGTGGGGCTATCGCACGATGGTTTCAAGTTCTTAGAGGGCAACTTCGAAGGGATCAAGGGGTACGTGGTGGGCCGGATGACAAAGAGTCATCGCGGCAAGCTCTACATCGACGACGCAGGTTGGGGCCCCGAGGCCGGCTCAATTGAGTATAGGTACTGGGTCCCCTTTGGCGGAATTCACGTGTTCATCGGCAAGATAGGCGAACCAGGCCCTGAGCTAGACATCTGCACCGACATCATCGAGATGGCTCAGCGTGCGAAACCCGCCCGGGTTCAGCCCGCCATGAATCGTGCCTTCATGGGATTCATCCATGGAGCGGAATCTGAGGATAAATCGGCATCTGGTGGTGAGACAGTTGTCTACTCTGATGACGAGTCATCCACCGGTGAGACCGAGTCATTGTACCAGCTGCAAGACGGCCGGCTTGGGGGCTGTTCCGATGGCGACAGTATTCCTGACCCCTGTGAGCCGACGAATCGGGTTGCAATCTTCATGGCCGGAACACAGCCCGTGCAACGCTCGTCAGAACTGATTCCCGGGTCAGCAGCGGGAACGACTGCCGGGGCAGGAGGCCCTGTGCGCCTGCCGGCTCAGGTCTTAACTGACTTGCTGGATAAGCTGACAGCATTGTTAACAATAGTAGTTAACCCGGCGGATCAGGATCAGCATAATGCGACGGTCGCGAAATTGCGTGATGAGCGCGCACAGGTCAAGGAGGAGCTAAACATGGAAAATGCGAGGATGGCCGAGGAGTGGGCTTCTTTGGATGCTCGGGCACAGCGGATTCAGTCGGAGTCTTACCGACTCATGCTAGATCAGAACGCTTCAAACGATGTCATGAGGAGGAGGCATCAGACTCGCCTGCCCCCAGTTTACGAGGCAAGAAATCTCTTTAACACGCCAGGAGCAGGAACCAGTAACCCGCCAGTGGTAAACCGGGTGTAAGCGCCTGGGACGGGTACACAATTTCAGCCACGCACGACGGATCCGCCTCGTCAGAACAATAACCCGCCGCGACACGTGCCGCCGCCGCCGGGTCATTACTCTAACCCTTTGGATAACATGATCGCTGCGGCGTCACGGTTGGCAGCTCTACCGGTTGAAGGCGAGTCTCTGACGGCGGTTGAAACACGGAGGGCTAGAGAGCTCTTTCAGATAGCTTTGGTTCAGCAGCAGGCTTATTCTTACAGTCGTGACAGGATTCATTCTACCCCTCGCCCGAGCCGAAGTTACAGCAGGCATATTGATGAGCCGGCTGTCTCAAGCAGTGGACATAACCATAACCCGCCCCTTGGACATAACCCGGCGGGCGGTGGTGCTGATGCTCAGAACGTAGTGGATCAAGGTAGAGCATGTAAAGAGGTCGAACTAGCAGCACAGTATGCGGCCAGTCAACCTACCCCGGTTCGTCCAACAACTTCGGTGGAGCCAGGTGTAACCTTTAGGAATTTGGGCGTGCCATGTTTGGTGCCGGCTCTACGTAATGAGCGTCTGTCCAAGGATTTCAAAGGTCCTCGCAAGGTGCCTAACTACACAGCCGACTTACCTCCTAAGGCATGGATCGAGAGTTATGAGATGGCCATGGAATTGTTGGATGTTAGTGATGCTGCGTGTGCTAAATACTTCCCCCTGGTGTTGGGGGGAACGACCCGTACTTGGTTGAAGGTGCTCCCTGCCAACTCCGTTGGGTCATGGGCCGAGTTAAAGGCCCGGTTTATCCAGAATTTTAAAGATACATGCAAGCAACCCATGTCAATTGTGGATTGAGCCGCCTGTGTCCAAGAATAAGGTGAATCGACAACTCATTGGGTGCGCCGGGTTTCAACAATCCTGCACTCATCGGATCGCATCAATGCCGATTCAGTAGACTTGATGTTGGAGAACAATTGTCGTTTCACGCCCCTGAAGCAAAAATTAGGGCGGCTCAAACGTCACCGCAATGACATGGGGACGCTTATGGCGGCTCTGGTTAAGTATGCTGACTCTGATGGTACCAAGGACCCCGAGTCTGATGATGAAAAGCCGGGAAAGGGAAAGAAGAGCAGCAGCACCAAGGGGGCAGAAACATAACCCGGCGAACCAGGGAGGCAACGGTAAGCACAAGGCTGATAATAGCTTGGACTTTGTGGTTAACACCAATATGCAGAATAATGGCCAGCATCGTAAGGGTAAACGGCCCCCACGGACTGGAGGATCAGGCATTAATTTTGAGCAGCTGCTGAATCAGCCCTGCCCAAGGCATTGTACGCGAGAAAGACCATCCGTCCACCTCTGGAAGGATTGCTTCATTATGAAGGAGTACAAAAATTCCGATCTTTTTCAAGACAGTCATGGGCCGGGTGGTGGCTCAGGATCCGGCTCTCATGGACCGGGTTATGGCGGTGGCAGCTCTAGCTCTGGATTCCAGGGTAGTCAAGGCAATCAAGGTCATCAGGGTGGCTATCATCAGCAATCAGGTCAGGGGAATCAACAGTAGCAATTTGGGTATCAGAGTAACCCAAAGCCGTTGAATACTGGGTGAGGAAGTCCTGGACTAAGGGGTCCTCGGGCGTCCGGCCTGTTATCCTTGGGGCCGGACTGATGGGCTGAGAAGACATGACGACCGAAGACTGTACCCGTGTCCGGATTGGACTCTACTTGGCGTGGAGGGCAAGTTAGGCGACCAACTAGATCTCTCCGGTGTTTATATAAATCGGAGAGCGTAGTCCGGATAGGGAGATATACATTACCATAGTCATACAGGCTAGACTTCTAGGGTTTAGCCATTACGATCTCGTGGTAGATCAACTCTTGTAACACTCATATTCATCAAGATCAATCAAGTAGGAAGTAGGGTATTACCTCCATAGAGAGGGCCCGAACCAGGTAAACATAGTGTCCCCCGTCTCCTGTTACCATCGATCCTAGACGCACAGTTCGGGACCCCCTACCCGAGATCCGCCGGTTTTGACACCGACATTGGTGCTTTCATTGAGAAATCCACTGTGCCATCGGCAAAGGGCTCGATGGCCCCTTCGATCGTCAGTAATGACGTTGTCCAGGGAGAAACCTTCCTCCCCGGACAGATCTTCGTATTCGGTGGCTTCATACTGCGGGCCAACTCGCTCGGCCATCTGGAGCAGATCGATAGCTGCGCCCCTGGCCACCAGGTCAGATTTGGAAGCTTGAACTACGTCGCGGATACCCGTGGAGACTCGATCTTCAATGGGTTGGAAACCGCAGCAATCGCTCCCCCTCGTCCCGATGAACATGACTTATATCTGTTGTCGGATTACATCCTGGAGATGGATCCTGTTGCTGCAAAGGCCTCAGAACCGAAGCATATCGTGCCCTCCGAGGCCACAAAGTCCGCGGCATTGGAGCCGCACACAGACTCGACATCCTACAATGTTTGCGTCAATGGAACTCCGGACTCGTCTCCGGCTATACGTTCCGGACCAGGTACGCCTGCGAACTCCGAGCTGGATCGGTTATCGATTTTTGAATTTAGCGCCGCAGACATCTTCCAGCATTCACCTTTGGGTGACGTGCTAAATTCTTTAAAGAACTTGTCCTTGGAGGAGGACTCACAGCCGAACTATGTTCGGTTCAAGCTAGAGGCGGATGGCGAGGAATTTTGCTTCCTACCCGCCACCCACTTCATAGCCACTGTCGAAGACCCAACCAACATGCTTGACCCCTGCTCCAAAGACATCGATGGTATGGACGACGATGAGGGGCAAGGCCAGAACTTACATCCGCTAGACGCGGGATGACCACTTCCTGAGATGTGGGGCGACGTGCTAACCAACGGTTGGAAATAGTAACCGGGCAGGCGTGATACGATGTCATAAACAGTTATCAGCAAATTGGACTCGTGGAATATTGTATTCTCTACATTATATGCACAGGTCCGGATATACTTACTGCATCTAAAGACTATTCTGGAGTTCGGAAGGAGGGAACCCACCTTGCAATGCCGAAGACAATCTGCGCGCCGGACTCCTCGTCATTGAAGACAGGTTCAGGGGCTACTGAGGGAGTCCTGGACTACGGGGTCCTCAGGCGTCCGGCCTGTTATCCTTTGGGCCGGACTGATGGGCTGAGAAGACTTCAAGACCGAAGACTGTACCCGTGTCCGTATTGGACTCTACTTGGCGTGGAGGGCAAGTTAGGCGACCAACTACAAAGATTCCTTCTTATGTAACCGACTCCATGTAACCCTAGATCTCTCCGGTGTTTATATAAACCAGAGAGCATAGTCCAGATAGGGAGATATACATTACCATAGTCATACATGCTAGACTTATAGGGTTTAGCCATTATGATCTCATGGTAGATCAACTCTTGTAACACTCATATTCATCAAGATCAATCAAGCAGGAAGTAGGGTATTACCTCCATAGAGAGGGCCCGAACCTGGGTAAACATCGTGTCCCCCGTCTCCTGTTACCATCGATCCTAGACGCACAGTTCGGGACCCCCTACCCGAGATCCGCCGGTTTTGACACCGACAGTGGGTAGTACCATGTTTTCACCACAATTTTATGCAAACGGGATCAGAAGCTTCATAAAAGGGCGGTGAACGCCGTTGAACCGGCAGTTCCACGTTACTTGCGCTCGTCTGAGCAGCCCATTGTGTGGAGTCGGGAAGATCACCCGCCCCAGGTTGATAATCCGGGTCACCTAGTGTTGGTGGTCGCACCTCAGGTTGGAGGGTATAAGTTCACCAAAGTACTCATGGACGGAGGGAGCAGCATCAACATCCTTTATTATGAAACTTCCCATCGCATGGGGTTGACAGATAAAAATCTTAAACCGTCGAACACTGTTTTCCACGGCGTGGTGCCTGGTAAATCGGTGTACCCAGTTGGTAAGATAGCTTTGGAGGTTGCTTTTGGAGATGATCATGATTCTAGGTCGAAGACGTTGACATTTGAAGTGGTGAAGATCAAGAGCCCTTATCATGCCCTGTTTGGACGGGCGGCTTATGCTAAGGTCATGGCCAGGCCTTGTTATGTTTACCTACAGCTCAAGATGCCGGGTTACAAGGGAACTATCATTGTGCACGGAAGCCGGAAGATCGCTTTGGAGTGCGAGGAAGGTGATCCAGCCTATGCACAGGCGGTTTGTGCGACAGAGGAGTTGAAATTTTACAAAGATAATGTTGACCCGGCTAACATGACATCTTTGAAAAAGCCAACCATAGAGCATGACCCGGTTTTGAAGTTTAAGTCGGCAGATGATACTAAGATGGTTGATTTCGTTCCTGGCGATTCATCCAAGCAGTTCAGCATCAGTGCTAACCTAGATCCGAAATAGGAAAGCGCGCTCATCGAGTTCATCCGTGAGAACCGGGACATCTTTGCATGGAAACCTTCTGACATGCCAGGTGTACCGAGGGAACTCGCTGAGCACACTCTCAATATTGATCCCAAGTTTAAACCGGTCAAGCAGTTTCTTCGTCGTTTTAATGAAGAAATGCGTAAGGCCATTGGGGAAGAGGTAGCCCGGCTCTTGGCAGCTGGGTTTATTGTGGAAGTTTTTCATCCTGAGTGGTTGGCTAACCAGGTGCTAGTACTTAAGAAGAACGACACTTGGCGTATGTGTGTGGATTACACGGATTTAAACAAAGCTTGTCCGGCCGATCCTTTTGCTCTCCCTCGTATTGATCAGATTATTAATGCTACAGCGGGTTGTGAGCGTTTGAGCTTTTTGGATGCTTATTCTAGTTATCATCAGATCAAGATGGCAGTTAAGGACCAGGAGAAGACGACTTTTATAACTCCCTTTGGAGCCTTCTGCTATGTGTCTATGCCTTTCGGGCTCAAGAGTGCCCAGGCGACTTACCTGCGATGTGTGCAGAATTGCCTTCACAATCAGATTGGGCGCAATGCTCATGCTTATGTAGATGACATTGTGGTGAAGTCAAAAAAGAAGGAGACCCTAATTGATGATTTGAAGGAGACGTTTGACAATCTCCGGGTCTACAAGATGATGCTTAACCCTGCCAAATGTGTCTTTGGTGTACCAGCAGGCAAGCTCTTGGGTTTCCTGGTCTCCAACAGAGGGATTGAAGCTAACCCCGAGAAGATCAAGGCCATCACTTCTTTGGCTAAACCGGCGTGTGTTGACGATGTTCAGCGTCTGGCGGGTCGTATTGCGGCTCTGAGCCGGTTCATAAGCCGGCTTGGTGAGAAGGCTATTCCTCTTTATCAGATGATGATGAAGACGGATCACTTTGTTTGGAGTGACGCTGCTAATCAAGCATTTGAGGATCTGAAGAAACAGTTGGCTGAGCCGCCCGTTCTTGCTGCTCCTATTGATAAAGAGCCGTTATTGTTATATGTGGCTGCTAATGCCCGGGTGGTCAGCGTAGCCATTGTGGTGGAACAGAAGGAGGCAGGTAAAGAGTACCCGGTTCAAAGGCCAGTTTACTACATCAGTGCGGTATTGATCGTGTCCAAGCAGAGGTATCCGCATTTGCAGAAGCTTGTATATGGGGTGTTTATGGCCAGTCGGAAGCTTAAGCGATACTTTTTGGGTCATCTTATCACTGTGGTTAGTTCTGCTCCCTTAGGGGATATTATTCAAAACAGAGAAGCTACAGGTCGAATAGCCAAGTGGGCCATTGAGCTTGGACCTCATGGTTTGAAATATATGCCTCGCACGGCCATCAAGTCTCAAGCACTGGTGGATTTCATCAATGACTGGACAGAGCTGCAGATGCCTGAGGAAAAACCGGGTAACACGTATTGGACTATTCACTTTGACGGGTCCAGGCAATTGGAGGGCTTGAGGGCTGGAGTTGTGCTAGCTTCCCCTCGAGGTGATAAATTTTGTTATGTTCTCCATTTGATGTTCCCTTGCACTAACAATGCAGCTGAATATGAGGCCTTGCTCCACGGTCTTGGGATGGCTAAGGAGATGAACTTAAGCCGGGTAAGGTGCTTTGGTGACTCCGATTTGGTAGCTCAACAAGTCTCTGGTACTTGGGATTCTAAGGATCCACTCATGGCGGCTTATCGACGAGAGGTGGACATTATTGCTGGTCACTTCAAGGGTTATCAAGTTGAGCATGTTGATCGGAGAAAAAATGAAGTGGCTGATGCCTTAAGCCGGCTGGGTTCTCAACGTAAACCGGTGCCTCCTAATGTCTTTCTTGACGTTTTGTATAACCCGTCGGTCAAGATACCTACAGAGGAGGATTTGGCTATTCCTGACCCGGAAGCTCAGTTGGTGGCAGCTGTTCATGCTATTACTGATTGGATAGTCCCTTATTTGGCTTTTATGACCCGGGGCGAGCTACCAGAGGATGAAACCTTAGCCAGACAGATAACCCGGCGGTCTAAGTCAATAACAATTGTCAATGGAGATCTGCATCACTGCAGTGTTACAGGGGCCTTTCAACGTTGTGTTTCTCCAGAAGAGGGCCGTGAAATACTGCGTGAGATTCATGAAGGAGACTCTGGTCATCATGCCGGTTCAAAGTCTCTCATGGCTAAAGCTTTTCGTCATGGATTTTATTGGCTGACAGCTCATGCTGATGCTGAGGAGTTGGTCAGTAAATGTGATGGTTGTCAGAAGTTTTCACGACGCGCCCATGTGCCAGCTCAAGAATTGAGGATGATTCCAATTACTTGGCCGTTTGCGGTTTGGGGTCTGGATATGGTTGGACCTTTCGAAAGGTCCAAGGACAAAAAGACACACCTCCTGGTGGCGTTTGACAAATTTACAAAGTGGGTTGAGGCAGAGCCGGTCAGTAAATGTGACGCGGCGACGGCGGTTCAGTTCATGAAAAAGGTGATTTTCCGTTTTGGCTTTCTCCACAGTATCATAACTGATAATGGCACTAATCAGTCCAAGGGTGCTATGAAAGAATTTTGTCAACGTGAGCACATTCGGCTTGATGTATCATCAGTGGCTCATCCCCAATCTAATGGTCAAGCTGGGAGAGCCAATGAAGAGATTTTGCGAGGCATCAAGCCCCGCTTATGGTTCCCCTGCAGAGGACGCCGGGTTGTTGGGTGGAGGAGTTACCTTCCGTGTTATGGAGCATTAATACCACCCCCAACAGGTCTACGGATTACATGGCTTTCTTCATGGTTTATGGAGCAGAGACGGTTCTCTCTAGTGACATCCATCATGACTCGCCCCGTGTGGCGGCTTATGTTGAAGCTGACAAAGAAAAAACACGCCAGGATGCACTTGACCTGTTAGATGAGGAGCTTGACATCGCAGCGGCTCGTTCGGCGATTTACCAGCAAGATCTGCGCCGTTACCACAGCCGCCGGGTTAAAACCAGAACTTTCCAAGAAGGCGATCTAGTGCTCCGGCTCATCCAGGATCAGACTGATATGCACAAGCTATCCCCACCCTTTGTGGTCAGCAAGAATCTGAACAACAGGTCATACTACCTTATCTATGTTCGAGAGCACAAAGACTCACGTAAGTCAGAGGAGGAGACCCACCGACCCTGGAATATTGCTCATCTTCGGCCTTACTACACCTGAGCCACCGGCTCTTCTGATGTACATATTTTGACAATGTATATATTATGATCAAATATAATAAAGTCGGCATCCCTGTTAAAGCAGGGCCTCTGTTTTTTTTCTCTTTAAACGATGAGTTTTTGGTCACTTGGGGGTTTCTGCTTTATAGAGCAAAGTTATGATTACCCTTTGATCCGGCTTATAGGACACATAAAAAAACTTAGGGGCTTGCTACCCAGGTTAAAGGGACCAAAGAGAGTCTGTTGCAAAAGCACAACTCAAACATACGTGCCCATTGAGCATAGCTCAGAAATATTGCTTGGGGGCTCTTTTGTTCTAAAGAAAAAGAGTTGCTATAACCCTTGTGATAGGCTTAAAAGCCAGGCTTGGAAGCCAGGTATATTCACCTAAAACCCCGGGTTATCCTACCTTTTTAAGTAAGCCACTCCGCCCAGGTATTCCTGGAATGACCCGCTGAACGTTTGACAAGTCAATCTTATGCAGACCCTAAACTTGTCAAAGTTAAAACGACGATTGGTTATGTGAGGTCCATCTTATAAGGTTTGTAAAACGGTTTAACTTAGTGGCCTGTGCAGCCCGTGAAAGCACTCGATTTTCGGCCTTGCAGCCCATGAAAAGCCTCGTTTTTGCTTTTTTTTATGCGACAGATCTTTTGAGGTTTATTCAATAAGGCTTATAACGCTTTAGGGTTACAATTCACCGGTGTTTATTAACCCGGTCTAGTTTTTGACTATAAGTCGCCAGTATGAGATAAGAAAATGTCTAGTGTTTATTAACCCTTTGGCTTGTTCATCGATCGGCGATATATGATAATTATCAGTGCTCAAAATGCGGGTTATCACCCTTACTACACTGGTTTGGTAAACCACCAGTGTGATCAGATATCACAGGTATGATATATTTCCAATTATGAATGGTTATAATTAAAGGCCAGCCTTGGTTATCAACAATTTATTTTCCCATGGCTTTATATTGGGCGTTAGGACCCGTCAAGCGGCAAACCGCCAGGATAGTTTTAATCTGTTGTATGTAGGAACAGATTCAAAATTGCTAAATATCATGCGCATACATGGCATATTTTAACATGGCGGATTAGTAGTGTCATGCAAAGCAAAATATGCACGATGGCCTAGCAGATCAAGAGTCTAAACTAGCCTATTACAAGGCGTTCGGTGCCCAAAAGAATAATTGTTTTCAACAAGTCTTGCAGAAAGCAGATGCTAAACCGGACCCCGGTTTATGAATCTTGGCCGGGCTGACTTGAAGGTTGCGGATCATCCAGCACTGGCTCATCTTCCTCTTCTCTACCCAGTTGTTGGAAGTCATTGGTTGTCCAATCAATCCCAGTTAAGGCTTTGAATACAGCTTCATCACTTATAGGTGTGGAGGGATCAACATCAGGGGCATAGGTATGCTTACGGATTGGAGGAATAAGATATGGACCATTATAAGTTCGTGCAATAACTCTCTTGTTGTTGGCATCATAAATCAACTGATAATGTGAAAGATCCGTCTGTTCAACCAATTTGCTAGCCAATGGGCGCACTTCCCTCGTCAAGGCTCTGAGGTCATCATTATCAAAGTCTGACCCGTCCTCTTTTATGCTCGGATAGCCGTTTCCCACATCAGCCGAATCAAGATCAGATATCCATGCTTTGGCCCGAGTTAGTGCAGTAAGAGCACCCACCCTGGCGGCTGATTTCTTCAGTTCTTTAAACCGGGCAGGCATCATCTCTAGCCTTTCCAACGTTTCCTTGATCAAAGTCCGGGGTGGTTTGTTATGGGAAGCTGTGCATATAACCCGTTGTACGCCGATATATAACTGCTCTATAAGTGTATAGGCGGCTTTCAGTTTTTGCCGCATATCTGAGCCAAGATGAGCAATGCGTGTTCCTGCATCATAAAAAACATCTATAAACCGGCAGTTTCCTAAATAATACATGTTTAAAGCTTATGAAGAAGCTATTTACCAAAAATAGCAGTAGTCATGGCATTTATTTGCCGTTTCAAGCTAGTCAGCTCGTCTGCTACCGGATTAAGGGCCGCTTCAGCGTCCTCAGCCCTCTTTAGTAGAGTTGACTTTTCTGTATCCCAACCTGCCCGCTCATTCTTGAAGCTCTCCTTCAGTTTTTCCATTGCTGATAAGGCACTGGTCAGTTCCTCCTTGGCCTTGGAAGTCTCTGCTTGTTGAGATTTGATATTTTCTTGAAGGTCAGCAATTTGGGATTCCTTCTTGGTAAGCTTAGCCTGCAAGAGACATGCAATTTATGAGTTGACAGTGCATATTCGAAGTCCCAAGCACATAACAAGTAATATACTTGGCACTTGGGGGCTAATGTCTATTACTTCTTCTCAAAAAAATTACAAGTCCCAAGCTCAATACAAGTATTATTCTTGGCACTTGGGGGCTAATGCATATTTGCTCCATTAAAACTATGGATTTTTCAACCACCGATCAACTTGGTGATCAACCGTTTATAAAGGTCCTAAAACAAGCATTTTGAGCTTTACAACATAATTAGTCCCAACTTAACATATTTGTTAAGTCGACCCTTGGGGGCTACATAGGCAAAATTGAAGGGTTGTTATTCTAAAGTCCCGGTTCATCTTGAAAGTATAAACCGGCCCTTAAGGGTTACACAGGCAAAATTGAAGAGTTGTTGTTTTACAAGTCCCGGTTCACATTGATATTATAAATCGGCCCTTGGCTGCTACTGGAGTTGATCTATACGGTTCTTGGAAGTTTGCAGAACACTCTATTCTTTTATGACCAGCAAACTTGGCGGCTAAGGGAAGAATATTCATGCAGAGTTAACAGCATTTACCTCATATAGCTCCTTCATCATGTTCAGTAAACCGGCTTCATAATCACGGCTTGTGTACAAACGGTTTAAGAACCTAGAGTGAATATCTTGAGCGCTGAGGTGGGCATAGTTTTCCAAGTCTACCTTCCACTTGCCTTTGTCAACAGCAGAAAATTCTTCTTTGGCACTATGTTTTGTGAGCGATTGGGGTTGCACTGGGGCTGTATAGGCGACACGGTGACTACAACATCGCCGCTTTATCATCAGCAGCTTTAGTTGGGCTCGGCGGCTTATCAGCATGAATCATCGGACCAATTTCCATATGTTCAACTAAGGTTTCATGATCTTGCGGTGTCGGATCATCAAGAATAGCTTCAGCATTTGGAGTACACTATTCTAGGGTTTGTTCCGGATCAGTTGGAATGCTGTCATCAGCCGGTTTATTCAGTTTGGCCTTTTTACTGGCTGTGGCTTGGGCCCTGAAAATAATAAGTATAGATCAGGTCAGTATAAAGATCAAGTATAAGACATAAGGAGTCAAAACAACATGTTTACCCAGGAACAGTTTTGAGGGTTGGAATTTGTGTTCCTGTTGACTCGCCAGAGGAGGAATGAGAGGTCCCCTAATAATTGGAATCAGACGGGTTAAGAGGTTGTCGAAAATAACCCGCCTTGGGGTAAAATACGTCAGAAATATGTAAGACCTCTGGACGGCGTTTGCAAAGTGGAGTGTTTGGTAAACCGGCAGAAGTGATCACGTTGCCGCTATGCCGGGTTGTGCGGCGAGCTTCATGTTGCTGTTTCTTCAAAAGAAAGTTTGGATCCAAGTAAGCTAGAGGGTGAGAAAAATCTTACTTTCTGGTTTACTTGACGAGTTTTTGAAGTTGGCAGAGGTTCTGAGCCGGAGGAAAGAATAATTACCTCTGCGTCACCAGCATGGCTAGCCTCTGCATCATTCTGATAAAAGTCATTGTCAATGAGATGTATGAAAAAGGAGCCAAGGGAATCAAGCTCTACCTCTGAATCATGAATATCATCGTCATCATCAATGTTTAACTCGGTGGACTCGGCGGTGAGGGAGTCCTGGATTAGGGGGTCCTCGGACAGCCGGACTATATACTTTGGCCGGACTGTGAAGATACAAGATTGAAGACTTTGTCCCGTGTCCGGGTGGGACTCTCCTTTGCGTGGAAGGCAAGCTTGGCGATTCGGATATATAGATCTCCTTCTCTGTAACTGACTCTGTGTAACCCTAGCCCCCCCCCCCCGGTGTCTATATAAACCGGAGGGTTTAGTCTGTAGGACAAGAACAATCATAATCATAGGCTAGCTTCTAGGTTTTAGCCTCTACGATCTCGTGGTAGATCAACTCTTGTAATACTCATATCATCAAGATCAATCAAGCAGGAAGTAGGGTATTACCTCCATCGAGAGGGCCCGAACACGGTAAACATTGTGTCCCCGCCTCCTGTTACCATTAGCCCTAGACGCATACGATTCAGGACCCCTACCCGAGATCCGCCGGTTTGACACCGACATTGGTGCTTTCATTGAGAGTTCCAATCGTGCCGTCACGATAAAGGCTTGATGGCTCCTTCGATCATCGGCAACGATGCAATCCGGGGTGAGGTTTTTCTCCACGGACAGATCTTCGTATTTGGCGGCTTCGTACTGCGGGCCAACTCGCTTGGCCATCTGGAGAAGATCGATAGTTACGCCCTGGCCATCAGGTCAGATTTGGAAGCTTGAACTATACTGCCGACATCCGCGGAGACATGATCTTCGACAGATTCGAGCTCATGTCAGGTGCGCCACATAGTCACGACAAGCATGACTTAGCTCTGCCATCGGACGGTGTTCGGGAGATCACACCTGCGGCTACTCTGGCCCTCAATTCGGAGCAGATCGTGCCATCTGAGGACGGGTGGATGGACCCCGCCACGGAGGCCACACACTCAACGACGATAGAGCCGAATATTGACTTCACCTCCTATGAGACCTGTGATTCGTCCCCGGCCACAAGCTCCGAACTGCCTGCGTCCGTGCCTATCCAATCTGATTGGGCACCGATCATGGAGTTTACCTCCGCGGATATTTTCCAGCACTCGCCCTTGGGAGACGTGCTAGATTCATTGAGGTCTCTCTCCTTGTCAGGAGACCCTCGGCCGAACTATGTCCGGCTCGAGTGGGAAGCGGACGACGAAGAAATTCGTTCCCCACCCACCACCCACTTAATAGCCACTGTCGACGACTTAACCGACATGCTTGATTTCGACCAAGACATCGGCGGTATGGACTGACGATGCGGAGAGGAACAGGAACCACCGCCCGCAGTATTTGGACAACCACTTCATCATACAATATATACATGGTGGATACACCCAAAGAAAACAACGAGAGGAATGGAAGGATGCAGCGAAGGATAATCCCCTCGAGAAGCAACCAAAGCAACGACGTAGGCGCCGCTCCAAATCCTGCCTCAACAAAAACAGTGATAACAGCGCAAAAAAGAATAATACCCCGGTCGACTCCAAAGGAAACGACGACCACATGGACCTGGCAGTGGAGCAGGATGAACCAGCGGACGGCGAACATAGTACGGAGCCGCTGTCCGATCACAGCGACGCCGAGGGTAAGGCTCATCAACCCGTCTCCGGAGAGGAGAATAGTCCGGACGATGATGCACACATCATCCCGAAAAGGCACTTGGAATAAGAGAACCTCCATAGAAGGCTTATTGCCACCGCGAGGAGCCTGAAGAAGTAGAAGCAAAGGCTTAAGGCCGCGCAGAATACGCTCAACAGCAGATGGAACAAAGTGCTTGACACTAAAGAAAAGTACGATGGCAGTCGCCACAGAAAGAGCTATCCAAAGCACAATCTGTTGCCTGAATTCGACGACGAGGCTTTAGAGCCCATTCAGCCAAAAAATAAAACGGTCGATCAGCCGGATCGACCACCACTCATGACGTATGCCAACGACGTCGCACACAAGTCAGCGCACGATTTACGTGAGGACCTGCACAAAAAGGCCGATATGGCCAGGTCCATCTACGGATCTAGGAAGCGCGCTCCGGGACAGAATCATGGCTGCCCAAACGACTATACTGACCGAATAACAGCTCGGAATCAAAACGGAACACTACAACCGTCAGAAGAATGCCATGACACATCCAAATACAGGGGTGCCGCGCACCCCCTATGCTTCACCGATGAGGTGCTGGATCATGAATTTCCAGAGGGATTCAAACCCGTGAACATAGAGGCATACGACGGAGCGACAGACCCTGGGGTCTGGATTGAGGACTTTATCCTTCACATCCACATGGCTTGCGGAGATGATCTCCACACCATCAAATACCTGCCCCTCAAGTTGAAAGGACCAGCTCGGCACTGGCTGAAAAGCCTCCCCGAAAACTCAATTGGAAGTTGGGAAGAACTTGAGGATGCTTTTAAGGCTAATTTTCAAGGGACCTATGTCCAACCTCCGGATGCAGAAGATTTAAGTCACATAATTCAATAGCACGGAAAGTCAGCCCGAAAGCTTTGGAACTGATTTCTTACGATGAAGAATCAAATCATCGACTGCTCGGATGTCAAGCCTTAGCGGCTTTCAAACACAAGATGTCCGGGACGAATGGCTCGCCAGACACCTCGGCCAGGAAAAACCGAGGACAATGACAGCCCTAACAAGCCTTATGACTCGCTTTTGCGCGGGCGAAGACAGTTGGCTGGCCCGTAGCGGCACCAGCAACCCAGGCACATCCGAAGTTAGGGATGGCAATCGGAAACCGTGACGCAATAAAAGCAAGTGTCGAAACAATGAAGACAGCCCAGACAACACGACGGTAAACGCCGGATTCAGGGGCTCTCGACCCGGTCAACGGAAAAAGCCATTTAAAGGCAGCAGAGATGGACCGTCCAACCTAAACAAGATTCTAGAGAAATTATGTCAGATTCATGGCACCTCTGACAAACCTGCAAATCACACCAACAGAGAATGCTGGGTCTTCAAGCAGGCCGGCAAGCTAAACGCCGAACACAAGGGGAGGGAGACACCAAGTGAAGACGAAGATGAGCCTCGCCAGCCGAACACTGGGGGACAAAAAAAATCCCACCAGAGGTCAAAACAGTAAACATGATTTACGCAACTCACATACCGAAGAGGAGGCGCAAACGCACACTCCGAGACGTATACGCCGTGGAGCCCGTCACCCCCAAATTCAACCCTTGGTCGGCCTGCTCGATCACTTTTGATCGCAGGGATCACCCGACTAGTATCCGGCACGGAGGATCGGCTGCCTTGGTGCTAGACCAAATAATTGACGGATACCATCTCATCCGAGTCCTTATGGATGGCGGCAGTAGTCTTAATATGATATATCAAGACACCGTCCGCAAAATGGGGATAGACCCGACAAGAATCAGCCAAAGCAATACTACCTTTAAAGGAGTAATATCAGGCCCAGAGGCCCGCTGCACGGGCTCTCTAGTACTAGAGGTTGTATTCGGTTCTCCCACACAACTTCCGAAGCAAAGAATTAACCTTTGACATCGCTCCATTCCGAAGCGGCTATCACGCACTACTCAGAAGAACGGCCTTCGCTCGTTTTAATGCAGTACCGCATTACGCCTATCTTAAGCTTAAGATGCCGGTCCACGTGGTATCATCATAGCTAGTGGAAACACAGTGTTCCTTACGTGCGGAGGAATATGTGGTGGCTCTAGCAGCCGAACACTGAACGGCCTCTCCAACCAGAATAAATGATCGGTCGTCAAGACTGCGGACCCGGTTAGACGAGTCCAGCGCACCACTAGCTGTAACAGCTCAGATAAACCTGAGATTGGGTCGATGAATATACCCCCATAGGTGGTGCTAGGGGCTTCCCGCATGTAAAAAGGGCTACAGTTCGGCTTGACCCTATTTAGATTGCATTTTAATGGTTCATTAAGAATAACCAATTTTTCGCACGAAGACTTTCACCTGGGGTTTTCTCTTTTACAGATGATCATCGTGCTACACCCTTCCAGGATACGGCACAACGGAGACACAGGCGCAGACGTGCAGCAGGGCCCCGCTCAAAGGTTTCTTTTTAGATTAAGACCCTGTGTAAACCTTTTTTACTGTCTCTTGTTGCTTCACACCCTCCGGATACTCAACACAACCGAGAGGGATGCTGGCGTTATTGGCATTTCGTCAGGTCAGACTAATGCACGTGCACGGAAATTCGTGGCTCATTATCGAGGGTGTTACTTCAGCCCAAAGTATATGTTGTAAAGTTCGAATACCTTAGGGAGTGTTCGGCGTCATGAGTTTGGTCTTATATGCATAAGCTCCAAATCATGTCTTTGGTCAATAGTTGGGTTTGCCCGGCTCCCGTGTTTTGCTACCTTACGTTCCGCTCTATCGGCTAAGGTGGCACCGGGAGAACTACTGCAATTGTGCCCTGGTTCATCTGGATGAGCACCTCAGTAGAGAAAGCCGAAAACTGACTGTCATGATAAAGCGCGAGACAGGTCAACCACTCGATGACTCAGCGGAATCTTCGCGATTCCTCCACATTAACGGAGGACCGGTTTTCCGGTCATGTATGTACGCACACCGTATTCGGATGAGAGCGGAAGTACCAGGGGCTATATAGTAGCCCCACCGTCAAACTCCTATGGCTAAGTGAAAGTGTTAAAGCTATATAGTCCGATTGCCTTGTTCACCACACTATCACCTCCTTAATGGAACAAGACGTTGGATCAAGTGTGAATACGCGCTTTTCTGAACACCCCTGCATTATATGCGTGAAATTTGACGACATTGCAAACTTTTAGGTTATATACATACATAAACGGCCGCACATCAGGCATCATACTACTTTCAGGAAAAAGTATAACACAACCTTTATAATCCAAATAGCATTGTTTTTACAATTGGGATACATGTCACTCGAACATGATACTCTTCGAGCACTGAGCCTCTATCAAACGAGCGCCTTCTAGGACTTCTTCAAAATAGTGCTCGGCCGAGAACTGGCCTACGGCCGGACCTCGGGTTGCTATAGCGGTGGCCTCCATCTCTGCCCAGTATGTCTTAACACGGGCAAGAGCCATCCGCGCACCCTCTATGCACACCTACCTCTTTACAGCGTCGATATGTGGCACATCACCAAGGAATCGTTGCACTAAACCAAAATAACTATTCGGCCTTGGTCCCTTCGGCCAAAGATGATCCACGACAGACCTCATGGCAAGTCCGGACAACCTATGGAGCTCGGCCCACTCGGCCATTTGTTCATTTAACAGCGGGCCAGCGTTGGGGCATTGAGCTGCACAGAACAACCTTTCCACTTCATGATCTTTTTGATCTTTGAAAAACTCAGTCGCATCAGTAGCACTCATTGCCAAGTCCAAGTACGCGTCTGCAGCACTCCATAATTGATCCAGAGGGGCATACTTTGGATCTCCGAACTTCGTCTGTAACAAAAAAGGCTTCCCAGCTCCTCCTTCACCGCTCTGATTTTAGAGCGGGTTTCCTTGGCTGCTTCCATGGCTTTCTTCAGGTCCCGCTTTCGCTTGGCTTTCCTCTTTAAGAAGCTCATATCGGCTGGCGGCATCTTTGATTCAACAGCCATCTTGGCTATTTTATCTTCGCTCTGGCGATGAGCAGCCTGTTCGGCTCTTAACTCTTCGCCCGCCTTTAGGGCGGCCGCATCACTTCTCCTGGCTTGTTCCTTGGCTCGGGTAACTTCCGCCCGAAGGGTCTCCACGGTGACAGCTCCATCTGCAGTCACAACATATTATAGATACTAGCATCATGCTCCTCTTAATATTTGTTGACCACCCGAAAATACATACCCTGTGCCTCGTCAAGCCGCTTGTTCACAAGCTGGCGATGTCGACATCCGCCACGTCAAGCTCCCGCCTCAGTTCGGCAAACTCAGCAGTCCGCCAGCCACCGGGACTCTCAAATTACAAGACATGAAAGCAGCGATCATTACCTCGACTATGATCCTCTGGTTTCGCCCGGACAGCAACCAGAGTCTCAGGGCTACTATTCAGATAGAGCACACCTAGCGTGTGTGGTACCAATATATATATATATATATATATATATATATATATATATATATATATATATTACTTTGTGTAACTCAAAGCCTCTTAGCGTGCTCGTAAAAGCTTCATGCAACCCAATTTTGGCGGATGAAATCCTCTCAACCACCGTATCTATTAAAGTACGATGCGCCTCGAGATAGCCGCTTGCTCCGGAAGACCCATCGGTCGTCCGGTTGTGCACGGACAGTCCCGACTCTTCTCGTTGCTCTCCTTAGGAGCCTAATACTCCAAACTTTGGGTGGCCGAAGGGTTACCTTCTGGCCCTGGCGGATCAGGAGAAATCCTCCGTGATGACACCTCAGGGTCGTCCGCCCCATGAGGCGGGGAGACAGAGGGAGGTGTTTCGCTCTCCATCATCTCCGGAAGAAGATCCCCCGAAGACGAACTCTGTCGAGAAGGGCTACGAGCCGGACTGCAAGATATATGCCTCGGTTATTGTCCTCGGAGATAAAGCAGGATATATTTGCCAAAGTACTCTTGTTCACTTACATTTCGATGGAGGCTGGCCCCTTGCGGGCGTTAGCGGTAAGGACGCCCTCGGGCAGGGCCCCTAGCGAAGGTTTCTTCCTCGTTTGGAAACCTTCGTTTCCAAGTCTTCAGAGGCGGTCCTTTTCCTTCCTTGGGGCGAGGGGATTCTAGATTCTTCTCCCCGATTATGCTCCTTCACAGAGACACTAATTCCCCCGGTTTGGATGTGTAATGTGTGAAGCCCGCTTTCGGCTTCTTTATTCCTCCCTTTATCTTCCCCTGATGGCACTTGATAAGGTGCGTGCTCAAGCATCCTGGCTAGTACAGGATCCGGTGAGCCTTCGGGAAGGGGGGCCGAACACCTGATCCTCTCCGCCTTTCTTATCCAGTCCTGGCCGAGAGCGATTTTTCAGAATGATGTTTTGACAAATAGAAAGACAACATGTTCGGCCGCAGAATTACTTACGTGGGTATCTAGACGGTTGTAGTTGAGACCCGCATCCTCGGTCGTGTCCGAACACTTTATTCGTGATCCGAAGAACAATCCATACATCTCTTTGAGCGCCACGTCAAGAATTGCTGAATAGTTCACGGTCCTTCCGGGTTGAACTCCCACATACGGAGAGATCGACGTTGGCATGGCAGGACCCGACGAACTAGCATAACTTGCATTACCTTGACAAGACTGACATCCCTCTTGAGGAGATCTCAGATGCGACTTTGCAATGTCAGCACGTCATTAATCGCCCCTACCCAGCCCCTTGTTGACCCCTCGACGCTGGGCTATGTGGAGTGCCCGAGCGAAGGCGGGGCAGCTGCCCACTTTGTACCTCGGGAGCTGTAATGTAAAACCACTTTCGCTGCCATAAGTTGGACACCTCGGAAGGAACCCTTGGCTATAGGGCATCGGCACCTTTGCTTATTATGGCACCTCCGCATTCTACATGTCGCCCATCCATCGTCTTCGGCTTCACATTGAAGGTCTTGAGCCATAAGCCGAAGTGTGGGGTGATGCGGAGGAAGGCCTCACACACGACGATAAACAACGAGATGTGAAGGATGGAATCTGGAGCTAGATCATGGAAATCGAGCCCATAATAGAACATAAGCCCTCTAATAAAGGGATCAAGACAAAAGCCTAGCCCTCGGAGGAAGTGGGAAACAAATACAACACTCTCGTTGGGTTCGGGAGTGGGGATGACCTGCCCTTGAGCAGGCATTTGGCGGGATTTCGGCGGTCAGATACCTGGCTTCCCTTAGCTTCTTGATGTCCTCCTCTATGACAGAGGAGGCCATCCACCGACCTTGAAGGTTGGATCCGGACATGGTTGAAGGTCCGAAGCACTTAGCCTGAGCTTTGGGTGTTGGAACTCGAGGTGGGGGAAGGATCGAGCGTGAGAAGAAAAGGATAGGCCTTGGCCCCTTTATAAAGAGGGTGAATATCAAGCGTCCTCCGCATGGCCGTTTGGAACTTGCCTAAAATCGAGGAGTCATACTAACAAGCACAATTGGGTTACCCACAGGGTGTTGATGAGAATCTCGTGATAAGGGGAACACGATCTATGCTTCGACAAGATGTGCCAATAAAACCGCCTCGCAACACGTGCGGTGGCAGGCCGGAAAAACGGTTCGTAATGACCGGACCACGGCAGGATGTCACGTTATGAAAAGTTGTTAGCCGATTAGATTTGTGGAATATTATACTCTCTACGGTGGTATGTGGAATTTTTTTTACAGAGCCGGACACTATCCTTGTGTTCAAAATCTTCTATGGAGTATTCGAAGAAGGAACCTGCCTTGCAATGCCGAAGACAATCTGCGCGCCGATCTCATCATCATTGAAGCCTGGTTCAGGGGCTATTGAGGGAGTCCTGGATTAGGGGGTCCTCGGACAGCCGGAATGTTGGATTATGAAGATACAAGATTAAAGACTTCGTCCCGTGTTCGGGTGGGATTCTCCTCTGCGTGGAAGGCAAGCTTGGCGATTCGGGTATATAGATCTCCTTCTCTGTAACCGACTCTATGTAAACCTAGCCCCCTCCGGTGTCTATATAAACCGGAGGGTTTAGTCCGTAGGAGAAGAACAATCATAATCATAGGCTAGCTTCTAGGGTTTAGCCTCTATGATCTCGTGGTAGATCAACTCTTGTGATACTCATATCATCAAGATCAATCAAGCAGGAAGTAGGGTATTACCTCCATCGAGAGGGCACGAACACAGGTAAACATTGTGTCCCTCGCCTCCTGTTACCATTAGCCTTAGACGCACAGTTCGGGACCCCCAACCCGAGATCCGCCGGTTTTGACACCGACAGGCGGTTTTCTTCTTGGCAGGCTTCTTGGTGACCTTGGTCTTGAGGCGAGTTGTTTTGGCCGGTTTATCCTGCGGTTTCCTCTTCCGGAATGGATCATCACCCTCTTAAAAGTTGAAAAGATCATAAGGGAGTATTAAAAAATATGGATTAAGCAGGAGTTAGGCAATTCTTACAGCTAGCGGTTTATTGGAAGCGCAGAAAGGGCTAAGCCTTTGTTTTGTCGCACTCGCCACCGGTATATCCAACATTTTCTTGGACGGCTTGATAACTTCAGCGTCGGTCACCTGAATATCAATGTGGCGTTGAGGATCTTCCACATCCCCGTGTATTCACACATTACCCGGGCTGACGACTTAAGGCTAAAATACTCCAAGACACCCAAAGAAGACGAAATCGACGCTTGTTAAACCGTTTGCCACAAAGGCTCGAGCTTTGAAAGTTGTGGTGCATACTTAGCCCGTTCTTTTTTCTTTGAGTCTTTGGGGAGTGGATGTATCTTGCTAAGCCGGTGAGCACGGTAACCCGACAGAGGATTATCATCAGCTGGAGATGTATCTTGGCAATGGAACCAAGTTTGATTCCAGTCTTTGGGATGGCTATGATGGTTAGCGTGTGGGAAGCTAACATCTTTTCTCTTTTGGATTGACACCCCGCCAAGTTCAGTATTGGGCCCGTCCACAAATTCTATACGGCGGTTTAAATAGTAGAAGTCTCTGAACAGTTCGACCGTGGGCTCCTCTTGTAGATAAGCTTCACAAAACACTTGAAAGTTGCAAATATTGGATATGGAGTTAGGTCCAATATCTTGAGGGTGAAGTTGGAGGAAATGGAGCACATCATGGAAATTTTTTGATCCGGGAGGGCTGAATCCTCGACTCAGATGGTCAACAAAAACGATCACTTCCCCTTCCTTGGGTTTAGGAGGACATTCAGGACCAGGGACTTTCCAGTGGATGACTTCCTTTTTGGCTAAAGCGCCAGTAGCAACACACTCATTCAGTTTTTCTTCTGTAACCCAGGATTGAACCCAGTTGCAGGAATAAAAAGACTTGGCCGTTTATTTGATAACCTGGAAGAAGGTTTGTGCCGGTTTAAGATTCACGTTTAATCCGTTAAAGGTTAAAGGGCAGAAAGTATTGAAGCATGCAAAAGTGTTAAACCGGAGATTGGCATTATCAAGTTGCAGAGATGAGCAATCGGCGGTTTAATAGGGGACTAATGGTACCTGGCGGGTTATTATTTTCTGAGTTAAACCGCCTACATAGGTATTGAAAGTATAGATCTGAAGTTGGAAAATGAGTAAGTGATGAAAAATAGTTTTCACAGATTGATATAACAATTTCGGATCTACCGCGTGTCAGAAAAAGAAAATATATTCAGACCCAAATATTGGTGCTTGAATAGTTTATGAAGTTCTAGATTGGGTTTTCTACATCAAAGAGATGATCTGATGGAAAAAGAAGGACTATGGCTACTACCGCACATGAAAATATCAAGTTTGAATCTGCCATTTATGCTACGGTGAAGAACAGGTGAAGAACAGCACCGAACCTCCATGCGCTCGTGCGAACCCTAATCAGATCTACGGAGGGGAGGAGGAAGAACTTACTGAGGCTGTTGAATGGCCGAGGCGCGCGAGTGGGATCTGGTCCAAACAGGTTGATGCAACGGCCAATGTTGAAGCAGAGGTGAAGCTTGACGGCGGCGGCTGAGCTCGAGCGCTAGGGCGTCACAAGGAAGATGACGAGACGAAGAGGCATGCGAGGGGGAAAGTGAAAGGGACCCCCGGTCCTATTTATAAGGCGAATGGATAAGTGGCAAGCGCGGGAATCGAGGAGGTCAAAAACAGATATGTAAACATGCGAGCGCCTCGATTTTTGGAGATTCATTAAAGATAAGGAGATACATTAAAAGATTTTGGCTTTGTATGAAATTAATGACAGGTGACGTCATGGCGAGTTATGAGGATCTCGTGGAGATAGCGTCACGACGAGTTACAAGTCTTCGTGAAGGTAATGAAGAAGGAATTTTTCTAAGTGTTGAAGATTGACATGAACAAGTTCAAATCAACCTGGGGCCTAATGTTGAGGATATAACTATTGAATATAAACCGCCTAGGAGGGGTCGGGTTATGCTCATGACGATCTACCAGTATTGAAGCCCATGAAGACATAGAAGATGGCGACTTACGAAGGAGACTTAGTAAGAAGGCCCAAAACCCAAAAGGCGGGTTAGGGCCCATAGATATAAACCACCGTAGGTGTATGACTTGTATTGTAAGATAGGAAAGAGTAGATACCGAGCGGACACGTTTATGAGCTGGCAGGGATCTCGTGAACCACCGAGGCGTCAACTTTGTGTATATAATGGGGCGACTCGTGGCGGTTTAGGGACAAGAAACAACATATCAAGAGTCAGGCTAAGCGTATTCGCTCCCTGGTCATCGAAACCCTAGCAATACCATCTCAAACTGGATTAGTCCTTTACCTTCACCACAAGGGGCCGAACCAGTATAAACTCCTCGTGTCCTTTGTCCTGATTAACCCCTTTAAGCTAATCTCGTTGCGATGGCTCCACGATTAAGTCCTCACACTAGGACATCTGCTGTGACAAACCCACGACACCTTGTGTGCTATCAAACGTCACAACGTAACTGGGTGATTAGAAAGATGCTCTACAGGTGTCTCCTAAGGTGTTTGTTGGGTTGGCATAGATCGAGATTAGGATTTGTCACTCCGAGTATCGGAGAGGTATATATGGGCCCTCTCGGTAATGCACATCACTATAAGCCTTGCAAGCAATGTGACTAATGAGTTAGTTACGGGATGATGCATTACGAAACGAGTAAAGAGACTTGCCGGTAACGAGATTGAACTAGGTATGATGATACCGACGATCGAATCTCGGGCAAGTAACATACCAATGACAAAGGGAACAACGTATGTTGTTATGCGGTTTGACCGATAAAGATCTTCGTAGAATATGTAGGAGCCAATATGAGCATCTAGGTTCCGCTATTGGTTATTGACCAGAGATGTGTCTCGACCATGTCTACATAGTTCTCGAACCCGTAGGGTCCGCACGCTTAACGTTCGATGACGATATGTATTATGAGTTATGTGATTTGATGTACCGAAGGTAGTTTGGAGTCCCGGATGTGATCACGGACATGACGAGGAGTCTCGAAATGGTCGAGACATGAAGATTGATATATTGGAAGGTTATGTTTGGACACCGAAATGGTTTCGGATGAGTTCGGGCATTTTCTGGCGTACCAGGGGGTTACCGGAACCCCCCCTCCCCCGGGATTTAATGGGCCTTCATGGGCCATGGTGGAAGAGATGAGGAGGCGGCCAAGTGGTGGGGTGCGCCCCCCAAGCCCAATCCGAATTGGGGAGGGGGCCCGCCCCCCTTTCCTTCTCTCCCTCTTCCCTTCCTTCCCCCTCCTAGTTGGACTAGGAAAGGGGGGAAACCTACTCCTAGTAGGAGTAGGAAACCCCCCTTGGGGCGCACCCTAGGAGGCTGGCCCTCCCCCTCCTACACTCCTTTATATACGGGGGAGGGGGCACCCCATATACACACAAGTTCATTTTAGCCGTGTGCGATGCCCCCCTCCACAGATTTCCACCTCGGTCATATTGTCGTAGTGCTTAGGCGAAGCCCTGCATCGGTAACTTCATCATCACCGTCACCACGCCGTCGTGCTGACAAAACTCTCCCTCGACCTCAGCTGGATCTAGAGTTCGAGGGACGTCACCGAGCTGAACGTGTGGAGATCACGGAGGTGTCGTGCGTTCGGTACCTGATTGGTTGGATCGCGGAGATGTTCGACTACATCAACCAAGCGTATTTAACGCTTCCGCTTTCGGTCTACGAGGGTACGTGGACACACTCTCCCCGCTCGTTGTTATGCTTCTCCTAGATAGATCTTGCGTGATCGTAGGAATTTTTTTGAAATACTACGTTCCCCAACAATAGGGTGGCGTCCTCTCATGAATAGTGCCGTGTTTCGCACAAAAGGAATCAAACTCACTCGAGAAGTACTCTCCACCACGATCTGACCAGACTCGTTTAATTTTCTTTTCAAGTTGATTCTCAACTTCTGCCTTATAGATTTTAAAGTAGTTTAGAGCCTCATCTTTAGTATTTAGCAGATACACATAGCAATATCTAGTGGAATCATCTATCAATGTCATGAAGTATTTCTTTCCACCTTTAGTCAACACACCATTCATTTCACAAAGATCAGAATGTATGAGTTCTAATGGTGCCAAGTGTCTCTCCTCCGCGACCTTGGGAGGCTTGCAAGGTTGCTTAGCTTGCACACATTAAAGGCACTTAGAACCTTTGGCTAAAGTGAAACTAGGGATTAAATCCAACTTGGCTAGCCACGTCATAACACCAAAACTAATGTGACAAAGACGTGAATGCCAAACTTCAGATTCATTAACATTCGAATGAATATGATTCACGACTTTATTACAAAAATTTGCGAGGGAAAGGCGGAACATCCCTCCGCTCTCATAACCTTTTCCAACAAAGAGTCCATATTTCGTAACAACTAATTTATTAGACTCGAAAACCAACTTAAATCCTTCTCTACATAGAAGGGAGCCACTAACGAGGTTCTTCTTGATGGCGGGGACATGTTGCACGTTCTTCACCGCATGATCCTTCCCAAGTAAACTTCAGTTCGACCAGTACCAACACCATGAATAGAAGCACTCGCGCCATTCCCCATCAATACGGACCCGTGGCATGTGACTGGTAAGAAGAAAACAATGAAATGTCACACACATGAACACCTGCACTGTGTCCACCCACCAATCGGTGGGGTGAAACAATTGAAAAACAAAGAAATAAATTACTGTATCCAGATGCACCATTCTCAGTGTTGCCCACAATCATGTTGACAGACTTGGAGTCATGTCTTGGCTTCTTGTACTTGTTGGGCACTTGTTGGCCCAATGTTCAACTGAACCACAAGTAAAGCAGCCCTCATCCTTCTTGTTTTTCTTGAAGGTCTTCTTACCCTTCTTACATTCGGTATTGTTTTGGACACTATTCTTTCCCCTGGGCTTGTGGGAGTTGAAGTTCCTCTGGTTCACCATGTTGGCGACAGAAGTCCCTTCGGCCCATTTTCCATGCGAGTCTTTTTCCCTCAAATTCTGCTCAGCACTCAGATGGCCAATGACATCCTCCACAGAGAATTCACGCCTCTGATGTATCAGAGTGGTGGCAAAGTTCCTCCAGGAATTAGGGAGCTTAGCGATTATGCAGCCCATGATAATCTTTCCCGGTAACTCGCACTTAAGAAGCTCAAGTTCCTTAACAATGCATATTTTCTCATGAGCCTGCTCCAATACAGGACGGTTTTCAACCATCTTGTAATCGTGGAACTCCTCTATAATATACATCTTGCTCCCGGCATCGGCGACCCTGAACTTAGATTCGAGCGCCTCCCACAAGTCCTTGGCGACATGCACATGTAAATATGCGTCGACCAGTTTATCTCCGATCACGCTAAGAACTGCTCCGAGAAACACAACGGTGGCCTCCTTGAACGCCTTCTCCTGTTCAGGAGCAATTGTTACTATGGAGAAACCAGTGACCCAGAACACGTTCATAGCCGTGAACCATAAAGTGGTCTTAGTCTGCCAACGCTTAAAGTACGTACCAGTAAACTTATCCGATTTCAGTGCAGCGGCAAAGCCACTTGCCGAAAAATTCCTACACATAATAGGCTTTTTGATTGCTGAGTAAATAGGCAATTTTTTGACTAATTTAATCCATAGATAAATCACTAGCATGACATTGACTTAATTAACAACATATTGATTCTGATATAAGCAAGCACGTACTACGCAAACAGTAGACACATCTACACATACTGCTAGTACTGCTAATACGAAAGTAAACAGGAGCGGGATAAACTGTTATACCCTATAGTAGGCCATGCAGAAGCAGCCACGGCGGTAGCGGCTTCCTCGGCGGCCTTTTTGTCAGCCTCGAGCTTCTCGGCGGTGACACGTTCGGTGTCGGTGGACATGGTGATGATGAAGGCAACATGACGTAGAGGAAGTAGTGGATCGGGCGGCGATCAGCGTGGTCGCTTCCCAAAACCTATTCGCCCCTCTCCCGTACAGGAACCGGAGGGGCGGGGTTTCGGAGACCTGCTCTCCCATCGACCGTGTACGCGGCAAACGGGATGGAGTCACCGGCAGCAGCAGTAGCAAAGGAACGACGGTGGGCGTGTGCGTGAGCAGATGTGATCTGTTCGTGGCGGCTAGGATTAGGAGACACCACACATTTATATAGGCGCAGCAGCGTGGGAGAAGGCGTGGGCTCGACCCACGTCCGAAGTCGTGTGACAGCCCACGATCCGACGTCTCAAATCGTGGCCCAGCTGTCAGAGAATCTCCGTTAGTGACTGTCAAAAATAAGCGCGTAGGTGTGAGCTCGGCTCGGCTCAATCCCACAACCAGGCCCATGGGCGTGGCGTGTGGGCGGAGGAGTGCGCGAGGGCCTCTTCTATTCTCAAGCTCCAATAGCATGTGAAAGAATATCCCTTATAAAGATGTCCAACTCCTCTTCCACTTCCGGGGTGGGACTAAAGTTTCCACCTCCACCTAATGCCAATAAACCCACATGGGCACTTAGAGATTTTCAGAAATTACTATATGGGCCTTAAGCCCATTCCAAATTTCAGCAGGAAGCGGCGAGCAAGCGGCAGAGTGAGCGTCGAGTGAGCGGGGAGAGCGCGCGTGGCAGTGTGGAGGCCGCGTGGCGAGCGCCGCAATTTATAGGCGCGCTCGAAGTGATGCGCCAAATCTAGCGCGCGAGCTGCTTTTTCGCTTCCGCTGCGCTTAGTTCCGCCATCGCTGGAGCGCGCCAAAACGTCCCGCGCGCTCTAAAGTGAAAGTTTACCCCGTGCGCGCGTCTTTTGGCACTGTTGTTGGAGATGCTCTTAGGAAATATATGATAGACTGGGATTTTGTCCCGCCTTGTCTTATTTTTTTTCGATAAAGGGTAGATTTTATTAGTTCAAAGAGTAGCATCAAGAGGATACAAACCCAAAGAACACACAACCGGCCTCTGCATAGTTAGGATGCACACAGCCTACACACACGCGCGCGCGCACGCGCCAGATAGCAAAGTCATATAAGACCAAAGCTATGTGTAGGTGAATAAAAGAAAAACCCGAAGCGATCAGATCCACGATCGGCAAACTATATCAATGACCATATCCGCATTCAACCATCTCATGACATCACACAGACGACGAGGTTCTTCAACGAACGCTTTCAAGAAGGAGCAACACTCAAGTGTTGCCATAACCGATCCAAACACCAAGGCCTGAATCTAGGTTTTCACCTCGAAGAATCGGTGCAAGCATATCCGAGCAATGCCTTCAACAAGGTAACGACGTAAAAAAACATCGCCATTGCCAGGTATAACCAGCTCAGGTCAACCTAGGCTTTCACCCTGGATCTCGCGACCGGGTGCTCACAACACCACCTTCGAAGTCACTTAAGTGTTGTCGCCACCACTTTTCCGTAATCCCAGCAGCTACATACGATGACCGCCGCCACTGCACAACCATTCCTCTGCGTCAAGCAGACGTCTATAGTTTGCATCTCATCACCGAAGTCAACCATTGGACATAGAGAGATTAACCCTCGAAGATCCCTCGGTGACCATCGCCCGTGGAGTCAGAAGAGGTCATACCGCAGACGATCTGCGGTCCACCCCACTCGACCGATCGAATCTGGATCACCACCACCGCCAAGCCGTCTAGATCTGAATTGAGCAACCACGCTGGTCGGTCATGAACAGACCATGATCCAGAGTCACGGAGTTCGCGACCTCGTTGCCTCACGCCTGCAAAGAAGCGGAGCTAAGCCACAAGAAGAGCCAAGCCGGCGTCGTCAAGACGGCGCCCATCCAGAGGGCGATCTTGCTATCGCGGAGATCTGTGCCGCCCGACCATCAAGTCGCGCAGCAGGACGCCCATGCAGGAAGTGGAGCTGCATCGTTGCCTCGTCGCAGCCATGAACCGAGGAGCTTTCCCCATCGGCCGCCGCCACACGCAGATCCAGAAGCGCCGAGGAGCCGCCGCCGCCAGAGAAATCTCGCCGCCCGCCGAGCTTGAGCCTTGCCCGATGTACCCGGGCTGGCGGCGAGGAGGTGGTGAGCCGAGCCTGCTAGGGTTAGGCGCCCGTGCCGCTTCGAGCGGCACGGGAGCGAGGTCCTGCCTTTGTCTTATACTTCAAATTAATTTTTGTACTCCTATATGTATGTTCACAAAGTACAAGAAATACAATAAACAACGATTCCACCAATCCCTCTCCCTCCTTTCTAACAATCGTGCCGGATACGACCAGCGAGGGATCCCAAAAGGTACAAGCAAAGCAACACATCGCGGCGATTGGAGGCCGCATCGCCGTTCTCCGGAGTCCACGGCCACGCCCACGTCCTGGAGCGCCCCGGTTCAGAAAACAAATGGAAGGGTCCATTTCATCGTCAGGCCCAGCCAATCGTAAACTTTCTGGTAAACTTTTCTTCAGAAATAATCGTAAACTTTTCTAGCCTCCACCAGCGAAGTTCCCTTTTGCATCTTGGATGATGATTGATTCCTCTTCTGACGCGCTGCGCCCGTGGCCAAGACAGGGCTGCTCTGAGTAATTTATTTATGGTATGTCCAGACTACAGACACATACTACACAACTCTGGGTGTTTTGCTGGGGTCTTTCGTTGACTTTGGATTAACCAAGTGTCTCTCGCCGTGTTAATAAAACATGGCCTGACATCATGGAAGGACCGCAGCGGATTAGAGTATTGAGTTTCCCTTGCGTTTTGGCCTCTGCTGCCATTGGTTGAGACAGAGCAGAACTGTGCTGGCGGTGTTTCCTGTCAACTATACTATGCACATTTCGCAACTCTTTCAAGCGAAAAATATACTACCACTTCGGAACCGGAACAAGAATACTTACCTCTCAGACGAGAACGTCATTCTACCTACTTACATGGCGTTTTAGTCCAATGTCTTCATCATCTAGCTACGTACGTGAGCCGGACAAAGAGGCAGTTCAGGACTTGCAACCTCAAGAACAGCAATAATAGGATCGCTTGTTCCGCTTCTCCTTTTACCTGAAACCAGAGATACAGATCTCTGCCTATTGGTTATTGCATTTGCTTAACCTGTTTTTGGAGTATATCATTTGATGATAGGTGTAGCTTCTTTTGCTTCCCAAAAAAATTGTACCTGCTTCATGTTCAATGTTTAGATTTCACAATGGACACGAGCAATCGATACGCTTTGCGGTTTCGTTGCGTGTGTGCTTCTCTAGAGGTGTGTTTGATTTCAGTCACAAACTGGAATGACAAGGGTCGGACTTGCACCAGGGCCTCGTTCCTTTGTTTGGTACGTAACCGGAATTGAACCAGGTCATTCCCACCGAGCGAATATTCGGCCGAGATCCCTAAAGCAGTCGTTCTTCTAAATCGATGGAACGATGGGGAACCGGCCCCTGCTCGCGTCTCTCTCGCTTTTCCCCCGACTCACCCAGCCGCGTCTCACCCCTCTCTCCCCCTCAATGACCATGGCGGCCTGGAGGTTGATTCATGCTCATCCCATGCGCCTCCGTTACTCTCACTGAAGCCCTTGTTGTCGCCGCACCATGGGGCATCTACAAGCGGGCCCCTTCTTCACCAGACGGATTGTTGCTGTCACCTTGACATGAGTTCTTTTTTTCCTGCCAAAGCCTTCTTCGCCCGTAGGGCCGGTAAAGCTTATTTGTCATTTAAGGCGCCAACTACAGGGAGCTCCTATTCGACGCCCAATGCATCCAATAGCACCATGGCCTTTATGGGACTTTGTATTGGGCTGGCCCAAGCAATGGCGGAACAATGTAGCATTTTGTGATTGGTGCCTCTATGTCTCGCACTAAGCGAGACAGGAGCAAACGAGCAACTAGTTAACAACGACCGTTCCTTCGGAGCCTCAAAATAATCAACGCCACTTGGCGGCCTCTCAACCACCCGCCATGTGTCACGCTCTGGAGCTCCCTCTGGATTTTGTTTTTATTTTATTTTTTAAGACGCTGCGTTTCGGCTTTTTAAACGGGGTTTTTCCACCGGTCTTCCTTAACTTTTGGACCCAAAAAATTGGAATTTTTTTCCCACAAAAAAACACGTTTTTTTGTCATCCGGCAGAGGCACGGTTTTGCTTCTGAGAGAGGCATGCTTTTGCTTTCACGAGAGGCACGACCATGACTCCCGGAAATGGGGAAAAACGCGTTTTCTGTTTTTTTTTTCATCCTCTAGAGGCACGGTTTTGCTTCCGCGAGAGGCACGACCATGACTCACGGAAACGAAAAAAATGCGTTTTTTATTTTTTTTCTTCCGCTGGAGGCACGGTTTTTCTTCTGCGAGAGTCACGGTTTTGCTTTCGCGACATGCACGATTGTGCCTTTCGGAAACGAAAAAAAATGTGTTTTCTGTTTTTTTTTTCCTTTCACGAGAGGCACGGTTTTGTTCCCGCGAGAGGCATGGTTGTGCTTTTACGAGAGGCACGGCCGTGCCTTCTCAGAAACGGAAAAATAACGCGTTTCTATTTTTTTCCTTTTGTGAGAGGCATGATTTTGCTTCCGCGGGAGGCACGATTGTGATTTCGAGAGAGGCACGGCTTTCGGAAAGGAAAAAACCATGCTCCCTGTTCAGCTTTTTCGTCTGATTTTTTCGTCCTGTTTTTTTCGAGGGAAAAAATTCGTCAAAACGTATCAACATGGGATCTAGTTTTGAAGATCTCGACCTGAGAAATCCAACGGTGAAAACGGTTCTAGATTTCGACGCATGCTTTTAAGTGATAAAACGTTTTGACTAAATGGATCTACGAAAAAAAAGGAAAACTACCAAGTTGCGAGAAGTGGCACACATGCAGCACGCCACTTGTCACAACCTGGGAAGGTGGGAGTGATCTTTGCGAGGAGTACTCCTCAATTAGTGATTTCGGGAGAAATCCCTCGCTCAAGGGAACAATCAGTTGGACCGGACCACGCGCGGGGGAAACACCAGCATGTTTTCTATTTTTTTTCATGCTTATTGTTTTGGTATTTTGCTTTCTTTTTTTACTTTGTTTGTACTTTAAAATATTTTAAATATATATTAAAAAGACTCTTCAAAAAACTTTGAATTTTTTTGAAAGGGTATCTGAAAAATGTTGAACAAGTATTTCAAAAAGGTTGAACAAGTATTTCAAAAAGGTTGAACAAGTATTTGAAAAGATGTTGATCATGTATATAAAAATGTTGAACAAGTATATGAAAAAATGTTCATCATGTATATAAAAATGTTGAACAAGTATTTGAAAAAAAAAGTTGAACAAGTATTGAAAAAATATAAATCATGTATATAAAAATGTTGATCATGTATCAAAAAAAACCAACGGAAAAATATTGACCGTGTATTAAATAATGTTAATTTTTTATTTGAAAAATATTAATCAAGCATTTGAAAAATGATGAAATATGTTTATAGAAAAAGTGTTGACCACATATTAGAAAAATGTTAGATCTGTATTGAAAAAGCGTTAAACTTGTATTAGGAAAATGTTGTTGACACATACAAAAAGTGTAGAATGAAAACCAAAAGAAACAAAGAAAGCCAAAGAAATGGAAAACGAAAAAGAAAAAAAAATGGAAAAACTAAAGGAACAAATGAAAAAACGGAGAAGGAAAAAAGAAAAGAAACAAAAGAAAACGAAAAAAATACATGGGGAAAACTGAATAAAACAGAAAAAAATGGTGGAGAAAATGGAAATAACTTTTACATTAAGTAGGTCGCGTCATATCTACGGTATACCTCAATACAAGACAAGCACTAGAAAGGATATTCAAGAAAAACTGCGCTTACCGCCCTATCTAAAAGTACAACTAATCCCGGTGGTTTTGGTAATTGATAACAACATATAGCTCATTGAACTAATATCCATTCAAGATAAATATTTTAGGTTGTTCAATGATTGGCACATCATGGACTGTGGACCCCTCAAAATGGTAAGGAAAAAGTTTGACAAAAGCTCAAGACACTTCATTTCTATTTTAGTGATCCAAGATCACATTGAGACCATATGAAAGCCAATACTATTAAAAGGGGATGAGGTGTTGCTTAATGGTCTATTTGCTCAAGTTCTTAGTGATATTGCTCCAAAACCCTCAACCACTTTCTCCATCCAAATATGTCCAAAACCTAAATCCAAACTCGGCCCCACCGATTCTTCCTACCCGGAGCCACCGAATTTACTTGACATAGCCACTGCCAGAAACCCTAGCTATTTAGTCTCACTAATACGGATCTCGGTCTCACCGAGATGGCCTTGCCAGCGCCCTGTGATCTATTGCATTCGCTTCGGGCTTGGTACGTCTCCAACGTATTTATAATTTTTGATTGTTCCATGCTGTTATATTATCAATCTTGGATGTTTTGTAATCATTTTATAGTCATTTTTTGGTACTAAAATATTGACATAGTGCCAAGTGCCAGTTGCTGTCTTCTGCATGTTTTTTACATTGCAGAAAATCAATATCAGACGGAGTCTAAATGCAACGAAACTTTGCGGAGAATTTTTTTGGACCAGAAGGAACATAATGGGCCCTGGCTGCGCCTGGGGGTGCTCCGAGGGGGGCACAACCCACCAGGGCGCGCCAAGAGGCCCAGGCGCGCCCTGGTGGGCTGTGCCCACCTCGGGTGCCCCCTGGACCGCCTCTTTACTCTATAAATACCCCAATATTCCAGAAACCCTAGGGGAGTCGACAAAATATTTATCCAGCCGCCGCAGAGTCCAGAACCACTAGATCCAATCTAGACACCATCTAGGATGGGGTTCACCACCTCCATTGGTGCCTCTCCGATGATGCGTGAGTAGTTCTTTGTAGACCTTCGAATTAAAGTAGTTAGTAGCTAGATGGCTTCATCTCTCTCTATGAATTATCAATACAATGGTCTCTTGGAGATCCATATGATGTAACTCTTTTGCGGTGCGTTTGTTGGGATTGATGAACTCTGAGTTTATGACCAGATCTATCTTTTTATATTCATGAAAGTATTTGAGTTTCTTTGATCTCTTTTATGCATGATCTCTTATAGTCTCGTCTTTCTTCTCTGATATTTGGGTTTTGTTTGGCCAACTTGATCTATTTATCTTGCAATGGGAAGAGGTGCTTTGTAGTGGGTTCGATCTTACAATGCTTGATCCCAGTGACATAAAGGGAAACGACACGTATGTATCGTTGCTACTAAGGATAAAACGATGGGGTCTATCTCTACATAGATAGATCTTGTCTACATCATGTCATCGTTCTTATTGCATTACTCCGTTTTTCCATGAACTTAATACACTAGATGCATGCTGGATAGCGGTCGATGTGTGGAGTAATAGTAGTAGATGTAGGCAGGAGTCGGTCTACTAATCTTGGACGTGATGCCTATATAATGATCATTGCCTGGATATCGCCATGAGTATTTGAAGTTCTATCAATTGCCCAACAGTAATTTGTTCACCTACCGTTTGCTATTTTTCTCGAGAGAAGCCACTAGTGAAATCTACGACCCCCGGGACTCTTTCTCATATATTTGCCTTTGCGATCTACTTTTTCCTTGCATTTATTTTCAGATCTATTAAATAAAAAATACAAAATACCTTGCTGTGTTTTATTTCTATTTATTTTATTTAGCGTTCGATCTATCAATCTACTACAATTTACCTCACGTCCGTTTGTCTATCTTGAGGCGCCGTACCTTGCAAGGGATTGACAACCCCCTTTAACACGTCGGGTTGCAAGGATTTGTTATCTGTGTGCAGGGACTGTTTACGTTGTGTTGCTTGGTTCTCCTACTAGTTCGATAACCTTGGTTTCATATATGAGGGAAATACCTACCGCCGCTGTGCTGCATCATCCTTCCTCTTTTGGGGAAATAGGGACGTAGCTTCAAGTGACATCGAAAGGAATTTCTGGCGCTGTTGCCGGGGAGGATCTTCAACATATACCAGGTTCCTAATCACAAACCTCATCTCCTCGCAATTTACATTATTTGCCATTTGCCTCGCGTTTTCCTCTCCCCCACTTCACAAAAATTTGTCGTTTTATTTGCACTCTTTTTCGTTCGCCGTTTTCTCGTCAGATCTATCCTTTGTTTGCAACCATGACTGATTTCGGTATGGCACCAACAGATGATGGCCTTACTCCTAAGATTGGACGACGGGCAATCTGGATGCTAAAACTTTTATCTTGGGGTAAGGGAATGTTATGGGAAAAGAATGTATCCAAGAATTTTTCAATTGTGTGGGAAATTTGAGTCTTGATGATGCTCCTATACTTAAAACTACTAGATCTTATGCGGATGCCATTTCAGCACTAGTTCTGAAGCTTGGAAGCAAACTTATTCGTACCCATCCTACATTGCAAAGATTGTTTTTTGAGCTTCCCGACATAAAGAGTCCTAGGGATAAAAAGTTGGCCACTCTCGTTCTTATGAATGAGTTTGACTACATAATACGGGAAGCTAGGGAAATCTTTGATTTTTATGGTATGAATCGTGAAAAACCTGTGATAGATGAAATTCTTTACAATAGTGACTATGCTTTAATACATTTGCTTGGGGATAATAAAATCTTTGATGAGAACCTTAAAAAGGAAGTCCTCGTTTTAGATATAATCCAACTAATTTTCAATAATGTTAATCAACATTACTCTTGGATTGTTGCCAGAAACCAAAGGGGTTACGATGAAAACCAACTTATGAATGCTAAAGTTTCCATGGATAATATGTTTTATGCTGTGTTTACAAAACCCCATGATGAAACCACCTCTAAGAAAATTAAGAATAAAGATGACAAAACGTAGATCCTTGCTTTATGCCTAGCTAAGGGCGTAAAACTATAGCGCTTGTTGGGAGGCAACCCAATGAATAAAATTTATTTTTCCTTTTTGCTTTCTGTTATTGAGTGTTTACACAATTATGCTACTGTTATGATTGTGTTTTGTATCTTAATTAGTGTTTGTGCCAAGTAGAACCAATAGGATCTTCTTGGGTGATAGTTGTTTGATCTTGCTGAAAAAAACAGAAACTTTGCGCTCACGAAAACAATTGTCATTTTTTATCATAAAGAGATTTTTCCCTGATTCTTTTTGCACAAGATTAATATACAAATTACCCATGTTTTCCTAGTTTTTCAGAATTTTTGGAGTTCCAGAAGTTCTCAAAATAGTCAGATTGCTACAGACTGTTCTGTTTTGACAGATTCTATTTTATTTGCGTTGTGTGCTTATCTTGATGGCTCTATGGTTTTTCTTATGAGTTTTGCCATAGAAAAGTTAGAATACAGTAGATATAATGCAAAAACAAAATATGAATTGGTTTGGTACAATACTTATAGTAGTGATTTGCTTTCTATTACTAACGGATCTCACGAAGGTTTTGTTGAGTTTTGTGTGATTGAAGTTTTCAAGTTTTGGGTTATCTTACGATGGATTTTGGGTTTGCTTATGTTTCATTTTATATCTCTATTTGCAAATCCCGTATTGTCATCAATCCACCAAAAAGGGGGAGATTATAAGGGCATATTTCTCCCTAAGTGGTTTTGGTGATTGATGAAAATGTTTTGCGGGCTAATCGTGTGCATTGAGCATTTCAGATATCTCATGTATAGGCACAAGACGATTCGTGCCCCTCGGAGCCTATCGAAGACGGCATTTCTCTATGTTTCTTTTCGGTGGAATTGAGTCGTAGGAAAGCCGTACTATTAAGAGGGGGTCCGCATCGGAAAGGTTAGGGTGGAATCAACACGTACACATTTGTTCCTTTGCACCACCTATCCTTACTTCTTTGGAGCACCAGTTGTTCCCCTTGTCATTGCGAACATGATGGCCTCCAGTCTTTCTTTGATGCGTGGCTTTGGCGGTAGTACTGCTCAAGGGAGAAGTACTACCGTAGCAGGCCATGGTAGTACTGCCCAGGACAGCGGTAGTACCACTCCTGGATCGCAGTAGTACCGTGGCCTCTGGCCTAATCTTGTGGCATGGCCGGATGTAGGGGTGGAAGTAATTTTTACTTACGCACCCGGCAGTAGTACCGCTCCTCGTGAGCTGTAATGCAGTGCTTGGGATTTTTGCACTCACCGAAACTCAGCGGAAGTAGCCACAGATGTAATTTTATTAGTCCGTGCCTTCCCAGCCCAGTATGAGCCCTGCCTTGTGGTAGTACCACACCTCGCAGCAGTAGTACCGCAAGTCAGTGCGGCAGTACCGCGGATCTGTGCGGAGTACCGCATGTGGCGGGCTGAGTTAGTGGGTAACGGTTGGATTTGTCCTCACACTGTATAAGGGAGGTATTCTTCCCCAAGTTGACTATCTCTTCCCTTCCCAAGGTCCATTGTTGCTCAAAGCTCCATTTTCACCCGATCTCTCTCCCTAGCCAATCAAACTTGTTGATTTTCTAGGGATTGGTTGAGAAGGCCCCGATCTAAACTTCCACCAAGAGAAATTTGATTCCCCAACTAATCCCTTACGGATCTTGTTACTCTTGGGTGTTTGAGCACCCTAGACGGTTGAGGTCACCGCGAAGCCATAGTCCGTTGTGGTGAAGCTTCGTGGTGTCGTTGGGAGCCTCCAATTAAGTTGTGGAGATTGCCCCAACCTTGTTTGTAAAGGTTCGGTCGCCACCTCCAAGGGCACCAATAGTGGAATCACGACATCTCGCATTGTGTGAGGGCGTGAGGAGAATACGGTGGCCCTAGTGGCTTCTTGGGGAGCATTGTGCCTCCATACCGCTCCAAAGGAGACGTACTTCCTCTCAAAGGGAAGGAACTTCGGTAGCACATGCTCGTCTCCATCGACTACACTCTTGGTTATCTCTTACCTTTACTTATGCAAGCTTATATTGTGTTGTATCCCTTGCTTGCTTGTGTGCTTGTTGTTGTTGCATCATATAGGTTGCTCGCCTAGTTAAATATCTAGACAACCTACTTTGATGCAAAGTTTAAATTGGTAAAGAAAGGCTAAAAATTGTTAGTTGCCTATTCACCCCCCTCTAGTCAACTATATAGATCCTTTCAATTGGTATAAGAGCCTCGTCTCTTCATTAAGGACTTTGTCGTTCGAAGAGTACGGTTGACACCGTAGACGGTGGGGAGGAGTACTCCAGTGTGAATCCGTTCTCGTCTACGGCCAATGGGGGAACCGCGGTCTCTCGTGAGGAGTTCAATGTGGCTTTGGACACATTGAAAACCTCCATGACGATCGAGGTTGAAAGCATGCTCAACAAGTTCTTAGAATGCCTTAAGTTATCCACTGCACAAACGAAAGTGGGTGATCCTGCTAACAAGGTGACGGATGCTAACTCCGACAAGGGGCAAGATACTAGTGACAAAGTTCCCTTATCTAGTGGTAGAAATGTAAGTGGCATCTTTGCCCATATTGAACCTCCACTTACTTATGGAGGACCGGTTCCCCCCACTCATTTGAATCATGTTGGTCCTCCTCCTAAGATTGTGAAAAATGAGGATTTTCACTCTTTGGTCTAGCGCTTTAAACGTCATTTAAGTCATGTTAATACTAATCTTTGGAGAATCATTGAGCAAGGTTTCTATCCGCATGACCCAAGCAACTTCACCCCTAGAGAATCCGCGGATCATCAATTTAACGAGAATTCTCTCTTCATCATCCAAGATGCAATTCCATCCGAAGATATTGCACATCTCCGACCTTTCACCGTGGCCAAGGAAGCATGGCACCATGTTGTTTCCATTTAGAAGGGAAGCACAAGCATTCAACGCTCCAACTATGAAGTGGTGCAAGATGAAGCCGATGAGTTTGCAATGAATGAAGATGAAGAACCTCATGAGCTTTACCGGAGATTAACCACTCTTGTGGTCTCACTCCGAGATCATGGGAGCAAGGATACGAATGACAATTGGATCAAGCGCCAAGTTTCTCAAGGCCATGATGCCCTACCATAAGGCCATGTCCACCGTCATCCATCAAAGGCCGGACTTCCACACCTTGTCCTCAAGTGAAGTGTTGGATGAGTTTGTGGCGATGAGGATCTTGGACAAGACCGCCGACAATGCGGTGTTGCGTTCTCAAAGAGCAAAGAAGCCCAACCTTGCCTTGAAGGCCAAGGCTAGTGTGGAAGAAGAGGATGAAGAGGAATAAGAGGAGAGTAACCCCGAAGATACAAAATATGCTTATGATGAGCACATGGCTCTCGCTTCAAGGCAATTTTGGAGAAAGAAGAACTCAAGGCCCAACTTCAACAAGAACAACTCAAGTGGCACCAAGGGCAACCAACGCGTGAGGACTTGCTATAATTGTGGGAATGTGAGCCACTTCGTTGCGGAGTGCCCATATGAGAAGAGGGAAGACAATGGTGGCAAGCTCATCCGAAAAGACAAGGCCAAGTCCTTCCCCAACAAGAACAACTTCACCAAGAAGACTCCCCCCAATGGATTGGTGGCACAAGAAGAGTACAATGAGGATTATGATGATGATGAAGACGGTGAGTCGGTTGCCATGGCCTCCGTTGCCATTGCGACAACTCCACGGGTGTCCCTCTTTGACTCACCCAATGAGAACATCACCGCCAAGTGCCTCATGGCTAAAGCCACCAACAATGTAACCTCCAACATCAAAATCACCATCATTACTAATCCTTCTTTGATGGATTGCATTGATGAAAGTGTGGGGTCTAATGAGGAGGAAAATGAATTTGAGTCTTTTATGAGTAAGCTCAAGGGTAAGTCCAAGAAGCACTTTGTTGCTCTCTTGGAACAACTTGGTGAAGCCAATGACATGATCGAGGCTCATGAAGAAACCATCTCTAAGATGGAGAGGCATAGTCGTGACTATGCCGATGAGATATCGGATCTATCTAATGCGCTTGAGGAGGAGCGTGGTCGTCGTTTGGCTCTTGAGGAGTCACACAACGACGATCATGCTCTTGTTGTATCTCATGTGCTAAATTCCGAGAAGGCCAAACTTGGGGTTGATCTTGCTAGACTCAAGGAGGAGTTTGATATACTTGACAAGGCTCACAAGGCCTAGAAGGGTACTCATGCTAGCCTTAAAGAGTCTCATGATCAACTCCAAGTGAAGCTAACCAAGGAGAAAGCCACCTTTCCTCATATGGTTTTAATTGATAATGCAAATGCTACTAACCCATGTTGTGAGCATGTGCATCTTGTGGAGGAGAATGCAAAGTTGAAGGAGCAACTTGAGAAAGGCCTTGTGTCTTGCATACAAGGTGAGAACAACCTCAACGACCTTTTGAGCAATCAAAAGGAAGTTGTGGCCAAGGAGGGAATTGGGTTCGCAACCAAGTCCAAGAATAAGAAGAAGAATGGCAAGGCCAAACGACCTCCTCCTCTCAAGCAAACTTTTGTGAAGGAGGGAGAGGGTGCTTCTAAGGAGAAGAAGAACAATGTGAAGGGTGGTGGTGTCAAGAAGGGAAATGCCACCCCTTCCAACAAAGCCGACGACTTTAACCCTTCTTATGTGTTATGCCGTGCTAGTGATGGCATGTTTATGCTAAATTTGTTGGTTCTTCTTATGAGTACATTGAATGGTCTATTTGGGTTCCTAAGACCCTTGTCACTAACATCAAAGGACCCATTACAAAATGGGTACCTAAAACCAAGCATTGATCTCTTGTAGGTGTTTGCTTAGGTGGGGATCATGGTTGCTCCATAGTGGAGCCACAAATCATATGACCGGAAGCAAGGACTTGGTGGTGGACGTGCACAAGATTCCATCTATGCCCACCAATGTCGAGTGCGGTGATGCCTCGTCTTCTAAGATCGTGCTTGCAGTGCTTGTATCGAAGGAAAGCTACATGAGAAGGCTCACCCTCCCACGACTATCATCTACTCGAAGAGGCCTTTGGAACTCCTTCACTTGGATCTCTTTGGGCCTCCATCCTTTGATAGTCTTGGGGGTAGAAATTATTGCTTGGTGATTGTGGATGGTTATTGTAGCGACCCGACCTCAGACGGTCAAGCCTTCGTGTCAAGTGCCATCCTCGGATCGTATCTTTGGCACACACAGTACATCAATGTATATATCAAAGTGCAATCACATGTATAATTAACGTAAAACTGATATATACCTCATAAGTCACAGTGAAACAAATAGTCGGGTGTGGAGTCCCATCAACGCCATCGGCAGGTTGAGTGTGTAGACCGTAACCTCGCACCGTACTCTTACTCGTCGAGGAAAATCTGCAACATGATACGTTGCAGCCGTGTAGGTCAAGACATTGAATGTACCGCAAGATCACAACATGAGAAAACAGATGGTAAAGCTATATTATATGCAATTTGGCTTTGTGGCTCGGAGTGCGAGTTTTGTTTGCGTAAAAGCTGGTTTTATTTTCCCTACATCAAAGGAATAAATGAAATCTGTACTATGGAGTTTTCTATCATGACATGGTTCCGCCAACCGATGTCTCATAGCCCAAAATCATCATAAGTTGCCCACAATTAAGTTATCAATCCGGTGTTGAGAGTTAGAGATAGATCCAAGTCCGGATGCTCAAATTGTCCGTAATCGGGACACGGCTAATCGATTAGGTTATAACCCTCTCGCAGAGGTTTGTACACTTTACCCGCAAGATTCGATCCTCTCTCTTTACGTTCTCGCACTTCGTGGTGTTTGAGAACAAGATGACCAAACATGGTCTTAGAAGAGTTCCTCCGACCACCGTCAGGTGCCCATCCAATCCTACCGTAGTTCTACATCTGCTAGCACCGCCCCACCAGATTCACCACTAAGGTCAACCAAGCGAGCCCATAATGACTTGCGGTTGCACGTAAGCTTAGGGCATGAAGTATTCTTCCGTCTCTTTGTGTCCGGGTGAAGCTTTCCGCAAGATGTCATGGCGCTTCTCCATGCATCCCGGCCAACCACTGGTTTCTCCAGTGGTGCCCGTCAACCGTCCTTCACCCAAAGAGTGTGTATTGAATTCTTGTCTTGAGTCTTGAAGTCTTGAGGCCTTGAAGATGCGGTCCTTGCGGATTCCATCATGGAGTTGTCGTCATTGACGTAGATCTGCATTCTCACACCACTCGTGCACTCATACCAAACCCCGTCTACTATAGCGTAGCATTAAAATAAATAACGTCCGGGCTTGGTAACAGGGTGATGGGTTCCTACCTCATGCATACTACTCAACTACAAGAATTCAATAACACTCTTGAGGGGTGGTTGCAAAGATGCCACTAAATGCAATAAAACATAGGTATGAAAGTATGGTCAAAGTGAACTTGCCTTGTTGGCGATCTTGAAAACTAGGGTTTCAGTAGTAGCAATCTTCGCACTCAGGAAATTCTACCGAGGCCAACAATAACTATAATAAGCACATAGCATAACATCACTTAACACAATAACATAACAAAGTAACACACCCAAAACAACCAAATCAAAACTCAAGAGAAAAACTCAAAGAAAAATCAATTCAAAGTTTTCCTACTTCAAGCAACAACTAAAACTAGTTTTATATAACAAAAATTTTCTAACATAACCTAATCAAGGTTTTAGGTTAACTTAACAGAAAAGAGTTCACTAAGCAACTAGGAGCAAAAAGAATTAATTAAAAATCTATTATGAAACTCCTATTAGGCCTAATCCAATTTCTATTAAGAAAAATAAAATAAAACTTTTATTTATTATAAATAAATGTTCATCCTATAAAGTGACAGAAACTAACCTAGAATAATCAAACACAAGTTAAAATAAAATTTATTTACTAATTAAAATAATAGGAAAAGCAGTGGCGGCTAATTAATTAGGATTAACAAGATTCTGCTTAAAACTATTTTTATTAATGCTAAAATACCCAAATTAATTTCTATGGTTTGGCAATGTCAAAATAAAGTTGGGACAAAAAGAATCATCTAAAAATAATTTTTCTAACTCAAGTTATAGCAGATTTACTATTCTGACTAAAACTAAATTAAAGAAATTTTAATTAACTTTTACATAGCTAAATATATATTCTACAGAAACTATAGAAAATTTGCAAACCAACAAAAAAAGAATCACTCAAAAATATTAAACAGAATAAAAGATATGAATTTTTCAAAACAGGAACTATTCTGTTAAAACAGAAAACTAAAATAAAAGAAAAAGGGCCTAATGGGCCTAAACTGTGCACTGGGCGTAATATAAACTAAACGGGCCTAGGGTTAAACGAGTCGGGCCGGCTAAATAAAATAAAACCCTACTTAAAATAAACCATAACGAACCGGGGTAAAAACCCGGTTTTAATTAAAAGCGCGTACCCCTTCGGGGGTTCTAATCCTAGCCGTAGGATTGGGATCGGACGGGGGAGAGGAACTCCGGCGACTCACCGGCGTTCGACGGCGGCGGAGGCTCGGGCGGCGAGTGCGTTGGCCTCTCCGGTCGTCGGCGAGGTCGGCGGAGGCTCCGTGGTCTTGAGGCGGCGAGGGGTGGTCTGGTGGAGTGGGTGGAGCTCGGGGAGGCTAGGGCGCGGCAGGCGAATGGCGGCGGCGGCGTTCGGTAGGTCCGGCGTGCGCGTGAGGAGGGAGGAGAGGGTCCGGTGAGGAGCGAGGGGGGGAATGGGGTGCGGGGAGTGGGCTTATATAGGCGGGGGCCTCGGCGTTGCAGGGGCGATCGGGAGGGATCCCGGACCCTTCGGGATCGGGCTACCCGCGGCGGCGGGGCGTGGTGGCGTGGGTGTGGCGGAAGAAGGGGGGGGGGCCCGCTGTCGGTGAGAGAGAGGGAGGGGCGAGGCGAGCGGGCGACCGAAGCGGAGGGAGTTCGGGTGCGGGGGAGGCCTGGTCGGGCTCAGCCTCGAGTGGCCGGTCACTGGCCGGGCCGGGTCTGGTGGGTACTGGCCGGGCTGGGGCTGGCCGGGGGGTCTTCTATTTTTTTGAAATTTATTTTTTAAATAAAACAAAAACAGAGATAACTTAATAAATATAAATATTTTATATAGAACATATATATATATACCAAAATGATCAGTGGAATATTCCCTATCGTTTGAACATTTTTCCAGGGGCAAAACTCAAACTTAAAAAAAAATCATTTTTTTCAAATTCAAATAAAATTCAGATTTGAATCCAAAACTTTTGGCAATGTTTTCCTCTGATATTTTTGGAGTGTCATGTCTACTCCTCTCATACTTTTGATCAAGTATTTATCAGGCATAATTTTGAAATGAATTCCACTTGCCAAAATTTGAATTCAAATACCAAAACTCCATTTTTGAAAGGGGTTTCAAGGCACTTTCAAATGATTTTCAATTTGATACTTTTTAACTTCCAACTCATATTTCATATAATTGAAGAAGTCATTTATCTTCCCTCATGAAAATCATTGAGTTGCATAAAGCTTCGTAATCGGAAATATTTTCCAAATGAAATTCAAATATTTTCAACACCCTTGTCATTTAAATAAATGGAAGAAGTCATGTCATCTTCTCTCCGTGGTTTTGTGATGAAAAGAATTTGAATTCATGGAGATCATAAATGCAAGGTGGAAGTTTGGGAAAGTCATTTCATTCCTCTCATTCAACTTTCGAAAGTTTCAAATTTCACTCAATTTCACACACAACAAACAATCAATCAATCAAAACTATTTATTTATTATAACATTCCAAAATTTAGAATTTTGGGATGTTACAAACCTACCACACTTAAAATGAATCTAGTCCTCGAGATTCAAGAGGCTAGAAAGAAAAGGTTAGGGTTTGGGGTCTTCTAGCAAAAAGTTTTGGTCGAACGATTGGGGTGCTACCACACTTAAAAACAAGGTCATGGTTCCAATAAACTCAGATATTTCCTCTGGAGGGCTGAAAATGTATGTCTCTTCACATATCTTACAATAGCTCCTTCATTAAAGCTCTTCTGTCAGAAGCATAGAGTTTTCCTCAAAAGCTTGGGTCGGTTTGTCAAAGTTGAAGTTCGTCCGAGACTGGATCTTCTTAGCTGATGGGTCTGTGTCCATTCTAAACAACTATCGAAACACTCATGGTGGTCTAACATAAGGGAACATAAGGGAACTTGATGAGTTTCTTTGCCGGTGAAGTACGTTTTCTTCAGGTAATTCCGATACTGCCACCAAGCCTTCTTGAAGATAGCAGAGGTATTAGCACAGGTTACCTCATCCTGAGTTTCCAAATCGATCCTTCTCTATAGAGAAAAATGGGAAAATTTGCTGTATTATAACCATCATGGAGGTAGGATATATGGGACAAAGCAAAGTAATTGCCATGAATAACATTACTTTACACATAACTCCCGGACAAACACTGCAACTGGCATCTTCCTTCATCTTCGTGATAATATTTCCAAGATGGGAAGATATTTATTACACGATTTAACAACATCAAATGCGATAGATGCTAAACTACGACTAGCTGGTTGTGCTTTCTCCACAGTGAATAGGCGTACTAACCGGTGGAGTTGGGGTTCCCGTGGTAGTCTTGGCCCTTTGGGCACTGGAGCTGCCTTAGTAACTGCTCTTGTTTGGGAGCCTGTGGTGGAGATGGTCTTTGTGTCAACAGGAGGCCGGGTTACTATCTGCTTTGGAGTTGGGGTTAGATTGGGTCAAGTGGTTCTTTTGTCCATCGCAGAGGGGGTACCATCTGCGAGAGTTTAGGTTATGTGTGGTAGGGCTGTTTCTCGTGCATGTACAACCGTGGTGCTATCTCCACCAAGAGGTAGCACTGTTTTATTTGAAGACCTTGTTTTTAGTCCGCTAGATGCTGGCATCACCCGCTCCAATTAAAATGGCTGATAAACAGGAAACATAGTTGAATGTACAGACATTGTATGAGAGACAAATGCAATAGATAGTGTGGAAAAAACAGGGCATGAAATAGTTGACATGTATATTGTTTAACTAAAATGGATAGCATGACATAATTTCACATATATGATGTCTATCTAAACTGGATAGCATGGCATAACATAATTCAAAGATATGATGAATAACTAAACAGGATCGCATGACATAATTCACCTACATGTTATCTAAGTAACCGGGATCGCATCATTTAATTCACATATGTGATTTATATGCTAAACAGAGGGCATTAGATATGATGTCTGAACTAAGAACATGGTGTTGAATATTGTGTATATGATGTCTAAACTATGCAATGCAAGACACCATATGCATGATATGAGCAGATAACTTAGTGCCAAGTTAGAGTATACACCTCGGTGGGGGAATAGGATCGGTCATCCGTCTACGAATCCATATCTCGAGGAGCTATCGGGACCCAACAAGAGATCTGCTTCGACAGGTAGCACTGTCTTCTCTGAAGGCCTTGTTTTCACTCCAGATTTTTCAATCTCCCACCCAAATGGCTGATTCACAGGAAGTAGTTTAATGTGCAAACATTGTCGACAAATGGAAATGTAATGAAGAAAAGGATGGGCAAGATATCATTCAAATATATGATGCCTGGTTAAAAAGGATGGGATTGCACATTTCACGTATATTATGGCTGGCTAAAAGACATGAGCCTGCATAATTCCCTTATATGATATAGAAACTAAACAGGTGGCATTACAGAACATGTCTAAACTAAGCAGATGACATATATGATGTCAAAATTAGGCACTCATATGCATGATATGACTAACATCATCATGCCAAGGTAGAGCAAACACCTTGGGGGGTAAATTGGAGTGGTCAGCGGCGTTTGAATCCACCTCGTAACGTATATCTTCCTCTAGATTACAACTGGAGAGGGGTGGGGAGGGTTTGCCATTGAATCCACCATGGAGCAATGTCTGCATGACATTGTATTGCCGCCATAAAACTCTTCTCTTTTTCTCTACATGTTCAAGATGATCGTGTACAATATCGACATGCATACGAAAAAATATGGTGAGATTATGTAAGGAGAGCATGCAGAAATTTAGAATGATGGTAACAACCAGTGGATGGATCCAAAAATAATGATAGCAGGCGTAAGACGTCAAGGCTGAAGCAGCACAAGAGAGACATCGTCAATCTCAAGTGGGATTCTAATAGCATCTCCAATAGATGATGTAAAATAGATGTAAAATTTACATCACCAAAAACCACCTGACTACAACAGATGAGGTAAAAGCGTGACTCACGAACTTAATCGTCGAAACTGAAATTTCTTGTGGAATCTGAATGTTACATCGTCGAAATCTGAACGCAATGGTAGCAGAGAGGCACTTGACATGTAGTTTAGGGAGGGCCTTGGTTCATCTTCAACTCAAGACTTCGAGCCGCCAGCCATCACCGGCCGAACCGGCTGCCCCAAAGACCGCCTCGCGCCCAGAAACAACTCCCATCGCCGGTCCGCCGCCGCCCCGGCCAGCCCGATATGCCCCCGCCCCACCACGAACCCTAAGATAGATAGTGGGTACCTCTCCGGCGAGCCCCGTCCCCATTGTGGTGGTTCTTCCTTAACTCAATGAGCCCCCCACCCTCGAAAATCGATCACCCAAAAGTCGATGCGATCGGCAAGTGTAGCTAAATTCCGAACAGAGCAGCAACAGGAGCGTAGGGGAGAGCAGCAAGTGTGGCCGAGTAGCAAGCCAGAGCGGAGCAGCAAAGGTTAGGCGAAAGCGAGCGATCAAGCGAGAGCCGAGCAAGGCAAGAGATCCGGCTGGTATGGACACCGCCGCTGAAGGGGCCTCGCACTGGGGGAGAGCTGCCGTGGAGATGTTGCCCGTGGCGCCGACTTCAAGGTAGCCGCTCCATGGGGGTGCGGGACGGAGCACCGTCGACGCCGAGAGGTCGAGCTAAGGAGAAGGTGCAATGCGATGAGTGTACAACCTCTTTGGTGGCGCCAAGAGGGCTCTCGCCTCGGCCCCGAGGACTCGGTGAGGATGTTGCGGTTCGGTGGAGCAGGTTAAGCGGCGCTGTGGGGATGGAGCAGCCGTGATAGACGAAGGCGATCGCCGAGCAGCTCCTTGGAGGTGGAGGACGGGCGGCTGAATCAAGGGACAACGGATCCTCATCCGGGGAGGTGGACGAGGGACGTCGAGCTGTTGCGGTGGATGGCGTCGTCGGGGAAGAGGCTCCACTGGCAGCGGTGAGGTGGCGGATGGAGGAGGGTGGGGTTTCGTGGTGGAGCGGAGAGGTTATGGCGCCCTCGGGATTTGAATGGCAAAAGGAGGCGATGGGAGGGTGAACCATGACTTAGGGACGACGCTTGTCCAAAATGTAGGGTGTTTTACAAAAGTACCCCGACCGATTTGAACTAGCGGCCCTTTCGGCTCAGGGTTAGAAGGGGATTTCGCATGTCGGGATTTGGCGGTGGAGGGAGTTTTCGTAGCGTTGTAATTTCGGGATAGCAAGGCGTGGGTTGTGAAGGCGCCAATTTTGGGAGCACGATATCTAAATTTTCGGGATATAACAAGGCGCGGGTTGAATTTTAGGGACAAGCCTAACGTGTAATATTGTACTTGTACGTACCAAATCAATTCGCACTTCCCTCAACCAAAAAGAAAACGAAAAAAAATAAAACTATTCACACCACACAAAGAGAGAGTCTTGCCCCGTTTTACTATAAAAATGCTATTTAAAGCTACTCATACCAACAATTTAGTGCAACTAAATGCTACTCGGTAGTATGAATCCATGTTATGTCCAATTAATTTTTTTCGCTTGCTGTATAATGCATGTAACCTACTCATACCAACATTTTAGTGCATTCCAAATGTCTGTACTACCGCTGCAATTCAAACTGAATTTGAATTCGTTTCTTTATTTCAATAACAAATCTACTATCATGATTTTTGCCAACTTCAACCATCATTCGTGTATTACCTTAATAACACACCACATGATTACTATAGAGATAGATATGAACTATGTGTACTACATGAACTCAAATTCTATTTTTTGAATACACTTGATGTTGATTCCAAATAATAGTACATTTGATGTACTAACTATATATTCATAATCTAAACCATGTTACATACGTGTACACCGTGTTTATCACACATAGTATAGTGCCCGCCCCTACATTATGACAAGTATTTAGACCTGAGCTGCAAAAAGCCACACATTAGCCCAAATTATGATCAATGTTCTATATGTTATAATGTAGTACTAGCAAGATGCCCATGCGTTCCAGTAACATCAACATGATCAAGGGAGGCCTAATTTGCCAAATATGGAGAGGGTGTGGGTATCTTTTCAAAATTACCATAGTTTCCTTCCTATCCGTCGAGGATATAAATCAGACGGCCTATATTGCAGGATGGCACCATCATCAACAACTCCTTTTTTTATAAGAGTAGAGATAAAATATATTATATGTAGTATAACATGTTCATAACCACACCATGTGCATCACCGTTATATATATTCACACATGCGTTGGTTTAAAACACTATGATAAATTCTTCAAATATCTGAATTCGCTTTTTATAATGAAGTATGATCTCTATTCATCTTTTACACCCACACAATCCTCTTATCTTTGTAGCTAGCTAGCGCTAACTTTCTCTCGTGCATGCAGACACCCGCATCCCTCTAACCCTCCTCGGCATTCTCTAGCTCCATCAGCAAATTTGTATTTTCACTTTGGAGTCGTTCACCCACGCTGTGTGTAGGCCCCCAGCTCCTTCTTTACGGCACACATCGATCGATATGCCTCTCTAGCTAGGTGTGCCTAGCACAAAACACAAGCTTCCCTCTTCTCTTATCACCGTCCATGCCTCACTCCCACCACTCTTTTTCATCAATCTCGTACTCGCACACTTCTCCCCCTCGATATAGTATGACTCTCGCACCACCTCCTAGATGCATCCCTCTCTCTCTATCCTTCTCCCCTGCCACATTTGCTTCTAACACACACATGCATGTATACCCGATCGATCTCCCAACATATACCTAGGTCGGCTTTAACTATTCCCCCCATCGATCGGCGACGTCACAAGTTATGTCTCTCCTTTCTCCGCCAAAGGACGATTGATCTTCCTATGTAGTTATGTCTGCTTACCACAGCCATATCTTTCCCCCTCATCATTCATGCATGCCTCTGACCCGCCTCTCACACGCACATGCACGCAGGCAGCCATCCTCTCTTATTGATATTGCAGGCGTGCCCTTCGGTTTGTCTAGCAAGCCTATCCCACCATTTGTTAGAAGCAACTCCACTACCACCCCCTCCAACACTCTAGCTCTTTCTCTCCCAGCCTTATTCCTCTCCTACACATATGCATGGATCTTGGGTCGAGTCTCCTTAATACATGAGGTAGATCGATCTCCCTTAATACATGAGGTAGGCCTCTACTCCTCCACACATATACCAGCCATTGTACCACTATAGTTAATTAGGCCTCCTCCCCCACCACACACCGATAGTCGACCACTTTGTAGGTAGGTATCCGTGCCCACGAGACAAACCGCTTTGTCCCCTCTCTCGTTCTAGTAGGCCAGCCACTCTATATCTTTGACGTGGGCACACACAAATTCGATGGCACTCTTTATCGACCACGCGCGCGCACACACACATCACCCCTCTCTTCGATTCTATGGACACCTCAAGTCGATGATACCTCCACTCTCTTCGTGGATTGCCCCCTCTATATATATGATATATCCATGACTCTATTTCACACACATTGCATATGTTACATTTTGATTGACCCCCTAAAAACTCTCCACGAACCCACACACTATATCTCTCTATGTTTGTATCTTTCTCACACAACCCCACGTAGGTGGTGTACGATACAAGAAGAGAATAGGTGCACTGCGTAGCACGCACTCACACTGTGCCCAGCCACACCAGCTGGGGTGGTACACGGTGGAGCTCATTTACGTATGAAATGGCAGCCCACGTGCTAATTTGAACGCGTGTAGCAGTTGTTTACCTACGGAGGTCATGTACCACGCGTGCACGAAACAAAGTTTGACTTGATGCGTTGGCGCGTTATTTTTAAATGAAGTTATATCACTCAATGGCATGTACACAGAATATAAAACGATTTTTATGAAGAAAAAGGTAGTCCGCTCCACTATATACAATGGAGCCTCCCTGCCTGGTTTGTCTCTCTTCAGAGTATCTCACACAAGGCTGCGGTGGCCCCTCTCTCTCTCTCTCTCACCGTTGGTCACTGATCCGGCCGCATCCCGGCCCGGCCGAAAGGGAGGACGTGCCGCTTTCTCCGCTCGACGGCGCCGAGGCAAAGCACGTCCCGATCTGCGGTACACGCCGTTCTTCTCCGACCAAGCTCCGGCAGTGTAGGGCCTACACCACCTGCCACGCTGCCGCAGATGGGCAGATTCCGCCACGCCGCTCACCTAATTACATCCCGCGACCTCCGGTATCCCTCCGGCCTTGCTCCACCGCCCATCTTCCCACGTCATTGCATGTGGATCTTCGAGTTCTTTGCACAAAACGTGGCTCGTCCGGGCGCATTTTCCATATTGCAATCTCGTCCTCACACCGCTTTTAGACAAACACAACCGTGTTGTTATCTTCCCTTAGGACAAGGAATATGCTTCTTTTTGTCGTCAAGAACTGTCATCAACAATATTTATCTTTTTACAAATTTCAAATGGGCATATTTTAGAGTGTAGATTCACTCATTTTGCTAGCAGATGTGTACTCCCTCTCGTTCCAAAATATTTGTCTTTCTAGAGATTTCAACGGTGACTACATATGGAGCAAAATGAGTGAATCTACACTCTAGAATATGTCTATATACATCCGTATGTAGTAGTCCATTTGAATCTCTAAAAGACAAATATTTGAGTAGTCACTCGTTGAAATCTCTAGAAAGACAAATACTCAAGTATATTTAAGAACCGAGGGGTAGTGCGGCCGCATGGGAGACTCAGGACCGGGTCGTTGCGCCGCATTAATAGTGAGTAATGAGCAGTCAAATCATAAGCCCCACCTTTCCGACTATAAGTTGCTCGGAAGAAGAAACCATCAATACACTCTTCTTTGAATCCGCTCATACTTTGCTCCATACATCCTTTATTTTATAGGCGTGCTTGAAAAAGAGAAAATCTCTGGGACCAAGGCGACTAGTGATCGGCCTGAAAAATAGCATTGGCAGTTATAGCACGGCGCCTACTACTAGAGGAAATAATGCGTACACATGCATGCAAAGTGCTTCCACCCCGGTAGACACATGCATGCACTTACTCCACTTGTAGTACTACATCGAGAGAAAATTGCGGTTACCATGCCCTAATTAATTGAGCATGAAACCAAACGCATCTAAAGTCTCTCTGGTGGTGGAAATGCATTGAGAGAAATGCATCATAATGAAGCGCCCTGTAAATGTGGACGGAGGGAGGAGTAGTATGAAGGTGCAAAACCAAATACGCCAGATGGCGGTCGGTCAACGCACCTCCTCTTGGCATATCAGCGACATGTGGGACTGGAGTGTGAGAAAACCGATCTCAATTGGCGGCAAAATGGCCAACCCGCCGTTCCTTGAGAGAGAGACGAGAGCGAGAACACACGACGGGCTCGCACGGAGGCCAAGATATATTCGAGCATGGTTGATCGATATCATCATTACATGTTGGGCTGCCGTTTTCCGCCCTTCTCCGGAATAAATGTGTACTTTATCAAAGATTAATAAAAATAAAAGTCTGAGGCTCCACCATGTGGTTCTAGTAGTAGTACTACTCGTACTACTAAACCTTGCACTTGGCTCTTCGCCTCTTCGTGAAGTCGAACAATGATGGTACTCTGCATGTTCGGTACTACAGTTGTATGCCTCTGGCAATCGACCTTAATCGAATGAATCGATGCATGTCCACCGCCTGGGCGAGGGTATGTTGCATTAGTCAAAAGGCGTAAGCGAGCTTCACCTTGTCCTGCAAGCTTCTCCTCGTTCTGCGGGTTGACGGGACACACCAACAAGTAGTGCTAGTCCATACTCCCTCCCTTCCGGTTAATATGGCTTAATCTTTTTTGCGGGTAAATGAGAGAGCTTTATTCATATATAAGCATTCTTAGGACGATCAGCCAAGACACTGGTCACTAGGAAGTGAGGTACCCCGCAAAAAAAACTAGGAAGCGAGGTGCTTCATCAAGCCAGCTCTCGGCCACATTCAAAGTGCAGCAAGCACGGTTCGCACAAAGATGCGCCGCAAGGTTTGCTGATCTGTTTACATGTTGAATAACAAAAAAAGAGGAAATATTACCGAGCGCTCCTATTTGTAACAGGATATGAGCCAGAATTAAGCAAGAATTGTGGCGAGTGTTCCATGCAATCAACTTCCATTATCACATGCGAGAACCCTCGAAGAGAACCAAATGTGTTGAACATTGCTTTATCACATTTTAAAAATATAATAAGAGTGCAGACGCTCCTCCATCCGGTTCCTAGTACTAGTATAGTACTAGTAGTAGTACTAGTAAACTTTGCGCTTGGCTGTTCGCCTCTTCGGGAAGTGCAGCAATAATAGTGCTACTAGTATAGTGTATGCTTCTGGCAATCTGACACCGAATTAACTGTTGCACGTCCACCACCTGAGCGAGGACAGCTTGCATTAGTCAAAAGTTTCTCCTGGTCCTGCGAGCCACGGCGTCTCAAGCTTCTCCGTCTGCAAGCTTATCCTCGTTAAGCAAGTTGATCGGGACACAACAAAGTAATGCTAGTCCATACTGCCTCCTCTCCGGTTAATATGGCTTAATTTCAAACGAGATAAATACACCGGTCTTTCACTGTATATTTGTAAAAATATGGTCGAGTGGACTTCATAATACACTCATTGCACTCAATATATACATTTTACGGGTGTTTATCGGTCACTAGCTCACCACAGCTGAGTATGTGTGTGCATGCACGTGTAGGTTGAGCACTTGAGCGTGACCGTGTGTGTTCCGTCGTGTGCTCGGACATGCATGCATTAGAGGCGTGCCAAGACGTTTTAAGCGTCAATGTCGTGTGACTGTTGCATACACGTAGGGGAGTACATGTAGGGCAACTAAAGGAAGCGGTCAAATCACACGATGAAGTTAGTCGGAAGAAGCAACCATCATTTCACTCTTCAATGACACGTCGCTATATAAAATGGTTGATTTGGTGGTAAAAAGAAAACCACTATATATACACTAGCAGGAGCCTAAGCTACCAGCCTGCTTGCTTGGGTTGCTCTCTTCACAAGCATAGAACGACGGTGGCCACACCGCTGGTCACATATCCGGCCTGATCCCGCAGCTGGGGGAAGGGAACAATGTTCTGCGTAGACGTTAGTCGACATCGGTGAGGGAGAAAATCCATAGTCGGTGCGTCCCAATCAGGGGTCACCGCGGTATGGGCTGATGCCACGTCCCAACCGCCCTTCTAGCTACAGCCCGACGTCCGTTTCAAAAATATTAGTGCATGTCAACAAAAATTATACTAGTATCGCTGTTCCGTTTTGAAAAAAAGCATATAAGCTGTTACTTCTTGCCCAAAGGATCTTTATATCCAACAGACACAAAATATCCATTCGACTGTTCTAAATTACTTTCACTGCTGATCTGATGTCGAGGTAATTGCTGCATCGCCACCAAAACCCACCATCTCTTAAGCTAAAGTAGACCGAGCTAACCCCTATATTAGCATATTACTAAGATAAGCAGAAGGCCTTGTAGAATCATTTAGGACGCGAGCTTGTCAATCTGAATGTGGAGGGACACCGGCTTAGCCTCGGCCAACAGCTTGGGCGTAATCGTGAAGAAGGTCAGCTCTTGCACGGCAGCGACGTCGCCGGGATACCGCTGCTTGTCACCTCCATTTCCACCTTGACGGGCGTCGGTCCTGCCTTTAGGGATCCCCGTGAATCGTTCATACCCACGCTTAATACGTGCGGCAGTGGGGACGCCCGCTCTCGATCACGAGCGACCGACATGGCGATAGGCGCGCGCGATGTCGAAAGCACGCCGCCGACCAAGAAAAACGCAGCAGCTGTCCTCCTCCATGAACGGCAAGAGCCGTGGCTCGGCAGTGGCACTTGCGGTGAGCGCCTTGTCAGATCTTGGATCCCGTGCACGGGCATAGGATGCTGCAGTCGCGATGTGGTGGGAGAAGCACGGCGGTGGAGCCTTCGTAACCCTTGAGCGAACGCAGGGGGCATTTGCAGAACACGAGCGGACACACGCCTTTCACAGTGATCGGCGAGCTTGTGGTAAGTGACATAGAGCCCACAGCCTTCGTGTGCCGCTGGTTCCCGGGGCGCTCGACGCGGCAGTCCGTGCAAGCCAGGTGCCCTCCCTTGCACTGCACAAATCAATCGAACAAGACATCAATCAAGAAACCTGCACCTTGCTCGATCAGCCGAACGGACGAGGTGTATCCGAACCTCATACACTTGAGGCTTCAAGGGGCAGTGGAGCAAGGTGAGGTCCATCGAGACCATAGAGAGCTCCATCGTCGGGTCCTGTTCTGTATGCATGATCTCGCCCTCCCCGTGCACAACCATCTCTCGCTTTATTAGGGCCCGGGCATTACAAAGCTTTACCGTCACATATTCATACTACTTCAAGGTGCATTAAATCAACACATGCAGGTATCAAAAGGAGAGTCACGGCATGCATGCGTTGTAATTAATGCATCGGTAAACGCAAATTATTGAAATATATCGAGTGCAGTGCTTTGATGTGTTGCGTCAACTCGTACAAGACCGAGAAGTTTGATTACTACAACGCCCTCTCGCCTTAACTGCACATGCCTTTGGCTGCATGGCAAAGCGGCCACCGACCTGTTGGGCCCACGCCATGGACGCAAAGGTAGGGAGCGATAAGTCAATGAAATCGTCCCTCCCTCGCCCATGAGCGTGGTGGCTGGCGAGGACTAGGAGAAGCTTTTCGCTTGCTACACGCTCTCTCCTCCCGTGCACGCGGTGGACATGCAGCGATTCAATCGGTGTCGAGATGGCTGAAGCATACTTGTAGTACTCCTCCACCGCAGAGTACTCCATCATTTTGTTCGACTTCGAAGAGGCGAAGAGCCAAGCGCCAGCCGACGCCTTCGTGTGGCGCTTTCATGTGTAGAGTAGTCTAGGATAGTGTGTACCGTGCTGTAAGCTTAAAATCGTTGGGAATCGGCTCCATGCTATATTTTTTGATTAAAATTATCTTCTGGCCCTACCTGTCATCCTGGTGATTCTAGTTTGCACGCTCATCTGGTCAAGACAGGAATATATATTTTAATTTGTGGTGGGGTAAATGTTAGAGGTTGTAGCAAATGGAGTATTGTACACTGCGGGTCTTTCAGCCAAGTTTAGAGGCAACCATGTGGGGCTAGTGCTATGATGTGTCGCGTCAACTCGTACAACGAGGAGAAGCTTGATTTTACTACTACACGCCTTCTCCCTCGCCCATGCCTTGTTGGAGTCACCAGATGAGGACATGCTTTTGCTTATAGTACTAGTACAACAAGCTATCCCTCCCGCTCGCGGTGGACGGACATGCAGCAGTGGATTCGATACTGTAGAAGCAGTAGTAGTAACATCATTGTTCGTCTTCTCGAAGAGGCGAAGAGCCAAGTGCAACCCAAACGTGGCAGTTGCGAACCTTGGAGCACGCATATAGCCAGTCTCTTGCATGAGACAAAATTGCTATGTGAGCACACTATTGTAGTACTCCCTCCGTCCGGAGATACTTGTCATCAAAATGAATAAAACGGGATGTATCTAGATGTATATTAGTTCTAGATACATCTTTTTTATCCATTTTGATGACAAGTGTTCAGACGGAGGGAGTACTTGCTAGTATAGCCCTGTAAACCGTAGAAGGAGTATTTGCCTTTCTAGAGATTTCAACAAGTGACTAGACTACACCGAGACGGAGTACATATGGAGCAAAATTAGTGAATCTACACCATAAATAATACGTAGTTCTCTCGTTTTCCTCTCGGCCTTGGTCGCGGTGCACAATATTGAGTATACTAGTACTATCATCTTGAAATTTATGAAGTCACCATAGGCACATCGTCGTCAAGGAACGTCTCTGACACCACGATAGATGCGAGCTGATCGCCTCCATAGGTGCTTGAATGCCAAGGAGGGAGAGGGTAGCGGTTCCCGAGACGTTGAACGGTCAATGATGCATCCTCATATTACTCTACATGCGAGAGGGAATTAATTGGAGAAGCGAGAATAGAGCCAAGACGATATGAATGCAATGAGTTTGGATTCTCATATAAAGGCGCCCCACCACTCCAATCCATCTACTCCTAGTCCGCGCGCAACACCGCCGCTCCAATCCAAGACCAATTGACGAAGCCGAGAAGCACCTATGGAGGCGATGGACGCCAGCGATCGATGTGCCAAATCATCCAAGGCGCGGCACTGTGGCCCCTCAAGACCGCCTGATGTTTCAGACGGTGCCGGGCGATCGCGGCGTCGTAGCCCTCGCCAACGCCGGCTTCGCTTCTCGCATGGAAAACATGATGGTCAACTCCATCCGCAAGTTCACCGCCATCAAGAAGCGCGCGGACGAACTTGTCGTCGCTTCCAAATCAAGGCTCCGTGCTCCTCATTGCACCGCCACCCTCATCGGCCTCCATGGTGGCGAACTCTTTCAAGCCACAGGTGGCCTGCAGAGCCGGAGGTCGCGACGAAGAATGTGCACTCGAGGCGCGCTCATCGCGCAGCACCTCGCCATGCAAGAAACCGTCGACACTGCACATCCACGCTTCTACAAGGAAATCGCTTACATAGGCCACTACAAAGGCGGCGAGGACAAAAGACGTTGGCCTTCTTCCAATGGCCGGAATCTTTGGGCGCCATTGTTCAAGCACATCGACACAGCCACGAAAGCCGTTGCTACATAGCCGCGTTCGGTGGGCGGCGCCTGAGTCGAGGAGGTGGGCGTCGTCCGATGGATGCATCTCTTCTTCTTGCCTCCTGTAACCAGCCTTTGCATCGCCTCGTGGCCTTAATGTTTTATTAGTATAGGAGTATATGGCATTTTTATTCTAGTAGAAACGTCTTCACTGTGAGGTGGGGCAGCAGTTGAGCAAACCGACCATCGGCAAATCCCCACCCCTCCAATCCATCTACTCCTAGTCTCAAAGGCAACACCTTGCTCCTCCTAGTCTCTCGCAAGAACATTGCCACTCCAAGAAATCCATGATTTCGCGCGAATGAACTTCAGCCATGTTTCTTTTAGCTTCGCCCCGCGGGCTCATGAGTTAGTTGCCTACGGTGCCCTTCACCAAGTTGATCAGGAGTTCTGGCTAGAGGACATGCCGGATGATGTAAATGTTAAGTAAGGCTGACATCTTGGCTGGACCTGTGTGAGTTATGGAATCGAGTGTTCCGTTTCAAAAAAAAGACCAAGTGACCAGAAGCCAGAAGCACCTATGGAGGCGATGGTCGCGAGCGGCAGTCAGCTGTGACAAATCATCCAAGTCGCCGGCCTGCGGCCTCGCACCATGCAGCGTTTCCAGATGGTGCTGGCGACCACCGGCGTCGTAGCCTTCGCCGACGCCGGCTTCGCCTCTCGCATGGACGACATGATGGTCAACTCCATCCGCAAGTTCGCCGCTGTCAAGAAGCGTAGCTTAAAGCTCCTACTAGTCCTGCCATCTACCACGCTCATGCGCGAGGGAGGACAGCGACTTCATTGACTTCATTGCTCATCGCCTTTGCGTCTATGACAGTGGGCCCCAGCAGTGGTTGGCCCACCTGCCATGCAGCTAAAGGGTGTGTAGTTAAGGCACCGGAGCTCAATCCGCGAGGGAGAGGGCGTTGTAGTAATCAAACTTCTTGGTCTTGTACGAGTTGACGTGCCACAACAAAGCACTGCACTCCATAGAAGTCTTTTTACACATTTCAAATGGACTACTACATACGGATGTATGTAGACATATTTTGCTTCGTATGTAGTCACTTGTTGCAATCTCTAAAAAGACTTATGTTTGGAAACAGAGGGAGTACAACGCATGCATGCATGCCGTGACTTCTCTTTTGATACTTGCATGTGTTGATTTGATGCACCTTGCCAAATTTTGACTATAAATTTAACTAACCAAATTTTCATGCATGTCACTTAAAAAATTACGGGGCTGTTTGGATTGTGACTATATTTGTCTTATGTTGCCACATTATTTTTCCCACACTTGCACACTTGCCTAACTTGAGTTTCTCAAATTGTTAGACACACTTTGTCTTGCCTAAGGGAATCTTGCCACACTTTTTGTGTCTATGACATGTGGGGTTCACTGCTAATAAAAATATTCTTGTCTTAGGAGTGGCTAATAAAAAAGACTTATATTTAGGAACGGAGGGAGTAGAAAATAAATAATAATGCATGTTGGGGAAACCCACGTTTCCGATAATTTTAGCCGTGGGCTTGTTCACAACTTTTACGAGGGGGTGGTTGTTCATTTAATGGAGGGACTTGTACCAGACTTGAACGATACAAAGTGCGACCTGGCACACCGTAACACCATTTGGAACAAGCAGGTAGCTATCTCAAAAAACAATCAACAACTAAAAAAATGGCGACCTGGCACGTAGTACACAATTTTAAACGATTGTTTTGAGTGAAAAAGGAAAACTACCCCACTACGTATATATAGGCCGGAGCCTCCGCGCTTGCGTGCTAGGGTTGCTCTATTCACACACTCTCATCCTTTCCAGATCTAAACAAGATAGGGGTGGTAACCTTTGTTTTCTCTCCTTCAAAAACACTTTGTCTTTCTATCCTCACATTTGGTTATAGATCCAGACGTATCCCCCTCCGCCCGGTGAAGGGAGGAGGGGCAGCGTTTAGGCCGTCGTCGGCAATGAGGGAGGAGACCCACTGGCCACGCGCCGTTATCTACGGCCGAGCGCGCGCGGAGGTCCTCCTATCCTTCGTTGTTGCCCTAGTGTGGGCGGATCCGGCCTCCGCCCGCCCACCTATCCACATCCGCAACGACCTTCGTGTATATCTTCCTTCAAAACCGCTTTATCTCTACTTCCCCACTCGCTCACGTCATTGGATGTGCATCATTTTCTACCTCTCGGCCCCTCTCGATTGGATGGTCCAACGTCACCTATTTTTTTTCTTCTATTGTTAGAGGTAAAGCTACTTCATGGAGTCGAATCTTGTACTTGGTTCAAACAAGAAATACAATGGGTGGGGAATTTAGTATGTAGTACATCGGACTTGGTACAAACAGGAAGGAAAGGGGTGAAAGTAGTACATACCGGTCATCCAACCGGTCTCTTGGTCGAAAAGGGAAATATAGGGGTAACGCTTTGAACACAAAGTGGTATGGCCGGGACTAGATTTGCTATTCACACATAGGAGTAGGTGGCTAGAGTGAACAAAAATGGGACCAACCCAGATATGTTTCTTGGATGTTTGTTTCTCGGGGCAACAAACTATGAATCACCACATTATGCCCCTGTTTAGGTAGATGGTGCTTGACTGCTGGTGCACCCACTGTCCCATGCCCTTATACCAAATATTTAGATGTTCTTAATCTAATGTCCCTGGTAAAAATGAAGCCATGCCACTGTTATAAGCCATGATAAGTTTAGCCAAATGTTTTTGCCTGTAATTGTTTGAGACTCTGACTGTTTCCTCTGTACCTTTTTGTGCAAACAAATATATCCATTTCACCTGGTTGCTATTGTGACCTTTTTATGCCTTGCACAAAACTCTTCTTAAAAGAAGTGACTTTTGTGCTATTTAACCTGGAATGTCGAATGGAACAGCTTGGTTCATTTCGGTGGAACTGCACAAAGGGAGATCTATGTTCCAATCCTCATCATCCATATTGGCACCATAACCTTCCTTTAGAGTAAGAATGATATTTAATGCATGTGTTCATCTCTATGTTGCATCGCCATGAGAAAATAATGCTATTTTTTACTAGTACACTTGTACTCCCTCACTGACAAAACCAATTCTGAAATAGAAGGCCAATCATGTACTTGGTTTCACCAACTGGCGAGGAGAATGAGAAGCAGAGCATGAAGAGGAAGAAGAAGAATAAATAGTGCCAAGGCAATCTTGCTGAAGCCATAGTCCTCAATCGAGGCCATTCAAGGGCTCTGGCAACGACTACCTTACATGTGAGACGATCCTCCAAGGAGCCCTTCCACTTACTTGTCTCACTTAATTAATTAGGAGTACTCAAGTACCACTAATTTATTGCTGCCTAATTTTCTGTCGGAGTTAAACAAATCTTTAGTAGCACCCTATGCGTCAATCATGTACGTGTGTATGTTTGTCTATGGAGGTGAATCATGTGGTGGAGCAGGAGGAATATTATTAGTGTCATGACATAATAGTGCTATTGTTTTGATTGTCAATTTATTGCCATTGGTTCAATGAGGCAATGTTTTGCATATTGTCCATCATGAATTTGATGCTACTGTTAGAGTAATATGCTAATGTCTTTCTATCCTTTCTCACTAAGCTAATGAAGGTTTCACCTTGTTCGTACTTGTGCAAACAGGGATCATGTTGTGCCAATCATACATTTTAGTGGAACTACACAAGACAATACAATGAACTGTATCCCAGCCTGTGCTTTAATTATGCTGGAAGTTCTTGATAATCTTTCGATATAATCTCAGCACTGGTAAACAAGAGTGATTTCAACCATACATTCAAAGTGCACAAAAATATATACTATTGAGTGTCGGTGTCAAAGCCGGCGGATCTCGGGTAGGGGGTCCCGAACTGTGCGTCTAAGGCGGATGGTAACAGGAGGTGGGGGACACGATGTTTACGCAGGTTCGGGCCCTCTCGATGGAGGTAATACCTACTTCTGCTTGATTGATCTTGATGATATGAGTATTACAAGAGTTGATCTACCACGAGATCGTAGAGGCTAAACCCTAGAAGCTAGCCTATGGTATGATTGTTGTTGTCCTCACGGACTAAACCCTCCGGTTTATATAGACACCGGAGGGCTAGGGTTACACAGAGTCGGTTACAAGGGAGGAGATCTACATATCCGTATTACCAAGCTTGCCTTCCACGCCAAGGAGAGTCCCATCCGGACACGTGTCAAAGTCTTCAATCTGGTATCTTCATAGTCCAACAGTCCGGCCAAAGGATACAATCCAGCTGTCAAAGGACCCGCTAATCCAGGACTCCCTCAGTAGCCCCTGAACCAGGCTTCAATGACGATGAGTCCGGCGTGCAGATTGTCTTCGGCATTGCAAGGCGGGTTCTTCCGCCGAATACTCCATAGAAGATTTTGAACACAAGGATAGTGTCCGGCTCTGCAAAACAAATTCCACATGCCACCGTAGAGAGAATAATATTTCCACAAATCTAATCTGCTGAGACATTCTGCAGCATGACATCACACCACGGCCCGGTTCTTTATTCGAACCGTTTTTCATAACCAGCCACTACGCATATCGCGAGGCGGTTTTCTTGGCACGTCTTGTCGAAGAAGAGATCGTGTCCCTTATCACGGGATTCTCATCAATATGGGTGTGGGTAACCTAACCGTGCCATCAATTACGGCGCTTGGGGAATAAGCGAGTTTACCAGGTAGGTGGGGAGGCGCATAGCTTCTTCCACCCTTATAAAAGGACAAGGATTCCCCCTTTTTACCCACGCCTTCTTCCTCCTTGCTCATCCATTCTTGACCTTTTCGAGCCCAAAGACCCAAGTTCGCGTTTTCTCCTCAAACCACTCCAAGCATGTCCGCGGGCGGGAGGCAAGTGGATGGTCTCCTCCGTCACGAGGAGGAGGACATCACAAAGCTGCCAAGGGAGCCGGATACTGGCCGTGAATATCGCACAATCGGCTGCCAGATGCAGGCAGATCATCCCTTACTCGTAACCCCATGAGAGGGTGGTTTTTCTTACCCACTTCTGCCGCTGCAGATCGGGATTTCCCTCCACCCGCTTTGTCCGCATGAGCTCATGTTCTATTACGGGCTGGACTTTTCATGATCTCGCCCCAATTTCATCCTCAACATCTCGGCGTTTATCGTCAGGTGCGAGGCCTTCCTCCCATCAAGCCCCACTTCGGCTCGTGGTCAAGACCTTCAATGTTAAACCCGAAGGTGGTGGTCGGCCAGCAAGTGGAGTGCGGAGGCGCCATGGTGGGCAAAATGCCCAACGCCACCGGCTCAAGGCTCCTATGTGGAGACCATACAGAGGGTGGCAATCGGTGGTTCTACATCACCGAGCCACGCGACACCAACCGGGTGGCAGCCCCAATTTCGATCCGGAATCCCCATGCGGCTCACCTCACGGAAAGAGAAGGGGCCTATCACAGGGTTCCTCGGTAGAGCTGACCGGACTCCAGACATGCATCAAAGACATGATGAGCAAGAAAATCAAGCTCGTCAACGTGGTTCAAGTCATGCTCTTTCGTCGGATCCTCCCGTGTCAAAGACGGGCATTCAATTTGTGGGAGTTCGACCCGGCCGAGCACCAGACGCTGCGTGAGCTCTTCGACACGATGCATAGGGCGTCGCCTGGAAGGTGCTGTTCAAAGGCGCCCGGTACCTCCTCCCCTCACCGAGGACCGCGGACTCAGCGCAAAGCGCCCCGCCAATCCGGTAAGTCTTTTACATCTCATAAGATGTTCTTTTCCCCAGTATGACCATGCGCAGGATCTAAGCCTCCATGCTATTTAACAGGACTGGGTAGCGACAGCGGAGCAGATCGATTGTCCGGCTCCCCCTGAAGATCCAGCAGATGCTCTCCTAACGGAGATGCTGGTTCCGGCGCTATGAGTCTTGCGGAGAAGAAGGCCAAGAAGAAGGCCACGGGGACCAGGGAAGGGTCTCGGCGCAAGGTTATATCGGACTCATTGTCCGAAAACACCAAAGGCGCCTCCTCCCACAGAAACGAGGAGGAGGAAGATAAAGTTCTCCCCACCGGGGAGAAAAGAAAGGCCGCCCGGTGGGCAACCGAAGGGTCCAAGAAAGGAAGGACCCTCCTTGGGACAACTCCACAACCGCCGCCTACAGCGACGACGAGTGGCTGCCCAGGGATAAGCCCCTGGCGAAGTCGTAAGTATCCGGATACCATAATAATTCTGGTATGTTTCGTTTTGTTGCTTCTTATAATGCCGAACATGATCATGCAGCCCCTCTAAAGCTCATATCGGTGTATCCTCTTCGGAGGAGTCTTGGGTGAGTCAGATATGAACAGCGATTCGCTCCCGACCGCCTCCTCCCCCCGCTCTACGGACAACGTCGAGGTGTTGTCTCAAAGGGCACCGAACCAAGGGGAGATAGTCCAGGAAGCGCCCCGAGGCGACATTCCAGACACCGGGCGCGTGGGGCGCAAGACTCCCCTGGGCCCACATGACGGGGGCGGCAAGCTTAGCCCCCAGCTGAATACGGCGCCGGACCCTCCAGTGGTTCCGGATTCTGTCAGGCAACCCCTCGCTAAGGGGGGCAAGCCGTCTGTGCCGATGGCCTCTGCTCATCCAGAGGCATCGGACAACTTGCTGGAAGTGCTTCGCAATGCTTCCATTGATGAAGAGCACCGCACTATCATGAGTGCGGTGGTCAAGAAGGTTCATTGTGCCAAAAGCGGATTGACTGAAGCCTGTGCCAGCCTCCTAACATGCTTTGAGGTAAGTAATCAAATTATAATAGAATGTTACCGCATAGATAGTAGCCCACGATGCTCGCTTACGCTCACGGCGAAGGCCGAATAGAGGATCAAAAATATACGAGTCTAATCATAATATGTCTATTGCATATCACGGGCTTCACTTTGTTGGCATTTGCCGCTTGCGTACTGCTGGAGGTCGCCGCCTTTGAGCGGGACCTTGAGCGGTCCAAGGAAGAGCTCGGCCTTACCAAGAGGCAGCTCGAAGAGAACAAAGGTAAGTGATACCCCATCTGTATAAAGAAAAATTTGGTTTTGTAATAATAGGATCGTCATGAATTTTGCTAGGGGCCACGACCAAGTGGCGGCCTCGAGAAGGCGCTATCCGAGGTCAAGACAAAGCGGCCAAGGAGCGCATCGAGCGAGAAAAAGCAAGAAGCCCGACTAGGCGAGGTGCAGCAAGAGCTCTAGGCTCGCCAAAAACACAAGTCCTTGGAGCATGACTCTAAGACGCAAGGGTCCGAGCTTGCGAAGGCCCTCGAAAGCGCACAACACGCCAAGGCCGAAGCCCAAAAGGCCCTCCGGGAAATTGAGGCGGTTAAGAAGATAGCGGGCGGGTAAGGCATTCATTATGCAAAGCAAGCATGCGAAGGAAACTTTCTTTTTACTTACCGGAGTTCGGAGCTCTCCAGGAGCGTTCTCAGATCTACCCCGCAGTGTGTCAGATGCCGCGGAGTTCTACCGTGCCGAGGAGGGGAGCTCGATGGAGAACTTGTTCTGGTCTCAGTATACTGGGACCGAACACCCAATGCCCTTGAGCGACCAGCTGAAGCAACTGGTCAAGCTCCACAAGGCGGCGGAATAGGCCATGAAGGGTCTTATAGTCCGGATGTGTCCTGGCGAGCCCCTGCCTGATAGCTACTTTGGTTTGGTGTGGCGGCTTGTGAATGCCTACCCACGGCTTGAAGTCATAAAGCGGTCCGTCTGCATCGAGGGTGCGCGCAGGGCTTTTCCCCGGGCGAAGGTGCACTGATGTAAGCCGGACGTCAAAAGCTGGTGAAGGAGGGGCCGCCGGAAGGCAAGGAGCATCGCCTCCCCGAAAAGTATTATGAAAGTGTCCTGAAGGGTGCTCGCCTTGTGGCGGATGAATGTGCGGAGGATGTAATATTTGAATAAATATACTCATGCGATCCTGTAATATGAAACGATTTCATTTGCGCTATGCAACGCTTGTGAATTTAAAATATTACCTTCTGTGCGGCCATTTATCAAATCTGAGAGTTGGCGGTCGGTAAACCACGCCCCCATGTAACTAGTATCGGGGTGTTCGGGATAAATCCCGAGCACTCTTTATCCCAATTTTGGGTCCTTCGAGGAGGTGTTCAGCAAGAACGAACCAGTGCAATCAGACAATAAGGCTTTATCACTCTCACTTAGCCATAGAAGTCTACAATTTTAAATTTTGGCGAAGCCCCTAGTATTCGGAAGGCGAATTTGGGGTGCTATATCGCCTAAGTCGGCAAGGCCGACTCTCGCCAAGCGGAAAAAAAGTCTTTAAGGACTTGAGACCTCTCGAACAGTGGCCAGCTCTCGCCTTTATCATGAGTCAGTTTTCGGCTTTCTCTCGAGGTGCTCGTCGTCCAAGAACCGACATGGGACAATCGCAGATAGTTCTCCCGGTGCTACCTTAGCCGATATTATGTAACGAAGGTACCAAAACATGGGAGCCGGGCAAACCCAACTATTGACCCAAGACATGATTCGGAGATGATGCATATAATGCTATAAGTTGGTGCAGACCGCTTAATCGTCAAAAGTGTTCGGACTTCTCACGCCGTATTTATGGGTATATCAAGTCTCTGACGCATCGTCGGCTGTACTGCATCGTATGGGTGCACTTTGTCATAAATAAACAGACAAGAAAAAAAAGGGTAATGCAATAATAGACTAATGCTATGTATTGTTATTTAAATAATACGTCGAAGTGTACGGATACAAGTAGTGCAATAAGCAAAAAATAGGACTATTTGACATGTCCTATCCAAAGGCAAGATGTGTATGGGTATTTAAAACAGGTATTTCGATCGTTATCAGAGACCACCTGGGGATTCCCTTGTACGTCTTAGCTTCTTGTCTCCTTGGTATTTCCTTCCGTGAATGCGTCCCAACAATAAGACTGTCAAAAGGGCTTCCAGAGAGTAAGGTCCTGAAGAGAGAAAATGATAAAGGTATATCGCCTGAGGCGGTTGAGCCGCATTGGGCGTGACAGCGGTCTCCGCCGTGTTCCCCCGCCTATGCCCATGGTATTATTAGTGCGTAATTGTACGCGTCGCGGCAAAGATTTCGCCGCTTGATCGGGACTAGGACGGAGGCCGAATTGCTAGGCGAGCTCGAATGTGCCAGCGATCCTGTTGCGACGCGTTATTCCGGGACTCGCTTGAAGGTGTCCGGGGCTTTATCACCGAATTGGCGGTTTGCCTTAAAAGGTTGCTTTGTGCTTCTGCCGCGAGGGTTGCAATGTGCTCCTCCGTGAGCGAGCGAGCGCTCGTGTTTCCATTGACTGTTATAACCCCACGAGGTCCTCGCATTTTGAGCTTGAGGTATGCATAATGCGGTGCCGCATTGGATCACAGCAAATGCGGTTCGTCCCTAGCAGCGTGATAGCTATCTTGAGCGGAACGGACGATATCGAAGACTAACTCCTCGCTTCAGAAGTTGTCCAGAGATCCGAAGTCCACTTTCCAGTGTGATTGAGCCCGTGTAGCGGGCCTCTACACTTGGGATGACATCTTTAAAGGTGGTTTTAGTGCGTTTGATCCTCGAGGGGTCTATACCCATTTTGGCGACCGTATCCCCGATAAAGCAGGTTCAGTCGCTGCCACCGGCTCCATAAGGACTCGGGTGAGGTGAAATCCGTCAATGATGGGATCAAGGACCAATGCGGCGCAGAACCGCCATGACGGATACTAGTGGCGTGGTCCCTACGATCGAAAGTGATCGGGCAAGAAGACCATGGGTTGAACTTTGGGGCGATTGCTCCATCGCATGATAGACGTCCCTTTTTAGTGCACGCTTCCGCTCCCTCTTGGGAATATGGGTTGCGTATATCATGTTCACCGTTTTCACTTGGGGAGGAAATTTCTTCTGTCCTCCTGTGTTCGGCGGCCGGGACTCCTCCTCATCGTCGCTATGTAGCTCCTTTTCCTTGCTTTTGGTATTCAACTTGCCGGCCTGCTTGAACACCCATCATTCTCTGTTGGTGTGATTGGCTGGCTTATCGGGGATGCCATGAATTTGACACGAGCGATCGAGTATGCGGTCCAAACTGGACGACGGGCCTGTGCTTCTTTTGAACGGCTTCTTCCGGTGACCGGATTTAGAGCCACTAAATCCGGCATTGACCGCCGCGGTTCTTGGCGTTGTCACCGTTGTTGCGGCGCTTGTGTACATTGCGACGTGGTTCCGCCGTTACTATCTTTGGCATCTGAATTGCCATGACTTCTTGATGTGTTGCCGCGAGCCAGCCACTTATCCTCACCCGCGCAAAGCGGGTCATGAGTGTCGTGAGGGCTGCCATAGACTTCGGCTTCTCGGCCGAGGTGTCGGGCGAGCCACTGGTCCACGGATGTTATGCTTAAATGCCACTAAGGCCTCTCGTGCATCCCGACGATCGACAATTTGGTTTTTCTTAGTTAGGAACCGGGTCCGAATTTCTGGCCAATTCCTCGCTGCTGAAGTTATATGGCTCAAGTCGCAAGCATCCGGTGGTCTTACATAAGTGCCTCGAAGTTGTCAAGGAATGCATCTTCCAAATCCTCCCAACTGCCAATGGAGTCTGCTGGCAAGCTATTCAGCCAATGCCGAGCTGGTCCTTTGAGTTTTAGTGGGAGGTACTTGATGGCATGTAGATCGTCATCGCGAGCCATGTGGATGTGGAGGAGGAAATCCTCGATCCATACCGCGGGATCTATTGTACAATCATATGATTCAATGTTTACGGGTTTAAAACCCTCTGGGAATTCGTGATCCATTACTTCATCAGTGAAGCATAGGGGGTGTGCGGCGCCTCTGTGTCGGGCTATATCACGACGCAGTTCATACGAGTCTCGTCTGCTATATTCGGCCCGGCCGGATTTGCTTTTAGCATATCCGGTGTGACGGTCATCGTCCCGCGTTGGGGCGTGCCTCGTGATCTGTAGATCGATCTTGCATGTTTTGCTTTGTTTTCCAATATGTCTCGCAGGTCCCGCGTGTTGCCCCGGGCCTTGGTATTTTTGTTTAAATGGCGGCGGGGAGCGGGCTGGACTTTGGGCTGATATGCCTCTCTGTCTCGGCCACGAGGTGGCCGATCAGCCAGATCATACTACCTGGTGCTGTAGGTTTCACCGCCTCTCTCCTCGAGTTGGGGTAACAACCTGCGCTTTGGGTAACTCTTGGTTGGGCGCCGAGTTCAGATTCCTCGGCCGCCAGGACTTCAGTACCCATCTATCCGCTTAGGAGATCTTGATCAGCTCAAAGTTGTTGTTGCTTTTTCTTCAGGCTGTTTGCTGTGGCTATAAGCCGGCGCTTGAAGCGCTCCTGCTCGACGGGATCCTCAGGCACGATAAATTCTTCGTCGCCGAGGCTCATCTCGTCTTCAGAGAGAGGTATATGATTGTCATCCTCTGATTCTCCGTTTACTGCCTATTCCGGAGGGCTAGCTTGTTCATCCTCCCGCTCTAGGTCTGGCCGGAGGGGATTTTTATCGTCTTCGGCACTATCCGGAGCGTTATTGTCTCTTGTGCCGGTATCGCTGCTTTTGCTATGGCGGGACTTAGAGCGGCGCCGCTGACGCCGGTGCTTGGATTGCTTCTTGGAGGGATTATCCTCCGTTGTCTTATCGCCATCCCCTTCTTTGGGGTGTCCACCATGTATATGTCATACGATGAGGTGGTGGCAGTCCGCCTATACTGCGGGCGGTGGTTCTTGTTCGTCTCCTGTATCTTCGTCCATACCGTCGATGTCTTCGGAGCCGAAGTCGAGCATGTCGGTTAAATCATCGACAGTGGCTACTAAGTGGGTGGTGGGTGGGCTACGAATTTCTTCATTGTCCGCATCCCATTCTAGCCGGACATAGTTCGGCCAAGGGTCTCCTGACAAGGAGAGAGACCTCAATGAGTTTAGCACGTCGCCCAGTGGTGAGTGCTGAAAGATATCCGCGAAGGAAAACTCCATGATTGGTGCCCCATCGGATTCGATAGGCACGGACGCAGGCGGTTCGGAGCCCATGGCCGGGGACGAATCCAACGGTTCGGCAACACAGGTCTCGTAGGAGGTGAAGTCAGTATTCGGCTCTATCGCCACTGAGTGTGCGGCCTCCGTGGCGGGGTCCATCCACCCGTCCTCAGATGGCGCGATTTGTTCCGGATTGAGGGCGGAGTAGTTGCGAGTGTGATCTCCTCGAATAATCGTCCGACGGCAGAGCTAAATCATGCTTTCGTCGTGATTGTGCGGCGACTGACATGGGCTCAATCTGTCGAAGATCAAGTATCCGTGGATGTCGGCAAGACAGCTTCAAGTTTCCAAACCTCGACTCGATGGCTAGGGCGAGGCTCTCGATCTGCTCCGGATGGCCAAGTGAGTTGGCCCGCGCAGACGGCAGCCGAATACTGAAGATCTGTCCGGGAGGAAAACCTCACCCTGGATCGCATCGTTGCCGATGATCTAAGGAGCCATCTAGCCTTATGATGACGACACAGTGGAACTCTCAATGAAAGCACCAATGTCGGTGTCAAAGCCGGTGGATCTCGGGTAGGGGGTCCTGAACTGAGCGTCTAAGGCGGATGGTAACAGGAGGCGGGGGACACGATGTTTACCCAGGTTCGGGCCCTCTCGATGATGGTAATACCCTACTTCCTGGTTGATCGATCTTGATGATATGAGTATTACAAGAGTTGATCTACCACGAGATCGTAGAGGCTAAACCCTAGAAGATAGCCTATGGTATGATTGTTGTTGTCCTACGGACTAAACCCTCCGGTTTATATAGACAGCGGAGGGGGGCTAGGGTTACACAGAGTCGGTTACAAGGGAGGAGATCTACATATCCGTATTGCCAAGCTTTCCTTCCACGCCAAGGAGAGTCCCATCCGGACACGGGTCGAAGTCTTCAATCTGGTATCTTCATAGTCCAATAGTCCGGCCAAAGGATACAGTCCGGCTGCCCGAGGACCCCCTAATCCAGGACTCCCTCATTGAGTGATTCCAGTGAGTGCTTTATCATCTCTTATCGGACTACATGAATAAGCTTTTTTCCTCAGGTTGGTACGGGCCTAAGGCCTTCATCCATATTAGTTTGTTGTCATCTCTATTTGTATCGTACTCTTTGTCATGAGAAACTCCTTTATCTTTGCACGTTAAAGTTTTGCAACCTATGATACATGGCAATGCTTTGAGTGTTGAGATAATTGGCACTGATTAAATAAACTAATACATCTCCTTAAGCAATAATACTATGTTGCTAACTTTACCCATTAAGATAATGAGGGTGCTTCTATTTGTTAGTGTATGTTTCATCAACTAGTCCCACTATTACAGTAATCTCACTCTCTCAATATATTTGCCAACAGGGATGCTCGATTTTGGTGGAACTGCACAAAAACTTTGGGTGCTTCATTGCCTCGACACCTTCCGTCCTTTCCTGTCAATCGCAAATCTAGGCCTGCTTTCTTCCTTTGCTGTCAGTTGCTTGGCTTATCTCGGCTTCCAGTCAAAGGAAAAAGTAATATATATGCTACCTCACACAGGTTGGTACTGGTCTTTATCCTGATTATTGTGCTTGTCATGTATTGGTAATTTGGTATTGTGCTACTGTTTGCCGATTTTATAAAGGAGTAACTTGGAGCCTGAACTCGCAGGCAAATCATTGCATTGGGTGATTTCAGTAGAACTGCACAAAAAGATGAGATGGACAGATACTTATGTTGCTGCTATGTACTCCAAACTTCACTCAGACAAGCATCGATGTTGACAAGAAGTGCATATATTCATTCGAGTATCAACCGGCGTCAACCAGTTGTCAAACTCCAAGTATTAAGAGAGTGAACACTAAAAATATTGCTTGGCGCATAGCCCGTAAAACACGTATCAGTTGTTTGGTCCCAACTTGTGCCTTTTGGTTATCGATGATATGGTAGCGAACTGTATGGCATGGAGTCTAAAGATTCCAGACAAGTTGGTTGATGCGTATATTCATCTGGCACTTAATCAGTCTGCACGCCAGGGATGCTCCATTTCAGTTGAACTGCACAAAAAATTTGGGTGGTTCATTTTCTCAACCGCCTCCTTTCTCGTCTGCAATGTAGAATTTTGGCGAGCTACATGAGCAAAATGAGCCAGTAAACTAGTTGGATGAAAGTAGTGGCCAAGTTGCTCAAACCTACCTCGGCATGAGGCCACTATTTGAGGATAAACCTACAAGCAAAGCTCAGATTGTCTGTGCTGCCTCTTATGTACTCGAAAGTTTACTCGTACAAGCATTAATTTTAGCAAGAAGTACCTTCGACTGAACACCATTTACCAGTCTGCAATGGAGAATTTTGGCGAGCTACAGGACCAAGATGAGCCAGTAAACTAGTTGGATGAAAGTAGTGGCCAAGTTGCTCAAACCTCCCTTGGCATGAGGCCACTATTTAAGGATAAACCTACAAGCAAAGTTCAGATTGTCTGTGCTGCCTCTTATGTACTCGAAAGGTTACTCGTACAAGCATTAATTTTAGCAAGAAGTTCCTGATCGAACACCATTTACCACTGTACCCTAGGTAATTAAAGTTCGTCCCATGGATCATATTGGCTGTGATCTCAATCATTTGGATGCATAAACATACCGAATATGTGTATATCTGAATCTTTTGTGAATTATCTATGAATATTGTTGTGTGATCTATCAATCATTTGGATCCATAGACATGCGAACTTGTGTATATATGAATCTTTTGAGTTGTTGATAGTGAATGTTGGCTATGAATATGAACGTGTCCTGTGAACCTGAGTTTGATACTGAATGTTTACCTTTTCTCACATTGTGCTTGTGTGTGAACTTGTTAGTATGCCCTCTTGTGGGGTATGTGACGTGTGGGTGTCAACGGCACACCTTCTTCCCGAGAAGAATTGCACCTGCTTTGTTAGGGTAGCAACAAGCAGCTCTTTTAATCTTTTGCTTTCTGTCTTGCCCTCCCCCGCTCAACCCTGCCATAATGTTTTCGGCCTCAAAACAAACATAGTACTGTGTTGTTTTTCGGGCTTGATGAAAAATCCAAAGGTCTGGTTTCCAGAGGGTTGGCCCGCCCAAAGAAATGGGCTGCTGGTCCACCACGGACCGAGAGGCTAAAAATACAAGTTGTATGGTGCAGAGGCAAGTAAAAACACCATCGAGAGCCATCCACGGAAGAAAAAAAATCGCCTCCGATGTGCTTCTTCCCGTGTGCACATGGCCCCATCTATAATCCAGTTCACTCGGGATCCGGTATCATTTTTTCCAGAGGGCTTAACAAGTATCAGCTAGGCCTAGGTTTTGTATTTTAACATCGCGTAGCCCACGACATATACGGTGACAAGTGGTTTCAACTTATTTTTTGAGGTCCATACCGGCCTACGGGCTTTCTCTTAAAGATCGGCAGCCCAATGTATTTTTTTAACCACATTATATATATTTATATTATTACTATTATCGTATATTTTTAGATACTTATATATACATTATAAAAACATCCCACGTGTTATTAACTTATAAAAGTAAATGTTTAATGTGGTTGGCAAGGAAAATCCTTGTTGTTTTGACTCACACGCAAGGAAAATCCTGGTGATTGCGTACAAAAGCTTGCGAAGATTTTAAGGACCAATGTAATGATAACGCGCTCATTTTTATTTTGAGCAATAACTCGCTAATTTCTTAATTATGGATATAAAAAATGTGCCTCTCCGGCTTATTTTTGATATTAATTGCTCCTTCTAACATAACATTATATGTATAACAAGCCCAGCTAACTCGTGTATTTGAAGGAAGTGCAAATGGGATGGGATTTCTTAGATAATATAAATGGGCCGCATTGACGCTAAATTATTTGTTCACCTAGCCCAGCAAATGGACTGTACATTCTAGAAAACATGGGTTAAATATATGCCACATTTTTGCAAGCTGACATGTGGGCCAATAGGTCAAAGCCTACGCAAGGCGTTGTCAACTTGGTCGGCATGCACCTTCAATCTCTCGTCTTCTTCCTCCAGCCGCCGGGGACCTTTGATGCTGCCTCCGGCTGACTAAGCGGCTCTCGCTTAGCGCATCATGCTAAGCGCCACCCCACCGCCGCCAGGCTGTCTCGTTGGAAATATGCCCTAGAGGCAATAATAAAAGTATTATTATTATATTTCCTTGTTCATGATAATTGTCTTTTATTCATGCTATAATTGTATTATCCGGAAATCGTAATACACGTGTGAATACATAGACCACAATATGTCCCTAGTGAGCCTCTAGTTGACTAGCTCGCTGATCAACAGATAGTCATGGTTTCCTGACTATGGACATTGGATGTCATTGATAACGGGATCACATCATTAGGAGAATGATGTGATGGACAAGACCCAAATCCTAAGCATAGCACAAGATCGTAGTTCGCTTTGCTAGAGCTTTTTCAATGTCAAGTATCTTTTTCCTTCGACCATGAGATCGTAACTCCCGGATACCGTAGGAGTGCTTTGGGTGTACCAAACGTCACAACGTAATCGGGTGACTATAAAGGTGCACTACAGGTATCTCCGAAAGTGTCTCATTGGTTGACACGGATCGAGACTGGATTTGTCACTCCGTATGACGGAGAGGTATCACTGGGCCCACTCGGTAGTGCATCATCATAATGAGCTCAAAGTGACCAAGTGTTTGGTCACGGATCATGCATTACGGCATGAGTAAAGTGACTTGCCAAGAACGAGATTGAACGAGGTATTGGGATACCAACGACCGTAATCTCGCAAGTAACATACCGTCTCGACAAAGGGAATAGTATACGGGTTGATTGAATCCTCCACATCGTGGTTGTAACATCCCAAATTTTCAATTTGGAATGTTATACATTAGGTCATCATGCATCATGTTTTCCGCATTTTTTTTCCGATCCTAGAAAATTTCACGCAACTCAAGGACCCTCGGAGAGAGTTGAAGTTTCACAATTTTCATATTTGGGATTTTCCAAATTTTGAAAATAGGATCATTTGGATTTATTTAAAATTATCTTCATAAAGTTTTCCTATAAAAATATTTTGAGAGGGAATAATATGACTTTCCCAACATTTAGGAAAAACGAAGATATTATAAATGAATCAAATTTGGTTTTGGAAGATTTATTTTGCTTAGGCAAAAATGAGCATTTTAAAATTTTTACGCATGTTTGCCGTTTTTAAAGTTCATTTTGTTCGACTCATTTTTAGGAGTCGGGGAAAATTTGTTTTATTTAAACCGAGTTCATTTGGTATTTTTAATCTGCTTTTGGTTTAATTTTAATTTTAAAAAAAAAACAGTAGCCTGGGCAGGCTGCCGGCCCAAGCCAGCCGAGCCCGAGCCGGCGCCCACCAGCCTCCTCCTCACAAGCCGCTGCTGGTGTCCCACACAAGACGAGAGCCCGCCGCCCGAGTCCCAGTCTTGAGACCGGCGCCCCATAGCCCCCACCACAAGCTTGGCCGCCCACGCTTCTTTATAACCCCCGGACCCTCTCTCTCTCTACAACCCAGCCCACTTGCCCGAGCCGTAGCCGCCCGCATGCACGCCCGCCGCCGCGCCATGCCGTGGACCTCACGCCTGACGCCGAACCCCGCTGAGCCTACGACCTCACGGGACCTCGCCGGGCGATCACGGAGGTAGCCACTTAGCCTGCCGCCGATTCGGTTTTTCCACCGTGAACCGTCCGGTTTATTTTTTTTTTTTAAAAAAATATATATTTTTGGTTTTTTTTTAAAAACCTAGATTGGTTTTTTTTTTTGGTTTTGTTATTTAACGGACGTTAACCGAACCGTTCGTTTTTCAATGAACGCTGTCGTTAGATTCGCTCGCTAACGTTAACGCTCGCTTTTAACTCGCTCGTCGCTTTTTCTTTTTAATCGGAATTAATCTGCTATTTTCTCGATTTGATTTCAGATCTGATTTTCAAAACTGCTTTTATTTCTCGCTTCGTTTATCTAATCAGGTGATTCAAGCGCTCGAGTTTCAGAACGAAACCGCTGCTCCGACTACCCTACTTTCACAGAGTTTTGCCACTGTGGAAATTTTGACCTAATTTCAGATCGCTAAACCGAGTCGCTCTCTCACGAAGTTCCGACTTTCGATGCTTTATTTTGATTCGATTCTTTTGCAACTGTGGTTCTTAAGTTGAACTTTCCGTTAGATCTTTCATTCGAGATTTCCCGTGCATTAGATGAGTACTTATTGTATGCTTGTTGTTTGTCTGCGTTAGATCACCCGTGAAGCGCTTTTGTTACTTCGAATCTCTAGGACTCATGGATCATCGCAAAGGCAAGTAACACTTTGATCATATCTTTTCTACTACCCAGCTTTTTATGCATTAGATCAAACCCTCAAACACTTGCATGGTTAGGATCTAAATTAAATTGTGGGATGGAAGTAGATTTGAGGTAGTACCTATTACTGCTTTACTTATGAACCTTGGGAGTTACTTCTACGCTTGCTTTTATGCCATGCTATGCTAGTAGACGTGGATTGGGTGAGTGAATATCCATGATGATGTGAGATTGTTAATTAATGGTTTATCTAAGGTGGCAACCTAAACACACATCCGGGTGGATTGAGGCACCGGTTTCTATCAGACTTGCCTGTATTTCTTCTGGACCGCCACCTGTGCTCTAAGGGATCATAAGATATTTCAAATCGAAACTTCCGTGCACCACAAGCCAATTATGGGCTCGGCGTAGTTGACTAAGTTGTGCGAACTCTTACGGGTAGGCTAGCTGATGTAGGGGATGTAGGTTGGTACGGTCTACCCACATGTAAGGTGCTAGCGCTTCGAAAGACTATGTCTTTGGCCATCCGCTTTCTCAAACACCATGTAGTGCGAGAATCAAATGGAGGCGATCGAGTCTTGTGGGGAAAAGCGCAAACCTCTCGCAGAGTGTATAAACTAATCATGATTAGCCGTGTCCCCTGTTATGGACGTTTTGAGTATCCGGTACTTGATTATCATGTGAATCTCAACATGTTACCTCTAATAAAAGCTATTGGGTTTTAATGAGTACTTTTAATTGGGATTGAGGATGTCATCAACCATTCTCAATGTTTAACAACCACCATGATAGTTAAACAAAATTATTCCTTTGATGTAGGGAAAATTGGCTTTTCGCAAAAATGTAATCAGAGAGCCTTACCACCAGCCAAATATGCATGTAGTATAGGCTTATTGTTTCATTACTCTCTATGTGTTACATGGCCAAGATATTCCATGTCTTGACCCGTTTTCGCTGGCTGCAACTTTCATGTTGCGGACTTTTCGCATTTACCTAGTAAGGAGTTTAGGTCGTGGTTCTATACTCAAGGATGCCGTTGGAGTTGATGGACCCACTTATCTTCCAAGCCTTCCGCTGTTATCGTTATTAGATGGCCTTAAGCCATATTTATTGTAATAGTCCTCTTTCCGGACAATCGATGTAATAAGTGTGTGATTGCTACTCGCTATAAATCCTTCAAGCATCAGGTGGTGTCGCATTATCGATCCAGGATGACATCGAGCATGTAGACTTGATCCATTCGGGTCCGGTCGCTACAGTAGATGGTATCGAGCACACTGACCGTAGGACACGCACCACTAAGTTAAAGCCATAGATCACTACTCTCTTCTCATTTTCTAACTCCTCATCTTTTCTACTCTTTAGGATGACGGACGCGAAGATCGTACACCCAACCGGATGAAGGCACACCTTTTGGATTTCACTTGAAGGAAGTTACTAAGCACTCAACATTGGATTACCAAGCTTCACCGGACTTTCAACGCCACTGGCTCAAGAGGAGCGCTGGAAGATTCATGCTCACGCTCTGTGAAGGACATTCGCCCCAATCACCAAGCCTCATAGATAGTGTTTTCAGGCACCAACTTGGAGTCCGGGAAAGAGCATGGCAGCTCACATCACCATGGGACGCATTGGAGAAGTTTATCAAGAAGACCTCAAGGACACCATCTACCAGATTTGGACGCCGAGATGATAACTGGACGTCGTCAACACCAAGAAGGATAGATCCATTGCAGCCTTTCATCCAGAGTTAAATCAGCACATTCGACGCCAAGGGAACCAAATGTGCAATGACATGTTGGAGTTGCGTAAGACAAAGGAAAGGATCATCGAATTGGAAGAAGAACTAAAGACTACACGTAGTGACTACATGGACGAGATCGTAGCTCCGCAAGACACAATAACGATCTTAAGTACGAGATCGAAGAGCTCAAGAAGAAGTTGGCGCCAGGAATGAAGACCAGTATGTCGGTCACCCAAGCGACTACATTAACATCGACGACACCGATTCGGATCCAAGTGAACCCGACTTTTGAAGACGAAGCCGAGCGTACATCATGGAGTCTTCCACGGTTCAAATTAGTAGAAGTCCCCACATATTAGTAGTATTCCTCCATGTAAACATTATAGTACACGCACTTCTCGCGATAGTTAGATCGTTGTAGCCCTTGTTTGATTGAATGAAGTGATTCTGTGCATTTGCTCATGTGCATTTGGGTAGCGATTCCCCTTAGACCTCATTCTATTCTACATTTCTCTTCTCTTCTAAACCCATCGATGCCTCCAGACGCGACCGGATTCGCTTTTCCCGCCAGAGATCACCCAACTCGATCCAAAGCAGGTAACACTCCCGATTCAAACATTGGTGCGTAACCAGTGGCAACAACAACAACAACAACCCACCACCACCACCATGGATCATTTGACTCGCTTCCTTAGACTAAATCCGCCGGTGTATTCCAAAGAGCACCGAGCCGATTGTAGCAGATGATTGGCTCCGCAAGATAGGAAGGAGCCGACCATCGCAGGATGCATGATGGAGAAAGAGTGAAGTTTGCAAAGACATCGCCTTGAAGGACCCGCAAGAAGCATGGTGGGAGAATTTCACAGCCACTTACCCGTAGACACTGCCACATGGGGATCAATTTCAAAGCAAGCTTTTTGCACCGCCCATGTTTCGCAGGAGCCATGGCCATGAAGAAGCGTGAATTTCGCAACTTACGCCAAGGAGGAAGGATCATTGGCCAAGACGTAGACGATTTTAGTAAGTTAAGACGTTATGCCCCAGATGATGACGTTGCTCTTGATGCGGCTAAATGCAACAGAGAAGTTTCTAGAAGGACTGAATGATGAGTTCAAAGATGCCGTTGATGGTAGCAAGTTTCAACAACTACCAGGAGTTAGTAGACCGAGCCCTTATGATTGAAGGAAAGCAAAGAAAGAATTGAGAACCGCAAGCTTAAAGTATGGACAAGGGAAGTATAACTCGAGCTCAGCAGAAGACTCGTTATACCCCTAAATCAGGAATTCGGGCCAAGATACCCATGGAGGAGGTAATTCGCACAACCATAATGGCACTAAGAATGGGAACGGAATGGAGGAAGCAGACGATTTAATCGCACCAACCCGGCTAACACCATCCAAGGCGTATTTGAGTCACATTACTTGCTTTAAGTGCCGCAAGACGGGCATTATGCAAATGATCGTCTGGAAGGCCGTAATGGAAATGGCAATGGAAGCTCGAAGGAAGCCCAACCCTTTCAACAGGGGATTGTGTGAACCACATTGATGTGGAGGAGATTGAAGATCAGCCCGATGCAAAGAATCGGTAAGTTTTTGGTTAAGTCATTTATCGCAGCTTGTTCTTTCGACATCGGGTGCATCACATTCATACATATCAAGGGATTTGTGGATAAGTATGAGTTACCGACCCAAGCCCTTAGGTCACCCATGCTAGTAACCTCACCCGGAGCAAGAGTACATGGCTAGTAAATGGTGTGATCGATTGCACACTAAGGATTGGACACTATGTTTTCCCTCGGACCTAATAGTTCTGGAATCCCAAGGATTGGATGTGATATTAGGAATGGATTGGTTATCAAAGTATGGAGGAAACATTGATTGCTCCACTAGATCAATTTTGCTCACCACACCGTATGAAGAAGGATTAAGTATGTATCACGGCACGAGCCGAGGAGAGCACAAGTAAAATGCTTATCGTGAGTGGTGCAGGAAGAAGTACCAGGTGGTGAAGGATTTTCCCGATGTATTTCCTAAGAGTTGCTGAATGCCACCGGATAGAGACATTGAGTTTTTGATTGAACTATTGCCGTGAACAGGCCCGATATCGAAACGACCATACAGGATGCCAAAGACAAGATTTTAAGTGTAAATCAAGAAGCGACATTAAGGAGCTATTGGATAAAGGTTATATACGCCCAAGCTCTTCACCTTGGGGATCACCCGCTTTGTTAGTGGAGAAGAAGGATGGATCTTTTGAGAATGGTTGTTGATTATCGTGAATTGAATGCGGTAACAATCAAGAACAAGTACCCACTACCAATGATAAATGATCTATTTGATCGCTTGCAAGGAGCCAAAAGTGTTTTCCAAGATCGACTTACATCGTGGATACCATCATTGAAGATTCGGGAGCAAGATATACCCAAGACAAAGCATTTACCACTTAGATATGGATCAGTATGAGTATACCGTTATGTCATTTGGACCGACTAACGCATCAGCCTATTTCATGAACCCGATGAACAAAGTGTTTATGGAATTTTTGGACAAGTTCGTCGTGGTGTTCATCGATGACATTTTGATTTTCTCAAGAATGAAGAGGAACATAAGGCACATTTGAGATTGGTTTTGGAGAAACCGAGGGAACACCAGTTGTATGCCAAGTTCAAGAAATGTGAGTTTTGGTTAAAGGAAGTTGGATTTCTCGGACATGTTATATCCGGAGAAGGAATAGCAGTTGACCCCACAAAAGTTGAGACCAGAACTAAGTGGGAAGCACCAACGACAGCTTGGAGAGATTCGAGTTTCCTTGGACTACAGGATACTACCAAGATTCATTGAGAATTTCTCAAGGATTGCAAAGCCTATGACCGGAATTGTTGAAGAAGGAAAACAAATTCATATGGACTGAGGACTGTGAGGCAAGTTTTCGTGAGTTGAAGAAAAGATTGGTTACCTCACCGCTTTTGATATTGCCGTGATCAAACTAAGGATTATGAGGTGTATTACACGCTCACGCCGAGGACTTGGAGCAAGGCTTATGCAGGAAGGAAGAGTTGTTTCAGATGCTTCATTTACAACTTAAGCCCCATGAGTTGAATTATGCCACTCATGATTTGGAGTTAGCAGCCGTTGTGCATGCCCCAAGACGTGGAGACATTTTCTCATTGGAAATCATTGTGAAGTATATACCGATCACAAGAGTTTGAAGTACATTTTCACACGTATGAATTGAATCTCGCAGCAGGAGATGGTTAGAGCTAATCAAGGATTATGATATGAGATTGCATTATCACCCCGAAAGGCTAATGTCGAAAGGCACGCATTGAGCCGTAAGAGCCACGCCAATTCCCTAATGATGGGAGGAATACCCAATGAGTTAGCCGAGGACCTTCGAGAGCTATGTTTGGAAATAGTTCCGAGAGGCTATGTAGCAAACATTGGAAATTCAATGACATCGATGGATAAAATCAGAGAAGCCCAAAAGGCGTATAAGGAAGTTGCCTCTATAAAGGAGAAAATGGGCAAAGGAAAGGCTAAAGGATTCCGTGGAGGACGAACACGATACCCTATGGTTTGAAGACCGTGTTTATGTGCCCAATAACCCGTAGATCGTGAAGTTGATTTTACAAGAAGCCCATGATTCACCCTATTCGATTCACCTGTGGAATACCAAGATGTATTTGGATTTGAAGAATACTTTCTGGTGGACCGCATGAAGAAGGATATTATGGAGTATGTAGCAATTTATGGCGTATGTCGAGAGTAAAGGCAAGAGCATCGTAAGCCGCCAGGATTGTTACAACCGCTGCCGATACCCCAATGGAAGTGGGATAAACTAGGCATGGATTTCATCACAGATTGCCAAGGACTCGCTCAGGCTATGATTCGATTTGGGTTATAGTCGATCGCTTAACAAAGGTAGCTCATTTCATTCCACCAAGACTACCTATAGCAAAGCGCTAAGTTGGCAAAGATATACATGACCGTAATTGTGTGTTTACACGGAGTTCCGAGGAGCATCAGACGATAGAGGAACCCGATTTTACCTCGAAATTTTGGAACCAGCCAGCACGAGACATTGGGAACTAGATTGAATTCACAAGACAGTTTTTCCACCCACGTAATCGATGGATGATCGAGAGAGTCAATCAGATTTTGGAAGATATGTCGAGAGCTTGTGCACTAGATTATGGATCTAGCCGATGATAATTTGCCGTATGCAGAATTTTTCCTACAACAACAGCTACCAAACCAGCTTGAAGATGGCACCTTTCGAGGCTCAGATGGAAGAAGGTGCAGGACACCGTTGTCATGGGACTAAACCGGAGATCGCCGCTTGTTTGGACCAGATTTGATTAAGGAGTCTCAATGTAAAGTTAAGTTGATTCGAGATGTGCTCAAGGTAGCCCAAATTGCATGTAAGAGCTATGCCGATTCAAAGCGCAGTTTATTGAGTATGAAGTTGGAGATGAGTATATCTCAGAGTATCCCCGCTTGAGGAGTTAAGCGCTTGGAGTTAAAGGAAAGTTAGCACCCCTGCTTCGCTGGACCGTAGTAAGATTTTGCAACGTATGGGAGAAGTTGCTTATAAGTTGGAATTGCTGAAGGACTGTCAGTGAGTTCATGATGTATTCCATGTTTCTCGCTTGAAGAAATGTCACCCAGAGATAGCAGAGGTACCGTTAAGAGACACAAAGTGCCACTCAGAAACAATTCAGTGAAGGATGATTTGACATATGAGGAAAAGCCATTAAGATTCTCGATTATGCCAAAGCAGAGTTACCCGCAAAGAAGGTTATCAAGTTTTGCAAAGTTCAAGGAGCCACCACACCGAGGATGAAGCCACCGGGAACGAGAGGAAGTTTTGCTCAAGGACCACCTCACCTATTTTCTAGTTAACCCGAATCTCGAGGGCTAGATTCATCTTATAGGTTTGTAACATCCCAAATTTTCAATTTGGAATGTTATACATTAGGTCATCATGCATATCATGTTTTCCGCATTTTTTTCCGATCCTAGAAAATTTCACTTAACTCAAGGACCCTGAGAGAGTTGGAAGTTTCACAATTTTCATATTTGGGATTTTCCAAATTTTGAAAATAGGATCATTTGGATTTATTTAAAATTATCTTCATAAAGTTTTCCTATAAAAATATTTTGAGAGGGAATAATATGACTTTCCCAACATTTAGGAAAAACGAAGATATTATAAATGAATCAAATTTGGTTTTGTAAGATTTATTTTGCTTAGGCAAAATGAGCATTTTAAAATTTTTACGCATGTTTGCTGCTTTTTAAAGTTCATTTTGTTCGACTCATTTTTTTAGGAGTCGGGGAAAATTTGTTTTATTTAAACTGAAGTTCATTTTGGTATTTTTTAATCTGCTTTGGTTTAATTTTAATTTAAAAAATACAGCGCCTGATCGAGGCCCACTGCCCAAGCCAGCCAGGAGCCAAAGGCCGGCGCCTGCCCACCCGCCTCCTCCCTCATGCAGCCGGTGTCCCTGCAAGACGAGAGCGCCTCACGCCTCGAGTCCCGCCTCGACCCGGGCGCCTTGGCCCCTCCCAAGCCACCGCCTCGCCTTTTATAACCCCGACCTCTCTCTCTCCTCAACCCAGCCTCACGAGCGATCACGCCCTGGCCGCCAACCGTGGACCCCCGCCGCCCGACGTCGAACCCTCGGCTGAGCCTCACGGGACCTCACGGACTGGGCGATCACTGGAGGTAGCATCACGCCGCCGCGCCTGATTAGGTTTTTCCACCGTGAACTGGCCCGGTTTATTTTTTTTAAAAAAAATATATATATATGTTTGGTTTTTTTAAAAACCTAGATTGGTTTTGTTTTTTGTTTTTTGGTTTTCTTATTTAACGGACGCTCACCGAACTGCTCGCTTCAATGAACGCTGCTTCGTTAGATTCGCTCTGTTAACTAACGCTCGCTTTTTAACTCGTTCGTCGTTTTTCTTTTTAATCGGAATTAATCCGTTATTTTCTCGATTTGATTTCGCATCTGATTTTCAAAACTGTTTTATTTCTTTCGCCGCTTATCGGAATCAGTGATTCAAGCTACTGAGTTTCAGAACGAAACCGCTGCTCCGACTACCCTACTTTCACAGAGTTTTGCCACCGTGAAATTTTGACCTAATTTCAGATCGCTAAACCGAGTCGTTTCTCTCACGAGTTCCGACTTTCGATGCTTTATTTTGATTCGATTCTTTTGCAACTGTGGTTCTTAAGTTGAACTTTCTCGTTAGATCTTTCATTCGAGATTTCCCCGCAGCATTAGATGAGTACTTATTGTATGCTTGTTGTTTGTCTGCGTTAGATCACCCGGAGTGCGCCGCTTGTTACTCAATCTCTAGGACTCATGGATCATCAAAGAAGGCAAGTAACACTTTGATCATATCTTTTCTACTACCCGCTTTTATGCATTAGATCAAACCCTCAAACACTTGTATGGTTAGGATCTAAATTAAATTGTGGGATGGGAAGTAGATTTGAGGTAGTACCTATTACCTGCTTTTACTTATGAACCTTGGGAGTTACTTCACGCTTGCTTTTATGCCATGCTATGCTAGTAGACGTGGATTGGGTGAGTGAATATCCATGATGTATGTGAGATTGTTAATTAATGGTTTATCTAAGGTGGCAACCTAAACACACATCTCGGGTGGATTGAGGCACCCGGTTTCTACTCAGACTTGCCTCAGTATTTCTTGGACCGCCACCTGTGCTCTAAGGGATCATAAGATATTTCAAACTGGAAACTTCCTGTAGTGCAGCCACAAGCCAATTATGGGCTCATGTAGTTGACTAAGTTGTGCGAACTCTTACAGTAGGCTAGCCGATGTAGGGGATGTAGGTTGGTACGGTCTACCCACATGTAAGGTGCTAGCGCTTCGAAAGACTATGTCTCGGCCATCCGCTTCTCAAACACCATGTAGTGCGAGAATCCAGCGGAGGCGATCGAAGTCTTGTGGGGAAAAGTGCGCAAACCTCTCGCAGAGTGTATAAACTAATCATGATTAGCCGTGTCCCTGCTATGGACGCTTTTGAGTATCCCAGACTTGATTATCATGTGAATCTCAACATGTTACCTCTAAATAAAAGTTATTGGGTTTTAATGAGTACTTTTTAATTGGGATTGAGGATGCTGTCAACCATTCTCAATGTTTAACAACCACCATGATAGTTAAACAAAATTATTCCTTTGATGTAGGGAAAAATTGGCTTTTCGCAAAAAATGTAAATCAGAGAGCCTTACCACCAGCCAAATATGCATGTAGTATAGGCTTATTGTTTCATTACTCTCTATGTGTTACATGGCCAGCATATTCCATGTGTCAATTGCTTTCGCTGCAACTTTCATGTTGCAGACTTTTCGCATTTACCAGTAAGGAGTTTAGGTCGTGGTTCTATACTCGGATGTCATGGAGTTGATGGACTCACTTATCTTCCAAGCCTTCCACTGTTATCGTTATTAGATGGCCTTAAGCCATATTTATTGTAATAGTCCTCTTCGGACAATCGATGTAATAAGTGTGTGATTGCTACTCGCTATAAATCCTTCAAGTACTGTGGTGGTGTCAAGATTATCGATCCAGTGGATGACATCGAAAGCACGTAGACTTGATCCATTCGGTCCGGTCGCCACAGAGATGGTATCAGAGCACACGCTGACTGTAGGACACGACCACTAAGTTAAAGCCATAGATCACTACTCTCTTCTCATTTTCTAACTCCTCATCTTTTCTACTCTTTAGGATGACGGACGCAATGATCAAGTACGCCCAACCTGGATGAAGGCACACCTTTTGGATTTCACTTGAAGGAAGTTACTAAGCACCGAACATTGGATTACCAAGCTTCACCGGACTTTCAACGCCACTGCCTCAAGAGGAGCGGGCTGAAGATTCATGCTCACGCTCCAGAAGGACATTCGCCCCAATCACCAAGCCTATAGATAGTGTTTTCAAGGCACCAACTTGGAGTCCGGGAAAGAGCATGGCAGCTCACATCACCATGGGACGATTGGAGAAGTTTATCAAGAAGACCTCAAGGACACCATCTACCGCATTTATGGACGCCGAGATGATAACTGGACGTCATTAACACCAAGAAGGATAGATCCATTGCAGCCTTTCATCCAGGAGTTAAATCAAGACATTCGACGCTAAGGGAACCAAATGTGCAATGACATGTTGGAGTTGCGTAAGACAAAGGAAAGGATCATCGAATTGGAAGAAGAACTAAAGACTACACGTAAGGACTCATATGGACGAGATCGTAGCTCGCAAGACACAATAACGATCTTAAGCACGAGATCAAGAGCTCAAGAAGAAGTTGGCGCCTGGAATGAAGACCAAAGATGTCGAATACCCAAGCTTACTACATTAACATCGACGACACCGATTCGGATCCAAGTGAACCCGACTTTGAAGACGGCCGAGAGTACATCATGGAGTCTTCCACCGGTTCAAATTAGTAGAAGTCCCCACATATTAGTAGTATTCCCTCCATGTAAACATTATAGTACACGCACTTCTCGCGATAGTTAGATCGTTGTAGCCCTTGTTTGATTGAATGAAGTGATTCTGTGTGCATTTGCTCATGTGCATTTGGGTAGCGATTCCCCTTAGACCTCATTCTATTCTACATTTCTCTTCTCTTCTAAACCCATCAGATGCCTCCGAGACGCTAATTCTCGGATTCGCTTTTCCCGCCAGAGATCACCCAATCGATCCAAAGAAAGGTAACACCCTGATTCAAACATTGGTGCGTAACTGTGGCAACAACAACAACAACAACCCACCACCACCACTGCGGATCATTTGACTTGCTTCTTAGACTAAATCCGCCGGTGTATTCCAAAGAGCACCGAGCCGATTGTAGCAGTATGATTGGCTCCGGCAAGATAGGAAGGGAGCCGACCACGCAGGATGCACAGGATGGAGAAAGAGTGAAGTTTGGCAAGACATCAGCTTGAAGGACCCGCAGAAGATGGTGGGAGAATTTCATGCCCACTTACCCGTAGACACTCTACATGGGATCAATTTCTCAAGAAGCTTTCGCGACCGCCCATGTTTCTGCGTAGGAGCCATGGCCATGAAGAAGCGTGAATTTCGCAACTTACGCCAAGGAGGAAGGACTGCTTGGCCAAGACGTAGACGCGATTTTAGTAAGTTAGCACGTTATGCCCCTGTGATGACGCTATAATTGGAAAGCCTAAACAGAGAAGTTTCTAGAAGGACTGAATGATGAGTTCAAGATGCCGTTGATGGTAGCAAGTTTCAACAACTACCAGGAGTTAGTAGACCGAGCCCTTATGATTGAAGGAAAGCAAAGAAGCAAATTGAGAACCGCAAGCTTAAAGTATGGACAAGGGAAGTATAACTGGAGCTCAAAGAAGACTGTTATACCCCTAAATCAGGAATTCTGGCCAAGATACCCATGGAGGAGGTAATTCGCATAACCATAATGGCACTAAGAATGGGAACGGAATGGAGGAAGCAACGGATGTAATCGCACCAACCCGGCCAACACCATCCAAGGCGCATTTGAGTCACATTACTTGCTTTAAGTGCCGCAAGACGGGCATTATGCAAATGACTGTCCCTAAGGCCGTAATGGAAATGGCAATGGAAGCTCTGGAAGGAATCCCAACCCTTTCAACAGGGGATGTGAACCACATTGATGTGGAGGAGATTGAAAGATCAAAATGATGCAAAGAATTCGGTGAAGTTTTGCTGTTAAGTCATTTTCATCGCAGCTTGTTCTTTTCGACATCGGTGCATCACATTCATACATATCAAGGATTTGTGGATAAGTATGAGTTACCGACCCAAGCCCTTAGGGTCACCCATGCTAGTAACCTCACCCGAGCAAGAGTACATGGCTAGTAAATGGTGTGATCGAGTTGCACACTAAGGATTGGACACTATGTTTTCCCTCGCACTCATTAGTTCGGAATCCCAAGGATTGGATGATATTAGGAATGGATTGGTTATCAAAGTATGGAGGAAACATTGATTGCTCCACTAGATCAATTTTGCTCACCACACCGTATGGAAGAAGGATTAAAGTATGTATCACTACAGACGAGCCGAGGAGAGCACAAGTAAAATGCTTATCAGAGTGGTGCGGTGAAGAAGTACCAGTGGTGAAGGATTTTCCCGATGTATTTCCTGAAGAGTTGCCGTGAATGCCACCGGGATAGAGACATTGAGTTTTTGATTGAACTATTGCCGTGAATGTTCCGACATCAAACGACTACTACTGTGATGCCAAAGACAAGATTTGGCGTAAATCAAGAAGCGTATTAAGGAGCTATTGGATAAAGGTTATACACGCCCAAGCTCTTCACCTTTGGGGATCACCTGTTTGTTAGTGGAGAAGAAGGATGGATCTTTGAGAATGGTTGTTGATTATCGTGAATTGAATGCGGTAACAATCAAGAACAAGTACCCACTACCAATGATAAATGATCTATTTGATCGCTTGCAAGGAGCCAAAGTGTTTTCCAAGATCGACTTCATGCATCGTGGATACCATCGCTTGAAGATTCGGGAGCAAGATATACCTAAGACAGCATTTACCACGCAGATATGGATCGTATGAGTATACCGTTATGTCATTTGGATCGACTAACGCATCAGCCTATTTCATGAACCCGATGAACAAAGTGTTTATGGAATTTTGGACAAGTTCGTCGTGGTGTTCATCGATGACATTTTGATTTTCTAAGAATGAAGAGGAAACATAAGGCACATTTGAGATTGGTTTTGGAGAAACCGAGGAACACCCGCTTGTATGCCAAGTTCAAGAAATGTGAGTTTTGGTTAAAGGAAGTTGGATTTCGGACATGTTATATCCGGAGAAGGAATAGCAGTTGACCCCACAAAAGTTGAGACCGTAACTAAGTGGGAAGCACCAACGACAGCTTGGAGAGATTCGGAGTTTCCTTGGACTCGCAGGATACTACCGAAGATTCATTGAGAATTTCTCAAGGATTGCAAAGCCTATGACTGAATTGTTGAAGAAGGAAAACAAATTCATATGGACCGAGGACCGTGGAGGCAAGTTTTCAGAGTTGAAGAAAAGATTGGTTACCTCACCAGCTTTTGATATTGCTGCATCAAACTAAGGATTATGAGGGTGTATTACACGCTTCACGCCGAGGACTTGGAGCAAGGTTTATGCAGGAAGGAAGAGTTGTTTCAGTATGCTTCACGACAACTTAAGCCCCATGAGTTGAATTATGCCACTCATGATTTGGAGTTAGCAGCTGCCAGTATGCCTCAAGACGTGGAGACATTTTCTCATTGGAAATCATTGTGAAGTATATATCGATCACAAGAGTTTGAAGTACATTTTCACACGTATGAAATTGAATCTCGCATGCAGGAGATGGTTAGAGCTAATCAAGGATTATGATATGAGATTGCATTATCACCCGAAAGGCTAATGTCGAAAGACGCATTGAGCCGTAAGAGCCACGCCAATTCCCTAATGATGGGAGGAATACCCAATGAGTTAGCCGAGGACCTTCGAGAGCTATGTTTGGAAATAGTTCCGAGAGGCTATGTAGCGACATTGGAAATTCAAATATTAATCGATGGATAAAATCGTAGAAGCCCAAAAGGCGATAAGGAAGGTTGCCTCTATAAAGGAGAAAATGGGCAAAGGAAAGGCTAAAGGATTCCGTGAGGACGAACACGTATACCCTATGGTTTGAAGACCGTGTTTATGTGCCCAATAACCCGTAGATCGTGAAGTTGATTTTACAAGAAGCCCATGATTCACCCTATTCGATTCACCCAGGGAATACCAAGATGTATTTGGATTTGAAGAATACTTTCGGTGGACCGCATGAAGAAGGATATTATGGAGTATGTAGCAATTTGCGATGTATGTCGAGAGTAAAGGCAGAGCATCGAAGTCAAAGCAGGATTGTTACAACCGCTTGCCGATACCCGAATGGAAGTGGATAAACTAGGCATGGATTTCATCATGTGATTGCCAAGGACTCGCTCAGCTATGGATTCGATTTGGGTTATAGGTAGCCCATCGCTTAACAAAGGTAGCTCATTTCATTCCAACTAAGACTACCTATAAGCAAAGTGCTAAGTTGGCAAAGATATACATGACCAGTAATTGTGTGTTTACACGGAGTTCCGAGGAGCATCGTATCGATAGAGGAACCCGCTTTACCTCGAATTTTGGAACCCGATTGCACGAGACATTGGGAACTAGATTGAATTCAAGACAGCCTTTTCCACCCACGCAATGATGGATGTAATCGAGAGAGTCAATCAGATTTTGGAAGATATCGCGAGAGCTTGTGCACTAGATTATGGATCTAGTCGATGATAATTTGTCAGATGCAGAATTTTCCTCTACAACAACAGTTACCAAACCAGCTTTGAAGATGGCACCTTTCGAGGCTCAGATGGAAGAAGGTGCAGGACACCGTTGTCATGGGACTAAACTGGAGATCGCCGTTGTTTGGACCAGATTTGATTAAGGAGTCTCAATGTAAAGTTAAGTTGGATTCGAGACAAAGCTCAAGGTAGCCCACCTGCATGTAAGAGCTATGCCGATTCAAAGCGCAAAGCGATTGAGTATGAAGTTGGAGACAGAGTATATCTCGAGTATCCCCGCCTCGAGGAGTTAAGCGCTTTTGGAGTTAAAGGAAAGTTAGCACCCCTGCTTCGCTTGGATCAGATAAGATTTTTGCAACGTATGGGAGAAGTTGCTTATAAGTTGAATTGCCAAGGACTGTCAGAGTTCATGATGTATTCCATGTTTCTCAAAGAAATGTCACCCAGAGATAGCAAGAGGTACTGCTAAGAGACACAAGGCTACTAGAAACAATTCAGTCAAGGATGATTTGACATATGAGGAAAAGCCGCTTAAGATTCTCGATTATGCCAGCAGAGAGTTACCCGCAGCATGACAAGGTTATCAAGTTTTGCAAAGTTCAAGGAGCCACCCACACCGAGGATGAAGCCACCGGGGAACGAGAGGAAGTTTTGCTCAAGGACCACCCTCACCTATTTTCTAGCCAACCCGAATCTCGAGGGGCTTAGATTCATCTTAAGGGGTAGGTTTGTAACATCCCAAATTTTCAATTTGGAATGTTATACATTAGGTCATCATGCATATCATGTTTTCCCCAAGATTTTTTTTTCCGATCCTAGAAAATTTCACGCAACTCAAGGACCCTCGAGAGTTGAAGTTTCACAATTTTCATATTTGGGATTTTCCAAATTTTGAAAATAGGATCATTTGGATTTATTTAAAATTATCTTCATAAAGTTTTCCTATAAAAATATTTTGAGAGGGAATAATATGACTTTCCCAACATTTAGGAAAACGTAAGATATTATAAATGAATCAAATTTGGTTTTGTAAGATTTATTTTGCTTAGGCAAAATGAGCATTTTAAAATTTTTACGCATGTTTGCTGCTTTTTAAAGTTCATTTTGTTCGACTCATTTTTAGGAGTCGGGAAAATTTGTTTTATTTAAATCCGAGTTCATTTGGTATTTTTTAATTGCTTTTGGTTTAATTTTAATTTAAAAAAAACAGCCGGATCGACTGAGGCCCAGCCAAATTAGGCCCAAGCCGCCTGTGCCATTTCTGCCCACCATTCCTCCTCGCTAAGGCTGTCACGCCTGCCCGCCAACGAGAGCGCCACGCTTCGAAGTCCGTAGCCTGACCCGCGCCTTGCCTCCCCCAAGCCGCCCGCCTTTTATAACTCGACTCTCTCTCTAACCCAACTTCGCCGAGCCCTGGCCGCTTGTGCCACGCCGAAGGCCAGGACCTCACGCCACGATTGAACCTCGGCTGAGTTTCACCATGACTTCACGGACCTACGCGATATCACGGAGGTAGCCATCACGCCTGTGCTCGATTCAGTTTTTCCACCGTGGAATATTCGGTTTATTTTTTTTTTAAAAAATATATATATGTCGGTTTTTTTAAAAACCTAGATTGGTTTTGTTTTTTTTTAGGTTTTATTAATTAAAGGACGTTCATCAACTGCTTCGCTTCAATGAACGTGCTCGTTAGATTCGCTCTGCTAATCTAACGCTCGCTTTTTAACTCGTTTCTCGCTTTTTCTTTTTAATCGGAATTAACTGCTATTTTCCGATTTGATTTCGTGATCTGATTTTCAAAAACTGTTTTATTTCTCGCCGCTTATCGGAATCAGGTGATCTGTCAAGCGCTCGAGTTTCAGAACGAAACCGCTGCCTGACTACCCTACTTTCACAGAGTTTTGCCATCGTGAAATTTTGACCTAATTTCAGATCGCTAAACCGAGTCGTTTCTCTCACGAAGTTCCGACTTTCGATGCTTTATTTTGATTCGATTCTTTTGCAAACTGTGGTTCTTAAGTTGAACTTTCCGGGTTAGATCTTTCATTCGAGATTTCTGCATTAGATGAGTACTTATTGTATGCTTGTTGTTTGTCTGCTAAGTAGATCACCGGAGTGCGCCGGCTTGTTACTTCAATCTCTAGGACTCATGGATCATCGCAAGGCAAGTAACACTTTGATCATATCTTTTCTACTACCCAGCTTTTTATGCATTAGATCAAACCTCAAACACTTGCATGGTTAGGATCTAAATTAAATTGTGGATGGGAAGTAGATTGAGGTAGTACCTATTACCTGTTTTACTTATGAACCTTGGGAGTTACTTCTACGTTTGCTTTTATGTCATGCTATGCCAGTAGACGTGGATTGGGTGAGTGAATATCCATGACAGATGTGAGATTGTTAATTAATGGTTTATCTAAGGTGGCAACCTAAACACACATCTCGGGTGGATTGAGGCACTGGTTTCTATCAGACTTGCTCAGTATTTCTTCGGACCGCCACCTGTGCTCTAAGGGATCATAAGATATTTCAAACTGAAACTTCCGTAGCAGCCACAAGCCAATTATGGGCTTCAAGCGTAGTTGACTAAGTTGTGCGAACTCTTACGGGTAGGCTAGCTGATGTAGGGGGATGTAGGTTGGTACGGTCTACCCACATGTAAGGTGCTAGCCACGAAAGACTATGTCTCGGCCATCCGCTTCTCAAACACCATGTAAAAGTGCGAGAATCCAGCCGGAGGCGATCGAGTCTTGTGGGGAAAAGTGCGCAAACCTCTCGCAGAGTGTATAAACTAATCATGATTAGCCGTGTCCCTAAGTTATGGACGTTTTGAGTATCTGGTACTTGATTATCATGTGAATCTCAACATGTTACCTCTAATAAAAGCTATTGGGTTTTAATGAGTACTTTTAATTGGGATTGAGGATGCTGTCAACCATTCTCAATGTTTAACAACCACCATGATAGTTAAACAAAATTATTCCTTTGATGTAGGGAAAAATTGGCTTTTTCGCAAAAAATGTAATCAGAGAGCCTTACCACCAATTACCAAATATGCATGTAGTATAGGCTTATTGTTTCATTACTCTCTATGTTATATGGCCAAAGATATTCCATGTGTCGAATTGCTTTCGGGCTGCAACTTTCATGTTGCAGACTTTTCGTGAACGACAGTAAGGAGTTTAGGTCGTGGTTCTATACCAGTGATGCCGTTGGAGTTGATGGACTCACTTATCTTCCAAGCCTTCACCGTTATCACGTTATTAGATGGCCTTAAGCCATATTTATTGTAATAGTCCTCTTCTGGACAATCGATGTAATAAGTGTGTGATTGCTACTCGCTATAAATCCTTCAAGCAATCTTGTGTGGTGTCGACATTCTTGATCTGTGGATGACACCTGAGCACGAGACTTGATCCATCTCCGGGTCCGGGTCGCTACGATGGGTTCATCCGATGATATCATCGAGGAGCATGTGGGAGCCAACATGGGTATCCAGATCCGCCTATTTGGTTATTGACCGGAGAGCCGCCTCATTACATGTTCGCATGTCTCCTTAACTCCGTAGGGTCTACACACTTAAGGTTCGGTGATGCTAGGTTTATTAGGAAGACTTGTATGTGATTACCAATGTTGTTCGAGTCCGGATGAGATCCCTGGACATCACGAGGAGTTCCTGAATGGTCCGGAGGTGCAGATTTATATATGGGAAGTTGTCATACGGACACCGGAAAGCTTCGGGCATATCGGTATTGTACCGGGCAACCGGAGGGGTTCCGGGTCCACCGAAGGGGCCACCTCTCGAGGGCCTCATGGGCTCAGTAAGGGACAGGGGAACCAGCCTCGGAGGGCTGGGCGCCCCTTGGGCCCATGCGCCTAGGGGTTGGGGGGAACCCCAGTGGGGCGCCCCTCCTGGGCCGCCGCCTCTAGATCTCATCTAGAGGGGCCGCCCCCTCCTCCCCTATAAATAGAGGCGAGGGAGGGCAACACCTGATCCAAGGCGCAGCCCCTCCCTCCCAACACCTCTCCTCCTCCGCTGAGTGCTTACAAGCCTCTGCCGGAGATCTTGCTTCTCCACCAACACCACGCGTGGCCGCTGCCGGAGCCTTCTTCCTCAACCTCTCCTTCCCTTGCTGGATCAAGAAGGAGGAGACGCCATCCGCCTCCGACGCGTCGTTGAACGCCGGAGGTGTCTGTCCGCTCAAAGCACTTGGTCATCGGTGATTTGGATCACGGCAGTACGACTCCATCATCCCGCTCCATTGAACGCTTCGCACGCCGATCTACAAGTGGTATGTAGATGCAATCTCACTCCCATGACTCGTTGCTTAGATGAACTCATAGATGGATCTTGGTGAAACAGTAGGAAAATTTTTAATTTTCTGCAACGTTCCCCAACAGTGGCATCATGAGCTAGGTCTATGCGTAGTTCTCTTTTGCACGAGTAGAACACAATTTGTTGTGGGCATAGATGTTGTCAACTTTCTTGCGCTACTAGTCTTATTTGCTTCAAAGAAGTATTGTGGGATGAAGCGGCCCGGACCGACCTTACACGTACGCTTACGTGAGACAGGTTCCACCGACCGACATGCACTAGTTGCATAAGGTGGTTAGCGGGTGTGTGCCTCTCCACTTTAGTTGGAGCGGATTCATGAAAAGGGTCCTTATGAAGGGTAAATAGAAGTTGACAAATCACGTTGTGGCTTTCTACGTAGGTAAGAAAAATGTTCTTGCTAGAACCCTATTGCAAAGACGTAAAACTTGCAACAACAATTAGAGGACGCCTAACTTGTTTTTTGCAGCAAGTGTTTTGTGATGTGATAATGGGCCAAAGTTGTGATGAATGATGGATGATATATATGTGATGTATGAGATCATGTTCTTGTAATAGGAATCACGACTATGTGTCGATGAGTATGACAACCGGCAGTGAGCCATAGGAGTTGTCTTTATTTTTGTATGACCTGCGTGTCATTGAGAAACGCCATGTAAATTACTTTACTTTATTGCTAAACGTGTTGGCCATAGTAGTAGAAGTAATAGTTGGCGAGCAACTTCATGGAGACATGATGATGGAGATCATGATGATGGAGATCATGATGATGGAGATCATGGTGTCATGCGCCGTGACAAGATGATCATGGAGCCCCAAGATGGAGATCGAAGGAGCTATATGATATTGGCCATATCATGTCACTACTATATAATTGCATGTGATGTTTATTATGTTTATGCATCTTGTTTACTTAGAACGACGGTAGTAAATAAGATGATCCCTCACAATAGTTTCAAGAAAATGTTCTCCTTGAATCGCGGCACCGCTAAGCAGTTCGGTTGCTTCAAGCACCACGTGATGATCGGGTGTGATAGATTCTTACGCTCACATACAACGGGTGTAAAGACAGTTTTACACATGCAAAACACTTAGGTTAACTTGACGGCAGGCCTAGTATGTACGAGACATACGGCCTCCGGAACACAAGAGAGACCGAAAGGTCGAACATGAGTCGATGGAAGATACGATCAACATGGAGATGTTCATTCATTTATGACTAGTCCGCCTCACGTGATGATCGGACACGCCTAGTCGTGACTAATCATGTAACACTTAGATGACTAGAGGGATGTCAAATCGAGTGGGAGTTCATTAAATAATTTGATTAGATGAACTTAATTATCATGAACAATAGTCTAAAATCTTTGCAAAATGTCTTGTAGATCAAATGGTCAACGCTCATGTCACCATGAACTTCAACGTTCCTAGAGAAAACTAAGGTTGAAGATGATGGCAGCAACTATTCGGATCGGGTCCTAACTCGAGGATCATCCTCATAGCTGCCAAGAAACAATATGTCCTAGAAGCACCGCTAGGGTGAAGCACCCATCCCAGAGAACCAAGACGTTATGAATGCTTGGCAGCCTCTGCGTCTTGATGATTACTCCCTCGTTTCAGCGGCATGCTTTACAGCTTAGAACCGGCTCCAAAAGCGTTTTGAGCAACACGGAGCATATGAGATGTTCGAGGAGCTGAAACTAGTTTTCCAAGCTCATGCCGGTCGAGATATGAAGTCTCCACAAGTTCTACAGCCAGTAAGATGGAGGGAATAGTTCTGTTGGAGCACATACTCAAAATGTGCGGTTGCACAACCGCCTTTGTCCCAATGGACATTAACCTCCCGGATGAGGCGGGGTTATTGACAGAATCCTTCGGGCCGCTTCCCACCGAGCTAC